>CM065592.1:91972169-93172169 GCA_033119425.1 Bufotes viridis | reverse complement strand
AAACACCTATGTGCGAGCGCACAGAGTGTGTCAGTGGGTGTTTTCCGAGTCCCGACCCGTCCGGTCACAAGCCTATGACTTACTTCACCTAGTAAAAAAATGGCTCCAGCCTGAACTGTTGAGCCCTTCTCAGATGGTTGAAAGGGTCGTGGTCGACAGGTTTGTGCGTACCCTCCCGAGAGCCATACAGCGCTGGATGGGACAAGGCGATCCAGGCAACCTGGAACAACTGGTTAGCCTGGTGGAGAGGTATATGGCCACTCAGGATTTGTTGACGGACTCTGCGGTACCACCGAAGTCACGTCGGCCCCAGTTGCCGACCCGGGATCCTGGAAAAGGGATCCTACCTCATAAGGAGGGGAGTGGATCTCCAGTCCGTGGGAGGAATACCCTGGGGAGGAGGGAGGCTGCGGGGGTCAGATGTTGGCATTGTCAGGACTGGGGACATGTGGCGGCCCTAGTGCATCCGAACCCATGGACTGCGGGTTCGCTCGCCGGTCCTCTCTTTTTGCCCAACCAGTGTATATAGCTGACCCCCTGCTGGCCGCGGACACCCCTCCGATGTGTGACATCATGGTTAATGGACACTCCGTGCCCGCCCTGCTGGACTCTGGGAGCCTGGTAACTCTGGTCCATGAGTCGTTGGTAACGGAAAAACTCCCAGAAAGGCGAACCCTTACCATTGCTTGTATACATGGGGATCGCCGGGAGTATCCCACCACTAAGGTTACCTTGACGGTGGGTGGGAAAGAGGTACCACATGTCGTGGGAGTGGGGAGACGGCTCCCTTATGCCGCAATATTGGGGAGGGACTTTCCCCTGCTCTGGACTTTGTGGAGGAATGGGTTGCCTACCTGTGGGGAAGAAAAATGTCCGGGGCCCGAACCCGAGGCAGAGGCACCAGCGGTAGGGGTGACCACTACTTCTGTGATAGAGGAGGAGACAACCCCACTGAGTGTAATGGTGGGAGACATGGAGGGCTTGCCACCGGGACCTGAATTGGCAGACCTCAACGTCTCCGGAGAAAATTTTGGGACCGCGCAACACTGGGACCAAACCCTAGCCAGGGCCTGGAAGAACGTTGTGATAATTGATGGTAAACCCCAAAAACCTGGGGCTGAGTTAATGTTTCCCCGTTTTGTTGTTCACCAGGAAATGTATCGGGTGAACCAAATCCGGGGTGAGCATGTTGAACAGTTGGAGGTGCCCACAGCATATCGCAAGCTCGTTATGGAGCTTGCCCACCAACATGTTCTTGGGGGACACTTGGGGTGGCAGAAAACCCAGGACCGCATACTGCAGCGGTTTTATTGGCCCAGTGTGTTCAAGGAGGTAGAAAATTATTGTAAGTCCTGTCCAACCTGGAGATATCACAGTTTCCTAATAACTGGGGTATTTAATGACATCATAGGAGTGGTCGCACGTGTGCCGACCACTCCTAAAACATCCATGTCGGGTGTGGAATTCCTATCGCCCAGTGCCCAGGACATGTAGTGCCGGGCAGGTAGTTTGTTAAGTAGCGGGCTCTGACGGGAATTTAGCACCGGCCCCGCAGTGAAGTAGCCCGTTCTTATTAACTATTGTTGCGCAGGCTCCCCTGGCAGCATTCTGTTCCTCCATGCGCCGTCTGCTCCTTCATTCATAAAGTGGGCGGAGCAGACAGGCAGAGCATGGAGGAACAGAGAGCTGCCCGGGGAGCCTGCGAAACAATAGTTAATAAGATCGGGCTACTTCTAAAGACATTAACTACATAAATACTGGATAGGAGCTGCGGGGCTGGTGTATTACTGCAGAGTAACACTGCACCGGCCCCGCAGCTCTTATCCAGTATTTATGTAGTTAATCTCTTTAGAAGTAGCCCAACCTTAATAACTATTGTTGCGCAGGCTCCCCGGGCAGCTCTCTGTTCCTCCATGCGCCGTCTGCCCCTTCATTCATAAAGTGGGCGGAGCAGACAGTGCATCAGCCACAGTGCCCCCCCCATAACAGTGCCCCCATACAGTATAACGTCTCCTTGCAGCTGCCCCATACAGTATAACGTCTCCTTGCGGCTGCCCCCATACAGTATAATGTCTCCAAGTGTTTTTTTCTTCTAAATGGGCATTTATCATGATATATATCGTTATTGCGATAAATTTCTTAATATCGTTATCGTGGCAATATTTTTGATATCGCCCAACCCTAGTCTGGGAGCATATGGAGGCGGCGCAACAAGCTCAGAGTAGGGTGTATAATCGTCAGGCTCGGGTACGGGATTTCAATCCGGGAGATCGGGTTTTGGTTCTGGTACCCACCCTTGACAGCAAGTTCCTAGCTAGGTGGCGGGGCCCCTATGAGGTGATCGAGAAGGTAGGGGAAGTAAATTACAAAGTACACCAGCCAGGGGGGCGCAAGCCGGAGCAGGTGTACCATGTGAATTTACTAAAGCCGTGGAAAGATAGGGACTCGTCCGACAACAGCCCCCGGCCAGGGCTACTAGGCGAAAAGGGTCCAGCCCCACAGTTTGAGGCCTGTGAATTGCAGACAGCCTGTCTTCCAAACAAGTTCAGGAAGTCAGGGAGTTCATCAGTCGGAACACGGATGTGTTCTCAGACCTCCCTGGCCGCACTTCCCTCATCCAACATGATATCGTCACTGAGCCTCAGGCCAAGATCCGGTTAAAACCATACCGGGTAACCGAGGCTCGGCGACGGGCCATCGCGGAGGAAGTGCAATTAATGTTGAAGCTCGATGTCATTAAGGAGTCGAAAAGTGAATGGGCGAGTCCCATAGTCCTAATACCCAAGCCAGATGGGACGTTGCGGTTCTGCAACGATTTTCGCAAGTTAAATAAAGTGTCCAAGTTCGATGCGGATCCCATGCCCCGGGTAGAGGAGCTTGTTGAGAATTTTTCTGTGCTAGACCTCACTAAAGGGTACTGGCAGGTACCCTTAACGGAGTCGGCCAAGGAAAAAACTGCTTTTGTTACCCCGCAGGGCCTGTATCATTTATAAGGTATTACCCTTTGGCCTGCATGGCGCCCCCGCCACCTTCCAAAGGTTAATGGACATTGTGCTGCGACCTCATCGTTGGTACGCCTCGGCCTACTTAGATGATGTAGTCATCCACAGCACCGACTGGGAAAGCCATTTGCCGGTGCAGGTGGTAGTGGATGACCAAGTATCTGGGGTATGTCATTGGGCGGGGAGTCATCAAACCTCAGGTAATTAAGATAGAGGCAATACGTAATTGGCCCCGACCGGTCACCAGGCAGGTAAAATCGTTCCTGGGGATTGTAGGGTACTACATGAGGTTTGTGCCCCACTTTGCCACGATAGCAGCACCGTTGACAGACCTGATGAAGGTCCAGAAAGGTTCACTGGAGTGAGAAGGCGGAAGAGGCTTTCTCTGCATTGAAGTCGGCCCTGTGTGGGTCCCCGATTTTGGTGACACCCGACTTCAACAGGGAATTCATAGTACAGACGGATGCCTCGGAGGTAGGCCTCGGTGCTGTACTGTCTCAGGAAGTCAATGGCGAAGAACATCCCGTTGTCTTCCTGAGCCGTAAGCTCAACCCAGCCGAGACCAGGTATAGCATAGTGGAGAGGGAGTGCCTGGCTATCAAGTGGGCACTCGAGTCTCTCCGCTATTACTTGTTAGGGAGGAAGTTCCGTCTGGTGACCGACCATTCCCCTCTCAAGTGGATGAGCCAGGCCAAGGAGAGGAATGCTCGGGTCACCAGGTGGTTCCTGTCCTTACAGAACTTCAAGTTCTCAGTAGAACACAGGGCAGGCCGCTTGCAGGATAATGCAGATGCCCTGTCCCGCGTCCACTGCCTCACATGTGTTCACCCCTCAGGGTTGAACAAAGGGGGGTATGTAAGAGGGCGCAAGGTTCCGTCGTCGACGGAAGGTACGTGTCACCGAGGTTCCTGGCCTCGGTGAGATAAGAGCCAGATTTTTTGTGTGTCAGCAGCAGCTAGTGCTGCTTGACACATTGATATTTAGTATGGCTACAAAGCCGATCCGGGCCGGCTCTTATTGGGAATAGTCAAGTGCTGGGTGGGAGACTATTCCCCACGGTCCAGGCTGGACTTTTTCCGGGCCTTTAAAAGGCAGCCACCTCAGCAGGTGGGGAGGTGATTATCCTGGAAGCTGCTGGTGTTACTGTGGAGCTCTCAGGGCTGAGAGCAAGAGTCTGCAAACAGGCGTGCAGTCTACCTAGAAGCCTCTGGAGGAAACTTTGCGTGGCCGAGCTAACTGCCAGGTGTGAACGAACACCGACCACTCAGGTGACCCTGCTGTGGGACTGATGTTTTTGCCCTGTGTTTTGCCTTGTGTGAACAAGCACTAAGACTGTTTCGCCTCGTGTGAACAAGCACTAAGACTGTTTTTGTGTTGCTGAGTGTGAATAAAACACTTCTGCTTTACCCAGAGAACTGTGTACCTTGCCTCTATACTGCGTCCGCAAGCCTGTCTACCAGAGCAATTCCCCACATTTTATATATATGTGTTGTTATGGAAAAGGACAAAGATTTTAACTAATCTTATAGCATAGGGAAAGCTAGGTACAACTGCAAAAATAACAAAGGATAAAAAATATGAACCACTATACAACATTGGGTATATTATAAGATTCCTGAACAAATGTGCAATACTAATGATATTATTGGTTAAAAGGTTTATATTGAAGAAGATATCAACAAATGAAAAGATATTAAAACAAATTATTATTTTTTTTTGTTTTTTTACACCTTAATGTGTTGAGTAACTGAAAAGAAGTGATACATGTTACAGTGTAATCACGTGACAAAGGCCACCCAAGACCATTAAAAAAATATTGATTGCCATTTTTTATTTAATGCATTAAGAACAAAGATGAAGACCGCTATGAAGTGCAACTTACTTGTGTACATTTTTTAATTTGGAAATGTTATTACATATTGGACCAAATATTGAGCAAATAATTGAGAATATTATATGTAAGTGTACAATTAGACTAGGTATAGGGTTTAGGCAAAGTTTTTGATTTGTGGTTCCATTAGGCAATGTTATTTAAAAGCAGTGTTGGACCGACAAAAGTCATAAAGGGACATTCGTTTGTTTTAGAATAATATG
Source organism: Bufotes viridis (assembly GCA_033119425.1). Classification (NCBI taxonomy): domain Eukaryota; kingdom Metazoa; phylum Chordata; class Amphibia; order Anura; family Bufonidae; genus Bufotes; species Bufotes viridis. The sequence goes on along the minus strand of CM065592.1, from coordinate 93,167,073 downwards.
GAACTGTTCAAGTTTGTCTTCAATTCCATCTTCCCTATATGCAAGCTGCATAAGCTGTTTAGCAGAGCCAGGACTGACAACCTTTTTTTGTTTGAAAAAAGCTTTTGTTACCAATCAGTCGTCAAGACAAAACATACATTATACTGCGACACAGCACAGGCTGAAACACAGTACAACAAATATTTACACGGAAAACAATTTTGTGCATGGGCGTAGAGCACAGCGCAGGCACAGGTCCTGTGCTGTACACTATACACAGCCCCACACTAACATTTTAACATCACACTTCAATCAATAAGCATTGGATGAGTGGTTGGGGAAGGGGGGAATGGGAGCGGATTCACAGGCCCGAAGCTTTATTGAAAGACACACTGGGGGGAAGGAGAGGGGTTTTAATCATTTTCTTTGTTGACGTCCGGACCGTCTAAGATGGAGTAGTCTCTGAGCAGGCTCAGAACCAGCCTGCGGCAGTCCTTAATTGACATCCTCTCCCAGTTTATCATTAGGCGTTTTGTGGCAAGCCACACAGCATCCTTAAAACAGTTCATAAGGCTCCAGGCCTCCTGGATAGCCTCAACCGAATGGGTCCCATGGAGTAGTCCGTAAATCACGGCGGTGGGCTTCAGGCTGCTCCTGGGAATAATGTCTATGAGTTCATTTTCCAGGGCCTGCGCAAACTAACTGCCAAAAGAGGTACAAAGGTGTTTCTTCCTGGAAAGGGCACCTGGGGCAGTACCTGGTGTTGCATAGTCCACGGGCATGCATGAAAGTTCTCACGGACAGGCCTCCCTGAATGGCCATCCATGCCAGGTCTTTGTGCCCGTTGGTTAACCTGCTAGAAGCCACAATCTTCCAAACAGTCTCAGCGTTGGCAGCAGAGAGCCCTGGAATAGACTCCATTAAGTCCTTTGTTCATAACAGCTTGTGGATAGTCTTTGGTTTCCACAAGTCAGGCTTCAGTCCCTCCAGCTGGTGTTCCCTTACAAACTTGAGAAGGTCCTGGTAATACCAGGGGATATCCCAGTTGTAGGGGTAGGAGGTGTTCCACTTGTTCAAACGCAGTCTCCTCCAGAGAGGTAGTAGAAAGAACCGGGATACGGACCGGACCACCAAGCCATCGTCTTTCCCTGTCAGAGTCCTGTGGATGCTGTCGCACACAAAGGCCGCCTGTAGCAGAGTGGGGATGTCTGGAACTCCTTTCCCACCCTTGCGGGGCTCTTTGTACATGACCATCTATTTGTCTATTTTGGACCCGCGAAAGACAGTCCTGGTAATGCCCTGCCGCACAGTGATGTGAGGAAGCCAGGCTTGTGCCATGTACTGAAGAACCGGCAGGATCTCGTTCTGCAGCACAAGAGCCTTCCCTGTGATAGTGAGTTGCCTGAGGCCCCACAGTCCGATCTTTGATTGACCTTTGCCAAACGATCTTGCCAGGACTTCTGGGCTGATCCTTTCTTCCCGAACGAGACTCCCAGGATCTTGATGGAGAAAGGAAAGGGGGCAGAGGAAGTCAGGGCCTGCTCCTCGATCAGCATGGCTTCCGACTTCCCGCAGTTGACCTTTGTTCCCGAAGCCCGGCCGAATGCCTCGCAGGTCTGCACGAGCGCAGTCACCGAACACCTGTCAGCACAGAAGACGGTCACGTCGTCCATGTACAGCAAGCACTTGATCATTTGTCGGTCTGGCCCTGGTGCGATGATCCCTCTGACCTCTGGATTTTGCCAGATATAGAGCTGTTCGCAGAGTCTAACACAAGCAAAAAGAAGAGGTGAAAGAGGGCAGCCTTGACTCCGGAGAGGACCAGAAAGGGGTCAGTCTTACAGCCGTTCACCAGCACCATGCTGAAAATGTCAAGGTACATCAGGTTAACATAGAAGCAGAACATTTCCCCCAGCCCGAACCTTTGCAGGGCCTTGCCCATAAAGATGTGTGAAAAACGATCAAATGCCTTTTCCTGGTCCAGGCTGCCAGGGCCCCGGGCTTTGACCTATTGCACAGTGTCTCTAATGAGGGCTAAGCTAACTGCGATCCTGTGGGCAGGAATGCCGCAGGTCTGGTCCGGGTGGATGATCCGTCTGATGACAGCCTTCAACCGGTTGGCTAGTGCCTTGGCGAGGATCTTGTAGTCCACGTTCAGAAGAGAGGTGGGACGTCAGTTCTTAAAATCCCGTCTCTCCCCCTTCCGCTTATATAAGATCGTGATCATTCCCTCCCTCAACGACAGAAGCATTCTGCCCTCCACCACCATCTCCTTGTACAGCTCCAACAGGTCCGGGCCAATGAGGTCCCACAGCGCTACAGCTCTGCTGGGAGACCGTCACTGCCCGGGGTCCTGCCGGGCCTGAAGGATGTAGCGGGAGAGTGCAGCTCCTCCACCGTCAAGGTAGCGTCCATCGCCGGCACGCCTGCGAGATCAAGGGTGTTAGCGATACTTGACAGGAACTTATCAGCGGCATCCAAGTCAGTGGTCTTCAGCGAGTAGAGGTTGCTGTAGTAGTCGGGGATGTCTCCCATCACTCCTTCCCCGTGGTGATGTTTCTTGTCGCGTCTCGTAGCTCAGTCGGGCGTGTGGCTGGCAGGGAGCTTCCTGAAAAAGAAAGTTACATTTCTTACCCTTCTCCAGGTGCTCTGCTTTGGAACGGAAGATGATGCATCTGGATTCTTCCTCAAAGTGTCTTTTCAGGCCCTTCTTGGTCTCCTCCAGATCGCCAGCGTCCCAGCCGCACCAATGGAGGTCCAGCTGTCTCTGCAGATACCTGAAGTCCCTCTTCGGCTCACACGCTTGTTGACGGCCTTTCGCCTGAAACTGCGAAACTTGCTTTTAACATACTTCCACCATCCATTCAGTAGCATCCTCAAACAGGAATTTATCGTTCTTCCACCCAATGTAGGCATTCCTCAGTTCCTCCATCACCTCCTCTCTTTGCAGCAGGGCACAGTTAAGCTTCCAGGAGCCAGGGCCAGGAGGGAAACCGTTGCCCAGGGCAGCCTGCAGCCTAATGGCCCTGTGGTCCGCAGACGAGCTCATGGACAGAATCAAGCGTGGCAGCGCCCCCCGATAAACGACTCCTGCAGCGCCCGTGCTGCCCCCAGCAGACCAGTAGGAGGGTCCGTGGGACCACTGCCTGGCCAGATGGTTGTAGGACCTGAAAGAAGGCAGGGTACATTCCTGCAGGATGTAAATCTCACATCCCTGTGAAGGCAAAAAGGTTAGCACAGTATGCAGTCTAGACCTATCCCTGATACTTCTCACATTGATGCTAAAGATGTTGAGATTAGGGGGCGTGGCCTGGACGTCTGCTAAGATGGCCGCGTAAGTGAAGAGCTCCTCCGCTCCTGCTACTTTTAAGAGGACACATCCGCATACCGGGGCCCGTTCCATGGACAAGAGACAGCCGGCAAAGGCACCCGTGACCCGCTCCTCCTGCTGTGACACCCGCACCCTGGACTCCTTTGTCACCCATGAGGTGAAAACCACGGGCACACAGCGCAACCTGTCCAGCGCTCCTTCCTCTGCCGCCATTACAACCGCCGCGGCTCCTGCGCCTCCAGCACAGCCTGAGAGCGCGGCGCCTGGGGACATTTACAGCCGCACTTTCTCTCCATTTGCGGCGATTTTTAAACCGGAGGCCCGCCCTACCGTATTACAGTCAGGCCTAGATCCGGCTGATCCTCTGCCTCCCACTCTAAATAGCGACATGCCTTCCAAAATGGCTCCAAACAGGCCAGGAATACTGCGGCCACACCATTGCGCCGGAAGGACTGGGGTAACCCTCCTGAAACAGAGCTGGGGGCTTCATCTCTCCCTGTACCCCCCTCTGAAGACTCTGAAGCCTGGGAGCACCGTGACACCTCTGAGGATGAAGGTGAGAGTAACCCTTTGCATGCCTCACAATCTGACATCTCCCTGCATCAAGCTCTGCAAAAATGACCTACTAAAGCAGATTTTAAAGCCATGGTGGCTGAAGTTCGGAACGCTTGTAAGGCTGAAATTTCTTCTCTCCGTTTGGACTTAAAGCAAATGTCCTCACGGGTCGACCAAATTGAAGTAGATCATGATGACACTAGGCGCTATGTATCTCAACTACAGTCCGTAGTGGCTTTTCAATCTCACGCTATCAGAGAACACGCTAAACATCTAGAGGATCTCGACAATAGAGGACGCCGCAATAACATCAGAGTAAGGGGCCTGCCAGAGTCCGATACGGACGAAGATCTAGACGCAGTACTGAACGAGTTGTTTAATTTGATACCTAGACTCTCAACCGCCGCGGCCTATTAAGCTAGATCGGGCCCACAGGGCATTGAAGCCCAAACATGCTACTTCCCAACCACGTGATGTGATCTGCTGCTTACATGACTTCAGCCTGAAGGAATCCATCATGACTAAATTCTGCGTGAAACGCTCAGTGTCCTTTAAAGGTGTCACAGTCTACCTATATCAAGACTTATCCTGGTTGACCCTGCAGAAGAGACGGACACTCCAGCCCCTCCTTGCGTGTCTACAGGACCTAAAAATTCCATACTGTTGGGGCTTCCCATTTGCCTTAATTGCCACGAAGAATGACAAATCTTCGGTTCTACGTACGTACGCAGATTTGCCACGTTTCTGCTCGGCCTTGGATCTTGCTTTTCGCCAATTAGAGGACTGGGAGGTTCTTGACCCTCCTCTAGCTCCAACTCCAGTGTGGCACATGGTCCAGCGGAAATGGTTCCGATCTCCTCCAAAGATGGTGGCCCTGTCGCGTCTCCACGGGACGCGCCCCCCTGATTGACTGCTTCACATTGGGATCTAATCCCATTGCTTCCTCCTGATTATTTCAAAATGTTGGAGCGGAGGTTCCTCTGTTCCTAATGATGTTTCTTTTTCGCTCCTTCTTTGTTACGTTGCCTTATGCGGGCCGTCTCCGGCTCCTGAGCGACCAGTCCATCTTGAGGCAACGTTCAGTCAGGTCCCTACTGACGGGGCTCTGTTCTTTCCCTTTTCTTTCTCCCCACTCGGGTTAAGGAGGGGGGAGAGACGTGGGATACTTATATATTTCTTGTTTTCATTGCATTGAGCCTTACCTGGATCTTTTCACCCAATGTTAGAAATTTCTTGATGTGCCTTATTGTTTCTTTGTTGTCTTTTGTTCTCCCCCATACCCTTATGTGTCTTTTCCTTTGGACGTCCGGTACCAGGTCACGGAGGCATTACAGATCCTGTTTTTACGAAGGGCAGGTGTGGCTGGTGGTTGTGAGAGATCTCTGCGTGGACATTGGCAAGTACTACCCTCCCATATTTAACCATGGTTAAATGCTTATCACTGAATGTTAAAGGGTTGAATTCCAATACTAAGAGGAGACTAGCCTTTACCGAATGGAAATCTCAAAAAGCCGATATAGTTTTTATGCAAGAGACTCATTTTGACAAAAAAGGCTCTTTTAAATTTGCATCCCGTATATACCCTAGGGTTTACTCAGCTAGTGCAGGTACGAAGACAGCAGGCGTGGCTATCTTACTATCCAGTGCCTGCCCCCTTCAAGTGGAAACGTGTTGGTCAGACCCTCAAGGCAGATATGTCATACTTCGAGCATCCCTTGGTGGTCACCCGTTAACACTATGCAATGTTTATGCCCCAAACACTAACTAAATTGCCTTTTTGAAAACGGTACTCTCAAAATTGGCTCAATACCTCCCAGCTGCGTTGATTATAGGAGGCGACTTTAATGTCGCCTTTTCAGAGCAATGGGACAGGTTATCCCCTGGGAACACCCCGCCATCCAGGACTCAAAAGAGGCTATCCTGTAGTTTTAGGCGCTTGATTAGACAATATGCCCTGTATGATTTCTGGAGGATTAATTTTGCCTCCTCTAGAACATACTCATTTTACTCCCATCCTCATCGCACTCATACTCGGATAGATTATTTTTTTGGTAATGTCCCTGCACTTAGATTGCTGAGAGATGCTGACATAGGTAACATTACGTGGTCAGACCACGCACCTATTTCTATTACCTTAGATCCAGTGTCTCGTCGGACGCGGGTATGTCACTGGAGGTTAAATGAGTCGCTATTATCTAAATCTCAGATTCGGCAAGAATTAGGTGAATCCCTGAAAGACTACTTTACTCCTAACCAATCGTCTGCTTCGTCGGTAGCTATGCTATGGGAGGCACATAAGGCCGTATTTCGGGGCTCATGCATATCAGTAGGCACCAGTTTAAAATGAGACTATAATGCACGCTTCAATACCACTGTAGATCAATTGAAACAACTAGAAGCCCAATTGAGTACTAGGCGTTCAGGTCACCTCTTAAGACGTATTGTACTCTTGCGTGCTAGATTGCGGGAAATACAGTTAGAAAAGACGGTTAAACTCTTGTTATATTCTAAACAACGCTACTACATGTGGGGAAATAAATCCCATACCATTTTGGCACGCCAATTGAGAGATCAAACTAGAGCGACCATCCCGATGTCTTTGAGAAAAGCTACGGGCGAAATGGTTTATGACCCTGACGCAATCATGGAGCAATTTCAAAAATTCTACTCCTCCCTTTACTCTCTCCCCCAGCGGGTGCCCTCTCACCCGGTGGAATGCCAGAACCTCTACACCGCCTTTTTTAACCGGGGTGAACTTCCTACACTGCCGTCGGAAGACATTTCCGCCCTTAATGCGCCGGTAACGGCCGAGGAGGTGCAAGAGTTAATTTCTCGTTTGCCTAATGGCAAGTCACCCGGGCCTGATGGGTTACCATATTTTTATTACAAGTCTTTCCCCTCTATTTTACTGCCTCACCTGTCTGCCTTATTCAACTCTTTTCTGCAGGGCCACACGATCCCAGAAACTATGCTACACTCTCACATTACCCTAGTCCCGAAGTCAGGTAAAGACCCTTTGGATTGTGCTAACTATCGCCCCATTGCTCTCCTAAACTCTGATTTAAAGATTTTTACCAAACTGCTAGCTGACAGACTGGCTTATTGGCTTCCCTGACTTGTACATACGGACCAGGTGGGCTTCGTGAGGGGCCGCCAGGGCGGAGACAATACGGGGAAGATTATTAGTCTGATTGATATTGTCAATAAGCAAAATAAACAAACACTACTGTTGAGCCTTGACGCTGAAAAGGCGTTTGATCGCCTAAGCTGGCCTTTCATGTTCTCCGCCCTGCAGGCCTTTGGTTTCCGTGACCCCTTCCTGGATGCCATTCGCTCTTTGTATACCTGCCCCTCAGCAATAATTAAACTGCCGTATACCAACTCGGCCCCCTTCCAAATTAAAAATGGTACCAGACAGGGGTGTCCGCTTTCCCCCCTTCTGTTTTTACTTAGTATTTAGCCGTTGGCAGCAGCTATACGTTCCCACCCGTATATACATGGTATCACATTTAATAGAGTTGACTATAAAATTTCCCTCTTTGCGGACGATGTTCTACTAACCTTGTCTGACCTACACGTTTCCTTGCCCAATCTCTTTAAATTGTTAGAAGAATATGGTAGACTATCTGGTTATAAGGTTACCCTACAAAGACTGACGCCCTGCCCTTGAATATGCCTACGGAAGTTCTGATTCCATTCAAAGAAAACTTCCACTTTAGGTGGCAAGAGGATTTCTTATGCTACCTTGGTGTGAACCTGACGGCAGCGTACTCCTCTTTATATGCCCATAATTTTCCTGCCCTGTTCCGGGACCTCAAGAGGCTGATGAACAAGTGGATGTCCCTTCCCATTTCTATGTTTGGACGCATAGCTGCGGTCAAAATGTCCATATTACCAAAGTTGCTATATTATTTTGAAACCCTCCCGGTTCATGTGCCTAAGTTGGAGCTTCGAGCTCTGCAAACATGTGTGCTTAAATTCATATGAAATGGGGGGGAAACATAGGATAGCATCTAGCACCCTTATGGCCCTGAAGACTCAGGGTGGGTTGGCAGTCCCGGATTTCAACAACTACTACTTGGCGACTCATCTTAGGAGAATCCCAGCGTGGTCTAAGTTATATGCCTACTCTAGATGGATGGAGATAGAAAAGTTGTGGTTGACGCCAATCCACCCTCTCTCCTATGGTCCCCTGTCCCTCAGTCCACTGTACCAGACTTATTGGGACCTATGAGGCATACATATAAAATTTGGCAACATTGCCGAAGGGTCTTTCCATTGGTTTCCGAGAGGTCCTCCATGACGTCCTTTCTCTTCAATCCCATCTTTCCAGATAGTCTACAAGCTTCCTTTTTTAAAGTGTGGTTTTCCAAGAAACCCTTTAGATTTGCGGATATAGTGGAATATAGGACATTGCAATTGTTTTCTTTTGATGACCTTCAAAGCACCAGATCCCTACCTGCTACATCTGGGTATCAATACATGCAGATACGCCATTTTTTTACCGCCCTATTCCGCACTAACCAGGTGTCTACTTCCACGGCTTTTGAACGGATCTGTAAGCTCTCTGAGTCGACCAAGGGTTTGATCCTGACTCCGGCCTCCCCTGCATCTCTCCGACACTCTTATATGTCCAAATGGAAATCAATATTACATCGCTCCATTTCTGTAGAGGAATGGAAGCTGGTTTGGCGGAGAGCAACAATGACGTCATCTTGTGTGATACATAGAGAAAACACTTATAAAATTTTAATGTTTTGGTACCTCACTCCCCGCCAATTGCACAAGTTTTATCCTACTGTGTCGGACAGGTGTTGGAGATGTGGAGCAGGGGAGGTTTACACTTTCATATTTTTGGGGAATGCTCACTTATCAGACCTTTCTGGATGGTAGTTCAGGAAGTTCTTTTCTATTTGTTTGACCTTAGGTTCCCTTTAGAGCCCATCATCTACTTACTGAATATCCCATACATTTCAATGAGAAAACACCTGTTGAGACTGCTGCTTTATGTATTAACGGCAGCCAGACGGCTGATAGCCCGGTTGTGGAAATGTACTGATTGCCCCACACAGTCAGACCTTCTCGCCAGTATCTCAGAAACCAGAAGACTAGAACATTTGTCGGCCACCCTAATGTCGTCAGTAGACAGATTTGATAAAATCTGGCGACAATGGGACCTTGTATTTGGGACTATATCTTAACTTGACCCAGTACCTCCCCAAATTCCTTATTGTGCCTAGTCTTGTCTCCCCCTTGTGTCCGTTTCCCTTCCATATATATATATAAATGCATATACACAAAGCTGCTCTGATATATGCCTGTGTTATAGAACATTTACGGTTGGATTATACAGGTTCTATTGTTCAATTTGTTTTTAATTTACACTAGTATATACTACTACTCTAAATATCACGGTACTATCTTGGTAATGTTGCTTCTGTGCTCTTACAAGCATGACATTATCGCCTTCTATTGCTTATGTGATAACGTTTATGATCATTATTTGTGGATTTGCCCGCTCTATGTTGTATGTATACTGTAATAATTTCAATAAATAGTCAATTGAGAATAAGATGTTGAGATTAGACATCCTGTAAGAGAAAAGGGGGTTAGCGCAAACCATACACCTTAGTTACCACTTATGTCGGGCGGATCCTCGTCTTTAAGGGCCTCTGGCTCCGGGAGCTGTAGCAGGCCCTTATCCTCTAGTCGGTCGAGCAGTGAAGGCTCCTGGGAGTCCAGTAGTTATTTGGATTCTGAATATAAATATATAAAAAATTGAGACTAAAATAAAATAAAACCAGAAAATATAATCAAAAAGTCACCACTGCATTATTCAAATCTCCAAGGGCGTCGCAGACCTCCGTGTGAAGTGGGCTCAATTCACATCAAAACAGCAGTTAAAACAAAACAGGTGGTCGTGCTGCCAGGTACAAGCTGTAATTTTTGAGTCTGCATAAGAAGATACGGCAATCTCTTCCAGTGCAGCCGAACATCCGAGTTCCACCAAGGAGTAGTCTTGATGAAAACCGACCCTTCTGTTGATTTTAGAGTTTGTAGCACATAGTGAAGACCCACCAATTTTCTATAAAATTACACTTTTTTTTTATACTCACAAAAGTATAAAATCAACAGGAATTAAACAATTGTCATTATCCATCCATATTCATATTTAGGGGCAGATGTAACTCCCTCTTTTGGGCAGTCTATTTATATGGAGGGGGGTTGTCAGCAGGGCTGCCATCAGAAATTTTGGGGGCCCTTACACGGCTCAAGGCCTATACCCCCCCCTCCTACCCCGCCCCTTTAGAATCCATCCTGACTCCGCCTCCCGGGGCTTGATGGGCTGGCAAGGGAGGGGGTTAATAACAATAAGTGAAGGAGGATCATGACCCTGTGGGATAATACAGAAAACAGCTTTGCATTTTACCCCCGGGCAAAAACCACACAACATAGAGCTGCCTAGACAAGTAGACAACATAAGGATCAATATGAAAATAAATAATTTGGAGCCTTTGAAATAGCTCAGCTCAGTATGCCGCATACTGAGCTGAGCTATTTCAAAGGCTCCAAATTATTTCTTTTAATATTGATCCTTATGTTGTCTAGGCTAGGCAGCTCTATGTTGTGTGGTTTTTGCCCGGGGGTAAAATGCAAAGCTGTTTTCTGGATTATCCCACAGGGCCATGATCCTCCTTCACTTATTGTTATTACCCCTCCCTTGCCAGCCCACCCAGCCCCATTTAGCTGTGTGTTCTGCCAAATACTGTATGCCACCATTAACAGGAAAATGATAACATTATTTATGGAAACAAACTAATGGACCTCAATGAATCAGTGGGGTCCGTCCAACATGTGATGGAGTGGAGGCTGGAGCATGGAGCCGGCACTGACTCCTTCCTGGGCTGGCTAAGAGGGCACTAGGGCAGGCTTCCACCATAGTTTCACTTAGTTTCAGAAGTTTGCGCCAATCTGAAGGCGGCGTGGGGCAGCGGCCAGCGTCTGAGGTCACGTGCGCAGCTGCGTTCCTCTGTGCAGCGCCAGCGAGTAGTGTGCTAGTGACTGACTGGCTGACAGTTACTGATTCGGATCAGTGCGGCGGCTTAGAAAGTCAGAGCCTTACGTAAGGTTTTAAAGGGAAATGTAGGTATACGTAAATCAAGGGGGGAGGAGGGGAGCAAGGAACAATCAATTGCCCCCCTTTAGCGACGCGGACTATCAAGTCAGTGAAGTCACTGACGAATGACAAAAAAAAAAAAAGGAGGTCGGGACTGGCCAGGCCCCTTACTGGGGTATTGGCAGTACCCCCCTGATGGCGGCCCTGGTTGTCAGTAACGATGCACCCCTCCCACTCCCCATCATAATATTCTACTAAACAGGGTTTTAAGTCAAAATCAATATTCAGACCAAAGGGTTGTAAAGTTTTCATCTGGTAGATCCATTCGACTTCGCCGATTGAAATTCATTAGTGGGTCTTCCCCTCTCCAGTTAGATTTAACCTTTTCCACTCCCGCAAACCACAAACCCCTCGGATCCTTTAAAATGCATGGACATACTGTGGCTCTCCAAACCCTTTTTTATATTATCAATATGTTCTTGAATCCTTGTTTTGAGCTTCCACATAGTTCTTCCTATATAATATAATCCACAAGGACATTTTAGGATATATACTACCCCCATATGCTCACAGGTGATCTCACCCTTAATATCATGCTCTACACCACATTTTGATGTTACTCTCTGTATATTCCTTCTCTTTTTATTCTCCGTGGTACGATTTCTGCACACAATGCAGAAACCACACCATGTGAATTGGTTTCTTTCCTTCCTTTCAACTTTAGTGAGAATGTGATTATGCACCAGTGTCTCGCTAATTGGGAGCTTCGATAGATTACTTCATTTTTTGGGGTAAAAAGAGTACTTTCACACTTGCGTTTTTCTTTTCCGGCATAGAGCTCCGTCATAATGGCTCTATACCGTAAAAGAACTGATCAGTTTTATCCCCATGCATTCTGAATGGAGAGAAATCCAGACTAGTAAAAATGTGAAAAAAATATATAACGGATCTGTCTCTCCGCATGACAAGCAGAGAGACAGATCCGTTCTTGCAATGCATTTTTCCGTAGCCGGATCCATATTCAAATGCTTTCCGTTTGCATGCAGATTGCCGGATCCGGCAGGCAGTTCCAGCGACAGAACTGCTTGCCGGATCACTTTGCCGCAAGTGTGAAAGTACCCTAAGCATCCCTAAAGTAGAGTCATTCTTTAAAACTGACCAGTTCTTCTGTAAGACATTTTTCATCAACCCTGTAATTGCACTAAACTGTGGGAATGCAGGTGAATCTATAATCCTTTTCTTCCTTATTTTCTCTCTTTTTGCATCTTTTCCTCTAATTTCTACAGTATCACTAATTCTTTTTAACTCATTTCTGTCATAACCCTTTTCCTCGAAGCGCTCTTGTATGATTTTACTTTGTTCTTTATAACCTTCTATATCTGTACAGTTTCTAGTCGACAACTAGTTGTTTCTATCTACCCATTGACATCAGTGGGTTTGAAAAAGGTCCTAATTTTCATCTTATTGGTTAAGTAGAGGAAATTAACCCTTTCTGAGCTGATCTCACTAGTGAATGTTAAATTCCAACAATTATTATTTATGCCACTGATAAAATCTATTAATCCTTGTCGTTCACCCTGCCACATTATTAGACAATCGTCTATATATCTTTTCCATAACGTGAATCTCCCTCCTTGTTGTTGTTGATGTAGTAGAGGTTTGATCTTTACACTTTTCCATGATGACATAAAAAGATTAGTGAAACTGGGGGCGAATTTCGCCCCCATCGTGGTTCCGGTTTGCTGCAGATAAAAATTATCATGAAACCAAAAATAGTTGTTGCTCAAACAGAAATCCAAACATTGACAGATAAATTCTGCCTGCATTTCTGACATGTCAGGGTCATTCTCAAGCTGTGCTTTCACCGCTTTCATACCTAACTCTTTCAAAATAAGGGTACAGAGTGATGACACATCGGCTGTAGCCAGCCACGTATTTGCAGACGGATTGCCATAGTTCTTAATCACCTCCGTAACACTTCCTTTTTTTTTTTTAAACTGTTTTTATTAATTTTCAAAAATTTGTTGGAAAAACAAACATACAAACAAGGACAGTGTTCCACTGCCAGCAATTTTGCTCCTTCGAGGAGGCACACAGCTGGACATCTATCAAAAATGTCACTGATTATCAAAAGTTATTAGAAGTCTGCTGCAACCAGAAGTTTTTAACCATCACGGTCTTTAAAGAATGTGGGGATCGTTCCCTAGAAAGTCACCACTTCGTAAACAAACACAGTCCTCAGCGGGATCCCGAGACTAAGACAGTGATATCTTTGCCTACTAAATATATAATGATATTCAATATGAATTGAATGGAAAGCAGCATAAATTAATGAACAAAAAATAAAAAACAAGAAGCAAAAATAAAGAGAGAAAGAAAAAAATATTATAATAATAATAATAATAATAATAATAATAAAAAATAAGATAAATAAATAAATATAAAAACACAAAAAACAACTCCGTAACACTTCCACTATCTCTTAGGTATGACGGAGATCATGTCACATATTTCTGTAAGAAAAAATCTACATATTCTGTCAATCTGCATGTCAGAGAACTAATCCCTGACACTATTGGTCTGCCAGGTGGATTGGACAGACTTTTGTGCACTTTGGGCAATTGATATATAACTGGAACCTTAGGGTACTTAACCTTCAAATATTCTAGCCTTTTTTTGTTTATCACAGGTTTCTCAAAGCCTTCCTGTAATAATTTGTCTAATTATTTTTTTAAATCGGGGGTAGGATCCTTTTTCATTTTTTTGTAGGTATTCTCATCCGATAACAATCTAAGCATCTCCTTCTCATACTTCTCCCTATCCAACACCACAGATATAGAAGATTATAAAGAACAAGGTAAAATCATACAAGAGCGCTTCGAGGAGAAGGGTTATCACAGAAATGAGTTGAAAAGAATTAGTGATACTGTAGAAATTAGAAAGATTTTAAAAAAGAGAGAAAATAAGGAAGAAAAGGATTATAGATTCACCTTTATCACACAGTTTAGTGCAATTACAGGGTCGATTAAAAATGTATTACAATACACATTTTTTGGTCCTGCCCTGCTATCAAATCCTTTTGGAACAGGATCCAAGATCTCCTAAATGCCCTTGACTGTCAGTCTCCACCACTTCTCCCGGAAACGGCATTATTACTGTTTAATATCGAAAACTTTCCCAATCATATGAGGGTGATTGTGTGCCATATCTTACACGCGGCTAAACTAGCTATAGCTAGAAATTGGAAGTCACAATCTATCCCTGAGGTAGAAATAATTAAGGCAACAGTACATAATTATATATGTGAAAAAGTACTTGCGAGACAAAATGGTACCCTACGATCTTTCATGACAGCATGGAGAAGTTGGGAGACATTGTATGTAATAAATAATCCTCTTTCCAGCAATTCTCAACAGCCTTAGACTCTTGGTTATAATAAGTGGTCGTCTGGGTGGTTGAACTCCACAGCTGATGATATTGAGCAATTGAACACATAAGTCAACTACCTGGAATTATGCTATTATGCGACACGTCTCTACTTAACTGTCCCTTTGTAATACCTGATGAACTCTGTTCTGGTTACTTGTTCGTTGTATGTTAGTTTTTGAAATTCTGCTGGCACCTTCTTACAGGGTACTTGCCACTTACCTCACCTGGTTCACTGTATTATGTGTAGAAATGTGTGATATACTTTTGTTATTGAAATGCTCCTACTATATGTTGCACTGTACTCTTAAACATTTGTGGCTATTACAATTGCTTACGCAGATTTGTCCCAGAAGATATATACTCATAGGGGCATTGAGACAAATATGGTCTACTATTGAAATTGTTCATGATTATTGTACTTTGATACAGTTTTCCGTGGAAATTTAATAAAAATCTATTTTACAAAAAAAAAAAAAAAATGTATTACAGAAGAACTAGTCAATTTTAAAGAATTACCCTACTGTAGGGAAGTTTATTCCCCAAAAACCTGGAGTAATCTATCGGAAAGCTCCCAATTTGCGAAACACTGGTGCATAATCACATTCCCACTAAAGTTGAAAGGAAGAAAATAAACCAATTCACATGGTGTGGCTTCTGCATTGTGTGCAGAAATTGCACTAAAGAGAATAAAAAGAGAAGGAATATACAGAAAGTAACATCAAAATGTGGCGTAGAGCATAATATTAAGGGTGAGATCACCTGTGAGCATATGGGGGTAGTATATCTCCTAAAATGTCCATGTGGACTATATTATATAGGAAGAACTATGCGGAAGCTCAAAACAAGGATTCAAGAACATATTAATAATATAAAAAAGGGTTTGGAGAGTCACAGTGTGTCCATGCAATTTAAAGGATCCAAGGGGTTTGTGGTTTGCGGGATTGGAAAAGGTTAAATCTAACTGGAGAGGGGAAGACCCACTAATGGATATCAATCGTCAAGAAGTCGAATGGATCTACCAGATGAAAACTTTAGAACCCTTTGGTCTGAATATTAATTTCAAATTAAAACCCTGTTTAGTAGAATAACTATGAGCTAATTGTATTATTTGCGCCATTCTGCCAAAGTATGGAGAGTAATGTGTGGAGAGCCTCCTCCTGTTGGCTGCTTTGCACCACGTGGTATTCTTGTGAATGGGAACTAGTGTTGAATGATAGTAGTGGTGGGATAAGTTAATAGTAGAACCTCAATGGCTGAATGACATCACATGGGGATACTATTATGAATGGGAAGTAGCGCTGGATGGGAGAAGACGCTTAAGTAAATAGAAAGGAACCTTTATAGGTCGAGAGACATAATGTGAACAAGATCGTATGGAGAAAACCTATAAGATGGACGATGAATGTCTATTGATAATTAGAATGAAGTGATTTGTTTTATGGTTCAGTGATTATGATGGAATAAGTAAGTAGTGGTAAAGAACTATGTTGTTTTTGTGACTCTATAAATGCTATATTGTAGATATTTATGAACAGAATGGGATATTAGTGGTTTAACCGATGTATAACGCTTTTTGTAGAAAATGTAATTAATGTTTAATTATATGAGCATTGTCGATTTTAAATGACAAAAGGCTGTTTTAAATCTTTTTTTATTCATATTATAATGGGGAGTGGGAGGGGTGCATCGTTACTGATCCCCCCATATAAATAAAACGCCCAAAAGAGGGAGCATTCGCCCATGATCAATCTTTCTTGGACAGATACTGACGATTGTTCAATGCTTGTTGATTTTAAACTTTTGTGAGTATAATAAAAAAGTGTTATTTTATAGAAAATCGGTTGGTATTCACTATGTGCTGCAAACTCTAAAATCCACAGAAGGGTCAGTTTTGATCAAGACTACTCCTTGGTGGAACTCGGATGTTCGGCTGCACTGGAAGAGATTTCCGTATCTTCTTTGGATTCTGGTTCGGACACCAGCCCCACCACCAGCTACTCCATCTCTTCTTCTTCTGGCAGAAGGTCCTCGGTGACCCCCCACCACCTTTTTCTTGAAGGACTCAGCACTCGGGCTGTCCCTCCCTTTCCTCTTTGTCTGCATGGTACCTGCAGGGACAAGAGAGGGAAATCCTCCAGGGAGAGGGCCAAAGCATCGGTTGGAGGGGGGGGTTAGCACTGCTGTGGGAGAGTTGGGTGGCTGGGTGGGGCAGGGACAACCTCAGCAGTGCCCAGGTGCTGCCCAAATTAACATCATGTGTGTGGTATGACACAGCTTTCGGTAGGCTGCCTGTCACCCAACCAGAAACAAACCACTCGTCTGCCATGCTGAACAAGGCCTTGCTGCTGGTGCTAGTGTTGTCCGGGGGTGACCGCAAATGTAATTTCCTAGCCAAGACTTCCTGTTGTGCACCAACCTGCATGGTTGATGACCTTACAACAGCCTGCAAACCAGTGAGGGCAGGAGGTCCCAGTGTTAAAGCTCCTTCCACCGACAAGGTGATCGACTGTCCTACAACTACTGAAAAAAAGGCTCTTAAACCTGCACTTAGGATTGTGATTACACCTCATACATTAACACGGAGGAGGGAGGGTTAAGAGACTGTGCTAGCCAAAGTCACAAAGACTGGACTTTTAGTAAAAGCAGCTGAAAGCCAGGAAATTTCACATCTATATCCCTGTATGAAATGCCACGTGGTCTGGTGTACAGAGCACCAAGAAACTGAGAATTAACTTTGATACTTGTAAGTGTTGGGAGAACCCTTTAATGGGATTGGTTGATGCCACTGACTTAGGCTACTTTCACAATAGCGTTTTTGCGGATCCGTCATGGATCTGCAAAAACACTTCCGTTACCATAATACAACCGCATAAATCCGCCATGAAAGGATCCGGTTGTATTATGTCTTATACGGATCTATTGTGCCAGATTGTGTCAGAGAAAACGGATCAGTTTGGCTCCGCTTCGTCAGGCGGACAGAAAAACGCTGCAGGCAGTCTTTTGGTGTCTGCCTCCAGAGTGGAATGGTGACTGAACGGAGGCAAACTGATACATTCTAAGCGGATCCCTTTCCATTCAGAATGCATTAGCGCAAAACTGAACCATTTTGGACTGCTTTTGAGAGCCCTGAACGGATCTCACAAACGGAAAGCCAAAAGTGTGAAAGTAGCCTTAATTGAAAACACGATGTCAACAAGAAGAGGATTCTAAAGTCAAGATCAACAAGCGACACCAGAGACCTGGCATTTAAGAAGATCAGAAGCAAAGAAGATCCTTGCTAAAGAAACTTGTTATCCCAACATACATACAGTTGTTCTCTTTTTTTTTTTTCTGGGGGGTGAGAAGCCCAGTGGTGCTGAGGTGGTTTCCTGTTAAACAATCAGGGTAGTATTCTTTAATGAATAGATGAATAGGGAGGGTTAATAGATTATGTTATGTAGAAAAGGTCACTTATTCTTTAGATACCAAAATGGAATTTGCGTTGAAACTAGGGCGTACCAGGGTGCAATAGCAGTTGCAAATATATATACATATTTGATTTGTTTTTTATTTTGAGACAAGTTGAAATAAATTAAAGTGGAAAAACAGGGGGGGCGGGGGGAATGTATAACAAGGTACCTATATTATGTGGTCCTTTCCCTTTAATTCCTTGTAATATAGTTGGTTAGTCGTACATGGTGATACTTGGCGTCCCTGAAGAATGAAGTAACTGTACATGTGTACTGACCTTTTGGTGGGGCCAGGTGACTAGAAAACACTTAGCTATGGAACAAAGAGCTCAGCTTCATTGAAGACATTATCAGAGTAATGTCGCGGATATAAAACGCAAAATGCTTTATATACAAAAAAAACTAAATGAAGGATCAAAGGAAAAATCTAAGTTATAGATCCTACTGAGGAGAGGGCGACATAATAACCTCTCAGCTCGTTGGCGAGAACCTTAATTATTTTGTGCAACTAAAAAGAAAACAAGGTACCATCATCTATTCAAAAATATTTGTGAGTTTATTATACATAAGTACTAAATACAAAATTGATAATACAACCTGTACAATAATAGACAAAAAAGTATAATACCAATACTTTCCAATGACCAATCAACACGAATAATATGCAACAATCCAAATTAAAGAAAAGTAGGGGTATCAACCCCTTCCTATCACCTTTTAACCAATTGAGGTATATGGCGGCACTATAAATTTACCAGCACCCTCAGCAATATGTTTGACATGGCCAGGCAGTGTAAACATCATCACACCTTACCCTGAATTCTCCTAAAGTCAATCAAAGTGCAGAAAGGCGCAACAGTTGCATAAAGAGTTCAGCCTCTAGGAGTAATGGTAATGCCCCATTGGTCCTAGAGGCTCATTTGCATATATTAAAACTTCATTTTTCTCAGCAATGCGGGCACATATGAACATGGGACAAACACAGATACCTTCAGCTACCAAGTGCACATGCAACAGGTCATCCAGTTTCATAGGTACAAATCTACTGACATATGCCCTTTAAAGCAGTAGGCAACACATATTAAAACGGACAAACATATATATACTAAAATAACATAAAAAGGAAATAATATAAGGGCAAACTAGATGGATCTTGTGGTCTTTTTCTGCCACCATTTTTCTCTGTTTCTATGATTCTTGATGTTATCCAGAGAATGCCACTGAAGTGGTTTAGAACATGGTGTAAAACATGGTCTTTATTAATCCTGTAGTTAGTCATGTAGCAAAGGTGCCAATGCACCTTCAATAGCTGTTGGCCAAACTCTCATTTAGCCAACAGCTATCTCTTGCGACTCACACATGCATGTTCAGTTCTGCCAAGAATGTATGTGTTTTCAATTGAGAGAGAGAGGAGAAAGCCGCTGCCAGACATCTGTGTGCATTTTTTGTGGCCCCATATAAATTAATGGATCCGTGTGCGATGCACAAACAATGCGGATTGGACGTGGAACGAAAATACGGTCACGTGAATGAGTCTTAAGGCTGACACAGTTTTCCTGTTTACTTCTAAAGTTTTCCTCATAACATGGATAAGTAGTGATAGAGGTGTTAGAAAACAAGTTACTTTTCCAGAGGAATTAATGAGCATGATCAGCCAACCCAAACTCCTTGTTAAAGGAGCACTAAATCTAGTAATATTGATAAAAGTAAACAGGGTATAACCTTACCCCACCCACTGCATAATTTAGTGCATACAACAGTCTTGTACAAATTCTGCAGAGAACATACGGGTCAATCACCTGCTGATTTGTTCAGTTTTCCACTGCATAACGGATAAGTGGTGGAACTTAGCCAGGGGTGTTTGTCCTATTGCAGATAGGACAGAGGTGGGAGACTCATGATGCAGCCAGTTGTATTACTAAAAGGCATAGAATAGTGAGGAGGAGGAGGGGGGCATGGCCAAACTCTTGGGAAAGACAGATTCCTTTATGTATTTTTCAGTTTTACTGGTAACATGAGACTAAATGGGATCAAAGGAAAGGAGGAGATAAGGGGAAGAAGTAATAAGACTTTTTTGTTCATCTTCTATGTTTACTGTTTTTTTAGTGGTGTAGGCTTATTCACATGCTGGCCTAGTTAAGTTTTAGCCAACAGTTTTCTAAGTAATACCAGCTTCAATCAGCTTTATGTTTAAACTGTTTTTATAGATTTTTAAAAATATGTTACGACTGTAGGTAGGGACAGACAAGCACAGTGAACCCTAAGGCTAGAACCCAGCCCGCTTTCCCTACCTACTTGCAGTACATGCCCTAGATAGCTAGACCGCAACTAATTCTAAGGTGGACTAACAAAGACAGACAAAGAAAATACAAGAGTCATATGTAAATGAATCAGAACCAGACAAGATATGCAGTACCAAATGAGAGACAAACAGTGGTCAGAAGACAAGCAGAGATCAAAACGAGATGGACAACGGAATACCAAATGAGAGACAGAGAGTGGTCAGAAGACAAGCCAGGGTCAGAGGGATGAGCAATCCAATAAGCACAGGAACAAGGAACCAGGAACACAGCTAGTGAGTCAAAGACTATCACTGGCACTGGTGTATGTTGCTTCACCATGGGGCGTGGCTCAGCAGCACGTCTTTCCCAGCGCGGCTGTGCTGAGGCTGCGCTCAGATGTTACATCCATTATAGCAATAATGGTGTTATGAACATAAAAAACTGCATAGAAAACTAAAAGACGCAATAAAAGAATGATTTGCACTACAAAGCTGGACGCCCTACATTGTAGCCGTATATCTAATATATGAGTACAAGATGCATTTCAGGTACAGAACAATATACCTAAGAAATAGCTGTAATTGTAGGGTATTATGCCTCAATTTGTGTTAATAAGTAAAGAGAAAGAAAAGGGGTAGGATGAAGTGGCGGTAGCAGCATCAAGACGGGCTTAGTTAATCAAATCTGTAAATGCAGAAAACTTAAAGTTCTTCCAAGGTTGCCACACAGCAACGTACTACATCAAGTGGTCATGATTCTCTGCTATAATCTCTTTCATGTTCACGATGCTCTGTAGTTCTGCCAACCACTCAGTGGTAAGGGGAGTCACCGTCATTTTCCAATGATGGGGGATGACTAAGGGCTCTCTCACACGAGCGGATGCTGTGCGGGTAATCTGCTGCGTGAAAGAGAGCCAAGCCCTGTTCCGGACAGCAGAGACACGGAGATGATTAATGATTCTCCGTGCCTCTGTGTGATCTTTTTGTCACAAGGGTAGAGTAACAGGTATCAAGATAGAGCGGAGGTGCACCCCCTGAGCTGCCACCCGGTCCCCTGTCCCTGCCTACTTGCACCACCTGACCTAGGTGACGGGGCGCAACTGGGCGACGGTCCCTAACCTACTAAGTGCAAGCAGAGAGAGAGAGACGGCAGGGAAGAGGACAGCCAAAGGGAAGCAAAAGAAAGTGGACCAGAGGTAGCCAAAAACAAAGGCGAGACGAGTCCACTAGCCGAGGTCAGTCCAGGAGGTCAAGTCAGAACAAGGAAGAGGCAAAGGCAAATCCGTAAACAAACCGAGGTCGAAATCCTAGAGGTAACGTCAAGGTACAGGGAGCAGGCAGAAGAGATGTCAAGAGGCGAATCCAGGTTCAATTCCAAAGGTAGCAAATAACAAAAAGTACACAGCCTATAGGACCAAAATCACAGGCAACCTGTGGCCAGCAGGCCGTCTGTATTTAGTGGGAGTGAGGGTCATGTGACGTGGCCAACGTCACATGACCAACAGACCGACAAGTCGAGCGCCGAGTGTTCAGCTCAGCGTTCAAGGCAGATCAAGGAGCAGGGAGCCTCCCAGCTAGCAAGGTCACCCTGGGAATGAAGCCAAACACAAGTCCTCATTCCTGAAGCTAAGCAGCAGGTCTGTGGCCGATGGGAGACCGAGTCTGCCCTCGGCACCCCATTACACTTTTTACTACAAAATCACAGTGACAACTTTATCTCACTGTGATTTTGTAGTAAAAAGATCACAGAGGCACGGAGCAATATGAATCATGTTAATGCTCTGTGTCTCTGCTGTCCAGAACAGGGCTTGGCTTTCTTTCACGCAGCGGATTACCCCCCACAGCATCCCCTCGTGTGAAAGAGCCCTAGCTGTCCTACAGCCAGAAAGTGTTTGAGGATGCCTTTTTTAATCAAGGCAAGGGAACCGAGTATCACTGGAAAAAGAGCAATCCGAGGGCTATTTGTTACTTGGTTCCCTGAAAAGCTGCATAAATGCGAAAAACACAATCCCAAAAAGACTTGACCCTAGGACAGCTCCACCATATACGCAACATGGTTCCGCTATCCGCCCCACATCGCCAACACGCGTCAGAGGTGGATAGAAACATATGGTGAAGTCAAAGAGGGCAATAATACCAACATGAAATAATCTTGTTATTTTTCAACTTAACTCGTGCTGACATGGACATGCTATGTCAAAAGACACACATCTTTAAAACGTCAGCACGTCCCAAGGTAATATTCAAATCCTGCTCCCACTCTTGGAAAAAAGAATCTCTATCTCCATTGCAACTACCTAACAACAACCTATACAGCAAGGAGATGCATCAGGTGCAAACTCCATCAAGGTGCTTGGGAACAATGACCCAGGAAAGGTACTACTAATGAATAAGTTCAGTTGTTGATATTCCAGCCACCACAGTCTCCAGTCTACTGTGTTGACCTTCAGTTTATCTAAGGGTATTACCGTGCTTCCAGCCATAACCTGGCTTAAGCCCACTATAGAAGACCTGTCCCAACTCAAAAAAGAGGTTGCGGATATTCCAGGCTGGAATATTGGATTTCGGAACAGTGAAGACATAGGCCCTGGTCTGGTGGATATCTTATAAGAGGAAACTAATTTGTCCCAGATAGTCAAAACATGAGTAGACAATAAGGGCAAACTATTAGCAGGTAACCTATCTCCAGGGGACAGCCAATAGATCAGTCAAAGATCTACAAGGGACTAGGTAAATTTCAAATTCACCCACAATTTCCTTGATCCACTATGGGCCCAATCTACTATGCGAGACAGAACAGCAGCCTCATAATATAGCTTAAGATACGGTAATCTAACCAAATCTGGGTAGCAAAGGCCTTCTGTAGAGTTTTCAAGAAGCTATGAGAAATATAAATCTGGCAAAGTTTGAAATACATATAAAAAGCCTAGCAAAATACCCATTTTCAACACACTAATGTGACTAAAGAAAGATACCTATTTCAAAGCTATCACCTTCTTCCGCACTGGGAAACTCTTTTAAAATAGAAGGAAAAGAAATAAGAGCAGAAGAAACATACATCAAGAGATCATCAGCGTACAGGGCCAATTTGTAGTGGGACTGCCCAATCTCAACACCTAGGATATCTGGATTCTGTTGCAGTGCTGTCGCCAAGTGTTCCATAGTAAGTATAAACAGCAGAGAAGAGAAGGGACAACTCTGTCGAGTGCCATTGTTAATCATAAAGGAGTCAGACAAAAGACCATTGGCTCACACTTTAGCTGCAGAATTGGAATAGAGCGCCAGTATATTGTCTATAAAGCATTGGCCCAGCCCCACCTACCTCAAGGAGGCCAAAAGAAACCGCCAATGGACTCAATCAAATGCCCTTTCGGCATGAACTAATAAAAGGCACATAGGGAGTTTCCTGCACTTAGCATGAGATATAAGTGAGGTGGTCTTAATTGTGTTGTCCCTTTCTCCCTACCAGCCACAAAACCTACTTGATCTCTGTTTATGACAACAGGGATTGCCCGGCCTAACCAGGTAGCCAGTATTTTAGAATAAATCTTAATATCGCAATTAATCCGAGAAATTGGGTGATAGAACATAAAGACGGTTCTTTTTGGGCTTCGTACAGATTTAAAGGGTCACTGAGTTTAAAGCAAATTTTTTGACATGTCATAGACATTTATCAAATGTTTTGATCAGTGGGGGTCTGAGTGCTGAGACCCCCACCAGTTGCTAGAACAAGGAGAGAAAAGTGCTTACATATACTCTCTCACCTCAGGCTTAGGGTACTTTCATACTAGCGTTTTGGATTCCGTTTGTGAGATCCGCTTCAGGGCTATCACAAATGGTCCAAAACAGATCAGTTAAGCCCCAATGCATTCTGAATGGATAAGGATCCGTTCAGAATGCATTAGTTAGGCTCCGTTCCGCTTCTACTCTGTTTTGGAGGCGAACACCAAAACGCAGCATGCAGCATTTTGGTGTCCGTCTGAACAGGCGAAGCCTAACAGATCCATTTTGAATTACAATGTAAGTCAATGGGGACGGATCCGTTTTCAATGACACAATATGGTGCATCTGAAAACAGATCCATTCCCCATTGACATTCAATGCAATTCAAAACGGACCCATTTGGGGCCTTGTAATTTTTCTTTTAACTAATGCAAACGAATCCGTTCTGAACAGATACAAACGTTTGCATTATAGGTGCGGAACCGTCTGTGCAAATAGACGTATCCGCACCGACGCAAGTGTGAAAGTAGCCTTAGACTTTTTATGAAGTCTGTCTTGCTTCCTCTCACGTGGCGAGCAGAGAGCACGTTATGCAAACTTTTTCTGAAACCCCCACCAATCAAAACTTTGTTTGCTGAAAACTCAGTGACACTTTAAATGTAGCAGATACAGAGCTGTACAATATATATTTATTAAAAATATAAAGTAGATGCAGGGGCACACAAATATCTGGTCAATGGACTATACACATATGCGTGGAAATATATTTAATAAAAGTGATAACATATAAAATGGAATAAAAGATGCTAATCCAATAGGGATCTTATGTGGTACACAGAATATAAAAATAATATAAATAAAATCAAGCATCAACCACACGGTCTAATGGTGAATCTTTTGCTGGTTAAATACCATGTAGGAGCTTTAAACCTCTAAAGTGTCTGTATAGATCCTCAGTGGAAGGGGCCAGTTAATATACGCCCCGAAACGCGTTTGGGTAAAAGGCAAGCAATTCAAAGGATAAACGTTAAAAGGAGGACAAACCATTACCACCCTTCCTCTCATAAACCGCAATATAGAGGATCGCAACATCAGAATAGCTGTTCCGTCTACCTCCTGCGTCCAAGATACGCTCAGCCAATCGGACGCACCCGCCATAGTCACGTGGGACGCCACTTAGTGACGACAGTGACCACGTGGGAAGCCGCGCCAGGTCCTTACAGAGAGAAGGTACTTGACTGTATCCCCGCGGTACAAGGGAATAAAGGAAGGTTACTGATGTGAGACGGAGGACGGTAAAGTAAGCCTCTATGTTTGTCAGTCACTACCCATTGTGGATCTGATAAGGTACGGGTCTCCCGTGTGACTTTTATCTACTAACGGTCTTAAGGACATTACGTCTGGATCATCAATAGACCACCCTCACTCTAACCTACTACAATAGAGACTTGCATCTTAGACCGTAACACCATGCCACAAGTGAGACGCTATACCTGATGGTTTATATTAGAAGGATCTATACAGACACTTTAGAGGTTTAAAGCTCCTACATGGTATTTAACCAGCAGAATATTCACCATTAGACCGTGTGGTTGATGCTTGATTTTATTTATATTATTTTTATATTCTGTGTACCACATAAGATCCCTATTGGATTAGCATCTTTTATTCCATTTTATATGTTATCACTTTTATTAAATATATTTCACGCATATGTGTATAGTCCATTGACCAGATTTGTGTGCCCCTGCATCTACTTTATATTTTTAGTCTTTTCTAACGGTTTAGGGTGAACCGGCAGGTGTGCACCAACTCATATTTGTGAAGTGGGTGGAGCCACTGTTTACTATTTACTCAATATATATTTATTACTGCACTTTGCACATCTAATAAGTATGAGTGGTGTCAGATGTGGTTAGGTAAACAATATATATTTGTGGGGTTTATATTCTAACCATAATGTTTATACCCCCAATCACAATTAGTTGCTTGATGCAAATAATGCTAGAGCTTTGTTTTTTCACAAACGCGGCATACTTTGACTGGTTTCATTCTCTTCCACAAATGCTTGCAGTATTTGGAAGTTCACATTTTGTTTGCACAAAAAGGGGCAGGACACTGGGTCAATATTTCAGGTTATTGATTAACCAGAATGTGATCCACCATTTATAGGTGAAAGCGAAGTCCTGAAGTAAACCTACAAATCCCAAGAATTCCCGTTACCTCCAAACTCATAAGACTCCTTCTGGATTGATGTGGAGATGAATCGTAAGTAAAACACTGTATAAGATATGGATTAGTCTGAAACTGAGAAATGAGCAATGTTTATTCTAGTGTAATTGCTACAAGCCATTTACTATTAGCTACATGCTTGACAGGGATATCTGGATCAAACAGTATTGTGAGGACACAGAATGTAGAGCTATCATGTATCAATATACATAAAATATGGTTCTCAAGCTTTGTAAGACACATAAAAGTCACATTGTAATGACTTGTAACCGGGTACATTTTCTTTACTTTAAAGGGCTTCTGTCACCCCCACTGATGTAATTTTCACTAGCTGACATTAGCTACTTGCTAAATGTCAGCTGAGTTCAAACATATGTTTCCTAACTTTTTTCCTGTTTTCTATCTTCTAAAAAACTTACTTTTGTGATATGCAAATTATCTTCGCTACCAGCAAGTTGGGCGGGTACTTGCTGGTAGCCGCCGCATCTTCATGCCCTTGGAACGCCCCCTCTTCTTTTGATAGACAGGGCCAGCGCGCTCTCCTCCTCTCGCTGGCCCTGTCTGCAGCTGTAATCCCGCGCCTGCGCCGTATCGGTCTTTAGTCGGCGCAGGCGCTCTGAGTGAAGGACGCTCGCTTAGGCGCTCCGTCCTCAGTGCGCCTGCGCAGGCGCGGGATTGCAGCTGCAGACAGGGCCAGCGAGAGGAGGAGAGCGCGCTGGCCCTGTCTATCAAAAGAAGAGGGGGCGTTCCAAGGGCATGAAGATGCGGCGGCTACCAGCAAGTACCCGCCCAACTTGCTGGTAGCGAAGATAATTTGCATATCACAAAAGTAAGTTTTTTAGAAGATAGAAAACAGGAAAAAAGTTAGGAAACATATGTTTGAACTCAGCTGACATTAGCAAGTAGCTAATGTCAGCTAGTTAAAATTACATCAGTGGGGGTGACAGAAGCCCTTTAACTCTTTTTATGTTGATTTTGGGTGAAGGGAGGAGAGTAGAGGGAAAGAAGGGAAACACAAGGCACAAAGTAAAATAACTGAATAAAGCTTAAGAACTATACAGCCAAGTTTTCCAAAAGTAGAGTATTGTTTACTGCTGTGCGTAATATTCTGCCTCCCAGGTACAGTTTATGACTGGATTATGTTTCGTGTGGATGCTACAACGTATCCAGACCCATTCAACTTGAATGGGTCAGTGATCCGTCCACACCACAAAAAATTTGAACATGTTCCGCTTCACACCTTCCGGATTGCAGACAAGTGATGAGCGAGCATCAAAGTATTCGGGTGTTCGGCCCGAACACATTGCTATATTCGTGTGCTCAGCCGAGCACCCGAGTATGATGGAAGTCAATGGGAGACAACCAGGCACCCACTGCTCTGAAGAGGGGAGGGTGCCTGGTCCATTGGAAAAGGTTTGAAAGTGACAGAAACACCACCGAAAAGGATCGACAACAGCATGGGGACGATGTCTGGATGCATTTTGGACTCCAATGTCGCAGCTGGGAACCATGTTGTCCAAGTTGTACGCCACTTTTACATACTGACAAAAATACGCCCCAAACCCCACCCTAAAAAAATTAATTTTACAGGAAAAAATGTTAGGAAACATTCTTTCCTGTATATTGAATTGTATATAAAGTGCAAGTGGTGCAAAAAATTACAAGCAACAGGCACTCCGAAAAACCCTTTATATCACATAAAGCAGGGCCCCGATCACAGCTGTACAATTGTTCAGGTAGTGGGACTCCTACACTCATTAAGCCTATGCACTAAGTGAAAGGGCTGTCAAAAATTACAAGGAATTGGCACTACAATACACCCTTTATTACATACAAAGGAGGGCATCATACACACCCTTGAAAAATTATTATTGGTGGCCTGCTGGTGACCCTTAAAAACATTACGGGCAAGGGCCTGCTGCTGAGCTGACCCTCTAAAACATTAGGGGTGAGGAGCTGCTGGTGAGCTGACCCTGTAAAACATTATGGTTGAGGGCCTGCTGGTGAGCTGACCCTGTAAAACATTATGATTGAGGGCCTGCTGGTGAGCAGACCCTGTAAAACATTATGATTGAGGGCCTGCTGGTGAGCAGACCCTGTAAAACATTATGGTTGAGTGCCTGCTGGTGAGCAGACCCTGTAAAACATTATGGTTGAGGGCCTGCTGGTGAGCTGACACTGTAAAACATTATGGTTGAGTGTTGGCTGGTGAGCAGACCCTCTAAAACATTATGGTTGAGTGTTGGCTGGTGAGCAGACCCTCTAAAACATTATGGTTGAGGGCCTGCTGGTGAGGTGACCCTGTAAAACATTGTGGTTGAGGGCCTGCTGGTGAGCTGACCCTATAAAACATTATGGTTTAGGGCCTGCTGGTGAGCTGTCCCTGTAAAACATTGTGGTTGAGGGCCTGCTCGTGAGCTGACCCTTTAAAACATTATGGTTGAGGGCCTGCTGGTGAGCTGACCCTCTAAAACATTATGGTTGAGGGCCTTCTGGTGAACTGACCCGCTTTAAAAATTGTAGTGGAGGGAATATATGCAATCTGGAGGAGGAGGAGAAAACAAGATTTAACCATATACACTTTTTTTGTGGTGGAAAAGGGGCATGGGAATACACTACAGTAGACTTAGTACATTATAAACAATACATTGAAATTGCCTTTATGTTCATCATCAGCTCAGCTCTCTGGTGGAGTTGAGAAGTCAGCAATCCATGCCTTGTTCATTTTTATCTGAGTCAACCTGTCAGCATTGTCAGTTGACAAGCGGATACGCTTATCAGTTATAACGCCACCAGCAGCACTAAATACACGCTCAGACAAAACGCTGGCAGCAGGGCAGGCCAGCACCTCCAAGGCGTAGAGCGCAAGTTCGTGCCAGGTGTCCAGCTTGGACATCCAGTAGTTGTAAGGCACTGAGGGATCATTTAGTATGCTCACACGGTCTGCGATGTATTCCTTCACCATCTTCCAAAACTTTTCCCTCCTTGTGCCACTAGGCCGCGCTTCAGGGTGAGGTTTCTGGCGGGGTGTCATAAAAAGGGTCCCATGCCTTGGAGAGTGTTGCCCTGCCTTTGTTGGAACTACTGTGTGTTCCCCTTGTCTCCCTTCCTCGGTTGCCTAAGGAAGTACGGACTCTGCCGGCTGCTTTGTAAGATGGAAAATTTTGGAGCAATCACTCAACAAGTACCTTCTGGTATCGCACAGTTTTACTTGTCCTCTCCACCACAGGAATGAGAGATGAGAAGTTCTCTTCACTAGTAGCTCTGCCAAATTGGGGTAGGTTTTGATAAACCGCTGAACCGCTAAGTTTAAGAAGTGGGCTAGGCATGGGATGTGTGTCAGGTTGCCGAGATCCAAAGCCGCCACCAAGTTACGGCCATTGTCAGACACAACCATGCCTGGTTGTATGAAGGTTGAGTAGTGAGAGCCACAGCTCGGTCTGGTCCCTTATACCCTACCACAGATCTGCGGCAATGTGCGGTTTGTCTCCTAACCAGATCAGCTTCAGCACGGCCTGTTGACGCTTACCCACAGCAGTGCTATACTGCCTCCAGCTAACGACTAATGGCTGACTGCTGCTGGAGGTGGAAGTGGAGGAGACGGCAGAGGAGGAGAAGTGGGGGTTAGAGCCAGTAACATAGCTGCTGGCGGAGACCCTGACGGACGTAGGGCCCGCAATCCTGAGCGTGGGTAGCACCTGTGCCATCCCCGTGTATGACTCACTCCCAGCCTGCACAACATTCACTCAGTGTGCGGTCAGGGAAATGTAGCGTCCTTGGCCACCAGCACTTGTCCATGTGTCCGTGGTGACAGGAAAGTGGATGTTGTTGCTGACGGTTCATGCGAAGTTCCAGGTGCAGGGCGAGGAGCACCCGGGCCTGCACCATCGACAGGGGATTGGCCAGCAGTGCATAACACAGGAGAAGAGGAGGCAGTGGTGTGATCCGCAGACCCAGATTGTGGACCCAGGCGTTCGGCCTACTTATTAGAGTGCTTGGATGCCATGTGGCGGATCATGCTGGTGGTGGTGAGGTTGCTAGTGTTCAGGCCCCGGCTCATTTTGGTACGGCACAGGTTGCAAACTACCACTCTTTTGTCGTCTGCACTTTCCTCAAAAAAGCGCCATAATGTGAAACACCTACCGCTTGGCTAGATTTACGCATGGGGGTGCTCGGTATAACGGTTGCGGGCCTGTTTGGTGTGGGCCAACTTCCAGACTGTTGCGGTGCTGCAGATCCCTCCCCCTCTGTACTGCTGTCTTTGCTCAGCTTTTCACCTTCCCATGTTGGGTCAGTGACCTGATCGTCCACCGCCTCCTCTTCCACTTCCTCACTCTGCTTATCCTCCAGACTTGACCTAACCACAACCTCAGTGATTGACAACTGTGTCTCATCATCATCCACCTCGTGAACGAATGATTGCCGTTCACCACCGTCATCTTCTTAAGAATGTGAAAGCTCAAGAGGTTGGGAATCAGGGCACAATATCTCAGGTACCTCTTCAAGCGTGCTTGATGAAAGAGCCAAACCAAGTACTGGCGATGAAAAGAGGTCATGTGAATATCTGAGTGTGGGATCACTTGTTTGGCCAGACTCGACATGGTGGGGGGAAGAAGGATCAGCTTCATTTCACCGGACTCTTGCCTACAGAGACTGTACTTAGCGGAAGCTTAACCGACTGTAAGAATTATCTTCAGCAATCCAACCGACCACCTGTTCGCACTGGTCCAACTTGGACAGTACTGTCCTGCGCCGCCCAGATAAGTTGAACCTGAAGCTGGGTAAGGTGGATTTTTCAGTTTTTTCTGATGCACTGGCAGCAGGCACAGTTTCATTGCGCCTACGGCCATGGCGTCTGCTTGCACCATAAGCATCATGCCCACTTCCGCGTCCCTTAGTGCTCGTCTTCTTCATATTAATGGTTTTGTCTGCAGATGTGGTGCAGATTGTTTTACTGTCCGCTAAAGACACAGTTTTCTGATGCAGGACAGTATTGGTTACAGAACACCACAGATTTTGGACACTATACTATGCTCAGATTAATGGAAGTTTTAATATAGACATTGTTTTTAGATGCAGTTCAGTATTGGATACAAAAACCAACAGATTTTGGACACTACACTAGGCCCAAAATAATGAAAGTTGAAATATACACTCTGTTTTCAGATGCAGTTCAGTATTGTATACAAAACCCAAAAGATTCTGGACACTATACTAGGCCAAGATTAACTTCTTGCCGTCCGCCTCACGCAGGATTGCGTCCTGCGGGCGGTCGGTCTGTTCCTCCTTGACGCGCCCGCGCGTCATCTCGCGAGAGGCGAGATTTCCTGTGAACGCGCGTGTTCACAGGATCGCGTCGGGGACAAGGTAAACTACAGCCTGCCAGCGCTGATCGTGCGCTGGCAGGCTGTAGAAGTTAAAAAAATGGCATATCAGACGCTGTTTTGTTAACAGCGTCTGATATGCTTGCTGATCGTTCCTTTGGTGGTCCCTTTTGCTTGGGACCACCAAAGAAACTTTTATAAGTGCACCAAATCACCACACAGACCCCCCCCCCCACCCCCGTCACTGATTAACCCCCAATCACCCCATGTCACCCCCCTGACACTAATTACCCCCCTGTAAGGCTCATTCAGACGTCCGTATGTGTTTTGCGGATCCATGGATCCGCAAAACACGGACACCAGCAATGTGCTTTTCGCATTTTGCGGATCCGCACATTGCCAGAACTATATAGAAAATGCCTTTTCTTGTCCGCAGTGCGGACAAGAATAGGACATGCTCTATCTTTTGCGGAGCTGCGGCCGGATGTTTGGGGGCCGAAACCCGGAAGTTTGCGGCCGCAGCTCCGCAAATGCTGATGCGGCGAGCGCATAGTGTGCTCTCCGCATCACCGCCAGCCCCATTCACACTGAATGGGTCCGCATCTATTCCGCAGAATTGCGGAATAGATGCGGACATTTTTGCGGACGTGTGAATGGGGCCTTACTACTTTTTTTTTTGCACATTTTTTGTCAGAGATTTATTCATCCACATTGATCGATGCGAATGAGGAAATCTGTGCCGTTCATTTTTTTTTCTTTTCAACCCAGAGACTGAACGGAAAAAAAAAATCTCATTACCCGTATGCTCAATATAAGGAGAATCGCAGAAACTCCTAATGCTGGCCATACGTGTAATGATTGCGGAGACCCTCAAATGCCAGGGCAGTACAAAAACCTCACATGTGACCCCATTTTAGAAAGAAGACACCCCAAGGTATTCCGTGAGGGGTATGGTGAGTTCATGTAAAATATTATTTTTGTCACAAGTTAGTGGAATATGAGACTGTAAAAAAAAAAAATAATCAATTTCCGCTAACTTGTGCCAAATTTTTTTCTGTGAACTCGCCATACCCCTCACGGATTACCTTGGGGTGTCTTCTTTCCACAATGGGGTCACTTGTGGGGTATTTATACTTCCCTGGCATTTTAGGGGTCCTAAAGTGTGAGAATCCAAATGCGTAAAAATGCCCTGTGAAATCTTAAAGGTACTCATTGGTTTTAGGGCCCTTTGCGCATCTTGGCTGCAAAAGTGTCACTCATGTGGTATCGCCGAACTCAGGAGAAGTAGGGCAATGTGTTTGGGGTGTATTTTACATATACCCATACTGTGTGTGAGAAATATCACTGTAAACGACAACTTTTTAAAATTTTTTATTCAAAGTTGTCAATTTACAGAGATATTTCTCACACAAAGTATGGGTATATGTAAAATACACCCCAAAACACATTGCCCTACTTCTCCTGAGTACGGCGATACCACATAAGTGACACTTTTTTGCAGCCTGGGTGCGCAAAGGGGCCCAAATTCCAATGAGTACCTTTAGGTTTTACATGGCGGCTCACAATTTAGCCCCGCCCAAAATGCCAGAACAGTAAACACACCCCACAAATGACCCCTTTTCGGAAAGTAGACACCCCGAGGTATTCACTGAGGGGCATAGTGAGTCCGTCTGAGATTTCTTTTTTTTTTGCCAGAAGTTAGCAGAAATTGAAACTTTTTTTTTTTTTCTCAGAAAGTGTCATTTTCCGCTAACTTGTGAAAAAAAATGAAATGATACATGAACTCACCATGCCCCTCCGAATACTTTGGGGTGTCTTTCTAAAATGGTGTCATTTGGGGGGTATTATACTATCCTGGTATTCTAGCACCTGAAGAAACATGACAGGTGCTCAGAAAGTCAGAGCTGCTTCAAAATGCAGAAATTCACTTTTTTGCACCATAGTTTGTAAACGCTATAACTTTTACCCAAACCAATAAATATACACTTATTGGACTTTTTTTTATCAAAGACATGTAAAACAATAAATTTAGAGAAAAATTTATATAGAAATGTAGTTTTTTTTGAAAAATTTTACAACAGAAAGTGAAAAATGTCATTTTTTTGTAAAAATTTCGGTCATTTTTGATTAATAGCAAAAAAAGTAAAAATGTCAGCAGCAATGAAATACCACCAAATGAAAGCTCTATTAGTGAGAAGAAAAGGAGGTAAAATTCATTTGGGTGGTAAGTTGCATGACGGAGCAATAAACGGTGAAAGTAGTGTAGTGCAGAATTGTAAAAAGTGGCCTGGTCATTAAGGGTGTTTAAGCTAGGGGGGCTTAAGTGGTTAATGGAAGTTGTAATATAGACAGTGTTTTTAGATGTTTTTCTGTATTGGATACAAAAACCAAGCGATTTTGGACACTACATTAGGCCCAAATTAATGGAAGTTGTAATAGACAGTGTTTTTAGATGCAGTTCAGTATTGGATACAAAAACCAACCGATTTTGGACACTATACTAGGACCAGATTGATAAAAGTTGTAATATACACTCTGTTTTCAGATGCAGTTCAGTATTGGATACAAAAACCAACAGATTTTGGATACTACACTAGGCCAAGATTAATGGAAGTTGTGATATAGACGGTGTTTTCAGAAGCAGTTCAGTATTGGATACAAAAACCAACAGATTTTAGACACTACATTAGGCCCAGATTAATGGAAGTTGTAATATAGACAGTGTTTTTAGATGCAGTTCAGTATTGGATACAAAAACCAACAGATTTTGGACACTATACTAGGCCCAGATTAATGGAAGTTGTAATATACACTCTGTTTTCAGATGCAGTTCATAGTAACATAGTATATAAGACCGAAAAAAGACATTTGTCCATCCAGTTCGGCCTGTTTCCTACAAGTTGATCCAGAGGAAGGCAAAAACCCCTGTGAGGCAGAAGCAAATTTTCCTCACTTAAGGGGAAAAAAATTCCTTCCCGACTCCAATCAGGCAATCAGAATAACTCCCTGGATCAACGACCCCTCTCTAGTAGCTGTAGCCTGTAATATTATTACACTCCAGAAATAAATCCAGTCCCCTCTTGAATTCCTTTATTGTACTCACCATCACCACCTCCTCAGGCAGAGAGTTCCATAGTCTCACTGCTCTTACAGTGAAGAATCCTTTTCTATGTTTGTGTACAAACCTTCTTTCCTCCAGACGCAGAGGATGTCCCCTTGTCACAGTCACAGTCCTGGAGATAAATAGATGATGGGACAGATCTCTGTGCTGACCCCTGATATATTTATACATAGTTATTAGATCTCCCCTCAGTCGTCTTTTTTCTAAAGTGAATAACCCCAATTTTGATAACCGTTCAGTATTGGAAACAAAAACCAACAGATTTTGGACACTATAATAGGCCCAGATTGATGGAAGTTGTAATATAGACAGTGTTTTTAGATGCAGTTCAGTATTGGATACAAAAACCAACAGATTTTGGACACTATTCTAGCCCCAGATTGATGGAAGTTGTAATATAGACAGTGTTTTTAGATGCAGTTCAGTATTGGATACAAAAACCAACAGATTTTGGATACTACACTAGGCCCAGATTAATGGAAGTTGTAATATAGACAGTGTTTTCAGAAGCAGTTCAGTATTGGATACAAAAACCAACAGATTTTGGATACTACACTAGGCCCAGATTAATGAAATTTTGGGGTATATTTTTATATATACCCATACTTTGTGTGAAAAATATCGCTGTAAACGACAACTTTTTAAATTTTTTTATTCAAAGTTGTCAATTTACAGAGATATTTCTTTCACCCAGCATGGGTATATGTAAAAATACACCCCAAAACACATTGCCCCACTTCTCCTGAATACGGCGATACCACATGAGTGACACTTTTTTGCAGCCAAGATGCGCAAAGGGGCCCAAATTCCAATGAGTACCTTTTAGGAGGGCATTTTTACGCATTTTTCTTCTCACGCTTTAGGGCCCCTAAAATGCCAGGGCAGTATAAATACCCCACATGTGACCCCATTTTGAAAAGAAGACACCCCAAAGTATTCGCTGAGGGGCATAGTGAGTCCATGAAAAATTTAACTTTTAGTCAAAAGTTAGTGGAAAGGGAGACTTTGTGAGAAAAAATAATAAAAAATCAATTTCCGCTAAAAAAAATCTTCTATGAACTCGCCATGCCCCTCATGGAATACCTTGGGGTGTCTTCTTTCCAAAATGGGGTCACATGTGGGGTATTTATACTGTCCTGGAATTTTAGGGCCCTACAGCATGAGAAGAAAATGCGTAAAATGCCCTCCTAAAGGTACTCATTGAATTTAGGCCCTTTGCATCTTGGCTGCAAAAGTATCACTCATGTGGTAGTCATGTACTCAGAAGTAGAGCAATGTGTTTGGGTGTATTTTACATATACCCATGCTAGGTGAGAGAAATATCTCTGTAAATTGACAACTTTGAATAAAAAAAATGTAAAAAGTTGTAGTTTACAGCGATATTTCTCTCACCTAGCATGGGTATATGTAAAAATACACCCCAAAACACATTGCCCTACTTCTCCTGAGTACGGCGATACCACATGTGTGCCACTTTTTTGCAGCCAAGATGCGCAAAGGGGCCCTAAAACCAATGATTACCTTTAGGATTTCACAGGGCATTTTTACGCATTTGGATTATCACGCTTTAGGGCCCCTAAAATGTCAGGGCAGTATAAATACCCCACAAGTGACCCCATTTTGGAAAAAAGACACCCCAAGGTATTCTGTGAGGGGCATGGCGACTTCACAGAATTTTTATTTTTTGGCACAAGTTAGCGGAAATTTATATATTTTTTTTTTGTTTTGTTTTTTAGAAAGTCTCATATTCCACTAACTTGTGACAAAAAATAAAATTTTACATGAACTCAGTATACCCCTCACAGAATACCTTGGGGTGTCTTCTTTCCAAAATGGGGTCACATGTGGGGTATTTATACTGCCCTGGCATTTTAGGAGCCCCTAAAGCGTGAGAAGAAGTCTGGAATCCAAATGCGTAAAAATGCCCTGTGAAATCCTAAAGGTACTCATTGGAATTTGGGCCCCTTTGCGCACCCAGGCTGCAAAAAAAGTGTCACACATGTGGTATCCCCATGCTCGGGAGAAGTAGGGCAATGTGTTTTGGGGTGTATTTTTATATATACCCATGTTGGGTGAGAGAAATATCTCTGTAAACGACAACTTTTTAAATTTTTTTATACAAAGTTGTCAGTTTACAGAGATATTTCTCTCACCCAACATGGGTATATGTAAAAATACACCCCAAAACACATTGCCCTACTTCTCCTGAGTACGGCGATACCACATGAGTGACACTTTTTTGCAGCCTGGGTTCGCAAAGGGGCCCAAATTCCAACGAGTACCTTTAGCTTTTACAGGGCTGCTCACAATTTAGCCCCGCCCAAAATGCCAGAACAGTAAACACACCCCACAAATGACCCCATTTCGGAAAGTAGACACCCCAAGGTATTCACTGAGGGGCATAGTGAGTCCGTCTGAGATTTCTTTTTTTTTTTGCCAGAAGTTAGCAGAAATGGAAAATTTATTATATATTTTTTCCTCAGAAAGTGTAATTTTCTGCTAACTTGTGAAAAAAAATGAAATGATACATGAATTAACCATGCCCCTCCACGAATACTTTGGGGTGTCTTCTTTCTAAAATGGTGTCATTTGGGGGGTATTTATACTATCCTGGCATTCTAGCACCTGAAGAAACATGACAGGTGCTCAGAAAGTCAGAGCTGCTTCGAAATGCGGAAATTCACTTTTTTGCACTATAGTTTGTAAACGCTATAACTTTTACCCAAACCAATACATATACACTCATTTAATTTTTTTTTATCAAAGACATGTAGAACAATAAATTTAGAATTTTTTTATAGATAAATGTAGTTTTTTTTGGAAATTGTCCAACAGAAAGTGAAAAATGTCATTTTTTTGCAAAAATGTCGTTACATTTTTATTAATGGCAAAAGAAGTAAAAATGTCAGCAACAATGAAATACCACCAAATGAAAGCTCTATTAGTGAGAAGAAAAGGAGGTAAAATTCATTTGGGTGGTAAGTTGTATGACCGAGCAATAAACCGTTAAAGTAGTGTAGTGCAGAATTGTAAAAAGTGGCCTGGTCATTAAGGGTGTTTAAGCTAGGGGGGCTGAAGTGGTTAATGGAAGTTGTAATATAGACAGTGTTTTTAGATGCAGTTCAGTATTGGATACAAAAACCAACAGATTTTGGACACTATACTAGGCCCAGATTAATGGAAGTTGTAATATAGACAGTGTTTTTAGATGCAGTTCAGTATTGGATACAAAAACCAACAGATTTTGGACACTACACTAGGCCTAGATAAATGAAAGTTGAAATATACACTCTGTTTTCAGATGCATTTCAGTATTGGGTATAGAACACCACAGATTACGGACACTATATTGGAAACAGATTACTAGAATTTGTAATACTGACAGTGTTTTCTGATGTAGGACAGTATTGGTTGTAGAACACCACAGATTTTGGACACTATATTATGCCCAGATTATTGGAATTTGTAATACAGACAGTGTTTTATGATGCAGGACAGTATTGGTTACAGAGAAAACCACAGATTATGGACACTAGATGTGACCTAAATTATTAAAGAGTCAGTCTGCAAATGATGTACAGTATATGTCACTAATAGGTATAAAATAAAAATATCTTGCTGCTGTCAAACACACACAGTAGCCCTTAAAAGGACTTGGGAATCTTTGAAAAGCTTTTAGTATTAAATACAGCAAATTTCTCTTCCTGCACTATCTGTCCCTTCCTTAGCACGGACGTCCCTCACATTGCTGTTGAAGAGGACCTTTCACTTAGGATTGAGGTAGTGAAATACTTACACTACCTTCTTGGGCGGCCCCCGCTGAGGTCCAGGCAACAGTTTATTTTTTTCAAAATAACCCCCGGTTCATCCGCTCCAGTCCCCGTTAGTTTTCAGATGAGGTTTCCTTCTCACTGGATGCGAGCGCAGCCAATCATAGCGCTTGGCTCACAGCCAGGGAGAGGAAAACCACTCCCCAGGCAAAAGACGAGTCCCCGCCTCATACAAAGAATCGCCGCATATGAAAACTAATCCGCTCCGATCCCGATTAGTTTTCATATGTGGCGATTCTTTGTATGAGGCGGGGACTCGTCTTTTGCCTGGGGAGTGGTTTTCCTGTCCCTGGCTGTGAGCCGAGCGCTATGATTGGCAGCGCTCGCAGGGGTTATTTAAAAAAAAAAAAAAAAACAGTTGCCTGGACCTCAGCGGGGGCCGCCCAGGAAGGTAGTGTAAGTATTTCACTACCTCAATCCTAAATTAAAGATCCTCTTTAAATATATTGTTGATCTAAAACACACACACACACATACAGTAGTCCTTAACCACTTGCCGCCACGCTAACGCCGATGGGCGTCAGCGCGGCGGCTCTCTCAGGTCTCACTGCCGCCTATTGGCGTCATCTCGCGAGACCTGAGATTTCGAATGAACGCGCGCGCGTTCATGTGATCGTAGCCGGGACAACTGAAACTACAGCCTGCCAGCGCTGATCATGCGCTGGCAGGCTGTAGATGCGGAAAAAAAACGCATTTAAATCGCATATCAGACGCAATTTAAATGCGTCTGATATGCCTGCTGTCTGCTCGTCTGGTGGTCCCTTTGTCTGGGACCACCAGAGGAAACATAGGTAAAGTGCACCAATCACTACACACACACACCCCCCCACCCCCCATCACTGATTAACCCCTGATCACCCATGTCACCCCCCCCCCCGATCACCCATGTCACCCCCCCTGATCACCCCCTGTCACCCCCCCCGTTACTAATCAATCCCCTGTAAGGCTCATTCAGACGTCCGTATGTGTTTCGCGGATCCATGGATCTGCGGATCCATGGATCTACGGATCCGCAAAATACGGACACCGACATTGTGCTTTCCGCATTTTACAGATCCGCACAGAACTATATAGAAAATGTTTTTTCTTGTCCGCAATTGCGGACAAGAATAGGACATGTTCTATATTTTTGCGGAACGGAAGTGCAGACCCGGAAGCGCGGATCCGTAATTCCGGATAGAAATGAATGGGTCCACAATTCCGTTCCGCAAACAGAATTTCGGACGTGTGAATGGGGCATAAGGGTCCCTTATCACCGCCAGTTAGCTAGCTACTTGTTAGGTAGTTAGCGCCCAGCCCACCGCACCGCAGTCACTGATTTTGGCAGAGATTTTTTCATCCACATTGATCGATGCGAAAGAAGAAATCTGTGCCGTTCATTTTTTTTTTTTTTTCAGCCCAGCGGCTGAACGGAATAAAAAATCTCATTACCCGTCTGCTCAATATATGGAGAATCGCAGAAACTCCTAATGCTGGCCATACGTGTAATGATTGCGGAGACCCTCAAATGCCAGGACAGTATAAATACCCCACATGTGACCCCATTTTAGAAAGAAGACACCCCAAGGTATTCCGTGAGGGGTATGGTAAGTTCATGTAAAATTTAATTTTTTGTCACAAGTTAGTGGAATATGAGACTTTATAAAAAAATATATATCAAATTTTTTTTTTTCTGTGAACTCGCCATGCCCCTCACAGAATACCTTGGGGTGTCTTCTTTCCAAAATGGGGTCACTTGTGGGGTATTTATACTGCCCTGGCATTTTAGGGGTCCTAAAGCGTGAGAATCCAAATGCGTAAAAATGCCCTGTGATATCCTAAAGGTACTCATTGGTTTTAGGGCCCCTTTGCGCATCTTGGTTGCAAAAAAGTGGCACACGTGGTATTTCCGTACTCAGGAGAAGTAGGGCAATGTGTTTTGGGGTGTATTTTTATATATACCCATACTTTGTGTGAGAAATATCGCTGTAAACGACAACTTTTCAATTTTTTTTTTATACAAAGTTGTCAATTTACAGAGATATTTCTCTCATACAACATGGGTATATGTAAAAATACACCCCAAAACACATTGCCCTACTTCTCCTGAGTACGGCGATACCACGTGTGACACTTTTTTGCAGCCTAGGTGCGCAAAGGGGCCCAAATTCCAACGAGTACCTTTAGGTTTTACATGGCTGCTCACATTTTAGCCCCGCCCAAAATGCCAGAGCAGTAAACACACCCCACAAATGACCCCATTTCGGAAAGTAGACACCCCAAGGTATTCACTGAGGGGCATAGTGAGTCCGTCTGAGATTTTTATTTTTTTTGCCAGAAGTTAGCAGAAATGGAAACTTTATTATTTATTTTTTTTTCCCTCAGAAAGTGTCATTTTCCACTAACTTGTGAAAAAAAATGAAATGATACCTGAACTCAACGTGCCCCTCCGTGAATACTTTGGGGTGTCTTCTATCTAAAATGGTGTCATTTGGGGGGTATTTATACTTTCCTGACATTCTAGCACCTGAAGAAACATGACAGGGGCTCAGAAAGTCAGAGCTGCTTCAAAATGCGGAAATTCACTTTTTTGCACCATAGTTTGTAAACGCTATAACTTTTACATAAAACCAATAAATATACAATGTAAAAAGAGGTAATGGTGGCACTGTCTAATGCCCGAACACAAAAAGGGACTCCAAAATCAGCCTATTAAACCTCCACGGACCAGGGTGCCTAGCGTGTGCAGACAATGAACATCCAAACAAAGTGAAAATAGATCCGCGGCACTCACCATCCGATTATAATGGTTACTTTATTGCAGAGTGCTTGTTACACGGGGGTAGAGATTCACATGGATAGTAATAGACAACAGCGACGGCCGTTTCGCGGGGCTTCTGCTTCTTCCGGCTATTCAACCCCCGTGTAACAAGTACTCTGCAATAAAGTAACCATTATATTTGGATGGTGAGTGGCGCGAATCTATTTTCACTTTGTTTGGATGTCCAATAAATATACACTTATTGGATTTTTTTTTATCAAAGACATGTAGAACAATAAATTTTGTGAAAAATTTATATAGAAATGTAAAAGGAGATATTCATTATTGATATTTATGCAAATATTCCTAATTAATATTCATAAATAGATGGGTTCATAAGCTAATGACTCCACCTATTTATACCTTAAAATCACGTTAACTATCGCTTAACACGGGTCACTGGCTATCTGCGGGCGCCTTACTGAACTAGGCTAACGTTAGTGAAAAACACACACTACACAGTAGCTGCTGTCAACACACGATATTTATTATCACCTATGATACAGTAATAATGACACATGCAATACAGTATATACACAGCACTAAAAGCACAGTACTAACTACACTACACAATCCCAAATTCCTCCCAAAACTCTAGCTAATACAAATTACACACACACTATTGTAGTCACCCCTCCCCCTGCCTAGGCTTAACTATCCCTAGGGTAGCAATATAGCGTTACCGAACTGGCTGCAATCTGCGGTTACAGCCCAGTAAAGATAACCAGAGGAATGGATCCTGACTGTGGTATTGCAGTCAGGCTGGGGAAAATACACAGGGGAGCTGGGGTATTGCTGACCAGGGAGGTAGGGTATACAGGTTGGGTGGTTGTAGGGTGTAAAGGGAATGTAGGGTGCAGTAAAGGATAGTGGGCAGTGAAGGGTAAAGGGGGTATAGTTGGTGGAGTGGGCAGTGAGCGTTGGTGGGGTAGTGGGCAGTCGATAGTGGGTAGTGTAGGGTTAAGGGGGTATAGCGTTGGTGGGGTAGTGGGCAGTGAAGGGTTATGGGGGTAAAGTGGTTAAGGAGGTATTCGTTGGTGGGATAGTGGGCAGTGATGGGTTAAGGGGGTATAATGGTTAAGGGGGTATTCGTTGGTGGGATAGTGGTAGGGTTTTTAGGGGGTTAATCGTTGGTGGGTTAGTGGTAGGGCTTGTAGGGGGTTAATAGAGATACCTAATATGCTTGTTGTCCAGGGGTACACAGCAGCCCGCACTCCCGCGCCGGCCGCGCTGAGGCGCGCGCATGCGCGTCACAGGCAGGGACACGTGGGCCGGAGCGGCGATATGACGTCACTGCGCCAGCCCGCGCGTCCCAGCACGCGCACAGCGGGCCGCGCTATGTGCTAGCAGGCGGGAGAATCCTTTGATCTCCCACCTGTAGCACTTTGCATTCCAGGCAGCTCGATAGTAATCGCGCTGCCGGAATGTGTATAATAGGAGGAGGGGAGGTTTCTCCCCTCTTCCTATCATGCATAATTATCTCCAGCAGCGCTGGAGATAATTACTACAAAGGACTCCGATTATTTGCTAGGAGTCGGGTTCCTACCCCGCTTAGTATATGAAAAGATAACTCCAGCTTTATGCGTTTCAAGGTGCTTTTATTGAAAATGCGGCACGTAATAGTGACGTTTCGGCCTAAATGGCCTTTATCAAACGATTGCCGCTGGTGGGTATAAGGTATAGGAAAAAAGCGCTGTGGGTAGAAAGAGCGTGGATTCACGCTCTTTCTACCCACAGCTTTCCTATACCTATACCCACCAGCGGCAATCGTTGATAAAGGCCATTTAGGCCGAACGTCACTATTACGTGCCGCATTTTCAATAAAAGCACCTTGAAACGCATAAAGCTGGAGTTATCATATATATATATATATATATATATATATATATATATATATTATACATGTATATGGATGCTTGGGGCACATCCATATACATGCATACATCAAATATATATTTGGGGCTATAATATATATATATACATGCATATGGATGCTTGGGGCACATCCATATACATGCATATATCCATATGCCACTTTCTGGGAGCATACATCTGCATGGATGCCATGATGCCATCCATACACATGCATGCATCCCCTATACGTGTGTGTGTGTGTATATATATATATATATATATATATATATATATATATATATATAT
The DNA here is from genome assembly GCA_033119425.1 of Bufotes viridis. Lineage (NCBI taxonomy): Eukaryota > Metazoa > Chordata > Amphibia > Anura > Bufonidae > Bufotes > Bufotes viridis. The sequence goes on along the minus strand of CM065592.1, from coordinate 93,123,742 downwards.
ATATATATATACACACACACAAACAAAAAAAATGCAACAGCACTCTGCAACCAGAACTCTGCCCAAGATAGAAGCTATAAGAGGACATAGTGTACTAATCCACGCCTGCAAACAGTGGAGACATTAGTTTACATTTTGATCAAAAGGTAGTAAGCCCACTCACCCCTTCACGGTTGTCTCCTAGAGTGGGTACTAACGCTAAATCTGACCTGTAATGGGCCATGACAGTCACATAAAATCCTCCTAGCGCTAAATATTACCTGTTATGGGCCACGACAGCCACATAAAATCCAGGGAGTGTGGGCCCAGCATGCATGCTGGAACAAACCATACTTATTAACCCCTTCTGGTGCCGTAACAGCCTCCATTAGATCCAGGGATGCAGGTACCAACATGCATGCTGAGCCCACTATGCACTCCTCCTGGAGCCAGAGGGCTACTAGCAGGTAATGTGAGCACACATTCAGCTTTATACTCACTCTGATTAAAAACCAGCATCTAGGGCAGACAAACTAGTCAGGTGTGCACGACTGAAGTGGAGGCTGCCACACCTCCAACACATACTAAACAGAAACACAAAGGGGGGTTTCAGTCAGCACTCCCTGTATGCAGGTGCACGTAGCTATTTATGTGGCTGTCGTGGCCCATAACAGGTAATATTTAGCGCTAGGAGGATTTTATGTGACTGTCATGGCCCATTACAGGTCAGATTTAGCGTTAGTACCCACTCTAGGAGACAACCGTGAAGGGGTGAGTGGGCTTACTACCTTTTGATCAAAATGTAAACTAATGTCTCCACTGTTTGCAGGCGTGGATTAGTACACTATGTCCTCTTATAGCTTCTATCTTGGGCAGAGTTCTGGTTGCAGAGTGCTGTTCCATTTTTTTGTTTGTATGTATACCTGCCAATAGCTACATGCACCTGCATACATGGAGTGCTGACTGAAACCCCCCTTTGTGAGATAGATATATATATATAGGAGAAAAATGGACAGCACTCCGGGCGAAAGTTTCTTGAAAACAGATGTAGTTTAATCACCCATGTGAAAAAAAAGGGACAACGTTTCAGCTTTACAATCAAGCCTTTTTCACTTTCGCCCGGAGTGCTGTCCATTTTTCTCCTTTGTATTCATGGGTAAGGACTCACACCCTTGGACTTAGCACCCACTTTGTTTTCTTTTGGACTCTCGGTGCCGCCAAACTTTCATACATACATATACCCACACATGCAGTGTACCCAGGCCAGTGGCCCACATATATATCAGGGGGCACTTCCCTCAACAATCCCCCTGTTGTCGAGAACACGACAATATAGTTTGATGAAGTGCTGGAACTTATTTGTCTCCTTAACCCCACTTACTGGTTGGTGACAGTTCAGGAAGGACTGAAGTACTCTAGCCTTTAGGCACCCAGACATCGTCCGTCGCAACTACCATCTCTGACCTGCCCGTTACTGTAACTAGAATGTTTCCATCCACAGGATACACCATCTTCTCCCCTTTAGCTTGGTCAGGCGCTTCCTTGGCCTTTTCCTTTACAACCTTACGTTGAATAACGGTCTTCGGGTGTCGGCCACCCCCAATATTCTGGAATGGCCTTGCCCTCACAGTCTTTAAGTCGCTCTTTCTTTCTATAACGATCTTCGGGTGTCGGCCACCCCCAATATTCTGAAATGGCCTTGCCCTCACAGACTTTAGGTCAATCTTTCTTTCTATAACGGTCTTCGGGTGTCGGCCACCCCCAATATTCTGGAAGGGCCTTGCCCTCACAGTCTTTAGGTCAATCTTCCATCTGACCTTTCCCTTTCCATCTTGATTGAAGAATCTGTTAAATAAGAGGTTCTCCCATAGACAGATACGCAAGTTTTTCTTTTCTCAAGGCATGTCCAGACTTCCATAAGAGGCGATGTCAGGGTATCTAAATTCTAACTGCGGGAAAATAACACTGCACTATCTAACATTCAGTCCAACCCTTACAAACTTCACTGTTTGTGGAGTTAAGGTGGCAAATCACATGTAAAAGAGGGGGCCTGTCCCTAAGGGGTCTATTCCTCCTCATTCATACCAAACAGAAACACATTCCTCCCCCCTCCCAACACCTTCAAAATTAGGTTCGGTGTGTACCCGTAGAGATTCATGCAACCTGGCATATCTCTTTACACTTCCAAAGACACTGGTAATATAGATCCCCGTGTCAATGGGAACCGCCTATAGGATGCAAGTGTGTGTCCGGCCATATTGTAGTATAGGCTATGACACATTCGCATCTAGAATGTCCATGGGTACACAACCGACCCCCATACAAATAATCAATATATATATATATATACATATAATATTAGGAGGTGACGGGATGGCAATTGATTACATCCCAAACCCACATATGAAAACACCATACAACTATATATATACATGTACCATTCTATGGGGTTTCCGGATGGCTTTGAATTCTCATCCTGAACCCTCATAGAAAACAGCATGTCCATGTGATTTCTGGCTTCAGGACATTGTTGGAACTACGTCCTGATCCTTCTACGATTGACTTCGTGAAGCTCTGTCTGGTTCTGGTGTATCTTGTCCGCAAGTCTCTTGACCTTCCGATACATCCACCATAGTCCAAAATACATGAGTCCCACCAGAACCAGAAGGACTATCACCAGATGTATCAATAAATTGAAAAATGACGTTGCTTTAGGACTGTATCCAAAAAGACTCTCCCACCATGATATCTTTGAGTCCTTGTCCAATGCGGTGGCAACCGCGGTAATTTTCACCCGGTCATGTGTAAGCTGGATGGTGGCCTGCTTCTCCGTCTCCCGAAGGTGTTGTATAATTTCTTCCTCTTGGCTGAAGTCCAGCAGGAGATGTTTAAGTTCTTTGCCGAAGCCAAGAGGAATCTTTTGTAGTCTCACAGGGACGTCGGGGCGAATATCGAGTCTTTTCTCCGGGGTGATCGGGGTTCTTCCCTGCTGCTCTGCGACGTCCAGACCTAGAACGGGACTAAGGGTACAGTACGCTCCAGGGAGGAGTTCTCCTTGTTCGGTGCAATTTAGTCCATAGATTGCATACGACCCGTTACTCCCTTGGTACCAACACCAATATCCCTGTCCTAAGTATTTTAAGGAGGATGATGGTATTGGGTTGGTCTTCATCTCACATGTCCCCTCGGTGTTCCAACACTGGCGCCTAAGCACCCGATCCCAACTATCCTGACAGAGGATGGCATCCTCTCTCAACCAACATCCCTCAGTGTCAAACAAAGAAGGATGGCCTTCTTCATAGGTTAGAACGCTCGAGGGGAGCTGAGGATGAAGTACCGTCCGATTGCTGATCACCGTACCTAGATTAATAGCACTGTATCCCTGTCTGAGGCGACCGGACACAGGTGCCAAGGACGAAGCGGTGCAGGTTAAATTCCGACATCCATGCCACTGAACCACCCACCAGTTGGTATGATTGATGGCAAAAGGAGAGATCAGTGGACTTATTCGCTGACGGAGGTTAAATGGGAAGTGGCCACTATATAATGCTGAAACAATATGTTTAAGGTTATCCGAGAGTTCGCTTTGGACCTGCGTGCACGCCAGAGCAAGCTGAGCCCGATCCTGCTCCTCTAAGAGACCCACAACTAACCTCCTAAACCTCTCACGTAGAGCAGAGGATAGAGAGGTAGTGGCATCTATGTGCGAATGTTGTAAACCCTCTAGGACGTGGTTTACATCAAGCTGGGTCTTGAAACCTTCCCCGGCGTGTCGCGCAACCTCCCCAAGCTTACTTCTCAGGACTTCCATATCCATAGTGTTCAGGGCGCCCACTCCCAAAGCACCTCCACCCAGTCCCAGAGCCACTAGATCTCTCCTCCCCCTGTTCTTCCTTTGTCGGGAGGCATCTTTCCTTACCTCTTGCCCCGCCTCTATCCATCCTCTTACCATATCGATTTGGTTCCTAACAAACTCCCCACACCTGTCATCCCAATGGTCAACTCGGAAGTCATCTACGGAAATTCTCCAGGTAAACAGGATGAATTTGGCATCCGTGATGATCTTCCAGGGGGATGACAGTTGAGGGACTATAGGATCTGCTAATAGATGGATAGGGGCGGTGCAGGAGTCCGAATGCGGTTTTACTGGTTGGGGACCCTCTGTATCGTAGGGGACCCTCACCACTGTTACACAGATCTGCCCCCTTCCTTGGAATGGATACCACTGTTCGTTATCTCCAGCCTGTAACACCAGCTTCCCTACGGGTTTGGATTGGGACAGATAGACCCACTGAGTAAAGGTCCAACACCCCTCGTCTATTGCCTCTCAAAAAGGCCACTTAAATGAACCATCTATATTGATGTCAAAGTTATTGTCCCTGCCCCTGGGGTCTTTCCAATCGGAAGACACATACCTACCCCAGTATTCTTCAGTCATAGGGGTACCGTCCATCCATACATCTACTATAGGGGTGTCCACCCCGTTGCACACTAAATCCCAACTCCAGGGATTAGTGTCCAACATTACCATCTGGGTTTCTTGCTCCCAGTGGGCATAGGTGACAAAATAGTATCCTGTCACCTCGGGAACACAGTTGTCTCTCATGATCGTGATCATGAAAGACCGTATAGATGGAGATCCCTTTAATTGAACATACCTAGGATCCTTGGCATCAGTCCGTACCTTTAAAGCGAACCTGTCACCTGGAATTCACATTATAAACCAATAAAAGTACCTTATAGCTGATGACCAGTGTGTTGTCCTCATGTTTTTCCGCTTTTCTGCACCTATAATTCATGAAAAAAACGTCTTTTAAACTGCTCTTTTTCTACAGACAAAGTCATGATAGAAGTCAAGGAGGCAGACACTCCTTGACTCCAGGATGTGCCTCCCCCGCCCTAACCCCGCCTCTCAGCAGTTTAATTGACCCTCGGCTCCCTGGCCGGGACCGTGCTTGTACAGGCGGCGCATGTGCCGTCGCCCTCCTTTGCAGCGCGGAGTCAAGCGCGATCCTTTCGCTTATGGACGCATGGAGCCTGAGGATCCGGGCGCACGCGCGTGAGTGACAGAAGACTGGCCGGCATCGGGGGACGGCGCATGCGCGAATAAGCGAAAGGATCGGCTGCAAGGAGGGCGACGGCGCATGCGCCGCCTGTACAAGCGCGGTCCCGGCCAGGGAGCCGAGGGTCAATTAAACTGCTGAGAGGCGGGGTTAGGGCAGGGGAGGCACATCCTGGAGTCAAGGAGTGTCTGCCTCCTTGACTTCTATCATGACTTTGTCTGTAGAAAAAGAGCAGTTTAAAAGACGGTTTTTTCATGAATTATAGGTGCAGAAAAGCGGAAAAAAACATGAGGACAACACACTGGTCATCAGCTATAAGGTACTTTTATTGGTTTATAATGTGAATTCCAGGTGACAGGTTCGCTTTAAAACTGTGGCTCGATATAAACCTTCCAGTTTTACCGGACCACTCTGGTCGTTCCAAGTGGCTTGACCAGAGTCACTGCAGTTTAACTTTAACATCATGATACTGGTTCGTAAGTAATCTGTGGACACATGTCCTTGTACATAACTGGATTCCCTGGTGATAATCATCTGGGAATCCCTCAGCATACAATAAGCCTTCAGGGTGCCTTTTACCGGAATGGGCCTATCAAAATATGTCCTAACCCTCAACCCGTCACGGCTATCCTTCCCTAGGAAGGTAGCTTTCAGGATGTACCATCCGCCGTATTCTGCCCCAGTGACATCCTCAGGACTCAGCAAACCCTCTTTGGTACACAACACTGTAGTAGTGTTGGCTCCTACTTGCTTGTAAGGGTGCAAGTGTGGGTCCCCAGACACCCACCTTAGGGATTTGATAGGTGTAGGGTCTGAGTCCTGAAAATGCCTGTGTTCCTTGAGACAAAGGTCGTGTAAGTCATGTTGTATGGCAGACACATTCTCCACCGGGGTATAATGTTGAATTACACCGTTGGCAAAACCCTTTCTCTGGAAACCATACAGATACCACTGACCTGGTGTAAAGGGGAAGTTCTTGTATGGTTCCAGGATTTTGTCACCCAAACATTCCACCATTAAAAGGCCGGGTCCATTAAGTGGTATGTGTGCCATACCAATGTTAGTCCCCAGGCCCTCCCCTGAAGAGGTTGAGCCCACCATCAACATGCTTACCACCAGTGTCACAAGCTGGATACGTATCTTGTTCAGAAGACGCCTAGTTCTTCCCTGGTAATGTGGTTTCATGGCGTGTCTTTCTCTTGTGGTCTGTAAATTAGATGGAGTGTGATAAGGATAGTGGATCCGCCAACAACCTATCAGGCCCTCTTCCACCCCCCTCCCCCCTCACCCAACTCGGAACGACATACGTTATTGAGTTGGGGAGGCTCGGGTGGCCTTGGCCTGGTCGATGTGAATCCACAAGACTTCCTGTCTTCTACGGGATTTCTTTTTGTTGGTGATAGGCCTTTGTACCTTCAGCATGGTGTCTCCCATTACTTCAAGGACCTTGTAGGGTCCTTCCCAGTTTGCATCCCATGAACCAGTCTGACGGAAGACTTTTACCATCACCATTTCTCCTACAGCAGGCATTGGTGTTACCCCTTGTAGATATGGTTTGTGCAACCGTATTGCTGCATGAGGCAGTAACTCCTTCAGGTTCTGCTGAACCTGTTGGAGAAACATGTCTCTGGCGATGGCGTTCTTTGTGGGCTCTGACACTTGGGGTTCGTTTGGCAGACACAGGGGCATTTTTCGTCCGGTCATGAGTTCAAACGGGGAGATACCGGTACTGGAGGACTCGGTGGCTCGTATACCTATTAGTACGGCTGGAAGAGAGGTTACCCACGAGGAACCTTTCTCCAGCAGTGATTTGGAAAGCCGGGTTTTGATGGTCCGGTTCATTCGCTCCACAATGCCCGCTGACTGAGGGTGGTAAGGCACATGAAACCTCTGCTTTATGTCTAAGAGGCCACAAAGCGCTTTCATGACCTTACCTGTGAAATGGGTCCCTCTGTCCGATTCTATCACTCTGGGGATCCCCCACCGTGACAGAACCTGTTCCCAGAGAACACGGGCCGTGGTGGTAGCTGTATCGTTGACGGTGGGGATGGCTTCTACCCATTTTGAGAAGACATCCACCACCACCAGTGCGTATCGGCAGTTACGACTCCTGGTTGGCAAAGGTCCGATAAAATCAATTTGTATAGCGGACCATGGACCATCAGCAGGAGGAACTCGCTGCAACACCGGCTTCAGGGCTGACGCCCTTGGGTTGACCTGAGCACATACCAGGCACTGTTGTGTAACCTCCTCTACTGTGTTGGACTCTCCTAACCTGATGAAAATACATGGGGCTGCTGTGGAACCCCGGGGCAATACAGCAAACAGGTATTGTTTGTCCCCAACCGTAAAAGCAAACTTGTACCGGCATGATTCCGTGAGTTCGATGGAGAAGAACCCGTTGGCCACATCGATGGTCGAGAATACGCGGCTTTTGCCGCTTATTCTGGCCATGATATCAGGAGTTTGGGCCACCACTGGTGCGGACATTGGGGTGTATTTGTTAAGGACCCGGAGGTCTATGGTCAGCCTCCATGCGTTGGTGTCCTTCTTCTTCACTGGCCAAAGGGCATTGTTGCATTTTGAATTGCCCTCAATGACCACACCCTTAGTCTTCAATTCCTGGACTGTGTCCATAATTGAATGGGTGGCCTCTGGTGGAAATCGGTACTGTCGTTGAGGTGGAGGGTCAGGACTCCGTATGTCCACTTGAGTGCCAACCAGTCTGCCACAGTCGTTTTTACTCTGGGCCCACAGATCGGGATGCTCGTACACAATAGGTTCAAGGTCTAGATTGTGTGAGACCTCAGGCCACTTGTGTTCAAGCACATCAGTGGAATTCTCCACTGCTGGTAAGGGTGGTCCCAGACTCTGGCGTTGGATGACGAACACCTTGGCTTGTCTAGGACCCTTCCATACTATGCAATTTGCCAGATCCAGGATCCACCCATTTTGTGTCATTACATCGGTTCCAATAACGTTATCAGAACCGGGGTAATACCACATGGGCATCCTGAGGGTCGTGCAAATGGTAATCTGGACAATTACCTCTTCTATTCTGTGGGCCTTCACCCCCCCCCTTGTTGGTGATCAAATCCGATCACCACACACTGAGGGCTGTCGGGATGTAAATCATGTTTGACATTGGTAATGGAGATTTCTGCACCCGTGTCAAGCATGATTTCAGCCTCCTGATTCTTTATTTTGGCTTTTATGTGGGGTCTCCCTGAAGAATCCAGTATGATAGGACATACTGGTGCCAGATCTCTAGGGATCCCTGTTCTTCAATCAATTTCCACCAGACTCCCAGTAGGTACCTGTGTGGTACATACTGCCACTTGTGGGTTGTCATGGACACTTGGTGTGAATTCTTTGGATTCCACACCCTTTTCTGTACATGCTGGGACATTCATCACAGCCACACGTTTTGGTGTCTGGACCTGTGAATGTCCCAGACTTTGGTCCACGTATTCCCCCACTGATTTGGCATAATTAGGTTTCATTTTGAAACCATTGTTATTGCCTGTTCTTTCCGGATTTGTCCGATTATTACGTGGCCATTGTGGACAATTCCTCTTAATGTGCCCATATTGTAAACACAGGAAGCATCGAACGCCTCCTGTCTTTTCCCATGGCGGGGCTGTGGGGCGAACGGCTGTATTAGCCTTTGTGTGCTGTATCCGTTCATATTGTGATGAACCATTTACCGGTACACGCTCCGTCACTTTGACGGATTTCTTATTGAGCAGTGTATCCTGTCTGCACTGCTCAATAATCATAGCAGCATCCGTAAGGGATGGCTCCCTAGCTGCACTTAGCCGGATAGCTGTGTCAAGGTATGGGAATTTTTCCACGAACATACGTATCATACCCTGTGGAATTCCGATACCATGATCCTTTGTAACCCTCCGGTACATTGCTTCAAACCGACTACACATAGACAGAGGTTCGTCATGTATAGTGGGTCTGAACTTGGACAGGATATCTGGAGTGACGTCCCAATGGCCCGTTGCCAGTCTCATGAGTATGGAGAGACGTTCCTCCTTATCATAAAACTGTCCATTCATGGGTTGCGTCCTCCCCGTTACCTCATACCTTTGGTTTAGGTGTGTAGGTAACCATAACTTGAATAACTCCATGCGATATTCGGGAGCCACTGAATACTTGTTACAGTGACCCTCGAAGATATCACATGAAGTAAACGGATCTACACTGGGATCATATTTTGGGATCTCCTTGCAAATCCGTAACAGGAAGTTTATCCTTTCCATACTTGAATGGTTAGGATAGAAGTCTCTGTCTTTCCGGACATGTTGGCGGATTGGAAGTGGTAAATGGCCAACCACTTTCCTCTCCCCAATTGTTGTCCTGATCCTGGAAGCAGCTGCTATACCTATTCTCCCTAGGTGTTTGGGTGAAATGTAGCGTCCGTTCCACCTGTCCTCTATTGTCTACCCCATCGGATGTTTGATCCGTGGGCGACCTTGGCGCCATCGCCGCTGTTTCTCCCTGTGCCGTTCCTGAAACACAAACCTGTTTCATGGGCACCATGCTGTTAGCACCAGGCCGTGACAGGTTAGAAATGACCTGCTGCAAATCTGAAATGGTTTGCGTTTTTGCAGCCAGGTCCTCACGAAGTTGGACCAACATGGTATCCGTGGATACCGCATTGTTCCTGAACTGATTTATCTCAGTGTACAGTCTGAGCAGCTCTTTGTCCATGTCAGAGTAGAGACTCTCCTTGTCCGAGAGCCTAGACTCTAACACGCAAATCTCCCTGCCCCTCTGGACTGTACACTGGGTCTTTTCTTGTAGTTGTGTTTGTAATGTGTGTACCTGTTTGATGTTCTCCACACAACAATTGCAGTGCAAGTTTGCCGTGTTGGAAACTTCCTCTGCCTTTGTATTGCTGTTGAGTTTTTCCAGATGTTCTGGCTTCCAAATGGTATCCTCAAAGGTAAGAACCAATTTGGCTAACATTTGGAAGCGTTTTTTTGTTTTTTTGAAAATACTATTATTAATACAAATTTTATCATGAGCGTATGCCTGGTCCAGTAAAGTGGACCATAGCAGCTCAGTGGATTTGTAAGTGATGGGAATAATAGGGTTGAAGGTGCTATGTTTACTGAGGTGCTGCAGTGTTGAGAAGTTCATACTTACATTTTGACGAGAGGTCATCTTCTTTGGTGCTGTTCTTTGTTGTTCTATATTGCTGCGTAGAGGAGGTCCTTCAGTATCCGGAACGCCTTCTCCTGTCCAGCCAGACGACTTCTGTTGAGCTCCAATGATGATGATTCTCTAGTGATGTATGAATTGCTCTCCAGTGTTCAATGGGCATGCAAGGCAATCAGATAATCATTAATACACTAAATTCTAAATATTTTAGGTTCTGCTGCTGTAGAAATTGCCCAGTGTCTAGCTCTGATTGAAAAAAAAAATTGCTCTACCTGTCTGAACTATCAGGCCTTGGACGCTCAGATTGCGTCCCTTCCGCCTGACTAGTCCACAGCGTAAGCGATCTTCCCCACCAGAGCCAAACACAGAAACAAATTCCTAGCAGTGGGCCTGGCTCGCCAATGTAAAGGAGATATTAATTATTGATATTCATGCAAATATCCCTAATTAATATTCATAAATAGATGGGTTCATAAGCTAATGACTCCACCTATTTATACCTTAAAATCACGTTAACTATCGCCTAACACGGGTCACTGGCTATCTGCGGGCGCCTTACTGAACTAGGCTAACGTTAGTGAAAAACACACACTACACAGTAGCTGCTGTCAACACACGATATTTATTATCACCTATGATACAGTAATAATGACACATGCAATACAGTATATACACTGCACTAAAAGCACAGTACTAACTACACTACACAATCCCAAATTCCTCCCAAAACTCAATACAAATTACACACACACAATTGTAGTCACCCCTCCCCCTGCCTAGGCTTAACTATCCCTAGGGTAGCAATATAGCGTTACTGAACTGGCTGCAATCTGCGGTTACAGCCCAGTAAAGATAACCAGAGGAATGGATCCTGACTGTGGTATTGCAGTCAGGCTGGGGAAAATACACAGGGGAGCTGGGGTATTGCTGACCAGGGAGGTAGGGTATACAGGTTGGGTGGTTGTAGGGTGTAAAGGGAATGTAGGGTGCAGTAAAGGATAGTGGGCAGTGAGCGTTGGTGGGGTAGTGGGCAGTGGATAGTGGGTAGTGTAGGGTTAAGGGAGTATAGCGTTGGTGGGGTAGTGGGCAGTGAAGGGTTAAGGGGGTATAATGGTTAAGGAGGTATTCGTTGGTGGGATAGTGGGCAGTGAAGGGTTAAGGGGTATAATGGTTAAGGGGGTATTCGTTGGTGGGATAGTGGTAGGGTTTTTAGGGGGTTAATCGTTGGTGGGTTAGTGGTAGGGCTTGTAGGGGGTTAATAGAGATACTTAATATGCTCGTTGTCCAGGGGTTGCTCGTCTCTAGGGGGGGTCCTTCTTGTCCGGGCGGCAGGCTTCTGACTTCAGTGCCGGGCTGCTGAATATTTATATCCAGCAGCCCGCACTCCCGCGCCGGCCGCGCTGAGGCGCGCGCATGCGCGTCACAGGCAGGGACACGCGGGCCAGCGCGGCGATATGACGTCACCGTCCCAGCACGCGCACAGCGTGGCCGCGCTATGTGCTAGCAGGCGGGAGAATCCTTTGATCTCCCGCCTGTAGCACTTTGCATTCCAGGCAGCTCGATAGTAATCGCGCTGCCGGAATGTGTATAATAGGAGGAGGGGAGGTTTCTCCCCTCTTCCTATCATGCATAATTATCTCCAGCAGCGCTGGAGATAATTACTACAAAGGACTCCGATTCTATTGAATCGGAGCTCTTTGAAGCATCCAGGATGACCGGACTCTTGTCCAGTCATCCTGATGCAATTAACCAGATGGTATCCGTGTGAATGCTTGGGGCACATTCACACTGATACCTCTGGTTTCAGGTGAATCAGGGGGCATCATATATAATATACATGTATATGGATGCTTGGGGCACATCCATATACATGCATACATCAAATATATATTTGGGGCTATAATATATATATACATGCATATGGATGCTTGGGGCACATCCATATATCCATATGCCACTTTCTGGGAGCATACATCTGCATGGATGCCATGGGGCCCATCCATACACATGCATCCCCTATACGTGTGTACATGTGCATACATACACACATATATACACATATATATTGTAACGGGATTAGCTTCCGGGATCGCCGTCTCCTGGGATAGACGGGCGCTATAGGCACATAAATCACAGTCCAGTCCACTCAAGTTTTATGCAACTGGCCTCAGCCAGTTTTATTGATGTTTGCAGGTCAAAATATAAAACAAAAACAGTTCAAGAATAAATGAAATACCTGGCCGTCACGTCTAAACAAGAAGTAGTTCCTCACTACATGAGACTGAGCCTTATGCCCAGCTCCATCAACAAAACACACAGTTTGTTTTACTCACACCAGAGTTGTTCCCAGGAGCAGAGACCACAGCTAGTGAGCTGTCTGCCCTTCTATAGCTCACCCAGGTTCCAGGTGATTAGCCACAGTTACCCTGAATACCTGGAGTGGCTAATTGGAGCAGGGACCCACCCAACTCTCCCTGCTCCAAGCAGCCAGGCCCTTCTAACCAGGTTTTTTAACAAAACCCTTGCAATGGGAAAACCTAGTTTTCCTTGCTGTCAATTCCCTGGCTGCTTTTAGAACGTATAAGACAGGAACCTAGGTGAAATGTATACTCCTTCTATCACTTTCCTCATGGTCCTGTCACATATCCTCCCCCCCTGTTTCGACCTTGGGGTAGGAACACACTGTGCCCTTAAACAGTACACCCTGGACAGGGCATCAGCGTTTCCAAGCTGACGCCCGGGTCTATGTTCAACTGTAAAACTATAATCCTGAAGAGACATGAACCATCGGGTCACTCGCCTGTTTTTCTCACGGTTTTGGCACATCCATTTAAGGGGGGCATGGTCAGTTACAAGTTTGAATGTTCTTCCTACCAAATAATACCTGAGAGCTTCTATGGCCCACTTAATTGCAAAACACTCCTTTTCTACAACTGAGTATTTCTTCTCATGTTCCTTTAACTTTTTACTCAGGTAAACTACTGGATGCTCTTCCCATCCCTCACTTGTGACAACACAGCCCCTATGCCAACATCAGAGGCATCTGTTTGCACGATGAATTATTTTCTAAAGTCTGGTGTGACTAACACTGGCTGGGCACAAAGAGCCTGCTTCAGGTTCTTAAAGGCTTGTTCCGCCTCTGGGGTCCATTTGACCATGGTTGAATCCTTCCCTTTTGTAAGGTCTGTTAAAGGGCTCGCAATGCTAGCAAAATTTTCAATAAAACGCCTATAATAACCAGTTAAACCTAGGAATGCTTTGACTTGCTTTTTGTTCAAAGGCCTTGGCCAGTTCTGAATGGCTTCCACTTTGTTTATTTGAGGCTTTATAGCCCCTCGCCCAATCGTGTACCCCAAGTACTTTGCCTCTTCTTGCCCAATGGCACATTTCTTTGGCTTTGCTGTCAAACCCGCTTCCCTAATAGAATTCAGGACGGCTTGAACCCTGGGTAGGTGACTTTCCCAATCTGTGCTATGGACTATCACATCGTCTAAATAGGCAGCTGCATATTTACGATGTGGTCTTAAAATTTTGTCCATCATTCTCTGGAATGTGGCCGGGCCCCATGCAAACCAAAGGGAAGGACTACATACTGAAATGCCATCAGGGACACTAAAGGCTGTTTTTCTTTGGCCTCATCAGTCAATGGTACTTGCCAGTAACCTTTTGTGAGATCTAATGTGGTAAAGAACCTCGCATTACCAAGCCTATCAATCAGCTCATCCACTCGCGGCATTGGGCAAGCATCAAACTTTGAGACCATGTTCAGTTTCCTGAAGTCATTACAGAAACGTATGGTGCCATCAGGTTTGGGAACCAAGACTATAGGACTAGACCAGTCACTATTGGACTCCTCTATAACCCCTAACTGAAGCATTGTTTGGACTTCTTGGGAGACAGCTTTACGTCTAGCCTCAGGTATTCTATAAGGCTTTTGGTTTACTCTGGCCCCTGGTTTCGGTTACAATGTCATGTTTAATTATATCTGTTCGACCAGGTAGCTCAGAAAAGACATCTCTATTTTTCTGAACAAACTCCTTTGCTTCTTGAGTTTGAGATCCCGACAAGGTGTCTGCAATTTTTACCTCTGGTATCTCAACGCTATTTCCCTTTTGCCAATGCTGTTAGCTGCTAACAACACCTCTCGGTCCTTCCAGGGTTTGATTAGATTCACATGATAAATTTGGTAGGGCTTACGTCTACCTGGTTGGTGAACCCGGTAATTCACTTCTCCGACCTTCTCAACTATTTCGTAAGGTCCTTGCCATTTGGCCAAAAATTTACTTTCTACTGTGGGGACAAGGACTAGTACCCTATCCCCAGGGTTGAAGTTTCTTACTCTAGCTGACCTGTTGTAAACCCGGGACTGACTCTCCTGGGCCTGCAGCAGGTGTTCTTTACAATGGGCATTACTTTTTCAATCCTTTCCTGCATTTGTGCGATGTGTTCAATCACACTTTTGTAGGGTGTAGCCTCACTCTCCCAGGTCTCTTTGGCAATATCCAGAAGACCCCGAGGGTGCCGACCATACACTAGCTTGAAGGGAGAAAATCCGGTAGATGCTTGAGGCACCTCCCGTACAGAAAACATAAGATATGGTAAAAGACAATCCCAGTCTTTACCATCCTGTGCCACCACTTTTCTGAGCATCCCTTTTAAGCTTTTATTGAACCTTTCAACTAGTCCATCCGTTTGGGGATGATAGACTGAGGTACGCAATTGAGTTACCTTCAACAGTTTGCACAACTCTTTTGTAACCTTTGACATAAAGGGCGTCCCCTGGTCAGTAAGTATTTCTTTAGGTATGCCCACTCTAGTAAACATCTGGAACAACTCCTTGGCTATCATCTTTGCAGAGGTTTTCCTTAGAGGTATTGCTTCTGGATAGCGGGTAGCATAATCAAGGACAACCAAAATGTATTGGTGACCTCTGGCAGACTTAACAAGAGGTCCCACCAAATCCATTGCAATTCTCTCAAAAGGAGTTTCAATAATTGGGAGTGGCACTAACGGACTCCTAAAGGTCGCCACCGGGTTGCGTAACTGACACTCTGGGCATGAATCACAGTATTCTTTTATGTCTTTATGTACCCGGGCCAATAAAACCTCTGCAAAATCCGGTCTTTGGTTTTTCATAGGCCAAGTGCCCCCGAGCACATGTGAATGCGCTAGATCCATCACCTTTTGGCGATGTGATTTTGGGACCACAAGTTGCTCCACAACTTGTCCATTTTTCTCATTAACTCTATATAAGAGTTCATTCTTTAAAGAAAAATGGGGAAATATTTTCTCTACCCCAGGTTCTTGAGACACCCCATTGACTACTTTTACACTTTGCCATGCATGGGTTAGTGTAGGGTCCCTGAGTTGAGCTGTCCCAAAGTTGTCACTGGAGACTGGCAAATCAGGGAGTCCAACTTCTGGGACATCATCAGTATCACCTGCAAGCACTGCTAAGGGAAAACCCTCGGTTTCACTCTGGGTCACCCCTACTGTTTGCACATTTACAGGTTCAGTCAGAGGAATAGGATCTACAGCAGACCCACTTAAACACTTATCAAGAATATTCCACATTTGCCAAAACAGAGGAAAATCACACCCCACAATGACAGTATGCATCAGACTAGTTACAACCCCCACTTCATGGGTTACTTTCCCACACGGGGTTTCAAAAGAGACTATAGCAGTGGGGTACTCTTTTGTATCACAATGTATGCAGATGACCCCCATCTGTCTCTTTTGCAGCTTCCTAGTGTCCACCAGGCTGCCATGCACAAGAGTCACTAGACTACCAGAGTCCAACAGAGCTTGCACTGAGTGTCCTTCAATCACCAAGTTGCAAGTTTGTCGCTCCGTATCTGGGGTTGGCAAAGCAGAGCAGGCAGGTCCCGCAAACAATGACCTCCTCCGCCCACTGTCACACTCCATAGGCTCATCAACCAATGGACAGTTGGCAGCCACGTGGCCCAGTCCTTGACACCGCCAGCAAACAATGTTTTTGACAGCCCCAGGCTGTTTAGGGCTAACTGGCTTACGAGGTCGGGCTAATAGGTCAGTCTCAGTTCCAAATTTACGGCCCTCCCTCACCCCCTTTAGATCAGGAACAGTCTTACCGCGATCAGCAGTCTTCTGGCTCCTTGGGCTGGCCGAGCAGGAGAGAAGTCTTGTAGATACTCCTCAGTGTTCAGATACCGCTCCACTAGGGCGACAAGCTGATCCGCATCCCTGGGATCCGCTTGACCAACACAGCGCTGTATCCGAACTGGCAGAGCACGAACAAACCGGTCCAAGACCACTCTTTCAACCACCTGAGCGGCGGTATATACCTCCGGTTGCAGCCATTTTTTAGCCAGGTGGAAAAGATCATACATTTGCGACCTCACTGATTTATCCAGTTGGAAAGTCCAGTTGTGCACTCGCTGGGCTCTGACCGCAGATGTTACACCTAAGCGAGCAAGAATTTCTGCTTTCATTTTGTAGTACTGTCTGGCATCCTGCTCACTCAAATCAAAGTAGCCTTTCTGCGGCTCCCCACTGAGAAATGGAGCAAGAGTGTCTGCCCACTGTTCCACTGGGAGTTTCTCTCTTTCAGCGGTTCTTTCAAACACGGTGAGATAGGTCTCCACATCATCCTCTGCGACCATTTTTTGAAGTGAAACTTGCACTCTCCTCCCCGCAGAGATGGATTCCTCCCGGACTTGGGGCCTTTCAGACAGCACCTTTATCTGCTCCACCAGACTTTTATTAACTGCTTGCTGTTCTCTGAGCCCAGCTTGTGTAGTCTCTATGAGCAACCGGTTAGTTTCTTGCTGGTTAGCATTCGCTTTCTGGAGCTGAATGTTAGCCTGGATCAGCTGTTTAACAACTTCCTCCATGTCTGCACTGTTTGGCTTTACAAGCACAGCAGCCTTAACCCAGGACATAAAACTTGCTGGATTTTTGTGCCAGCGCAGCCTCCACCATATGTAACGGGATTAGCTTCCGGGATCGCCGTCTCCTGGGATAGACGGGCGCTATAGGCACATAAATCACAGTCCAGTCCACTCAAGTTTTATGCAACTGGCCTCAGCCAGTTTTATTGATGTTTGCAGGTCAAAATATAAAACAGAAACAGTTCAAGAATAAATGAAATACCTGGCCGTCTGGCCGCTACGTCTAAACAAGAAGTAGTTCCTCACTACATGAGACTGAGCCTTATGCCCAGCTCCATCAACAAAACACACAGTTTGTTTTACTCACACCAGAGTTGTTCCCAGGAGCAGAGACCACAGCTAGTGAGCTGTCTGCCCTTATATAGCTCACCCAGGTTCCAGGTGATTAGCCACAGTTACCCTGAATACCTGGAGTGGCTAATTGGAGCAGGGACCCACCCAACTCTCCCTGCTCCAAGCAGCCAGGCCCTTCTAACCAGGTTTTTTAACAAAACCCTTGCAATGGGAAAACCTAGTTTTCCTTGCTGTCAATTCCCTGGCTGCTTTTAGAACGTATAAGACAGGAACCTAGGTGAATTGTATACTCCTTCTATCACTTTCCCCATGGTCCTGTCACAATATATATATATATATATATACATATATATATATATATATATATACACACATACATACATACATACATATACATACATACACATATACCCACACATGCAGTGTACCCAGGCCAGCGGCCCACATATATATCAGGGGGCACTTCCCTCAACAAGAAATGTAGTTTTTTTAAAAAAAAATTTACAACAGAAAGTGAAAAATGTCATTTTTTTGCAAAAATGTCGTTACATTTTTATTAATAGCAAAAAAAGTAAAAATGTCAGCAACAATGAAATACCACCAAATGAAAGCTCTATTAGTGAGAAGAAAAGGAGGTAAAATTCATTTGGGTGGTAAGTTGTATGACCGAGCAATAAACGGTGAAAGTAGTGTACTGCGGATTTGTAAAAAAGGGCCTGGTCACTAGGGGGGTATAAACCTGTGGTCTTCAAGTGGTTAAAAAGACTTTTGGGCCTTTGAAAACCTTTCTCTAACTAAAATCGCTGAAATTCGCTCCCTGCTCTGTCCTTCCCTTCCTACCTGATGCTCTCCCTGTCTACGCCTGAGCCAAACATGCGTCATCGGGTGTTATATAGTACCCAACCACGCATTCCGGCCAGCCAATCACTGTAATGCCAGCAGCCAAAATGGCTACTGGCATTACAGTGAGGGCAGTACTTACCTGCACCTTTATTGGCTGCTTAAAACCCACAAAACGTGCGGGGCGGAGACTCAAGCATTTTGCCCGAGCACCTGCGGTACTCAGCCGAGTACCCCCATGTTCCGAGTACAGATATTCGGCCGTGCATTCTCGCTCATCACTATTGCAGACCCATTCAAGTTAATGGATCCGCATCTGTGATGCGGTGAGCACACGGCCGGTGCCCCCATATTGCAGGCCCGCTGTTTGCGGGCCGCAATATGGACATGGCCGGGCAATAGCTGTGTGCATGAGGCCTTAGATGGGTGGGGTTCTGCCGTTGGGAATCCCACCAATGATGAGAATAGGACCCCCTACTCCCTGAAGCCCCCTGAAATGAACATAGAAGCTGGTCACGCATGTGCACAGCCTCTCTCGTTTCTATGGAAGTTCCTGAGATAGTGGATGGTTTTGTTCTTGCTTGATCATTGCCCTGGGTCCTACAGGCTGCCGTACAAATTCAATAGCATCTCTCCGACTCCCCATACACATGCATGTTTGGTTCAGCGGAATATGTAGATATATTTAATGAGGAGAGCAGAAAAAGCTGCTACCTGACACTTATTTCCAGGGACAACAAAAGGAACAGGCAAAAATATTCACTTTGCCTGCTCCTCTTCCTCAACATCATCTGTCTGGGAAGAGTCAGGCGCTCACACACACATTAGACTGTACCACAGTCTAATTTGCATGTGTGATGATGGTATAGGACTTTTGCTGCACAGCCAGACTGCACGGAAGGAAGAATAAGGCAATTGTCAAGCTAAATACGAACCCGACGTACTACCAAGTACTTATTTCTTATAAAGTAAAATTTCATTGTGTATACAGTAGAGTTTGACATTTGTGGGTAAATGATCACTGAAATCCACACAGTTTACCCAGTATATTTACCTCTGATGTAATTGGACATTGTCTGTTTGCTGTATGTCTCAGTATAAAATTGTTTATCTGTGGCTAGGAACAAATGTGCGCCATTTACACAACTACCAGTAAGCACACTGCCATTCTTCTACTGCCTTCTGCTGCTCCCCCTAGGCATAGCTGCTGGCTGTTAATAGTCATTTATACTATGTGAATAGCATAGCCACACTTCTTTTTACCAGGAATAAGTTGATTTTGCATGTTGGCTTGTGGTGAGCACATATGCTTGTTGCAAACACATAAGAACGTGCTGAGAAAGAAGGCAATTATGGAGAAGGGACCGTTCCTTCCTGATGATTACCTGCTCGTCAGTGATTTACAGCTACATTTACATTCAGGGGCGGTCTGGGAACTTAAAGTTGCCCTGGAAAAAAAAAAATGACCCCATGTTGTAGGTGGGTCCAAAGATGACGATACAGTTGAATTCAGGAGGGCACCTGCGGCCGCTTATCAGTGGCATAGGAGAGAATCAGATCGTAATGTACCCGGCTGGTGGATATGAAGAGGGCTTGAGTGGCCTCCAAAGTTATCGGCCCACATGAAAATTTCCCTATAGGGTCTATGGCCAATCCGCCCCTGTTTACATGCAGAGATCACCTCCACTGGGAACAAGCGATGGTTACTGCAGTCGCTGTCCTTATACAGATTAATTTTGTCTAGGCAGCAAATCGCTCTTCACACAGCCGAATCTGCTGTCCAGAAACAATGATTTAATATGATGCACAAGCGATTAATTCATCCAACGAGTGAACGTTATGCCCATTCTTCGGATGATTGGCAGCATATTTACATGTTCTTAGTAGCGTTTGTTCCCAATAATCAGCCCAACAAGTGTGCAGTATAAATTTTGTTTGCAGACCTTTATGATATCTGTATAGTAGCCTCTCCCCAAAGAAAAAAGATTGTATGGCCCATTTTACTCCTGTAAAATGCATCCATAGGAGAGCTGGATAGGTCACATGAATGGATAACTGCCCAGATATCTAACAGGTGAATAGTAGTGCATTTGAGAGCAAAACATATACTGTATATACAGTCTGTCAATGTCTATGCAGAAGCAGATCTGTTTTTTAAACAACATGACAACATCAACTAGAAACAGGTAGCCATCTTACAACATTATCTAGAGTCACCATGTAAATGCACACAGTATTTTATGGTACAGTATGTTACTGTAATAACCACAATAAAAAATCATGATTCCTCCACTAGTCCTATTTACTTATCACATGGATGTATCGGTGTGCTTACCCAGCACATGTAGAAATGACATGATGTGTAGGTGAGTCACATGACTAATGACATGTTTCAGTTAGGCTATAGATTATATATGCCATTCTACCGCTTATAGGGGTCAGCAGTCTGATATAAGAAAAGTATGTACCGGTATATAGAATTTTAAATACATGTATATTAGAAAATTGTTCCTATTATATAAACAAATAAGTAAAACAAAAGCCGGAATGCTCCTTTAAGAGTTACCACATTCAAAATCTGCTGTTGGAAATCTCGAACACAGTGTTTTCAATTTGCAATAATTTAGAAATAAATAATAGTAGGCATAGAGCGCCGCGGTATTCTCTGTGTTTACCAAGCACAGCGCCCTACATTGTGCTTGGTATCGCGCTCACAGGAGCACCAGTGCCTTCTCAAACAAATCCCAGGTGTCGGACCCCCGCCGATCAGATACTGATCACCTATCCTGAGGATAAGTCATCAGTATAGAAATCTTGGAAAACCCCTTTAATCCATATCCAGCAGCGCTGTTCTGGTCCTCCCTGCTGGGCTTTGTTTACTTGACTGACAGGTCCATATGCCCTACAAGACTGCTAAGGCCAGGGACTGGCTGCAGTGGTCACATGGGATATACAGTACATAATATTGTGAATTATCTTTCTTATAACAATTATTTATAATCTGTAAAGGTGTACAATCCAAAAAAGTATAACAGAGATTGCTCATATTGTCAAAAGTCCTTGTTTACCGCGGAACACAGGTCTAGTGGTGTAAGGGACAGTGGAATAAGTACAGGAGAAGAGGTGGGAATAAATGATAAGAAAAGACCAAGGAGAATGGGTAGTATGGAAAAGAAAGGAGGGGGAGGGAGGAATAATAAGGTTATAGTATAATACACGGATGGCCAACATGCGGCTCTCCAGCTGTTGCAAAACTACAACTCCCAGCAGGGGCGTTGCTAGAGTCTGAAAACATCCGGGACACAAGCCCACTGTGTTGAAATTTGCATAAAAAGAATCAACATCAGCCCCCAGTGCCTCCATCAGGCCCCAGTGCCTCTCTTTAGCCCCCATATGCCTCCATCAGCCCCCAGTGCCTCTCTTCAGCCCCCATATGCCTCCATCAGCCCCCATATGCCTCTCATCAGCCCCCAGTGCCTCCATCAGCCCCCATATGCATCCATCAGCCCCCATATGCCTCTCTTCAGCCCCCGTATGCCTCTTTTCAGCCCCCAGTGCCGCCATCAGCCCCCAGTGCCTCCATCAGCCCTCATATGCCTCCATTAGCCCCCAGTGCCTCTCTTCAGCCCCCAGTGCCTCTCTTCAGCCTCCAGTGCCTCTCTTCAGCCCCTATATGCCTCTCTTCAGCCCCCATATGACTCTCTTTAGCCCCCAGTGCCTCTCTTCAGCCCCCAGTGCCTCTCTTCAGCCTCCAGTGCCTCTCTTCAGCCCCTATATGCCTCTCTTCAGCCCCCATATGCCACTCTTCAGCCCCCAGTGCCTCTCTTCAGCCCCCAGTGCCTCCATCAGCCCCCAGTGCCTCCATCAGCCCCCATATCCCTCTCTTCAGCCCCCATATCCCTCTCTTCAGCCCCCAGTGCCTCAATCAGCCCCCATATGCCTCTCTTCACCCCCCATATGCCTTTCTTCAGCCCCCAGTGCCTCCATCAGCCTTACCTTTCCTTCTCCGGACGCCACCACTCCTCACGCCCTCACTCGCTCTTCCTTCTCTTCAGTTTGTGCTGTGAACTGGCGCGCACAGCGTGAGGTCACAGTGTGACCTCACATGTGCGCAGCCTTCACAGTGGAGAGCCAAGGACCAGGAAGCGGTGAGTATAGAGTTTTCACCGCTTCCCGGTCCTCATTGAATTTGTGGGCAGTGGCCAGCGGGGCTCAAGAGGCAGCTGCCTTGGGCCCCCCAGCAGCAATTGGGCCCGGGGCATCTGCACATTTTGCCCCACATTAAAGATGGCCCTGGCGAGGTACGGGGCAGTTGTAGTTTGTTTCGGGGCCCTGGCCCCGGATAAAAAGCCCTAGCGATGCCCCTGACTCCCAGCATGCAAAGACTGCCTACAGCTATCAGCCTACAGCAGGGCATGGTGGGAATCGTAGTTTTACAACAGCTGGAGGACCGTAGATTGGCCATCCCTGGTATAGTATAACATCTTGTAAGCCAATCTAGAGATATAAGAATCTAATAAGCAATCATGACTGATGTTGGACAGAATCCGGTCGGCTGTTCAAATTCATATGTACATATAATGTAAGTCAATTCCATTTCTCGACTGCCATGGTTCATTTTCATCACCCATTCCAGAAATGGAGGGTGAGTGTCTAACCAGAGCAGGGGAATTAGTGTTTTTGCAGCTGCAATAAAGTGCGTAATAACAATGTGATCATCTGCCTTAAAGGGGCTCTCTTGACTTTTAATATTGATGACCTATCCTCAAGATAGGTCATCAATATCAGATCGCCTTTAAGGCAAAGATTTGAGGAACAATCAACTTACTAGAAGAAGGGTAACTAGGAGCCTGAATTTTGACGGCAAGATCCAGGCTAACAGCAGCAATGACAACACCAGGGGGAAGAATATTACCAGGATCATTATCGATAGAATCACAAGTACCAAAACTATGAAATAAAGCATCCGCCTTCACATTACCAGACCCAGGACGAACAAGTAAAAGTAAAGTTAAAACGGGTAAAGAACAAGGCCCATTGTGCTTGCCTAGGATTCAAGCATTTAGCAGTATACAGATAAATCAGGTTTTTGTGCTCTGTGAGCACAGTAATTTGGTGCTAAGCCCCTTCTAAGAAGTGCTGCCACTCCTCAAAGGCCCAGAGAATAGGTCATCAGTTCTAAAGTTTCTGAAAACCTCTTTAATATTTTTTTGCTAATTTTCTCTTCTGCTCTATTCACAGATTCACTGTTCCTGAATATTTTGTGGGTGGTCATTCTGAGTGCTATCCCACTGTATCCTGCAAGATCAAGTAAGTATGTCCCAAAGGTTTAGTCAACTGAGTTGGCCTATTTGGGATCTATCTATCCTTCAGTCTGAAACTTTTATTATATTCACTTCTTTCCACTAGATTGTGTGGCATTTGTGCTCATTCTGCCTAATGTCGGGCACTGATGTTGGACAAGAGCTGGCTTGTAGTCAGTGGTCCAATTCATCCCATAGGTGTTGGGAGGGGTTGAGGTCACGGCTTTGTCCAACCACACAGGTTCCACCACATCAAACTTGTTTTAATGGGTCTCACTTTATGCACAGGGGCGCAGTCATGTATGCTTCCACTATGTTGGAAGCGTACAATTATCTAAAATGAGTTAGTATGCTTCATCAGAAATAACAGGCCCAGCCCAAACCTTGAAAACCAGCCCTATAATATTCTCTCTCCTCCGCTAAACTTTATAATTGGCACAATGCAGTCAGGAATGGTCCTCTTGGCATTCACCAAGGTAATCTTATGCTTGGTATCACACAAGGAAACTTATTTCAAGAAGTTAATGATTTTTTTTTTGCATATGTAGTGCTGACATATTCTACAGCTCTCTATTGATATATTCGTCACTTTCATCAATCCTTGTCCCCAACAGGGCTTACAGTGTAAATTTTCTAAAGGCACATTTAGACACCTACCAAGCAGTCAATTATTGGGAAGGGACCGTTCCTTTCCATCAACTGCCTGTTCATCAGTGGAGGAAAGAGCTACATTTACATGCAGCGATCACTTCAACTGCATGGGGACGAGTGATGTCTACTGAAATTGCTTATTGTCATACAGATTGTTACTGGGGCGCAGATCGCTGTGGTAGTGTCGTACTGGAGTACCATGGGCCCACCAGAGGAAATTGTCCATGGTGCCCACCCGGATAGATTCCCAGTCCCACTAATGGTGCATCCTCCTCCTCTACTTTTAATATGACGTGGAGGCTGAAATTCCCCAGCACTCCCAGGGTTCTTTCAAATGTTTTGTCTTTTATCTCCTTTATTAAAGGACAATGCATTTAAAAGAACCCTGGGAGTGCTGGGGAATTTCTTTATTGTATTATTTGGATGCTGAATCACGCCCATAGCTGCCAGCACACCATTACTTCATTCGCACACATTGATGCTTGGTTTTGTCTGTTGGTATCTAGCTAGCTATCACATATCTATCTACCTATGTTATGTCTATCTACCTATGTTATGTCTATCTATCTATCTATCTATCTATCTATCTATCTATGGGTGGTGGAGTGCACCTCTTCTTTGTAAACCTGACATTGTGAGACCTAGAACCAACAGTATTGGAGGGATCGCATCCAACTTCACTTTGACAGTGCTGCTGACTTTTTCTTCTTTAGTATCTATCTCACTTATTAAAGGGGTTCTCTCGCTCATAACACTGACCTCTTATCCACAGGATAGGGGATGTGTTTGATTGCTGGAGTCCGACCACTGAGACCCTCAGCGATCATGAGAATGGGGGTCCACAAGTGCTGGCAAGGGTCCCATATGAATGGAGCGGTGCATACGTGATCACCACTCCATTCACTTCCATAGGGCTGCTGCATATAGCACTAGCAGCAGTCCCATACATGTAAGCCCTCATAAACAGGGCCGTGCCACTGCCGCAGACAGATCCAGACCCAATCCACTGGAATAGGTCCATGATCCGTCCGCACTGCAAAAAATAGAACATGTTCTATTTTTTTGCGGTGCTGAGGCACAGAGAGAAACCCCACGGAAGCACTCCATTATGCTTCTCTAGGTTCCATGCCTCTGTTCCGCATCTCCCCTTCTGGATTGCAGACCCATTCAAGTGAATGGGTCCGCATCCGTGATGCGGTGAGCTCACGGCCGATACCCTTATATTGCAGACCTGCTGTTTGTGGTCCGCAATACAGGAACAGCCAAGCAACGGCTGTGTGCATGAGGCCTAAGGCTGAGTTCACACTTCAGTTATTTGGTCAGTTATTTCCATCAGTGATTGTGAGCCAAAACTAGGTGCGGGTCAAAAAAACAGGTGCAGATCTTTCCCTTATACCTTATCTCTGTATAGGCTTCACTACGGGTTTTGGCTCACAATAACTGATGGAAATAACCGACCAAATAACTGAAGTGTGAACGCAGCCTAAATGATGCAGTGGTCACATATGAGCATCAAAGCTCCATTCACATAGGGCACTTGCCAGCACTTGCAGACCAACATTTTCGTGATCTCTGGAGTCTTAACAGTCAGACTCCCTAGTGATCACTTATCTCCTATCCTATGGGTAGGGCAGATATACATAAACTGCTGTTACAAATGCCAGTCTTAGTATAAGGTCCGTTAGCACAGAATAAACATTTATCATCTATCCTTTCGGAAGGGAATAAGTGTTATAACCCCTTTACGGAAACTTTCCATATCATCTATAACAGGGTGACAATTTTTTTAAGAGACACAGGCCTCTTAATAAATGTGGTACTTTTCCTAGCAGTCTGTGCACCAGACTTTCAAATCTACATCATTGCTATGAGCTGGCATAAATTTGAACTATCATTTACACCAGTTTCTAAACTCACTTTTCTCAATTATGGACAAGGCTTACATTAGGCCTGGGACAGCCCAAATTTGCAGGGACTGTCTCTAAAAAATGAAGAACAGTCCCTGCAAATTCTAAACTGTTGGGAACTGTGCTAGCACTGATTGGCTGTGGCTCAGCTACTCAGAGTTAGGGTCCATTCACACGTCCACAATTCTGTTTCGCATTTGCGGAACGGAATTGCGGACCTATTAATTTCAATGGGGACAGACGATGTCCCGGCCGGGTCCGCAATCGCGCTCCCGAAAAAAATAGAACATGTCCTATTCTTGTCCGCACATTGCCGGTTTCCGTGTTTTGCAGATCCGCGGATCCGTGGATCTGCAAAACACACACGGACGTGTGAATGTAGCCTTAGACATAATTTGAACACTGCCCTCCTGGCAGGTCACTACAGTATTTCAGTGCAGTAGAGAAGGGCCGTTTTCATCTTGCATTTCCCATGTTTGTAAGACTCCCGGTGAGATACACCACCACACAGGCTGGTGACAGTCTTCTGGTGAGCCAGTCCTACTGCTTACACTTGTCCTGGATCATGTGATTAAAGGGGTTTTGCAAGAATGGGGGTGGCCTGACCTGCAAAAGGAAGCTTACTTACCTGCTTTCCTGCTCCATTCCCTCCCGGCCTGTGATGCTCTACCATACTCCCTTGCCGAAAACATCAGATTTGACGCAGCCTGCAGTCAATCACATGTAATTAAAAATTTAGCATAGCCAGTGAGCTATTTAATAAAATGTATCTGTATGGCGCCATCTGCTGTTTGTTTTTTCTTATTTCTTAGTCCTGCTCACTGAGATGGCCGCACATGCTCAGCTTCACTCTTTAACTGCCTTCTTAGCTGTGATAGGGAGACCTGAGACACGCCCCCTGAGCTGCAGCAGAGAAGACACTCCCCTTGAGCTGCCAGCTTGATTTAAATCTAGCAGAGCAATGAATGGGGAGATCTCTGGATCCATGTGAGGTACAGGGCCAGTTCTAGCTTTGTTAGAAGGAGATTGTCATGTACTATTAAAGTCTGATTTTCATTTTTTACATTAGTCATGGGATAACTCCTTTAATTATTATTTGTGTCATAGTAAAAATCTCGCACCCTCAAAGTGATCAGCAAATCAAAGTGATCAAATGGTACAAAGCCTCCTAAAATCCATTTTAATTCCAGGTTGTAATTCAACAAAACAGGAAAAATACTAATGAGATAAATACTTTTGTAAGGCAGTGTATTTATAGGAACAGTGAGGGGAGGCAAAGATTTATACAATACACAGTTGTGGACTTTGCCACCACACAAACCAAGCAATGCTTGGGGCTCTAGCGATAAGAGGGCCCTTGCTGGCTAAAAGCAGTTGGCTGAAAAAAAAACAGACTTAGGCTACATGCACACGACCATATGTGTTTTGCTGTATGCCATCCGTTTTTTTTTTTTGCGGATCCATTGTAACAATGCCTAAAATGGACAAGAATAGAACATGTTCTATTTTTTTTTTTTGCGGGGCTACAGAACGGACATACTGATGCGGATAGCACACGGTGTGCTGTCCGCATTTTTTGCGGAACCATTGAAATGAAAGGGTCCGCATCCTATCCGCAAAAAAACCCCGGAACAGACACAGAAACAAACAACGTTCGTGTGCATGTAGCCTAAAAGGGAGGATATACTGTCTATGCAGCAGGTTCAGCTGCACAGGGGCCCAGGAGGAAGAGGGGCCTGTCCCAGCTGTAGATCACTACCAGAAGTTCCCAGACTGCATTACTAAGCTCAGACTGGAGCTTAGTGGGCTGATGTGGAGGGGGCAGCATAGCAGTGCAATGGGGTAGGGCCTAGCTATGCAACAGGGTCCCCCAAGACATAACTTTTCTTGGGGCTCCAGAAATGCCAAATATTCCCTTGATCACACATAATTTTTTTTCTCTATTTCCAGTCTTTTTTAGTAGACAGGACGCAAATCGTGTACTAAAGGTTCAGAAACGTGCAAATAATCTAATGGAGGAACTTAGACCGGGTAACCTAGAGCGAGAGTGCTATGAAGAGAAATGTGACCTTGAGGAGGCCAATGAGATCTTTGAGACTCGGGAAGAAACCGTAAGATATTACAAGTGAAATGTTTACTACAGATATTCTCTATAGATCTTACTTTCATATTTTTCTCTTTTTTTCCTTTCAGCTCAACTTCTGGGCAGTATACTTTGGTAAGATGGACTGAACAACATTAATATTTATTTTTCAAAATGATCTATTGAAAGATATGCACATAAATAGAAGGAAAATGATAAAAAAAAAAAAACTTGTCAAGAAAAGTAGTCCTTAAAGGGGTTATTTGGGATTTTGATATTGATGGCCTAGCCTCAAAATATGTCATAAATATCAGATTGCCGGGGGTACGATCAGCTGTATGAAGAGGCCGTGGTGCGTCTTGAGCACTTAGGCCTTTTCCTAGGCCTGTGTCATCATAATCATCGGTTACATGGCCTAGGCACAGCTCAGTCTCATTTGAGGGGATGGGGCTGAGCTGCAATACCAGGCATAGCCACTATCCAATGTATGACGCTGTGCTTGGTAAGCTGCAATGAGGTTGTGGCGCTCATGAAGGTTAAAGTTATACAAATATGTTGTAGGGATCTGTGTACTTACAGTGAGGTTGGCTATGACAGGTTGCGGACTTCAGCTGCTAAAACTTTTTCAGTACTTTGTGGTCCGTTTTTAACTGATCCGTTGTACCATTTTTTGTTTCCTTTGTGTTTTTGTTTCCGTTCGGTTTCTGTTCCATAGTTTCACAAACAATCTTCATATGGTTTCTGTATGCAATACGTTGTTTGCGGATCGCAAACAGAAATATAAAATTTTTAATCATTAATGTAATGTACAGTAATGTGTTTTAACAGTATACACATGGGCAAAGTGGGCATGGATCCGCAAAAAACGGATGACATACGGATGTGTTCCATATGCATTCCATATTTTTTGCAGACCCATTGACTTGAATAGAGCCATGGAGTCATTACTTGCTGGCAATAATAGGACAAGTTCTATCTTTCACCAGAACCAATATACGGAAATATGGAAAATGAATGCATATCGAGTACATTCCGTTTTTTTTTGCGGAACCATTGAAATGAATGGTTCCGCATACAGACCGCCATGGGATCCGCAAAAACTTAACGAAAACGGGGAAAAAAAACGTTTGTGTGCAAGAAGCCTCAAACAACCACAATGTTCTGACCCAGTAATGATTCCAGTAGCCACACCTGGAATGGCTAGGGGGAATAGCTGTCTTGAAGTAAGGGTGTGGACTGGTAGGTCCCAACAGGGGTCTCACCGTTAGGACGCCTACTGGTCCTGAGAGTGGGGGTCCCTTTCTCCCGATCTGATGGAGTGGCAGGTCGGGCATGCGCCCTACTGCTACAGTCATTCTCCATAGCACTGCTCGAAATAGGCAAGCATTGTATTCGCCTATCTCTGGAAGTTCCATAGAGAATGAGTGGAGTGGCTGTTCCATCAGATTGGTAGAATGAGACCCCCATTCATTATGAGGTGGTAATACATGCTCATGGACTTGCCAGCAGGGCCAGGACAAGGCTTTTTGGTGCCCTAGGCAGTTAGGCAAATTGCGCCCCCTTCCCCCCTTATACACATATAGGCCCTGATTTATTATTGCCCTGATGCCTGTTTTTGTCATAGAAAAGTTGCAAATCCACTGGATTTGTGACTTTGCAAATCATTCTATGGAATGAGTCTATGGAAAGGGGGAATGATGAGAGCTTAGTCACATTTTGACCTGGCCTAAAGCAGCTATCCAAGAGATCTTTGAAAATCTTCAAGGGAGCAGACAGCTTATAAAACAAAGAAAAAAAATGCACTCTCTTGCTAAAAGTCCGTCTCTACCAATTCTGTGGGTCCTGCCCCAGGTCTTATGGTCCCAATCGGACCAGTAGTGGTGATGTGACATCATTCACATGACCACTACAATTGCTGGCCTCAATGGTCACATGCCATTGAAGCATGTTACCACTTAGGCCAGTTACTGGCTGAGCTGTCACATAAATGACAGACATGACGTCATCACTTCCAATCCAACGGGTACCCGATCCACAATGCTGGAATGGAGGAATCTTTATCAGGTGAGTAAAGCTTTTTTCCTTTGTCTGCATCCCTGAAGGTTTTCAAAACTCTCAGACAACGCTATAAAAGGTTGTCCAGGACTTTTTTTTTTTTAGATGTCCCCACCCCTGTACTCCAGTCCCTGCACTGACAGAGCTACACACACCGTCGCAGCCAATCAATGACCTTAATGATGACGTGTCCCCAATCGGCACGTGACCCAGCAGTGACGTGCCGCTCAGGAACACATCACGGTTGACGCCAGTATGGTGGCGATATACACCTTTGGGGGCAATTTTCGTTATTATTGCATTTAGGGATGAGTCGATTCTCATAAAACTTCGGTCTAATATTAGAATTATTGGCTCAGATGAGCCAAAGTGATTACTTCACGAAGTCCCGCTTGACTTCGCATAATAACTTCATAGATTATTTTTTACTGCAAAAAAAAAAACATTTCCCAAACTCGGGTTCGGTTCCAAGTGGTACCTTGAAACCGAACCCAAGTTTGGTAAATGTTTTTTTACAGTAAAAATTGATCTATGAAGTTATTATTCGAAGTCACGCGAGATTTCGCAAAGTAATAATTTCGGCTCATCTGAGCCAATTCATTCTAGTACTGTACGGAGCGCTCACTCCGTACAGTATTGGACCAAAGTTTTATGTGAATCGACTTCGGATGTTTCATCTGAAGTCGATTCGCTCATCCCTAATTGGATTGTACTCATATTAAGCTATAAACCTTAATTTCTAAATTGGTCTTTATTACAAATATGGAACCCTTTTTTCTGTACAGGGCTAAGATGCTCTAGTAGGAGGATCTGAATTTTCTCTCTGCTCCATCAGCCAGCTAATCTGATGGGTTACTTATCTCTGCTCTCTGACATTATAAACATTCATTGTAGTTCAGTTCTTATCTTACTGATAAGAATGTGGCTTAAATAAGTATTTATGACCTCTTAGTAAACTGAAAGTAAAAAGTACTATTCACACAGCAAGACAAACAATTAAATGTTTGTGACAGAACAACTCAATATTTTTAATAAAGACCAACTGAAAAAATGATTTTTAGCCCAAAACGAGTAAAATCCAATAATTTAAAAAAATTGCCTCCGAAGGTGTGCTGCAGGGGAGCAGGAGGGTCAGTGAGGCACCTGTGGCAGGGGGAGCAGGAGGGTCAGTGAGGCACTTGTGGCAGGGGGTGGGGAGCAGAAGAGGTAGTGAGGCACCTGGGGCAGAGGGGAGCAGAAAAGGTAGTGAGGCATCTGGGGCAGGAGGGAGCAGAAGAGGTAGTGAGGCACCTGGGGCAGGGAGGAACAAGAGTGTCGGTAAGGCACTCGGGGTAGGGGGGAGCAGAAGAAGCAGTGAGTCACTTGGGGCAGGAGGCTAGCAAAGGGGACAGTAAGGCACTTGGGGCTGGTGAAGCAGAAGGGGCAGTGAGACACTTGGGGCAGGAAGGGAGCAGCAGGGTCTGTGAGGCACTTGGGGCAGGGGGGGGGGGCAGAAGGGAAAGTGAGGCAACTAGCTCAAGAGAAGGTGGGAGGTACCACCAACCTCGGGAGGAGGAGCTCCTATTCAGCAGTGTAAGGGCTCTTTCAAACGAACGGATCCTGTGCGTGGAATCCGCTGCGGAGACACGGAGCATTAACATGATTGATAATGCTCCGTGCCTCTCTGTGAAAACTTTTTCTCACTGTGATTTTGTAGTAAAAAGGTCACAGAGAGGCACGGAGCATTATCAATCATGTTAATGCTCTGTGTCTCTGCTGTCCAGAGCGCGGCTTGGCACTCTTTCACACAGCGGATTCCACGCACGGGATCTGCTCGTCTGAAAGAGCCCTAAGGAGCCTTTCCCTTTCAAAGCAACACACTAACCAATGAGCACTTCCCTTATCATCTTGAGGCTTACTGGTCAGTGAAACACCCAATATGCACCTCCATCTGTCTCATGAGGAAAGAGCTCATTGGTTCCCCTGCTCCTGGGTAAAGAGGCAGCCCCTTACACTGCTGAACAGTTCCCTTATACGGCGCCGCGTTCTTAGCCTTGGCTGTGCTTCTGGCTGATTTAATTGCCATTGCTGAGATTAGGACAAGAGCGCTGCTCTGAAATGGGAAATAAATCTGCCAGACGTACACCATCGCACCACACAGACCAGGAAGAGTAGACAGCCTTAAAAATTAAACTTAGAAGTGCAGCACTGCGAGGGATATCTTTAATTTGCGCCCGCCACAACTTGTTGTCATGTGGCGCCCTAAGGGGTCATCTATCCCCACCTACCCTTCGTCCCGACCCTGCTTGCCAGTATCATTTGTCTCTTACAGTGTTTAATGTTATTGTTGTTAATGCTGGTTTTGGTATAGTGTTTTTTTATGCAATATCAGCATGGTGGTAATGCTGTGATGTGGCCATGGGGTATCAGTATTATTTTGCCTCTTTATAGTGTTATTATTGGTAATGTTGGTCTTGGTATACTGTGTGTGTGTATAATAAGGGGCGTGTCTACAGTTTAGGGGGTGCAGTACTTGTGTTGCCCTGGCAACCCATGCTACTCCACTGTCCCCCCGGTATTCATAAACTAGAAATACAGGAAAAGGTAATTTAGAGACATAGTATTAACAGTAGTAAAGTGCTATGTATTTTTTAGATGGAGATCAATGTCTCTCGAATCCTTGTGCACATGGAACCTGCAAAGATGGAATAGGAAGATTTGACTGTACCTGCCCACGAGGATGGGAAGGAAAACTTTGTTCTCATGGTGAGTGTCTAAATACATTATGTAGTGGCTTGTTTCTTTTCACTTTCTGCTTTTGTAGCAGTCTGGATTGGAAATACACGCAGAGGACTTCCCTGCCCCTTTTAAAAACACATTGTGGAAAAAAAAGTTTGTCTAATGGGGTTATCAGACAAACCCCGACATTTGCCAGGGAAGAGTGAGGAGCTCCCCATATAACGAAGATTTACTTACTGAAATTTTTATTTCATAGTCCATAGGTAGCACAAGCACAAATGGGGTTAAAGTCCCCTAGGTACAACCAGTCAGGGACAGGTTAATATACAGTACAGTAGTGATTAGTGTTAAGCGAACCCGGTGAAGTTCGGGTTCGCCGGGTTCGGCCGAACTTCAGGTCAAAGTTCGGGCAGGTCAAAGTTCGGGTTCCGGACCCGAACTTGACCTGAACTTGACCATGAAACCGGAACCCATTCCCCAAGTCAATGGGGACCCGAACTTCACTTTATTATTTTCTGTTATAACATGGTTATAACGGAAAATAATAGCATTCTTAAGACAGAATGCTAAATAAAATGGGCATTGAGGGGTTAAAAATGTAAAAAAAAAAATTAACTCACCCCATCCACTTGATCGTGCAGCCGGGCTCTTCTTCTTAATTCTTCTTCTTGCATGACCTGGCTGGAAAGGGACCTTCGGTGACTTCATCGCCCTTACCACGTGGTGAGCGCGATGACGACACCAAAGGTCCTTTTCCAGCCAGGTCCTGCAAGAAGAAGAAGTAAGAAGACAAGCCCGGCTGCACGATCAAGTGGATGAGGTGAGTTAAAAAAAAAATTATTTTTAACCCCTCAATGCCCATTTTATTTAGCATTCTGTCTTAAGAATGCTATCATTTTCCGTTACAACCATGTTATAATGGAAAATAATAAAATCCCCCGAACCCGAACTTCAGTGAAAAAGTCCGGGTTCGAGTCAGGGTACCCAAACTTGCAAAGTTTGATATGAGCCCGAACGTTGCCGTTCAGGTTCGCTCAACCCTAGCTAGCACCTTTTCCTATAGTGTGCAAGCACGGCCACCGCTGCTGGATTACAAAGTGGTCATAACCCCTGGAAATGAGCAGTGTATAATGTGATGGAAAACTGAATCAAGCCAGCAAAGGAGGCAATATGGACAATCACAATACATTGTATTAACTTTCTCTACATGATAAATGTCATATGCTGAAGTGAGACAACCCCTTAAAAGCAGCTCTGTCACCAGGATTAACCCCATTAAACCAGAAATACTCATCATGCTGATTAAAAGGATACCTTCTTTTTGTATGCTAAACAACAACTTTTATTCATATGCAAATGGTAAGTTTGAGCACCGGGAGGCGGGGCTGGATCCTTTGAGCAATGCTTTGTAGCACCCCCCGCCACTCCTGTGTTCTGCACATTCCCCTTCTTCTTCATTGAGAGGACTATACATCAGCATGATGAGGGCAGATCTATGTCCTAGCATCTGCATATAATATATACTATGTACTATAGCTTTGCCACACTGAGATCTGCTCAGAAAGCAAATATACATATTACTGCTTTATTCACAGGCACAATATATGATTATAAAGACACCAGTAATATGTGTTAGCTTATAAGAATAGAGAAAACATATATCTCTATTTGTTAATGCTATAGCTTTATGCTAAGTGCATTGTTTTGCATGTAGAGATCCCAGGTTTGAATCCTTGGAGAGACTTCCAGGTTTTTTTCTTCAGATATTTTTTTTCCTCCACATTTAACTCATAATAAAAGTCTATATCCTTATCATATTGAGAATAACGTTTTTAGGCTTAAAAAGCTAATAAAAATTGCCAATTTCTTTCTAATCATATATTGTGCCTGTGAATAAACCAGTAATAGTTTTCAGGTTTCTAAGCAAAAAAAAAAAAAGAAAAAAACAACACTATTCTCAAAATAGTGGGGCCTTTTACAAAGGCCTTTTACAACAGTTTGTAACAAAGCAGTGCTCAAAACAGTGGCATATCTATAGGTGTCGCAGAGGTTGCAGTTGTGACTGAGCCCCTAAGCCCACAGGGCCCCCCTTGCCAGTGGCGCTGTATTTTTCCCTTTATAAGGGTCCATTCACACGTCCGTTTTTTGCGGATCCTATTTTCCAAGAATTCTTTCCGTTTGTCATCCGTTTTTTGCGGATCCGCAAAAAAAAACGGATAGAAGAATACATTTTCCTATTCCAATAAAGTTTTATCCGCAATTTTCGGATTAGAATAGGACATGTTTTATTTTTTGACGGACACTATGTACTGAGAAAATTATGCGGACAGCACACTTTGTGCTGTCCGCATATTTTATAGACCCATTGAAAATCAATGGGTCCGAATTCTGTCCGCAACTATTCCGAAAAATCGGGATCAGATGCGGAACTAAACAACGGACGTGTGAATGGACCCTAAGACACAGCACGTCTACATGGGACCCTTGGTTACAATTCAGGGGCTCTCCCCGTTTTCACACCTGGTTGGACTCTGGTAGTTGTGCCTGGTGAAGCTCGTGATCCTTACTATATATGTCCTCTCCCCTCCCTCTCTCCCCCGTATCACCTCTCCCCCCGTTCCCAGTCCCTTGTCTTTGTCTTATATGTCCTGATTCATTATATGCATTTACATGCTTTCTATTATCAATGTTTCCTTTTCTTATAATTGGTCACAGACTGTATTGCCCTTCTACTTACTTGATTAGCTGACCATACATGTCACTCTCATTTTTGGCTTAATAAAATTTGATTGAACCATAAGACACAGCACGTCTTATAAAGTGAATACCAGTGTGCACTTCCATTATGGAAGCTCTCACTAGTCTACAAGAGGCGGGAGGAGTGAAGCGTTGCGAGGGCTGTATTCACCCCTCCTCCGTGGTCTTCTCCGGACTGGTACAGGATCAGGACGTAGTGCGCACACTTTGACCTGACGCTGCAGGCACTCAGTGTAGCGTGGGCCCAGAGAAAACCAGGAGCTGAGAGATCCAGGGAGACCGCTGGACCTGCAGAGGAGCAGCGGACCAGGAGAGGTAAGTTAACTTATTTGAGGTCTGATACTTAAGGGGGTCTGACATGGGGGTCTAATGGGGATCTGATCTGAGGTCTGATACTGCTGGGGGGGACTGACATGGAGGTCTAATGTTTATCTAATCTGAAGTCTGATACTGTAGGGGTCTGACATGGGGTTCTGATCTAAGGTCTGATACTGGGGGATCTGACATGGAGGTCTAATGGGGATCTGATCTGATATCTGAAATGGGGGTCTGATCTAAGGTGTGATATGGGGATCTGATTGGATGATCTCATATGGGGGGGTTTGATTTGAGGTATGATATGAGGGTCTGATATGGGAGTCTGATCTGAAAGGTAAGGGGGTATTTTTTGTACTGTTGCACAATATAAGGGGTATTTTTTATTACTGGTGCACATTGTAAGGGAGTATTTGTACTGATGCACATTATAAGGGGGTATTTTTGTACTGGCACACATTATAAGGGTGTAGTTTTTGTGCTGGCGCACATTATAGGGGGGTATTTTTGTACTGGCACACATGATAATGGAGTATTTTTTGTACTGGCACACATGATAAGGGGGTATTTTTTATTGGCACACATTATAAGGAGATAGTTTTGTACTGGCACACATTAAGGAATTTTTTTTACTGGCACAGATTATGAGAAGAATTATTACTATTGGGGGACTACAGGGAACATGATTACTAGTTTGAGCACAATAGAGGCATTATTACTATTGGGGGCACTGTTAGCACTAAGTTCAGATAATTATTTATATTGGTAGGAGCACTATTACTGTGGTGTGCACCCTGGCACAGTTTTAGTTTACCACAGTTACTTTTGGGGGGACAATATGTTTACACTATTAGTGTCAGGGACACTATTTGCTGGACACAGTTATTTTTTAGGGCACTGTGCCAATATTTATTGAAGGGGGACTGTTTCTGCACATATTGGGGGTGGCAGGATGGGATGTTGAGAAGATGTGAGGATGATGAAAAATTTGGAAACTAAGATGTCTCTTTGTCAAACTCTGCAGAGATTAGAGAAGGCTGAAAGAAGTCATTATGGAGGTCTGAAAATGAGAAAGAGGATATCTACATCAGTGGAGACTTCACTAGATGTAAAAGGTATGTGGGGCTGTATTACCCTGTATGTAATATTTTCCAATGTCTTTAACATTAGGGCTGGAGGGAAGGGGTTAGGTTGAGAATATGGCATGGGTATGGGGGGGGCACAGTTTAAATTTTTTCCTTAAGGCAGCGGAAATAAGGACCCAAGCTGAATTCTTGCACTAGGGCCCATGAGCCTTTAGCTACATCCTTGGCTCAAAGGATTCAGCCCTTCCTCCTGGTGCTCCAACGTCTAATTTACATATGAATGTAAATGCAGATTTCTCTGCAGCTGTTTAGCATACAGACAAAAGAAAGCTATTGTTTTAATTAGCATGATGAGCCCTACCAGTCAGTATGTTTGTTTGGAACAAATAGAATGTACACGTGCGGCCGAGCAAGAAAGTGCTTGGACAAAAAGACTTCATTAAAGAATCATGTCTCACTTTGGTAATGATGCCTGCCACACAGAGAATGAATCCTTGATAAAATTGAGATTTTCAGAGAAAAAGGTTTAAATATTGTCCATTTTCACACATCAGCAGCAGTTCTACACTGTAAAAGATATACTTTATTATTCAGAACAGGAGCATTGACTGCCAACATTATGTCATTGTACAACATTATGATGCTAACCCAATGTTCTTGCTTATAGAAGTGACGCATTTCAACTGCTCCGTTAATAATGGAGATTGCATCCATTTCTGTAGAGAGACTGATAACAGTACGTCTCGTACCTGCAGCTGTGCTTCAGGATACAAGCTAGGTGATGACTATCGTAGCTGTCAACCAGCTGGTAAGTTCCTCTGAGGTTCCTAGCTCCATAATCACCTCAACCAAGGGCGTTACTACCAGGGTAGCAGGCATAGCATCTTCTATGGCGACCAATAACTAAGGGGGCCCATCTCCATCTACATCATGTGCAGTTAGTGATGTATATGGACAATGAAAGAGTTCATTCGTTTTACATTTTTCTGTGCTGTGACATCACTGATTTGTTTATTTCTTTATTTATCATTCTGTTGTGTCATCTCTGGGAGCTTTTTTGCTTTACTGTGCCCACTATTGTGACATCACTGTGCACATTATGCTCACTATTGTGACATCACTGTGCACATTATGCCCACTAATGTGACATCACTGTGCACATTATGCCCACTATTGTGACATCACTCTGCACATTATGCCCAATATTGTGACATCACTTTGTGCATTATGCCTGGGCATTAGGGAAACTGACATAATCATAAGCTTCCCATGTTCTGAACTTCGCTTGAAGGTGGTTATGGTGAAGTAGGGCAAATTCCAGTTTTTGCTATGGGTCCTAGTTACACCCCTGTTGACCCACCCTATCCATTTTCATGTTACTAGTAAATATACATTTACAAAGAAAATGTAAAGATAATATGGTGGTGGAGTCAATGTTAATCATGACTTATGTGTCAAAGCAGTGGTCATGATTTTTGATATCTTGGTCTATTTTAGAAGGTGAAATATCACATTGTTTGTATCCTTATGGTTGACTGGCTATGTCGCCTTTTATGTACCAGTTTGCTGACCTAATAGAAAAACAAGAAAAGAAAATTGTATAATTATTTGACCAGTTTAAGACCAGGCAATGTACCCCTCTTCCAGACCATATTCATTTTCGTTTTTCAAAAGTTTTTTCATTCAGTTTTTTGAACAAAAAATTTGTTTATTATTTTGTTGATACTTGTGGCTTTATTTTTATGCCATTTGTATTAAGTCTAGTTTAACTACATTTTTAATTTGTGTCCCCTTTTTGTTATGGTTGTTTTAATAAATTGGATGTATAGTTTGAGGTTGCCAGGGGGTTGGGCTAGAGCTGCAGTTTGGGCTAGAGCTGCACTAGAGTTTGGGCTAGTGGTGGTGGCACTTTTTTATTATTTTTTATTTTTTTTGTCTCTGTTTCTTTTTCTTTACATATTAAGCCTCTTATAAGGTTATACAAGACCTTTGGCAG
Organism: Bufotes viridis; assembly: GCA_033119425.1. Classification (NCBI taxonomy): domain Eukaryota; kingdom Metazoa; phylum Chordata; class Amphibia; order Anura; family Bufonidae; genus Bufotes; species Bufotes viridis. The sequence continues at coordinate 93,084,589 of CM065592.1, read as the reverse complement.
AGAGGACTGCCTGTAACATTAAGTTTTTATTGAGCACTGCGTATACAATGATGGAGAACGCAGGGGCGGTAGAAACATCTTTGCTTCCTCAATGGGGAGCCTGGCTGTCACTGAAGTTGCAAAATCTTTCTGGAGCTGCTATCCCTCCAAGAAAGTTCCAAAATCTCCTTGTAGAGTTAAGTGCGGACCACTCGGGCATTTATAGTCTATGGGCAGTCCGGGAGTGGTTAAATATGCAGTAATTAAGCGTAATTTGCTTCATTGTCTGTTTCTGGTGGCTCTCCTGAGACAAATGTCATCAGAATTGCATAGCAGACACTAATCTCCTGATTTATTTCAAAAAGGCTTGATTATGTATATGTACAGTATGTGTTCATTTTATCTAGTGCTAGTATTTTTTATTCATGATATACCCTCCAATGTTTGACTTGTGTTAGTTGTCACATAGAAATAATAATAGCTATTTGCATTGTTATGGACTTACTGAGTGATAATTTTAGTCATCACGGGTAGATATATTGCATTTGTAGAGATGAGAAAATCAATTCTAAACTAATAAGATTCCTCATAAATTTGACAACAATTCTTCTACCCAATAAATCCAAAGTTTTGCGATTTAATTTAGCCGTATCACGCAGAATCTCATGTGCCATTTTACTTTTAAATTTCAGTGCAGTAGTAAGGGCTCATGCACACGAACGTATTTTTTGTCCGTGTCCGTTCCATTTTTTTGTGACCCGTATGTGGAACCATTTATTTCAATGGGGCTGCAAAAAAAACGGAATTGATTCCATGTGCATTCCATTTCTATATTTCCGCAAGTCTGTTCTGTCTAACATGTCACATTCTTGTCCGTTTAGCAGACAAGGATAGGCATTGTTACAATGGATCCTCAAAAAACTAGATGCAATACGGATGTCAAATGGACATCATCCGTATTTTTTGCGGATCCGTGTTTTTTGTACCGCGAAATACATAACGTGGTGTGCATGAGCCCTAAAGTAATCAAGGAAGGGAAGATGAAGACGGAAAAACATATGTACCTGGCGAGTAGTTTTGCCCACAATGCTTTGCAGTAAGCCTGGCAGTCAATCAGGAGAGAGGTTATTCGCACTATTATTAGGCTCTATGCTAGCTCTAAAGTACAGGCGCCATTCTGAGCTCAGCCACTGATGTGACAGGACGTGTTTGTCTCATCTGCAATAGACACACAAGACAGCCATTTTAGGGTCTTGCAGGGACAATGAAACGATTGTGAAGATATAATTAGTTATGTAGATTGAATTACTAGGTAGAAAGTCAAATTTAACCATTACCCTGGGAACACACCTGAGCGTTTTTCAGCGCGTTCAAACGCGCTGAAAAACGCACAACAAGTGAAAACCCATGTATTCCAATGGACATGGTTCACACTTGAGCGTTTTACAGCGCGTTTGAACGCGCTGAAAAACGCCAAACGCTAACGCTTGTGCATGAGCTTCTTTGGGGCGTTTGCCCAAGCGTTTGCACCCATTGAAAAGCATGGGAACGCGCATATAAGAAAATATGCGCGTTTTCGGCTTCAAAAACGCGCATATGAACGCGCGTTTTTGTAGTAAAAACCAGCAGAAAGGCAGAATCTCCACCCACCTTTGCTGGGTGGGGATTCTTTTTTTCTGCAAACTGTAAGCTGTCAATCAAAAAACGCCCCAAATACGTGCGTTGCAAAAATACAAAAACGCCTAAAAAAACGCGCGTTTTCCGCGGGAAAAACGCTCAAAAAAACGCCTGAACCAAAAACGCCTAGGTGTGTTCCCAGCCTTACCCTGGGTTCAGACCTGAGCGTTCTAAAAACGCAAATAGGAAACGCGCGTAAAACGCGCGTTCTTGTGATTGACTACTGTGGTGTCAATCACAAAACGCGCGTCAAACGCCCCAAAAGAAGCTCAAGTACTTGTTTATGCGTTGGGCGTTTTACAGAGCGTTCAAACGCGCTGTAAAACGCTCAAGTGTGAACCACTCCCATAGGGATGCATTGGTTTTAATCTGTTGAGCGTTTTACAGCGCGTTTGAACGCGCTGTAAAACGCTCAGGTGTGAACCCAGGGTTAGGGACAGCATAGGGGCAGTTGGCGTACTGAGTGTTCTACAGTCAGGGCTGCTGGAGCTGTTCACAAATCACATGTATAAGGATCTCTGCAGCAGTGACCCTGTAAAGAGACACTACTCTTTTTATGTGCATGAACCAGACTTTCTGTCCAAAAACCTGCTGCAAAGCTTCTACAGGTCATTAATGTGCAATAGGCATATTTCACCAGCAGCATATATTTTGCTGTATACGATGCACAATTGTGCCTTTTTCCAAAAACATGTTGCAACTTTTCTACTGTATATAAGTGCGCAATTATGCTTATTTTTGTGTGTCAATTGCACTGTATATTTTAGACGCAGTCTTTTTGGGCTATTTGTTCAGAAAACGCCACTGATGAGCCGCTGCTGGCGAACCAGAAGACAAGTAGGAGACCCGTGCCTGTGTTTACCCGAGGGCAAGCGGAGTTAACAAATGAGATTGTGATCAGAATATCATCTGTAGCTTTGTGGCACCTTTGCTGCATGTGGGGACATATTTGGCATTTCTGGGGCCCCAAGCAAAGTTAGGTCTAAGCTCTTCCCCCATTGGCCCGCTACATTCCACCCTCATCAGCCTCCTAAGCCCAACTCTCAGATTAGCAGTCCAACCTGGGCACTTCTGCTACTGCTCTATAGCTGGAATGGCCCACTGGGCCAATATGCTTCTGAACCAGCTATACAAGTGGTAATTTTTATTTAGTTGTTTTTTATTCAGCCAACCGCTTTTGGCTAGCAAGGGTCTGTATTCTCTGGGCTTGGTGGTAAAGTCTGCCCCTGACTATGTGGTTATCAGAAGGACTCCAAAACAATGAATTATTTTTTTACTTTAAAATACAATTCTCAATAAGATAATACAAGCTGACACAATATATCTTGTACATAAAACTTAATGATCTTTGCTTGTCTTTTAGTGGAATTTCCTTGTGGCAAAATGAAAATCTTCAATTCTGACTATTCAGCTCGTCTTATTGGAGCAAAGGAAGGAAAAAAAGGAGACAGCCCTTGGCAGGTGAATACATCTTATAACTGTATCCTATTATACAGAATGCTGTGTAAGGTTCACTTTCTCTCATAGTATATTGCTTTAGGCTGCCCATGCACAATCTGGCCGGCAGCTAGACGTTCATATGGATCCTCATGCTCACCATTGATTGCCAGGCCGCACCTGTAGATGCTAGTTAAAACAGATACCATGTATGTTACTGCCCAATAAGTATTTTGTGTATGTGCAGCCTTAGTGTTTTAGTTTGTTAAATTATAGTTATAATATTTATCACAATGAGAAAACAATATAGTGACAAGTCTGTCCCATATTTGCCATTATGGATGGTATCACACACCACTGTTCAGTTGTGGTTGTTATTTCTTATAGGTGTTATCCTACAAATGTAAAACTCTTTTACTTAGCTGGAGGACTTTCTTTCCTTTCTGTGGGTGGGAAGCAGCTCACATGAAACAATCAACCACCTGCATCTCCCATAATGCATTGCAATAAGCTCTTTTTATCCCCCTCCTGCATAGAAATTAGTCCTTCACATATAGCATCAGAGATAGATAAGGTATGTAATGCCCCCACAATTTCCTCCTCCACCGTCAGGACAGAGAGGTATAGCTACAGGCTAGGACTGGCCCACCGGGAAGTCAGTGAAATCCTCTGTGGGCTCCCGAACAAACAAGTGAGCTTCCTTTAAGCCCAGTAAACAACATTTAATAAGTATCGATTGGAAAAGTTGCTGCTCTAATCATGAGGAGAACCTGAAATAAAAAATAAAAACTGATAACCCCTTTAATGTTTGCCTGTGCATTTGTAGAAATATGCATGTAAGGCCGTATTCTCCATTTGTGTATCAAATCTGCATTTTTTAAAGATTGCGCATGGACCATCATTTCTATGGGTCACCCAAAAATGGAAATCACACGACATGTACAAATATGCATGTAAAAGGAGTGTCTGCATGTGTAGAAGTATGCGTGTAAAAGAGTGCCTGCATGTGAGTATGTATGAGTGTAAAAGAGTTCTGACATGTGAAGAAGTATGTGTGTAAAAGAGTTCTGGCATGTGTAGAAGTATGTGTGTAAAAGAGTGCCGGCATGTGTAGAAGTGGGAGTGTAAAAGAGTGCCGGCATGTGTAGAAGTACCGTATGTGTATAAAAGAGTGTCGGCATATGTAGAAGTACCGTATGTGTATAAAAGAGTGTCGGCATGTGTAGAAGTATGTATATAAAAGAGTGCCAGCATGTGTAGAAGTATGTATATAAAAGAGTGTCGGCATGTGTTGAAGTATGCGTGTAAAAAGTTCTGACATGGGTAGAAGTATGCGTGTAAAAAAGTTCTGGCATGTGTAGAAGTATGCGTGTAAAGGAGTGCCGGCATGGGGGGCGTGGCCTGCACGCTGATGGCGTTGGTCTTATTGCGCTGTAGCTCCGGACCCAGGCACTCACCAGCGGCTCACAGCGTTTTTCCCAGCCACCATTCTCTGCGCTCAGTGCCCCTTCAGTCCCCCTGCCACTATGGGGAAGGTGAAAAGACGCCCAGCAGTGGCGAAGTTGACTGAATTTTTCAGCAAACCAGGCCCTGCAGATTCAGGTCTAGCAGGAGTCACGCTGCCTCCAAGACCTGCGGCCTCTCCTGCAACGCTACAGGCATCTCCCACAGCTTTACAAGCGGCATCGCCGCACTCTCCAGCCAGCAGCAACTATCAGGAGCAGGTAGGCCCGCATAATCCCTACCTGACCACCGATGTCATGCGGTCCTTACTGGATGACCTCCGCACCTCCATGAGGAGTGCTATGTTGGGCCTGCTAAAAGATCTTAGGAGAGATATACAGCAAGTGGGGGAACCCACTTCGCACATGGAGGCCAAGATGGCGGAGTTCGCCACTTCCCACAACTCTCTCATAGACTCCCATGAGGCTCTGGAGAAAGAATTTGCTAAATTGACAGCTAAAATTCAGGACTTCGAGGACAGGCACCGCTGTAATAACATACGTATATGCGGCGTCCCAGAGTCGGTAGAGCAGGCTGATTTGGAATCCCATCTTCAGCGGCTCCTTAAAGATGTACTGCCGGAGGCTACTGCCCAGGATCTTATTGTTGACCGCATACACAGAGTGCCTAAACCTCGAGGACTGGATGCCTCTCTTCCTAGGGATGTTATAGCGAGGCTCCACTTTTATACCATAAAGGAGGCCGTTCTGTGGATACTGCGGAGAGACCCCACACCATATGATCTCTTCAAGGGCATCTCCGTTTACACGGATCTTTCTGCAGCAACTTTAGCGAAGAGGAAGGAGTTTGCTCCAGTTACCGCAACGCTGAGACAACGTCAAATTAAATACAGTTGGGGCTTTCCTGTAAAGCTGCTTGTCACCTATAACAGCACAATGCATGTCTTCATGTCACCGATAGAAGCTTCCTGCAAGTTACTTACCTGGGGCCTAATCGAAGAAGATCTTCATCTGGCGAAAGATGCCGCCGCCCGTGCAGATAAGGTTCAACGAGACTGGAACACTGCTTGACTCGTGAGTTCCGCACTGGCTGGGAGCATCTATTTGTTTGTTACCTATGCAGGTTCATGATGGTCATTTGCTTATGTAACATAGTAACATAGTAATATAGTACACAAGGCCGAAAAAAGACATCCGTGATATGTGCCACTTACCCATTCGATGTGCTGATGTTTTGAGGGGACGTAATCTACTGCGCAGAGTTTCTACTCACTTACAATGGGGATAAAGGTATTGTCGTTTAATGTTTGTGGGTTGAACTCTCCGCATAGGCGTTCCCAGTTATGGGCTGATATTCTCAAATATAAATGTGATATAGCTTTCGTACAAGAATCCCATCTTCTCGAGAAGGATGCCCATAGATGTAGGCATAGGAGGTTTCCAGAAATGTATTTTTCTCATGTAGCGAAGAAAAGGAAAGCGGGGTTTTTTTATAGCGGTTAAGTCAACTCTTGCATTCACCTTGAAGGAATGTATCACGGATGGGGCGGGGAGGTATGTTATCCTAGCATGTCTACTGAATGGCAGGCCATTCACACTAGTATCTGTGTACGCTCCCAATGTCAGACAGATAGCTTTCTGTAGGAAACTGTTTAATAGAGTGCAAAAAGTTGCAGTGGGGGACGTAATTATTGGAAGAGACTTTAACATTCCAATAGACTCATCCGTGGATTGCAGGACTAAGGGCTCGTTCACATCACCGTTTGTCTTTTCCGTTCTCCGGCTCCGTTAAGGAGCAGGAGAACGAAAAGGGGCGGATGCTGTACATAACTGACACCTAACTGACACCAACGGAGCCTAAAGACCCCATAGACTTTAATAGGGTCCGTTTGGTGTCCACTCAGAACATGATTTTTGAGTGGACACGAAAGTCCTGGATGGACACGTTCCCTTGAAAAAGCCATTTGGGGCAAAACGCGCGTCGGGACGCAGGAGGCACTAGAGTTACTTTACGCTATCAGGTACATCCTTGCGCAATGATGGGCTTATTTTTATGTAATATTATGTGCATTATCCTTTTAATTGTGGTTTTATTTGTCCTGTGCATAACATGCTCTTGATTTGCATACTATACCTACTGAATTATATTTTGGTGCATTATCTCCTTTGTGGGGCTTTTCCTGCGTGTTATTTACACCACCAACCATATTTATATGTACCATTTATACTCTTTTGTGAGGATCTTGTTTTTATGTGTTGACATCAATAAAGTAATATTTTATATACATGTCCGGATTGGTTAATTTAGGTGAGGCTTTCGCATAAGGCTTATATGCGGGTGATTCTCCTTCAGTCAGCTGCGAGAATGAAAAGGAAAAGGGGAAAAAGCTATGGGAAAGGCCCTCTCCCGGTTACGGAAAGGAGAAGCCACTCATGAACTAAATAATAATCAGCAGTCCCGGCGGATTTTACAGCAGGCTTACTTACTTTCCTTGCTTTTGTACCGCCAAGAAGCTGGTATGAGGCGCTTAAAATCCAATTTTTATAATACGGGGGACAGGGTGGGTGCAATGTTAGCACGGAGACTGAACCGTCATAGGGCGGAAGCTAAAATTGACAGGTTACATTACTCCAACTCAGTGCTCACCCACCCGCAGGACGTTGCTAATGCCTTCACCTCTTACTACTCTTCCCTGTATAACCTGAAATCGGATGGTAACACTCCCCAACCCTCCTCGAGTGCCATTCCCTCTTTTTTAGATTCCACTTCCTTGCCAACTATACCCCCGGAAGCCTTACAAGTTCTAAATGAGCCTATCTCGACACACGAGATTCTCAAAACTGTTAAGACTATGTCTGGTAACAAAGCCCCAGGACCGGACAGCTTCCCAGCAGAGTATTATAAAACGTTGAGCCCCATACTCCTTCCGTATCTTGAGGCATTGTATAACGGATTTATGTCCTCAGGAAACATACCCCCCAAGATGTTGGAGGCTACGGTGGTCACTCTGCCTAAGCCAGGAAAATCCCCCACTGCACCTGAAAATTTCAGGCCAATATCCCTATTTAATTCTGATCTCAAATTATTCGCAAACATTTTGGCTTCTCGCATCAATACAATTCTACCTTCTCTGATTGGGTCTGATCAAGTTGGGTTTGTGCCTGGTAGGCAATGTAAGGATTGCACTTAGGCTGGGAACACACCTAAGCGTTTTTGGAGTGGGCGTTTTTTTGAGCGTTTTTTCACGCGACAAACGCGAGTTTTCATGGGCGTTTTTGCATTTAAGGAACGCGCGTTTTTGAGGCGTTTTTTGGATTGACAGGTTCCAGATCCACTAAAAAGGGTCTCCGCCTCACATCCAGCTTCCTCCATGCTGGGGCCTAGGATTCTGTGTTGAACCTGGAAGCGGTCTTTTTATGCTGGGTCAAATGAGAAAAACGCGCGTTCGTATGCGCGTTTTTTAAACAGAAAACGTGCATATCTTCATCTTGGAGCGTTCCCATGCATTCCAATGGGTGGAAACGCTTGAAAAAACGCCCCAAAGAAGCTCAAGCACTAGCGTTTGTGTCAGGCGTTATTCAGCGCGTTTAAACGCGCTGTAAAACGCCCAAATGTGTACCATGCCCAGAGGGATACATGGCATTTCACATGTTGTGCGTTTTTCAGCGCGTAGGAACGCGCTGAAAAGCGCTTAGGTGTGTACCTAGGGTAAGAGAATGATAGATTTAATACAACTAGCGGAAAAGTCCAGGGCCCCCACTGTCCTTGTCTCCCTAGATGCGGAGAAAGCATTTGATAGGATTCACTGGGGGTTCCTGGACCAAATACTTCAAAAATTCGGATTTCAAGGGCCAATTTTGCGCGCAATATTGGGGCTCTATACAACCCCGACTGCTAGGGTGTTGGCCTCGGGATTTTTATCACATTCCTTCAGCATCTTGAATGGCACCCGACAGGGGTACCCCCTGTTGCCCCTTATATTCGTACTAGTTATGGAGCCGCTGGCGGAAAAGATCCGCACCTGTGCTGACATCTCAGGGATTGAAGTTGGCACAGGTTCTCATCGCATAGGACTCTATGCGGATGATGTTATTCTAACGTTATCGAACCCCCTAAAATCTATGGAAGCGGCTTTCAATATCCTCCAGCAATCTACGCTGGTATCGTATTATAAGCTTAAAGAGGACCTTTCATCACCCTAACAAATGTAAACTAAGTACACATACATGGAGAGCGGCGCCCAGGGATCTCCCTGCACTTACTATTATCCCTGGGCGCCGCTCCGTTCTGCCAGTATAGGCTCCGGTAACTTCAGCTCTGCGTCTCAACTGGAAGGAGCCTGCCCTTGTTCTCCTGGGCGTCTCCTTCTCCCAGGCTGTAGCGCTGACCAACCGCAGCGCTCAGCTCATAGCCTGGGAGGCCAAGTGTGTTTTGCGGATCCGCAAAACACGGACACAGGCAATGTGTGTTTCGCACTCTCATAAAAAATGCCTTTTCTTGTCCGCAATTGCAGACAAGAATAGGACATGTTCTATTTTTTTCCGGGACGGTAGTGTGGACCCGGAAGTGCGGATAGAAATAAATTGCAAAATGCGGAACAGAATTGTGGACGTGTGAATGGAGCCTTACTGTCACGACCGCTATCCCAGCAGCGGTCGTGTCGCACCAGACGGAGGGGAAGGGGGACCCTTATCTACGGATGGGAAATAGAACGGCCACCCCTGACAAACCCTACGCTGGCATCTGTCTGCCCTGATACCCTAGACGGGGTGTGAACCCGTGCGGCGAGCAGGATGCCTAAACCCTGAGTCACCCTCAGAAGACTAGACTGGGGAAAGGCAGATGGGAGCACTAGTCACCATCACTCATGTCTAGGAGAACAACAGGGGAAGACAGCAACAAACAAACAATCTCCAGCAGAGATAGACTTATCCAGTCACGAGCAGAGAAGATGATCCCAATAACGACAGTCCACGCCAGACAAGAGCTCCACAGCAATACCGTCAAACGATCTCCTTCAAAGGTCAGAATAGCACTGGAAGTAAGGACTATATCTGGCAATGACTGCAAGTGAAACTGAAACTAATATAGTAGCTGGGAGTGGCAGACAGCACTCACCTGAGAAGAATGCCTACAAACTCCCAGTCAGGACAAAAAGGTTCACAAGGCAAAACCCGGATGACATACCCTGAACCACGGAGCAAACTCACAAGCTATCGCGAGTAGCAAGTCGCTGTGACCTTCTCTTCCCAGACCTATCTGGATCAGTCACAGTCGTGACACTTACACATGCAAACACAGATTTACACAACGCACTCCGTACACACATTCAGAAACACACAATACATCCCTTATACACAAACACACACTTCTTTCTATCCTTTACACACACACACTGCATCCACTACACACACACGCACTGCATCCACTACACACACACGCACTGCATCCACTACACACACTGCTATCCCTATACACTACATCCCATAAGCACACACATTAGATTCTCTACAGCAACACATAACACATCCCTTATACACTTCACCCGCTGTAAACAAACTCATGGGTGGAACATGAAGGTGGACTTATGGGTGGGCCTCATGGGCATACTCACCGTCAGGCCCTGGGGCCCAGACCTTGAGCTGTGTAAAGGGCCCGAAAAAATGGAGCTGCTTCCCGTTCTCCCAGAACATTGATTTTTGCCTCCAGAGAGCCTGTTCTACACCAGACCAGTGGAGCCAGACTGCAGCCAGAGCCCATCATCATCATCCTCATCTGGGTGTAAGTAGGCAATCTAGTATATTATTCGTGGCACTAGTCTCTAATTTACCTCACATTAAACGGACGCTATAGTCCTCAGAACCACTGCAGCTTAATGTAGTGGCTCTGGTCTTTATAGCCTGTCCCTGCAGGCTTTTTAATGTAAACACGCGCTGTGTGCAGCACTGGCGTTAGTTAATATGGCAGATCATATGGGTGGGGCATTGTGAAGTCACATGGGGGGGGGGGGCGGCAAACTTTTCTTTTGCCTAGGGTGGCAAAAATCCTTGCACCGGCTCTGGGTGGTTGTGTCCTGCTTTATCGTAATTTTAGAAGGCTGTCTCGCGCATTTTGGCGCTAGTGATGGGTTTAAATACGCCTTTGCAGCCTGAATTGGCTATACTGAGTATAGGCCTCGCAGATATACCGGTGAGGGCTAGTGGCGCACATTCTGGATGCGTCAAAAAAGGTGATTGCACGTCAATGGAAGGAGGCTCCAGCCCCCTCCATTGGGGAAATGATTCAACTAGTTAATTATCATATGCATTGTGAATTTGTTTTTGCGCACTCGGTACAAATAATAAATGGCTTTTATGGCTATCTAGTACCTATGCCACCTCGTTTCCCTTTTGTATTTTGTAATAACTGTGTAGAGGGAATATACGGTAAATTGTGTTATGCTAAGTAGGATAAAGTCTGTACATTGAATGGCAACATGTATCGAAACCTGCCATTTCGTTTTTGTTTTTGCTTTTGCTTTTCTGTCTCAATTGTGTTTATGTACCTTATGTATATTTTACTCTGAAAACTCAATAAAAAATGTATTGAAAAAAAAAAAACATTCCGGCATGTGTAGAAGTATGTGTGTAAAAGAGTTCTGGCATGTGTAGAAGTATGGGTGTAAAAGAGTGCCGGCATGTGTAGAAGTCGCTACTCTAAAGTCTACTGTTTGTTTCTCTTTCTGTTGTCATTCCCTACCTGGCCTTGGCTACTATTTATTTAGAAAGACATATCACTGGCCCTCAGGTATTCACCATTTTTCACTCGGTTGTTATTACATCCTTATCTTAAAACCTGTCCAACCAGTAATGTCAGATAATTTCCCTGCCTGGATCATTTAATTCGGGACGTCTGCAGTGTATCTGGCTGATCCGTCACACAAAACGCTGCTGCTATTTAAAAAAACTAAAGTGAGCTCCCCCCGAGCTGCCGCTAAACAGCGTCCTCAAGGGTATCGGAGCTACAAACAAGAGTGTTTCAGCTGTCTCACTCTTACTGGCTGAGGCATCCCGCCTCCTTGCCTCTATTATCCATTGCCTTACACTCGGGGATGATGGACAGGTACTTCCTAGCAGTCCCCATGTCCTCGGTGGTTCCTATAGCCAGTAAGGAGAGCGGCTCGTTATCTCAACTCAATAATAATACTGAATTTCAACTCATATAATTAATCAGTAATAATTCTTCAAACAAAAACAAACTGATATATTTGGGAATTTACACTTGATTGTGGTCCTCTTCTTCACTCTTGATACATTAAATAAACAATGGCAATCAATATTTTGGATGGCCTTTGTCGTGTGATAATAACATATATCACTTCCTTTTAGCTCTAATACATCTGTATACTCATAACACATTGTGGTGTAAAAGAATAAGGGTCCATTCACACGTCCGCAACTGTTTTGCGGTCCGCAAATTGCGGATCCACAAAACACGGACACCAGCCATGTGCGTTTTGCATTTTGCGGACCACACATGGCCGGCACCATAATAGAAATGCATTTTCTTGTCTGTGTCTGCGGACAAGAATAGGACATGTTCTATTTTTTTGTGGGGCTGCCAAACGGAAGTGCGAATGCGGAGAGCACACGGTGTGCTGTCCGCATCTTTTGCGGCCCCATTGAAAATTAATGGGTCCGCACCCGTAGCGCAAAATTGCGGAACGGATGATGACCCATTTTGCGGACGTGTGAATGGACCCTAACACATTTGCTATTTTTTTCCTTCATTGATATCTTCTTCACTATAAACATTTTAATCATTAATATCAGTTTAACCCTTTAAGGACCGGAGGTTTTTTTATTTTTTGAGTTTTCGTTTTGCGCTCCCTGCCTTCCCAGAGCCATAACTTTTTTATTTTTCGGTTCACATAGCCATATGAGGGCTTTTTTTTTTTTGCGGGACAAGTTGTACTTTCCAACGCCACCATTTACTATTGCATATGATGTAGTGGGAAGCGGGAAAAAAAATCCACCACAGTTTTGCGGGTTTTTACATTCCGACGTTCAATGTGCGATAAAACTGACCGGTTACTTTTACTCTACAGGTCAGTACGAATCCGGAGATTCCCCTTATGTATAGTTTTTCTTGCATTTTGATAGTGAAAAAAAAATTCAAATGTCACCATGTTTTGACCCCCTATTACCTTTTGTAATTATATGTACAGAGCTGTATGGGGGCTCATTTTTTGCGTCATCATTTTATATTTTTATTGATACCATTCTGGGGTGTGTATGACTTTTAGATCACCTTTTATGTAATTTTTTGTGAAAAATGAAGCGACCAAAAATAGCGAATCCGCCATTTGGACGCTTTTTTCCGTTTTGCTGTTTGACATATGGGGAATATTTTTTAATATTTTTATAGTATGGGCATTTTCGCACATTGCGACACCCATGATATGTATTTTTAAAAAAAATTTTTTTTTTATTTTAGCAAAAGGGGGTGATTTGAACTTTTATGTTTTTTTTATTTATTTATTTTTCAAACTTTTTTTTTTTTTTACACTTTTATATAGATCCCATAGGGAACTATAACTTACAATCATCTGATTGCGATATTCATACATTTCAATTCAATAGCATTGGAATATATGAAAAAATCGCATATTTCCTATGAAGCCTATTACAGGCAAGGCTCCATAGGAAATACTACAGAGCAGCCTGGGTTTCTATGAATGAACTACTACAATACTACAGGCGCGCTCCGGCTCCTCCGATCGCCACACGGGGGAGCCGGAGCACAAACCGAAAGTAAAACTTTCGGTTTGTGCGCACTCAGATGCCGCGGTCAGGATTGACCACGGCATCTGAGGGGTTAAATGTCCGCGATCGGCATCGCTGCCGGTCGCGGACATTAGTCGCGGGTGTCTGCTACAAGAACCATGCGGACACCCGCGGCTAAGGCGCCCGCAGGAAGCAGGAGCGGACGCCATCTTTAGAGACAGGACACAGGACTTACGGGTACGTCCTGTGTCCTTAAGAGGTTAATTATATGCCTTTTGATTGTTAAAGGCAATACCATCACTATCATATTTATTCAGATATCTACTCAACGCCAGTGTCAGACTGGGGTACTTAGGGCCCACCAGTGTAACTGATTCTGGAGGCCCACCTTAGGGCTCCTGCACACTAACTTATTTTTTTTCCATGTCTGTACCGTTCACTTCACTTCAATGGGGCTGCAAAAAAAAGTATCCGTGTGCATTCTGTATCTGTGTGTCCGCATGGCCGTTCTGCAAAATGATAGAGCATGTCCTATTATTGTGGGTATTGTAGCATCCCCAAGTCAGGGCAATGTGTGGGACTAACCTGGGGAATGCCAGTGATGGAGAGGCCGGCACGCTGCTCCTCTGGGGCACTCTCTGGGTTCTTGAGGGACACAGCCAGGTGGAAGGTGAGGTGCCCTTGGTGTTATAGTTTAACGTGCTTATGGCTAAGTCCCTGATATGTCGTGACGCCAGTGCCAGTAAACGGTGGCACACCGTATTTACAGTAGGAATAACAGAGGTGCAGACTGGTAACTTGAAAACAGAATTCAAACTTTACTGAAGACAGTGATGATACAGTAAGCAGTCTTTCCAACAGTTCCTTTTTGCAGACAATCAAAATTGCAGTGGTCTTACATCCAGCAAGGTTAAACAGAGGGTGATAATACAGGACTTGGAATTGCAGGTGAACCTTACTTTCTTCCTGACTCGTCCTGACTGGAATTGATGCTTCAAGGCCCCAATGCCCTACTTCTGGCTTATATCCTTGAATCTCCAGTTTATAGAGTACCTCCTCTTGACGTTTAGTACCTCTTGCTCTAGGGATTGCCTCTGGGTTCTGCACTCCTTCTCCTAGGGTACCATCTTCCTAGGGTGGATTCCTCACAGGCCGTGAGGCCTGGGTTTGGCCTTCACAGGCACATGGCCTGCACTTGTCTCAGGCACACTCTAGACTGCCTCCCCTTCCCCTGACTGGGCCTTATATAGACTAGGGCAACCTAGCTCCCTCTAGTGACTAGAGCTGGAATTACATCCCTAGCCGGCCTGCACTTAGCACATTTCACAGTAACAGGGGAATTAAATACATTAAATTACATTGATTTACATTGCATGGTACAAATAGGACCTTTACCAGCCTCCTCCTAACAGAGAGGAGCGACAGCAACCAAGTGACCCTTCCGTAGTGACGGGCAGTACAACTCCCGTACACTACATACCCCGCTGCTTTAAGCTGAGTACGCCCTCGTACTCTACCAGGGTACCGCCCTACTGGAATTTCCACCTGAAAGAGACAAAAGAAAAACATGCAAGAATACATACATATCAGTACACAATTCTATCTGCATCGACAATTGTCATCAGGTCCAGCTGACTGACGGAGAAGTGCGGTGACAAGGGGCGTCGCTCTCTTTCTTCAGGATAAAGAGTGGAACTGGGGCGCTGACCTGGCACAGCGGATGTTAGGGAATACCAGGATAGTCCATGACAATGAGTGAGTCCATAAAAGCATATCACAGAGACTCGCACACAGGGGTCCATCTCTGGGCACATAGACTTAGATAAAATATGTTTTAGCAATAAATACGGTCAGCAGCACATACATAAAATCACAATACAGGACTCTGACAATACCAGGGTAACATCTTCCTGGCAAGTCCTGCGTATATTTAAAGTGCTGACATAAAAGAACCCTTTTCAACCTGAAATGGGGGTTAAAAGGGGATAAGGTGCAAATAAAAGCACAACTTGGAGTTATTAAAGTACTTGACGCCACAATGTCAGCAGCAGGCAGGATGTCCCGGAACAGAAAGAGGCAGGCTGGGAGCAGTGGTTCCACAGTGGCAACTTATTTGTCAAACATGCCACCGGCCGTGGGGAACTGGCAGCAAGCTCCACCAGCCTGGCAAACTTAAAGGAACAGTTCCTGCAACATGTATGATGTCCCTGTGAGGATGAGCAAAAATGGCCTAGCAGGCCTGCTCACAGGTAGGTATCAAAGGATCCCTGTTCATCAGAGGTAGTGCAGCCCTGTGCTGCTGGTAGTCTGGGCCATGCAACAGGACCACTTGGAGGGGGTGCCCACCACAAAGAATGGGCTGGAAACATCACCGGTATTGGGCCTACCCACCTCATTGGCCCGCTGGGTTGCGGACACACAGGAGCTGCTGGTCTCGGGACACGGGCCGGCGCTGGGGTAGACACTTCCTCTGGCCGGGACATAACGCTCCCGTCACGGCGGACTCGGCTCCTGGCATATGTCAATTTATCCGCTGTTACACGGACCTTGGGAGGCTCAGCGTTAGTGGTAGGACCTTGGGCTACGGGTTCGGGTGGTACAGGGGTCACAGGTAACTCACCACCGCTGGACTGCTGCGCTGTCTTCTTGGCATCTGCCACTTGCCGCAGGCCATCCAGGTAAGCCTGTAAGGAAGCGATCCGCTCCTCCAGGGCGGAGATCTCACTGCTGGATTCCGGCACACTTGCAGCAGGCTCAGATGAGGTTCTATCATGGCGGTTCTTCCGCAGGTCATCCATCGCTTCACTGAACTGGGCCATCCGCGCCCAATCAGCGGCTGTCTTCTCTCTTCGCGGCAGCTCTGGAGAGGGGTAAGGACTGGGAGGCTTGTCCAGGATCGTCGGCTGCCAGAAGATGTTCGGGCCGAGAAAGGAACTCTTCTCCTGGTACGTATTCCGGATGGGTCCCGGCGGGTCCTCTGCCTCCACCGGATCTTCGGTTTCTTCCCAGTCTTCCGGTACCGGTCCTGGACGGGTCACCGCAGTAGCATATGGGCCTCGCAGGCCCTCTGCGGGAGTGAACTCCACTTTCTCTCCGACCGCTAGATTATGCAGTCGCCCCGGGAGATAGCTGCGCTTGACGGACCGGCGATTCACATAATAGTCCCGGTTGGTGCCGGTTTCCTGGATGAAGCCAAATCCTCTGACCTTGTCAAACTCGAGCACGACTCCGGTGCGGCGTTCAAGCTGGGGCTTGCTGTCTCTGGAGTCCTCATAAATTCGTTTGGTGACTTCTTCAAAGTACTTTTTCTGAGTGGTGGTTTTTAAAGTTGCCGCCACTCGGATCTCGGCCATCAGGGCCGACCACGCGGGGTTCCGCGGGAGGAAGCCTTCTCTCTGCGGGTGAAAACGGCAGGGCTCGGCTTGTGGCCATGGACAGGTCTGGGCCATGTCGCTGGGAGTATACGCTGGGGGCGCAGGGCGCTCCTTAGTTGCTCCTGGTGTCGCCTCCATTGCACCAACTACGGCTCCGGATCCCTCTGGTTCAGGTAGGAAACCCCGTAGCAGGGTGAGCCACTGTTCCTGCAGGCTCCACCCCGTCGATTCTTGCACGCCCCCTAGGTATTCCAGTATAGGGTAGGCGGTGTCCATATTATAATCCTCAAGGGAAGGCGTTACCTCCAGGTCGTCTTCTCCTCCTTCTTGAAGGGTTTTGGCGCCAAATTTTCGCGCCACTGAGGATAGTGATGGCGCAAGAAGAAGTCCAATGGCGCCGGCGGCCATCTTGGGCGCCATGATGCATCAATTCAATGACAGCAAGCAGCGGTAGTAAAACAGCATAAGAGTCCACAAAAATGCACTTTGAAGTGGCGATTTTCTTCCTCTTGATAGCGCAACACTGCACAGCGCTTTCTGGAGGTTTTTGGGACACTTTTCTGTACGTTTTAGGTCCGCAAAGTTCACTTCAAATAAACAGGCTTTTTGTCACTTGGCAAACTGGTTAAGGCACAAAGTTCACGTTTTTGATCACAGTCCGTAAAACGTGCGTATCCTGTTCGTGACGCCAAAATGTAGCATCCCCAAGTCAGGGCAATGTGTGGAACTAACCTGGGGAATGCCAGTGATGGAGAGGCCGGCACGCTGCTCCTCTGGGGCACTCTCTGGGTTCTTGAGGGACACAGCCAGGTGGAAGGTGAGGTGCCCTTGGTGTTATAGTTTAACGTGCCTATGGCTAAGTCCCTGATATGTCGTGACGCCAGTGCCAGTAAACGGTGGCACACCGTATTTACAGTAGGAATAACAGAGGTGCAGACTGGTAACTTGAAAACAGAATTCAAACTTTACTGAAGACAGTGATGATACAGTAAGCAGTCTTTCCAACAGTTCCTTTTGCAGACAATCAAAATTGCAGTGGTCTTACATCCAGCAAGGTTAAACAGAGGGTGATAATACAGGACTTGGAATTGCAGGTGAACCTTACTTTCTTCCTGACTCGTCCTGACTGGAATTGATGCTTCAAGGCCCCAATGCCCTACTTCTGGCTTATATCCTTGAATCTCCAGTTTATAGAGTACCTCCTCTTGACGTTTAGTACCTCTTGCTCTAGGGATTGCCTCTGGGTTCTGCACTCCTTCTCCTAGGGTACCATCTTCCTAGGGTGGATTCCTCACAGGCCGTGAGGCCTGGGTTTGGCCTTCACAGGCACATGGCCTGCACTTGTCTCAGGCACACTCTAGACTGCCTCCCCTTCCCCTGACTGGGCCTTATATAGACTAGGGCAACCTAGCTCCCTCTAGTGACTAGAGCTGGAATTACATCCCTAGCCGGCCTGCACTTAGCACATTTCACAGTAACAGGGGAATTAAATACATTAAATTACATTGATTTACATTGCATGGTACAAATAGGACCTTTACCAGCCTCCTCCTAACAGAGAGGAGCGACAGCAACCAAGTGACCCTTCCGTAGTGACGGGCAGTACAACTCCCGTACACTACAGTATTACAGACAAGGATAGGACTGTTCTATTAGAGGCCGGCTGTCCTGCATAATGTGGAATCCACACACCCGGTAACACATCCAACGATCGTGTTAATGAGCACTTACAGTGATAACAGAAATACTAAAGATGAAGTATGATGCAGACATTCACAACAAAATGCACAAACATACATGTGGCAGAATTTACACATATATGCATATCATGCACTTAAGTTAGTCAAAAACAAGACACATGCGGCGTACACCAATCACTCACTGGACAGAGGTGGCACACAAGAAACATATACATGGGTCACAGGCCAGTAATGCATGTGTCACATACTGCACATACACCACTGATACATAGAACATATATAGCACACACCAATCACACATAGGAAACACGCAATGCAAACACCAAGAAATGTATGCCTAACCCTATTAAATGTAGCACACTTAAAAGGGTTAAAGGGGTTCTCTCACTTCAGGAATGAGCATTTATCATGTATTGAAAGTTAATACAAGGCACTTACTAATGTATTGTGATTGTCCATATTGCCTCCTTTCCATCACATTATACACAGCACGTATCCATGGTTTTGACGACTCTGTAATCCAGCAGCGGTGGCCGTGCTTGCACACTATAGTTAAAGGTGTTGGCCTATGCGCACTTCCAGCCTTTCCCTATAGTGTGTAAGCACGGCCACCACTGCTGGATACACGGTGGTAATAACCACGGATACGTGCTGTGTATAATGTGATGGAAAGGAGGCAATATGGACAATCACAATACATTAGTAAGTGCCTTGTATTAACTGCATGATAAATGTAATTTACTGAAGTGAGACAAACTCTTTAACCCCTTTAAGCATAAATGTCTGGCATGTAATTTACCAAATCTTAACCTCCTCATATTGTACATAATCTACATTATAATTTAAAGGGTTGTCCTACCATAATGACCTATTGTCTATCTACAGGATAGGTTATAAATATCAGATTGCTGGGGTCTGACTGCTGGAACACCCACTGATCATGAAAAAAGCGGCCCTGAGACATTCAATTACATTACCGCCAATCTATGTACACAAGAGTCTTAAGACCACAATCCCTTGATCATGGGGGTCCCAGCAATCATACCCCCATTAATCAGACACTTATCACCTGTCATGTCATAGCTGTTGGACCTTTTCACATTCCCTATTCTTAAAGGTTTTCTTTGGGTGTAAAACAAATTTGGCCCAAAATATGTGTCAAACTAAAATAGAAATGCTCGCCTGTGTCCACTTTTCTAGTTATCCTCTATCCACAGGATCGGGGATAACTAAGTGATCCTGGGGGGTTCTGAACGCTGGACCCCACACTGATCCTCCTTCTTAATTGAGTGGCAGGTAGCGCATATGCCCTGCCTCTGCATCCATTCTCTATGGCAGGGCTGGCCAACCTGCGGCTCTCCAGCTGTTGTAAAACTACAATTCCCACCATGCCCTGCTGTAGGCAGTCTGGGCATGCTGGGAGTTATAGTTTTGCAACAGCTGGAAAGCCGCAGGTTGGCCAGTCCTGCTCTATGGGGTTGCCGGAGATGGCGGAGGACAGCGCTGGTCCCAAAGAGAATAAATGGAGAAGCAGGGCATATGTATGGCCTGCCACATCATCAAAAAGGGCGAACAGGACCCGTTCCTGGGATCAGTGGGGGTCGCAGAATCGAACCCCACTGTTCATATAGTTATGCCCTATGGTGTGGAGAGGATAACTTGAAAACCTGCACAACCCATTTATATCCTCCACCACTCCACCACCAGTATCTCTTTACATGGCAGCAGTGATGCCTGTAAATACGGAATATCATCACTGCCGCCATGTAAACCATACGTGTCAATACTGGAGACTGTGACGCACTGTGCAGAATTTTTCAGTCATAAGTCCAACCCCCTTTGCAGGTCATAACCTTTAACAAAGCCCAAACAAAGGTGCTAGAGGAGCAACGTGAGCAAAGGGCACAAACAGAGGGTCATAACTGAAACAGAGGCATTAGGGTCACCTGAGGCAGGGTAATAGTGGAGATCCTGGAACAGGGGTAACTGGAGAAGAGGCAATATTAGCGGTGCATTTAGAGTGGGGGCATTGGGGAGCATCTGGAGCTGTGGCACTAATGGGGGTGCACCTAAAGCAGAGGCATTGGGGGGACCTAGGGCAGAGTCCCCCTAATGCCACTCTGAACTCTGCAGAGAGCAGCACACATACACAGATCAGAGTCTACTATAAACAAATCTCCTATTTACTGTCTACAATCCCTCCTTACAGTCTCCTACAGCTCACTATTGTCACACACCTTAGAAATCAGACCAGCACCACAGAGGAGGCCAGAGGGAGGGCCAGACATGTTCTCTCCTCCTTCACTGCCAGCAGCCTGGGAAGTTTAGAAGATACTGCAGGGCCTCCTGTACAATTTACACCAGTAGGAGGCTGCATCACTGTGCGATACTGCCACCTAGTGGCTACAATAATTATCTCACCTGAGAAACAAGAGAAATAATTACTCCTCCATATTATCTCCCGATGCAGGAGACTGGGCATACCTAAAGTCAGCACAGCATGTAACATCAGATGCCATGGCCATGGTGTGACATTCACTTGATGCCAGGTACACCTCCCTAGGACTAAAGACAAATCTGAAAATGGCCTGTAACATGCCAGGGCCTCTCCCCCACGTCATGTGATTCTTTAAGACTCTGTGGAAATAGATCCAATGTATCTTCATCAGGGATTCTTCTTGTACAACACAAAAACCTTCTTTGTGGCTCAACAGAAACAGGTGGACTGTAGCAAACTTGAAGATGTCAACTTCTCTGAGGATTTGAAAGATGCATCCACCTGACATAACCCTAACCAAACTTTTTCACTCTTCAAAACAGGATCACCAGAAAGAGAACTTCAATCTGTCTCTGACAAGCAAGTCAGGACATAGAGATTCTTGACACGTCTTAGGCCATGATTTATCATACCTTCACTCCAGAATTCTGGCATCAAAAAGTCCCAAAATAGGGCATTTGCGACTTTTCACACTTATTTGCGCATAATTTTGCGACTTTTTTACATGTGTATACCACTCACTCCAGTTTTGTAAAAAATGGGCGTGGTTAGCCATGTTAATGAGTTTCACTCCAGATTTATAATTGGGACTTTTTAAAAAAGTCACAAAAAAATCGCAAAAAAAGTCCCAATTTCACTCCAGTGAGGACCATGCTTATCTTATGCGACTTTTTTGTAAATATGTGCGACTTTTGTAAAGCCGTTTACTGAAGGATGAACTGCGGCCATCAAACCACATTTATCACAGTAGCCTGCCCCTGTGCCTCAATATTTATATGAACAGTGCCTGGTACTAGTCTGCTGCTCCTGTGTGCCGCACACGGGCAGCAGACTGGTACCAGGCTGGACATAACTGTTCATACTGATATTGGGGTACCTGGGCGCACAATGTATCCTAATATTAATATTAATGATTCAGCCTGATACTAGTCTGCTGCCCCTAAGTGCCTCAATATCAATATGAATGGTGCCTGGTACTAGTCTGCTGCTTCTGTATGAAGCAGCAGACTGGTACCAGGCTGGACATAGTGATATTGGGGTACCTGGGCGCACAATTTGCCCCAATATGTATATGAATGGTTCTGCCTGGTAATAGTCTGCTGCCACTGAGTACCCCAATATCAATATAATTGGTGCCTGGTAGTTTGCTGCTCCTGTGTGTAGCACATAGGCAGCAGACTAGTACCAGGCTGTACATAACTGTTCATATTGATATTGGGGCACTTGGGCACACAACAGACCCTAATATCAATCAGAACAGTTCAGCCTGGTACTAGTTTGCTGGGTAAATATTGTGTTTAGCTAAACTTTGCTTGGGGCCCCAGAAATGCCAAGCACTGCCCTGTCTGCACTGTCCAGTAGCTGATAAAAAGGAAGCAAAAGCTTGTAAAATCTACAAGTGTAGGAGACACCAACAGATTCTACAATGGTAACAGAGGTATTAGAGGAGACTCCCTGGTAAGACAATATCACAAAGGATCCCATGGTGAGCAAAACACATGATACTAGAGAATCCTTTAAGGCTAAGAATCTACCTGATGCCAGTCCGGAGTGCAAGTAACAGAAGCTAAGGGCACTCATGGCAGGAAATTTTAAGAGATGCCAGAGAAACTCCCCAGCAAACAAAACACCAGATCCTGAGGAAACTCCCAAGACATAAAACATACTTGATGGCAGTAAGACCTGCAAAATCACTGCTAGGGACACCTACAATGGAGTGTAATATTGTTATGCCACGGCCCCCTGTGGCTTGCAATATACTAAATGCCAGGGACACCCCTGTGGCATGAATTATTCTTAAAGCCAGGGACAGTCCTGTGGTTTGGATTATACCTAATATACTCAATGCCATGGACACCTCGGTGGCGTGCAAGAAATTTTAGTCTGTACTTCTTGCACTGAACCACCTCATTACATGGTTAGTATTTGCTTCAGGAAACTGAACCTACCACAGGATCAATATACATTACCTGTAATACTGTAGGAAATAATATACATAGTGTAGCCTGAACCAACTGACATAGCTAGATCTGTATTTACTGCAGGCAACTCACATACAGTAGCATGTCCTCCAAACATCAGTTCACATTTTGTGTTGAGTGAACTTTGTGGCGTACAAGGTTCAGGTTATCTAAGAATTCTGCAATGGATTCCGCAACCATGGACCATAAGTTATATGGACAAAATAAAAACACATAAGTAAGCAGTAACAGAGGGTTCATATAGTACCTGCAATTAATTATGCTAATTCTTGAGGGTCCATTCACACGACCGTATTTCCAGGTTGGCAAAATTCATTCATTGCTCTCCACATCCGTACTTCCGTTCTGTGGCCCCGCAAAAAAGATAGAGCATGTCCTATTCTTGTCCGCAATCACGGAAAAGAGTAGGCATTTCTATCATAGGGCTGGCCAATCCGTTCGGCAAAATGCGGAACATACAAAGCTGGTACCCATGTTTTGCGGTACTGCAATTTGCGGACTGAAAAACACTTACTGTCGCGTGAATGGAACCTAATTTAGTATTCTAGGTGGGCTGGTCCTAGGATGGACACTAGAGTACAGAATATCCCGCTCTGTGCTGCCTGAGGACGATGAGGAAATGCCATTTGCTGAAGTGAGACAACCCCTTCAATGAATTCAAAAATTTTTTAAATGCACTTCACTCCAGCAGGTGGGTGGAATAAAAATAGGAGAATCAACTCAGACATATTTAAGAGTGCAACAAATTTATCAAAATTGTGCAGCATCTTTTATAAATTGGTTGCAAATAACGGCAATGTTGTCTCCAGCAAAAACTGAACTTGTATACTCAGGAGCCAGCTGTAATTTATCCACATCTTTCTTTGAGGTGAGAAATGTTTTTTTAATCATCCATCCTAAGTCCCCAGTCACTTGTATGGGGCTTGTATTGGTCATTGAATAAACAGTAGGAATCCCACATGTAGACAGATTACCCATAAATGAGAAGATTAAAGGAAATACAAAAACATTTACTTTCTGTGGATTTTGAAAAAAGTTACAAAAAACCACACAGTGCCGCGATTAACACACGTGTACCCCACGGTAAAAACAAAAAAATAACTCTCAATGAAAATTTGTTCCATAGATGAATTCTAGAAAAAAAATTCTAGAAAATTATTTGTGCCTCCAGTAAAACAATGCACTTAACAATATTTCTACCATACAAGTAAAATAAGTCCATGTATTCTTCTTGTGTTTGCAGGCTCTCATATTTTATGAGAAGAAGTTTAACTGCGGTGGAGTCCTGATTTATCAATCATGGGTCATAAGTGCAGCCCATTGTTTTAGTCAGAAAGGAAACTACTTTGTCCGGCTTGGTATGTATCTATTGATGCCTGTGCTGTATATACACGAAGATGTTCAAGGTCTCAAAATCCCTAAAGGGGTTGTCCCACAAAAAATGGTGTCTACAGTTAAATCCAGCCCATAATTAGACATTTTTTTGTATTACACTTATTTAAAAAATGCAGTTGTTCCATGAATAACCTTAGAATACCACCACCTGCTGTTCCTATTGCACAGCTATTCTGTGTCCACCGCAGCAATTACAGTAACACCATCCCGCTCTCTCATCACTTGCTCAGCATCTCCTTAAGAAGCAGAAAAGACCCTGCAGTTTCAGGAGCAGTTAGCTCACCACATCGGAGATCACTCCACATACCCGGAGAAGCAGAGAGATGTAAGACTGAGCATGTGTGTCCACCTCAGAACATTTACAGAAGTGGACACAAAAAGGAGGTTCATTAGAAAGAGCAGATGACACTATGACTTAATTCCTGGGATATCTGTGCAGAAGGGCATTTTTTTCCCAATAAATGTAAATATAAAATATGTTTAGAATTATGGTATGGATATAGCTAAAACATTTTCTTATGGACAGCCCCTGTATGTTAACAATCAGTATATTGTTAAGATAGTATAAGACATTAGAACAAACCTTGCCAGGACATGGACGAGTAATCCACGGGATGAACTGTCTCCAGCAAGTTCCTCCAAGATCATATCAGATTGCGTAGTCTATTAAGGCCAGTCTAAAGGTTTCCTGCAGGATAAGTGAACTGCCATTGAAGAGCTTGCAAACTTATTATTAAAGAGGTTTTCCATTTTAGACAATTCATTCTTGTTAGAAGGGTCCTCAGGTAATAAGCTGATAAAAATGTGTCGGTTTACTAAGAGCCTATCCTCTGGTCTGGTCTGATCAGTCTCTGATCAGTGGGGGTCTGATATCCTGGTCCCCCTCCCATCAGCTGTTTGAGAAGGCATTGGTGCTTCTTCAGCTTTGCCTAGGCCATGTGACGTCACGTTCATTAGTCACATGGCCTAGGTGCAGCTCAGTCCGATTTAAGTGAATGGGGCTCAGGTGCAATAGCAAGCGCAGCCACTATAGAATGTACGGCGCTGTGCTTGGTGGCCTAAGAGATGGCCACAGCGCTACTGCGAGCTTTGGTGCCTTCTCCCCGGGTGTCGAACCTCCACCGATCAGATACTAATGACCTATCCTGAGAAAAAATCCTGGAAACCCTCTTTAAGTCTATAGCCAGCTTTAAAGAGGTAGTCCTGATAATAGCCAGGGCCACTGGAGTGCGCATAGCCCAGCACTTTTTTCTATAGTGTGCAAACACAACCACCGCTGCTGGATTGAAGGATAGTCATAACCCTGGAAACGAGTAGTGTATAATGTGATGGAAAAATGAATCCAGCCAGCAAAGGAGGCAATATGGACAATCACAATATATGAGTAAGTGCCTTGTAGTAACTTGTCTATATGATAAATGCTTTTTGCATCGTATAATAAAGGGGGTTGCCCATGATGTGACAATCCCTTAAAGGGCACACCACATAACATAGGCTCCTAGTTATTTCATTTTCGCAGAATTGTTATGAAGGGAAAAAACAGTTTATCGCTATTAAATTTTGTAAATGGCAAAATATTAACCACTGGTTAGTATGAAATGTGTGCTGCATAAATAGTTCAATAATTACAGAAACTGAATAAAGGGTATAAAACCATAAAAATCATGAAAAATTGAAGGAGGGATTCCGATCCGGATCAGCCCTTCTCACCCTCACTGATCCTCTGCTGCTTCTGCCTTGATACTGCTACAGTTGTCGCTGCTGTCCACTTCCTGCTCCCTGCTTGACATGCCAGAAGTGCGAGGAAAGGCCAGCTCAGCCAATCACCAGATGTAGTGGAGACCTGCCTCAAACAATGATTGGCTGAACTGGCTTTTCCTGGCATTTCCTGTATGATGAGCCAGTATCAGGAAGTGCAGAGCAGCAGAGACCAGAGCAGTGTCAAAAATGGCAACCCTGGGGAGCAGTGTGGGTGAGAATGACTTCTTTTTTTTACTTTTAACAATCTGTGAGCTATATGTTAAAAAAAATACTGGTGAACAACCCCTTTAACTTATGAAGGCCAGAGACATGAAATACGGCAGTCCGTTCCAGCAGAGGAACAGACTGCCGGAGTTTACTGTGCCGGATATCACCATGCACTGCTGGGTCCCCACTCTATATAATGGTATCCAACTGCTTTCCAGCATATATTCCGTTTTTCGGCCAGACAAAAAATGCTTAGTGTAGTAGTTTTCGTCCGGCCAAAAGCCGGCTTACATATGTATAGGCCGGATACAGTGACCTGATCAGAGGGGAACGCAGATGTGAACCTGGCCTTAGTCAACAGAACATTTGCAACCATACACATGCAATCTCCTGTTAATCATCAGATTGCACCATAAACTTCAGATTATGGTCTGATGGCTGAAAAATATAGCACAACAAATCACAATTCTTATCTGTCGTTTGCCTTAAAGGGCATCTGTCAACAGATATGTAGCTAGGAAACTGGCTGACCTGTTTGTGCGCTTGGCAGCTGAAGGCATCTGTGATGGTCCCATGTTCATATGTACCGTATTGCTGAGAAAAATGAAATTTTAATATATGCAAACTAGTCTCTAGGAGCAATGGGGGCGTTGCCTTTGCACCTAGAGCTTCTGCTTTCTCTGAAACTGCCACCCCTTCTGCACTTTGATTGACAGAACCAGGCAGTGAAAACATCATCACGCCTAGCCTTCACTTATCCTAAAGTCAATCAAAGTGGAGAGGGCGCAGCAGTTGCAGAGAGAGCAGAGTCTCTAGGTGTAACAGCAACGCCCCTGTTGCTCCTAGAAGCTCATTTGCATATAGTAAAACATAATCTTTCTCAGCAATGCGGGCACATATGAACATGGGACCAACACAGATGCTTTCAGCTGCCAAGTGCACATGTAACAGGTCTGCCAGTGTCATAGGTACAAAACTGCTGACAGATGCCCTTTAAGGAACCATTATGTCTAATTAATGGTTGCCAATATTAAGAAAAAGTCGCATGCATTTATTTCCGCCAATGTATTTCTCATGTCTATGTCACCTTTAAACTAAGGATTATAGCAGGACATACTTGCAATTTACTTATATCTCTTTGAACATATCATACTATAGGTGAATTTGACCGCCGGACACTGGAAGAGACCGAGCAGCAAATATATGTAACTAAATTAATTATCCACCCTCAGTTCAAAGCTGAGACTGTAGATAATGATATTGCTCTACTACGTCTGAGTCGGCCTGCCGTCTATAACAAGTATGTGCTGCCCATTTGTCTGCCAACCTATGAACTTGCTGAATCAAAACTGATACTTGAAGGAACAAAGACCATTGTAACTGGGTGGGGCAATCAAGACCAATCACTTCGCAACCGATCTAGTATTCTCAGCTACATTCAGATTCCTATAGTGCCCCACGAGAATTGTTCTCAGGTCATGCAGAGCCGTGTAACTGATAACATGCTATGTGCTGGAAGGTTGGGAGACAGTCAAGATGCTTGTTCTGGAGACAGTGGAGGGCCCATGGTCACCAAATTTGGAAACACATGGTTTCTTATAGGGTTGGTGAGCTGGGGAGAGGGATGTGGGAGGCTAGACAATTTCGGAATATATACCAAGGTTAATAATTATCTTCACTGGATACACCAAGAACTGGCAAGCTATAAAGCAGGGGAGAAAACAAGTAGGTCACGTGCAACCCACTCACGTAATCCCTGATATCTAAACATTTCCTGTAATCTATCATCCTCATAATATGGAACTCAGCAAATAGCAATTATCACAACCATTGTTTTGGAGAAGCAATTTAATAAAACCTATACATCTAACAAATGTGTATTTCTATCTTTTCTAAGAAAGAACCATGTACTGGAAATGAAATTTAAGATTCTAATTTATTAAGGTCGTTTTTTTGTTTTTATAATCCTTTTTTTTTTAAAGAAGAGTGCCCCAAAAATATGCAGATTACAGGTTACTTCTCTACGAGGAGCCCCATCACCTGCAGGGAATGAAGCAGCAAATGTTTAATTCCTCTGCACTGCCACATGCAGGGAAAAAGAACCATCGCATTGAGCCCAATACATTTTGCTGTTTTTTATGATAAATGGACATGCTGGGTCCTCTTGAGTGGTCTATTCTCTTTGTAACTGCCTACTGTAGTAAGGTATTTGAAAGAAAGTTTTATTATCCTCTTCCTGACCAGGCCTATTTTTGCAAATCTGACCTGAGTCACTTTACGTGATAATAACCTTGCAATGCTTTTACTTAGTCAAGCAACTATTCAAGCGACTGTTTTTTTTTTTGGGACACATTGTACTTGGGTCAATATCTTTTACATTTATTCATAAAAAAAAATCTAAATTTAAAAAAATTGGAAAAAATTGCAATTTTCTAAGTTTGAATTTCTCTTTTGAATATCTCAAAAAAGTTATTAATTAACATTCTCCATATGTCTAGTTTATGTTGTAATCATTTTGTAAATGTAATTGTATTAGTTTAAGACATTAGGATTAGAATTTTATGTTTCAATAAAATTTTATTGATTTTACAATAATACAGAAAGAAGACGTGCCATAATATACAGAAATAAAACACAAATATGCTGAGTACAGACAAGTACAGCAACATTGTGATATAGGCACATCACATACATGAAATTAAACGTGGACAAAAACCTGAAGTCAGGTAACACAAATTCCAGCATTACACCCACATATCTTAGATGAACCGTAGAGGCCACCAAATAGAATAGAACTAATAAGTCACCATGGGACCCAGGATTAGAATTTTAAAAGCAATTTTTGAAATTACTTTGAGGGGCCTACATAAAAGAAACCACTTATTAAATGATATTTTAGAAACTACTCCCTTCAAATTAGTCACAACTGATTTTGGAAACTTTGTTAACCTTTTATGTGTTCCACAGGAACTAAAGCAAAGTGCAGGTGAAATTTAAAAACTTCATGTTTTTGTGAAGATTTTCCATTTTAATCCATTTTAAATGTAACACAGCAAGGAATAACAGCACAAGAAACCTCAATATTTATTACCCTGATTCTGCCGTTTACAGAAACATCCCATGTGTGCTTGTAAACTGCTATATGGGCACACAGCAGGGTTCAGAAGGAAGGGAGCACCATTTGGCTATTTGCAGATTTTGCTAGAACAGTTTTCTGGTGCCATGTCACTTATGAAGAGACCCTGAGGTCTGGGGCATACATAGTAATCATGGGGCCCCATAGCGAAACCCAAAATTCCCCCCCCCCCACACACACACACACAAAGGGTTAAAATGGCAGAATTGGAGCTAGTTCCCACCTGTCAGTTTTAGAAATTTATCAGCTATATAGATTACACCAAAAATTGATCACTGTGCTATACATCTACATAGCAGAGAAGGAATCAGTTAAAAAAAAAAATGGTGTAAAGTAGAACTGGCTTAGTTTCCCTTGGCAACCAATCAGATTCCTCCTTTCATTTTCCAAAGGAGCTCTCCAAAATGAAAGGTGGGATCTGATCAGTTGCTATGGGCAACTATGCCAGTTCTACTTTACACTTGTTTGATAAATCATATATATATATATATATAGAGAGAGAGAGAGAGAGAGAGAGAGAGAGATCTCATTCTTTCTCTCTCTCTCTCTCTATCTATCTATAAAAATATATATAGAAGGTTCAGTCCCTGTCTCTTATTGCCCTATTAGAAATATGCTATTCGTAATAGGGCAATGAGGGGCAAAGACTGAATTCCCTGAATTTCAGTCATGTGTCTGTGAGTGGTAGGAAGCATATGGAGGCTGCTGTGTAGTCAGTAAGCAGTGTATATATATTATATATATATATATATATATATACACACAGAGTATATGACACACAGTATATGACACACACCAGCATTCCGACTAACCCTGTCCCTGCTACACATATATTACACACCTAGCCTCACCCAGCAGACACAGTAGTCACCTATGATTATTGTGGTAAGCTCACTGTCTGAGTTTCACCGGCTCAGTTTGGTCCCTGAAAGAGTTAATCCCTACCTGTGCAGGTCACTGGTCAGGGGAAGGTCAGAGCAGTGAAGCTCTGCTGAACTTGCCGGGGTTCCCTCTCTGTAACGGAGCTCTGATGCTGTGATGATGCTGGACGCATCAGGCAGTGAAGCAGCAGAGTGAAGACTGGAGGACAGATCTGGTCATGGCCCTAAAAATTCAGCTGGTCAATAAGCAGAGCAGGGAACACAGCATCTCTCTGCTTACCGACCAGCTTAGTATCTTGGGCAGATGGCTGCAGGGACCAGGAGGAAGTAACCTGTGCATTTAGGTCGGAAAGGGGGCGGGGCCATTCAGCCGAGCCCTTCACACTCACGAGCCCCATAGCAACTGCCTAGTCTGCCTATATGGGCAGTATGCCAGTGCCTGAGGTATCCCTACAATGGAAGCCTTTAAAAAGTCACCCTATTTTGTGGTTTCAATAGATTTTTATTGAGAGTTTTCAAAGGAAAAAGCACATACAACAAAGGCGCAAACAGCACTATTAAGCAGCATGGCACAACCTCACATTATAGTGCAAAATAAAAAATAAAATAAAAATACAAAAGGCAAAAAGAACTAATAAAGAACGAATACAGTGCATATGCTGAGTACTCAAGGTCAGATAGAAGAGCAACGTCCCAGGGGTCCTAGAGTAAGGAGACAGGAAGGGGTTCAGCATGATGGCTAGAGAGCCATACAACCCATTTATTATGAGCTCTAATCCGAGAGCCTAGAGACTCTGAAAACGTCAACTCACAGTGCATATAGGCATTCACCAGTTGCACAACTGCAGCTAAACTCGGGGATTGTGCCAGCTTCCATTGGCGAGCTATGACGTTCCTAGAGGCCCCAAGTATATGCGCTATAACACCCCTTATGCGGTGAGGAAAGTCCACCAGTCCTATCCCCAGGATTGCCAGCTCTGGAGAAAGAAGTATGGCAGAATCAGTGACCTCCTGAAGCAGAATCTGTACAGTTGACCAGAAAGTAACTACCCTAGAGCACGCCCACCACATATGTAAAGGAGTGCCTATCTCCCCGCACCCCCTCCAACAAAGTGGAGAATAACCCGATATCAAGTGAGCTAGTCTATTGGGAGTTAAGTACCACCGTAGTTGAATGCGTCTGGCTTGCTCAATGTGATTAATACATCTGGTACACCTGTAGGTCCAATGAAAAGCGGCATTCCACTCCCGTACAGAGAAGGACTTTCCTAGTTCCAATTCCCACTTGAGAGCAAAGGGTTGTTTAGTTAAGAGTTCCGAGGGAAGTATAGCGGCATAAAACGAGGAGAGTTTAGGACGGGTTAATTTCGGGTTCCCAAGAAATAGCTGAAATTGATTAAGTAAGGGGGGCACGCGGGGAGGCAGCGATTGCAAAAGGTGCCGTACTTGCAGATATTGGAAAAAACAGCTGTTAGGGAGCTTATATCGGGCATGCAAGTAGGCGAAGTCCACCAAAGAGTTATCTTTATGCAAATCAGCTAGCGATACTATCCCCTTGAGCGACCATAACTCCAGGGATAAATCTGGAATATGGTACTCCAGAGCTCGAAGGGGCACCAAGTGGAATGGCAGAATGAACAGACAATAGGTGTTAACTAGCTGCTTCCAGATGTTCAGCATAGCAGTGGTCGTGTAGAGTACTGGGGAATACTGAATATTTAGAAGGGATCCCGCCGCGCACAACGCAGCAATGGAGCGCGTCTTACTCAACGAGTCTTCTATCGTCATCTATCGCTGGGGGGAAGAAGGAAGTAAAGCCTCAATAGCTTGTTCTGCCAGACTTGCCAAATAATACTTATAGAGATCAGGGACCCCTAAACCTCCACATCGAATAGGGGGATGAAGCGCAGCTTTAGATATACGAGGCCGCTTACCACCCCATATAAAGGTCAAAAGGTCTTGCTGCAGTTGTGCAATTCTAGTTTTAGGAATCAACACAGGGAGACATCTAAAACAATAAAGTATCTTAGCCAGCGAAAACATTTTAACCGCATTAATACGCGCTATCCATGACATATGAACCCGAGCCATCTTCAGATAATCCGATTTGAGTTCAGATCTAAGTTTAGACAAGTTAACAGATAAGGTCTGGGGGATCGAGCGAGCCAGCTCTATACCCAAATAGGTAATAGAAACAGTGGCCCATTGGAAAGGGTATCTCAGCTGAAGCAGTCGCTTATCCTCAGCCGAGATATGGAAATCCAAGACATTAGTCTTTTTACCATTCAGCTTGTAATAAGAGCACTCTGAATATGTGGTAAGTATTTGCATGACAGCTGCTAGAGGACTCAGGGTCAGTTAGGGTCAGTATTACATCATCAGCATTTAGACCGATAACATGCGTAGAATCACCCGTGCGGATTCCCTTAACAACCAGACTATCTCTAATGCAAGCCGCTAACGGCTCTATGACCAGCGAGAAAACAAGCGGAGACAGGGGGCACCCCTGGCGGGTCCCATTTGTGATGAGAAATGGATCAGAAAGAAAGCCTGAGGACAGCACTCTTGCAGAGGGCGACGAGTGCAGGCTTAGTATCGCTGTCAAAATCGGACCGCAAAAGCCAAATTTGTCAAGGACCCGCTCCAGGAACCCCCAGTGAACTCTATCAAACGCTTTTTCTGCGTCTAGCGAGAGAAACAGTGTGGGGTTCCCGGAGCGGTCTGCAACCTGCAACAAATCCAGCATCCTCCTTGTACCATCACGACATTGCCTACCAGGGACAAATCCCACCTGGTCAGGGGCAATCAGTGAAGGAAGGAACTTATTAATGCGGGTAGCCAAGATCTTAGCAAACAGCTTCAGGTCCGCATTTAAGAGCGAGATAGGTCTGAAGTTAGCTGGCTCATCTGGGGTTTTGCCTGGCTTCGGGATCGTCACCACTGTAGCAACTAACATTTCGGAAGGGATGGCACCACCAGCGAAAAAACTATTAAATAGGGAGGATAGGTTGGGAGACAGTAAAGAATGAAAAAGCTTGTAATAATCGGAAATGAAGCCATCTGGCCCAGGTGCTTTGCCAGCCGGGGTGCCCCGTATAGCCAGAAGTATTTCCTCGCTGGTCACAGGTACGTTCAAGGCGTCCAACTGATCTGCGGACAGGGCTGGGAGACAGACAGATTCTAAGAAAGAACTTATGCCTGCAGGAGTCGGCTGTGGCACAGAGGCGTCATCTTTGAGATTATACAAACTGCCATAATACGCAGCGAATGCGTTAACAATCTCCTGAGGATGCGTAAAAACAGACCCAGAATATTTCAGTTGGCCTATCTTAGAAGCAGCCGCTCTCCGGCGAAGGTCACCCTATTTTGTAACCTACACCCCTCAAGGAATTTTTTGAGGGGTGTAGCTAGCGATTTGACAGCATAGCATTTTATAGAATTTAGAAACACTGTGAAAAGTAAAATTTACATTTACATTTTTATTTTCACAAGGGGTAAAAGGAGAAAAAGCACCCTGCATTTTCTTACATTTTGTTATGACAATACCCACTATGTGGTCATAAACTGCTGTTTGGGCAAACTGCAGGGTTCAGAAGAGAAGGAGCACAATGTGTATTTGAGGTCTAGACCTACAACATGTCTCAGGAGTAAGAGATCCACATCTTACACATCTTGTGATGACAACTGTAGAGACTATGGGGTGAAATAATAAATAGAACCCCTGAGAAAAGATCCTATCTTGGAAACACCGCCCCCAAAGATATTAATGGGTGGAGTGAGTATTTCGACACCACAGGTATTTTGTAGATATTAATGCGCAGCAGATTGTTGAGCAAAATGAATATATCCTGTTCCCAGCTCATCCTATCTGAGACTTAAGGCCAGATAGCGTTCATACAAACGGTCGTTAGTGATTATCTGCTGGTGTAAAGGTGCCAGCCATTACCTGATGAAAGAGCGAAACACTCGTTCATCAAGTAATATGATAATTTGCGAGGTCACCAAAATCATTGTTTGTTGGCAGCAGATTGTGCTGTCTAAACACGCTCTGCTGCCAGCAAACAATGATTCTGTGTAGGGATGAGTGATGGCTTTAGTGATCACTTCTCTCCATTACTGTGGAGGAGATCGCTGCATGTAATTTCAGCGGTCTTCATTGACAAGCAGGCACTTGCTGGGAAGGAATGCTTTCAGTACACACTACTTGAATTGATAGGTGAGTTCTACTGGGTATGGAAATGCCATAAATGTGGACATAAACTGATGTTGGATACACTGCAGGATTCAGAAGGGAGTGTGCGCTCCAACCGTGGAACGCACAACCGGAAGTAGTTGCGCTCCAACTGTGGAACACACGGCGGGTGTGTGTAGAACTACTGGGATGCTTGGACCGGAACAAGAGGGCTGAGCCAGTTCTTTCACATATACTAAGACCGAGAGTTAGGTACATATAAAAATCAAACCATACTTATAAATACATATAGACAACGATGACAGTTTTCATGGGCTTACATATATACATATATATAAGTATAAAAAGAGGTTTCTGTGCACCAGATAGCAATAGAATAAAATAAAATGGTGATATATTCACAGTAGAAAGGGTACATTCTAAGAGGGTATATTAAATAAATGGATGAAAGTGTTTCATGGGCATACAATGCAATCAAATACTTAAATATTTCCTTACGTATATGCATAAATATGAATATAATATACGATAATTATCTTAAAATGGATGATGGATTCATAATAGAATACGTGTATCTACAAATATATATATATAAAAAAGGATATTGAATTCATAATAGAATAAATGTATCAACAAATATATATATATAAAAAGGAAATATAAAGTTAATTAAAATTTGTTAAAAAATAGTGGGATATATATTAAAAATATATTGATATTGATAATAATCACCACAAACACAACCTGCGTATAAGGACAGTAAATATATATATATATAGAGAGAGAAATAGGGTTAGTAATTTACATGTTCTAAGACTTCATTTAGGCCGTGTGGTATTAGAGTGTTCATTTCGAAAATCCAGTACATTTCATTTTTACATAGTTGCTGGAAAGAGCTCTCTACGGCTTCTAGCGGGATCACTTTAAGACCTTTGGGGTCTCCCTGGTGTGCAATAGCAAAATGACGTGACACACTATGATTTGTTACTTGTCTATTTATATTTGATCTATGCTGGTTCATTCTTTCTCTGAGGGCTTGAGTTGTACGGCCTACATAAAAGAAATTGCAAGGACATTGTAAAAGATACACAATGTTGGTGCTATTGCACGTCATATGATGCTTAAAAATAATTTTTTCTTTTGGATGGGGAATTGCTATCTCTCTTTCACCCGTTAGTATCATCTCACAGCATTTGCATTTGTTTCCCATGCATTTGAAGGCGCCCGGGTTTTTTACAATGTTTTTGTTCTTTTTAAAAATCGCGGCCCTATGGGTCGGTTTATTGGATCCTAATGGGGGACAAGAAGGGGCCAAGATGTTTTTAAGTGTTTTGGCCCTTCGGAATGTTAGAGTAGGGCGCCTAGGTAGTTGTTGTCCTAGTATTGGGTCTTTCAGGAGAAGAGACCAATGCTTCTCTAAGACATTTCTGATAAGATTATGTTTCCTATTATACCTGGTAATGAGACCAGGTATGAACTGAGTTTTTTCTTTTTGTGGTATTTTGGGTTTTTCTAGGCTTTCCTTTTGACTGAGAGTTGATGCCCTTTTGAGGGAGTCTTTTAATACTCGTGAGGGATAGCCTTTTTCTTTAAAGCGAGAGTTCAGGACTTCTAGTTGTTCCTCTAGTATTTTATTGTCAGTGCAGTTCCGTCTTATAGTCATCTGACTATAAGGAATATTAAGTTTCCACTTTTGGTGGTGGCTACTTTTGAAGTCCAGGAAGCTGTTCGCATCAACATTTTTGAAATGTGTGCAAGTTTGTATATGACTATTCTCGCTTTCAATTCTTAAATCTAAAAATACGGCTGTTTTGGGATTGGACTCATGAGTAAATTTAAGGTTCCAGTCATTTGTGTTCAATTCACTAACAAATGTTTCTAAGTCTTGTTGGTCCCCCTTCCATATGAGTATGATGTCGTCTATATATCTCCTATAAAAAGGAATTTTTGGGTGGGATAATAAACCTTTTTTGTGTTCAAAGTGACCCATAAAAATGTTGGCGTAGGAGGGCGCAAATTTCGTGCCCATAGCTGTCCCGTTTGTTTGTAAGTAAAAGTTGTTATTAAAATTGAAATAGTTGTGTTGTAAAATAAACTGGATAGATCTGATTACAAACTCTTTTTGTGTTAAAGGCATTTTTGGATCTTTCTCGAGGGTTTCTTTGACCGCTAAAAGACCTAATTCATGGGGTATGTTGCTATATAAAGAGGCAACATCAAGAGTGGTCCAAATATAATCCTCTCTCCAGGTGATTTCATCTATTAGTGTAATAAGATGTGCGGAGTCCCTTAGATATGAGGGTAATTCCACTACATAATTTTGAAGGATTCCGTCTACATACTCCGATAAATTGGATGTTAAAGAGCCTATGCCTGATATAATCGGGCGTCCTGGCGGGTTGGTTAAAGATTTATGTATCTTTGGGAGGAAATAGAAACGTGCCAGTGACGGATGTGTCACCTTTAAATAATTTTTTTCTTTTTTATCTAGGGTTCCGGTTTTTACTCCGAAGCTAATCAATTCTTCAAGGGATTTTAAATATTCTTTAGTGGGGTCTTCTTGGAGTAGTCGATAATAGCCCTTATCTGATAAAATTCTCATGGCTTCGGTCAGATAGTATTCTCTATTCATAATCACGATTCCCCCTCCTTTGTCTGCGTTTTTTACAACAATATCTTTGTTTTCTTTCAGTTCTCTCATGGCTTGCCTCAAGGCCGGGCTAAGGTTTTGGAAAGACGGATTCTGTTGGTTATTACTATTTTTATTTTTATGGTTCCCTCCGGGTTTGGTTTGCAGTTTACTTCTATCGGGGGTGAAGGTCTCTTTTAGTTCCTCCATAACAATATTATAGAAACTTTCAATGTGCGGTCCCCGGCTACTGATAGGATAGAAAGAGGACTTATTATTTTTCATTATTGGCTTTATCACACTGGGTTGGTCGTTAGCTGTTTCATTGGGTATAATGTGTGTCAATATAGAACCTGGTCTTTCTATCGGGTAGTTCGTGGGGCCAGATTTAATTATAAAGTGACGTTGGAGTGTCAGTCTCCTCATGTATGAATTCAGGTCCACGAATAATTCAAATAGGTTAGGGTCATTAGATGGACAAAAAGAAAGGCCCCTACTGAGTAAATCAATTTCTTTTTCTTTGAGAATATAATCAGATAGATTAAAAATACCTCTCTGCCTTAATGTTTCCTCAGTTTGTTGCGAGCTTATGGTATTATGGGTTTGTATCTTTTGTTGTTTAGAATTCCTATCTCTGTTTCCCCTTCCTCTGTGTCCCCGTCTTCGGGTTTTTGTCTTTTCCTTGTGTTGGTTATTGGGCTGAAAAAACTCGTTATTTTCAATGGTTGAAGGAGTTTCAATACAGTGGTATGTGTTGAGCTTGGTAAAGGGCATGTTCCTTTGGGGGGAGTTTTCAGTGGTATTATTTCTTTTTGTCGTGTATTCGTGGGAGCCCGGAAGGGGGATTGATTGACTGGAGACCCCCAGATACCCTCCCTGTTGAACGTGGTAATTTGTTCTACCAGGGGGCTTTCGGTTAGGTTGGGGGGTAAGTCTAAAAAAAAGTCTAGACTACTGTTAGACACAGAGTGTATTGTTAACTCAGATGGTGAGGGATCCAGCTCCACTAGGTCAGATGTGGAGCTGTTTTTTGGTTTGTATGATCTTGATTCACACGCTTTTAAGGAACATCCCCTTTACCAAGCTCAACACATACCACTGTATTAAAACTCCTTCAACCATTGAAAATAACGAGTTTTTTCAGCCCAATAACCAACACAAGGAAAAGACAAAAACCCGAAGACGGGGACACAGAGGAAGGGGAAACAGAGATAGGAATTCTAAACAACAAAAGATACAAACCCATAATACCATAAGCTCGCAACAAACTGAGGAAACATTAAGGCAGAGAGGTATTTTTAATCTATCTGATTATATTCTCAAAGAAAAAGAAATTGATTTACTCAGTAGGGGCCTTTCTTTTTGTCCATCTAATGACCCTAACCTATTTGAATTATTCGTGGACCTGAATTCATACATGAGGAGACTGACACTCCAACGTCACTTCATAATTAAATCTGGCCCCACGAACTACCCGATAGAAAGACCAGGTTCTATATTGACACACATTATACCCAATGAAACAGCTAACGACCAACCCAGTGTGATAAAGCCAATAATGAAAAATAATAAGTCCTCTTTCTATCCTATCGGTAGCCGGGGACCGCACATTGAAAGTTTCTATAATATTGTTATGGAGGAACTAAAAGAGACCTTCACCCCCGATAGAAGTAAACTTCAAACCAAACCCGGAGGGAACCATAAAAATAAAAATAGTAATAACCAACAGAATCCGTCTTTCCAAAACCTTAGCCCGGCCTTGAGGCAAGCCATGAGAGAACTGAAAGAAAACAAAGATATTGTTGTAAAAAACGCAGACAAAGGAGGGGGAATCGTGATTATGAATAGAGAATACTATCTGACCGAAGCCATGAGAATTTTATCAGATAAGAGGCTATTATCGACTACTCAAGAAGACCCCACTAAAGAATATTTAAAATCCCTTGAAGAATTGATTAGCTTCGGAGTAAAAACCGGAACCCTAGATAAAAAGAAAAAAATTATTTAAAGGTGACACATCCGTCACTGGCACGTTTCTATTTCCTCCCAAAGATACATAAATCTTTAACCAACCCGCCAGGGCGCCCGATTATATCAGGCATAGGCTCTTTAACATCCAATTTATCGGAGTATGTGACGGAATCCTTCAAAGTATGTAGTGGAATTACCCTCATATCTAAGGGACTCCGCACATCTTATTACACTAATAGATGAAATCACCTGGAGAGGATTATATTTGGACCACTCTTGATGTTGCCTCTTTATATAGCAACATACCCCATGAATTAGGTCTTTTAGCGGTCAAAGAAACCCTCGAGAAAGATCCAAAAATGCCTTTAACACAAAAAGAGTTTGTAATCAGATCTATCCAGTTTATTTTACAACACAACTATTTCAATTTTAATAACAACTTTTGCTTACAAACAAGCGGGACAGCTATGGGCACGAAATTTGCCCTCCTACGCCAACATTTTTATGGGTCACTTTGAACACAAAAAAGGTTTATTATCCCACCCAAAAATTCCTTTTTATAGGAGATATATAGACGACATCATACTCATATGGAAGGGGGACCAACAAGACTTAGAAACATTTGTTAGTGAATTGAACACAAATGACTGGAACCTTAAATTTACTCATGAGTCCAATCCCAAAACAGCCGTATTTTTAGATTTAAGAATTGAAAGCGAGAATAGTCATATACAAACTTGCACACATTTCAAAAATGTTGATGCGAACAGCTTCCTGGACTTCAAAAGTAGCCACCACCAAAAGTGGAAACTTAATATTCCTTATAGTCAGATGAAGCGTATCAGACGGAACTGCACTGACAATAAAATACTAGAGGAACAACTAGAAGTCCTGAACTCTCGCTTTAAAGAAAAAGGCTATCCCTCACGAGTATTAAAAGACTCCCTCAAAAGGGCATCAACTCTCAGTCAAAAGGAAAGCCTAGAAAAACCCAAAATACCACAAAAAGAAAAAACTCAGTTCATACCTGGTCTCATTACCAGGTATAATAGGAAACATAATCTTATCAGAAATGTCTTAGAGAAGCATTGGTCTCTTCTCCTGAAAGACCCAATACTAGGACAACAACTACCTAGGCGCCCTACTCTAACATTCCGAAGGGCCAAAATACTTAAAAACATCTTGGCCCCTTCTTGTCCCCCATTAGGATCCAATAAACCGACCCATAGGGCCGCGATTTTTAAAAAGAACAAAAACATTGTAAAAAACCCGGGCGCCTTCAAATGCATGG
The DNA here is from genome assembly GCA_033119425.1 of Bufotes viridis. Lineage (NCBI taxonomy): Eukaryota > Metazoa > Chordata > Amphibia > Anura > Bufonidae > Bufotes > Bufotes viridis. The sequence continues at coordinate 93,044,251 of CM065592.1, read as the reverse complement.
GAAACAAATGCAACTGCTGTGAGATGATACTAACGGGTGAAAGAGAGATAGCAATTCCCCATCCAAAAGAAAAAATTATTTTTAAGCATCATATGACGTGCAATAGCACCAACATTGTGTATCTTTTACAATGTCCTTGCAATTTCTTTTATGTAGGCCGTACAACTCAAGCCCTCAGAGAAAGAATGAACCAGCATAGATCAAATATAAATAGACAAGTAACAAATCATAGTGTCACGTCATTTTGCTATTGCACACCAGGGAGACCCCAAAGGTCTTAAAGTGATCCCGCTAGAAGCCGTAGAGAGCTCTTTCCAGCAACTATGTAAAAAAGAAATGTACTGGATTTTTGAAATGAACACTCTAATACCACACGGCCTAAATGAAGTCTTAGAACATGTAAATTACTAACCCTATTTCTCTCTCTAATATATATATATTTACTGTCCTTATAAGCAGGTTGTGTTTGTGGCGATTATTATCAATATCAATATATTTTTTATATATATCCCACTATTTTTTAACAAATTTTAATTAACTTTATATTTCCTTTTTATATATATATATATTTGTTGATACATTTATTCTATTATGAATTCAATATCCTTTTTTATATATATATATTTGTAGATACACGTATTCTATTATGAATCCATCATCCATTTTAAGATAATTATCGTATATTATATTCATATTTATGCATATACGTAAGGAAATATTTAAGTATTTGATTGCATTGTATGCCCATGAAACACTTTCATCCATTTATTTAATATACCCTCTTAGAATGTACCCTTTCTACTGTGAATATATCACCATTTTATTTTATTCTATTGCTATCTGGTGCACAGAAACCTCTTTTTATATTTATATATATGTATATATGTAAGCCCATGAAAACTGTCATCGTTGTCTATATGTATTTATAAGTATGGTTTGATTTTTATATGTACCTAACTCTCGGTCTTAGTATATGTGAAAGAACTGGCTCAGCCCTCTTGTTCCGGTCCAAGCATCCCAGTAGTTCTACACACACCCGCCGTGTGTTCCACAGTTGGAGCGCAACTACTTCCGGTTGTGCGTTCCACGGTTGGAGCGCACACAACTTCCGGCTCCACATCGCTATTCATTTACTGTGCGTTCCACACCGTGGAACGCATAGACTTCCGGACATGCGCTGTCCAAAGCATCCTCCGGCTCCGACTCTCCTATTTGCGTTCCACATACCGGAACACGCCTTACTTTGGTTACACCCACCAACAAGTGGCGCCAGTTCTGCCACATTTAAAGAGACCACTTTTAGTATCACATTATATTGCTCCTGAGGAAGGGGTATTACCCCGAAACGCGTAGAGCCAAACTTCAATAAAGAATTTGAAAAGAAGCCGACTGACTGGGCTGCCTTCAATATTCACCATCTGATGAGCAACTTTGGCGAGGTGGGTTAGTACGGTTTGGTGTCTTGAGCTTATCCAAACCACTCCCCCCTGTGAAGTGAGTACACTCATGAGTGGAATGCTGAAACAAATGCCTTTATGACACTTTGAAATATTATATCAAGCACCCTCCGAAATAATTTTATTAAGCACTCTTTATATGTGTATATATATATATATTTGTTTAGTACTTCGTGGTATCTTTTTCCCATGGTTCATCAGAGGTGGCGCTGTTTTATGGTGATGGTCTAGGTAGAGGGGATATTGTTGGATAAATTCCAGCACTTGTCTCCTCATAAACCGAACTATATCCATTTATCTATATATAGCTCTATATATCCCTTTTGGGTCTTATTGGGTCTATAAATCACCTAGCAGCCTCTCTTTATAATCTAACCCTAAAATAATCTTCCTAAACCATTCCAGACACTCTGGGCTTTCCTACCCCTGTAGGCGCCTATGCCTGTATTTTTTTGATCACTTGGAATTACCTTCCGCTTGATCTAAAATAACCTCCATTTCTCTCTTCTACAAGTCTCCTAAATTCCAAAGTGACAAGGCATTTGCAAAGAGAGCAGAGCCTCTAGGTGTCACAGCAATGCCCTCGTTGTTCCTAGAGGCTCATTTGTATATATTAAAATATAATTTTTCTCAGCAATGTGGGCACATATGTACATGGGACCAACACAGATGTCTTCAGCTGCCAAGCACACATCAACAGGTCAGCCAGTTTCATAGTTACAGATCTGCTGACAGAGGCCCTTTGAAGGGCCTAAGATAATAGTCCCTGGTAAATGGGCCTTTACAGTTGACAGGGGCAGATCTAACAGTTTTGACAAAGGTGGAATCATATGATAATGTTGGTGAGCAGAAAGTGTGTGTCTGTGTGGGCTATATGAGACTTCAGCCCTGAGACATTTAGATTAGATTAGAGTTAGATTATCCATCATGGATATCACAGTGTACAACATTGTTTTTTAGATACTCCAGAATTAGTGGATTACTAATTGTGAATATCCATATTGGATCCAATGCAATTTTTCTACAAGACATTATACTATTGCGGTTGATTTTATTTGGGTATTGGTTTTGTATTTTATTTGATGTGCATACTTTTATTGGATGTGCATACTTTTAACAGAACAATAAATAAGCGTATACACAGTCTGTGTCCCCTCTTGAGGAGTGTGCCGCCATATATACACTAATATTTTTTCTTCTGGTTTTGTGGGTGAAACTACACGGCTGAGCACCTCCTTCTGTCCTTTATATTGGGCGTAGCCATTGACAAATATTTCTACTATACAGCCCTGAGACATGACAGAGTCTGTGTAGGCAATAATCTACACCTCCTGATCATCCCAACATAAAGACCTGGTTCACATATGTGAACAAGGCATACCTAAAACCTTGGATCTCACATGCACATTTAAAGTAGAAAGAGCACACTAGACTGGCCCAGATCTTTGCCATGTTGGAGAAGCCAATTCTGCTTATGACTAATGGGTCAGACATCACCAAGTGAAGTAACTAGACTACATTGACAGAATGAAGGCTTTTCCTCCTATCTTTTCAGAACTTTCCAAACAGGTACAATTTGTTCTTCTTTATTTGTTCTTCTCTGCGTCAACATTTCACACCTCAGCAGAGGCAATGACAGGCCTGAATACCTCTCTTCAATGGAATGGAAGTTGCCTCCTGCACCACAAAAGAACAGACAAAAAGTGAAACCTTCTTTTTTAGCACATTTTGCAGACATATAAAATAAGCCAGAAGGACATGACTGTATATGAATTAAAGTTTTAAAGTTTTTGTCACGTCAGCTAGCCTGACATGTCTCTAAGGCCTCTTTCACACGTGAGTCACGTTTGACGCCCGGATAAGAGGTGGGTGCGTTGCGGGAAAATGCGCGATTTTTCCACAGGAGTGCAAAGTGTTTTAATGTGTTTTGCACGCACGTGGGAAAAATCGGCATGTTTGGTACCCATACCTGAACCCGGACTTCATCACTGAAGTCCGGTTTCGGGTTCAGTATTCTGTAGATTTTATTATTTTCCCTTATAACATGGTTATAAGGGAAAATAATAGCATTCTCAATACAGAATGCTTAGTAAAATGTGGATGGAGGGGTTAAAAATAAAAAAATTAACTCACCTTATCCACTTGATCGCGTAGTTGCGATCTTTTCTTCATTCATTAGCTGTCGGCTAAAGGATCTGTGATGAGGTCACTGAGCTCATCACATGGTCCAATCACATGGTCCATCACCATGGTGATGGACCATGTGATGTGACTTCATCACAGGTCCTTTAGACGGCAGCTAATGCTTGAAGAAGAGAGAAGAGATCGGCAACTACACGATCAAGTGGATAAGGTGAGTTAATTTTTTTTATTTTTAAAGCCCTTAATCCACATTTTACTAAGCATTCTGTATTGAGAATGCTATTATTTTCCCTTATAACCATGTTATAAGGGAAAATAATAAAGATCGGGTCCCGTCTCTTAGCAACCTTGCGGGAAAATCGCACTGCATCCACACTTGATTGCGGATGCTTGTGATTTTCCCGCAGCCCCACTCACTTCTATGGGGCCTGCGTTGCGTGAAAAACGCACAATATAGAGCATGCTGCGATTTTCACGCAACGCAGAAGTGATGCGTGAAAATCACCGCTCATGTGCATAGCCCCATAGAAATGAATGGGTCCGGATTCAGTGTGGGTGCAATGCGTTCACCTCACGCATTGCACCCGCGCGGAAATCACGCCCGTGTGAAAGAGGCCTAATACTTGTGATTTCCATAGCTCACCATTTTTGTATACAGATAAGCAGATCAAGTAGATTCGTCCGCTGACGCGGCTAGTGGATTCTTTTTCCGGGCAGATGAGTACACGCATTCTTGTTTTAGCCACAAACTTTTTATTGAACAATTACATTGTACAATTTTTAAACCAGCACCTGGATCTAATATGAAATTCAAACATTTGCATAGCCACTGAGTTATTCAATAAAATGTACCCCTATAGAGCAACCTGCTGTTTGTTCTTTTCCTTATTTCTTTGTCCATCTCACTGCGGTGGATGCAGATGCTCAGTTCCTTTAACTGCCACCAAACAGCTCATTTTTCAGAAACTGTGAGTTACACGCAGAGAGCGGCAATAGAAATGACATGCCCCCTGAGAAAGGACGGGAGAGAGCAATTGGAAAAATGAATGGTTAAAACTCTGGATCCATAGAGATTGTCATAATCATGGGATAAGCTCTTTAACAACTTAAAGACGCCCATCGGCAGACAGTTCTATAGGTTTTTGCCCATGTCAATGCAGAGCAGGTTACTTGTTTAGCCGGGTGAAAGGCCTTTGACGTGGATCTGGGGTAATTAACTTTCTCCATCAGAGTGCCATAGAGTGTCTTATAGACCCAGCAATAGTCACTGGGAAAATATAAATAAGCTCTTGTCTGCAAAAACCTAAAATCACTGTCTGAGGATGAGTGTCTTTCTTAAAGGAATATATTCTGATTTTGGTTTATATCCCAAGTCATCGTTTCAAGGTCTGTTTTAAAAGACCAGACAGTCGCTTATACGGTAGCAATGCAGGTGTCACTAGAGCAGTGATGGGCAAAGTGCTGCTCTCCAGCTGTTGCAGAACTACAACTCCCAGCATGCAAAGACTGTCTACAGCTATCAGCCTGCTGCAGGGCATGGTGGGAGTTGTAGTTTTGCAACAGCTGGAGAGCCGCACTTTGCCCATTGCTGCACTAGAGGGTCAGCTTTTGTCCTCCTGGATTTTACATGACCCATGATTTTAACATCCCAGCGCTTTCAAATACTCCAGAATACTACAGAGTGGCCCAAATGCCAACACTCAAAACAGATCCAACACACGGGATGTTATGACACGTATGCTTTCTCTAAGGGCTCATGCACACGTACGTGTGTCGGCTGTGGTCGTATTGCGGCCCGCATACTGGCTGTGTGCATCCCGCATCACGGATCCATTCAAGTTGAATGGGTCTGGATCCGTCTGTGGCTGCCACACGGCTGTTGCCCGTGCATTGGGGACCACAATTGCGGTCCCCAATGCACGGAACGGCCGTCACACGTTCGTGTGCATGAGCCCTAAGGCCTCATGCACATGGCCGTTGTTGTGGTCCACGTTCGAGCCGCATATTTTGCGGCTCGGGCGCAGACCCATTCAGTTCAATGGGGCCGCAAAAGATGCAGACAGCACTCCGTGTGCTGTCCGCATCCGTTTCTCCATTCCGTGCCCCCGCAAAAAAAAATAGAGCATGTCCTATTTTTGTCCGTTTTGCGGACAAGAATAGGCATTTCTACAATGGGCCATGTTCCATTCTGCAAATTGCGGAACGGAACACGGAGCAGCTTCCGTGTTTTGCGGATCCGCGGTTTGCGGACCGCAAAACACCAACGGTCGTGTGCATGAGGCCTAACCCTCAGTTCCCTCAATTACAGTGGTAAACCTACAATTGAAATATCTGAACATGGACAGAATAGAAACAGATTGAAAAAAAAACTAACTAAGGGGTTTTTTACAAAATGGAATTAATTTATTAGTAGGTGTCATTAATCCAAAATTAAACATTTCATTCAGCCTTTTTGCTACACAGAGTAGATACTGAAGGTGGACATCGCAGGGACAGTAGGCAGATTACAAATATAGTTTATAATCTAAAAAAAATTATTAAACATGAGTGTTCATGAGTGGATACAAGTAACAAAATCAGCAACAAAATCCCATTGATAAGGCCAGGTTCACATCACCGTTAAGTTTTCTTTTGATCCTGCATGCAGGACTTTTTTTTTCCTGTCTAAAATAACAGACCTCAGACGGAAATGGCTAAAACAGACGAAAAATGTGTATAACTGAGCATAACAGATGCTTAAAATATAGGATCAATTTTTTTGCTTATTTTTCTGTTCTTCTGATGGAGCAGAACAATGGAAAACTAAATGGTTTTGTGAACCCGGCCAAACGGCTACATTTGGTAAGAATCAGAGATTCATAGGGAGGGGAAGGTGTTCTGTTCTTGAAAATACCTTATTTTGTCTGTTCTCATATCTAAACAGCTCTTACTTTTACTATGTTTATATGATTTTCACTATTTTGCATAGTGTAAAATAAGACAGAAAATTATTCAAAGCACTTAAAAAAACATATGCTCATTACTAGATTTGGTTTTATTTAAGATTTGAAACGTATCTAGGGGTTTTATCTAATTTTTACCTACTATTCCATATGTACCCTTTACTACTCCACTCCTGTGAATGTGGAATACTGTTTATATTTCTCCATACTTTTCTTTACTTGCAATTATAACAGAAGCATAGGACAGTGATTGCATGACATTATTTAATAAGCATGGACATGCTAAAGCATAGTTATGTGACTTATGGCAGTCATTTGCTACCTTATGTTTGTCTTTGTACGAGAGGTGTTCAATAAGTTATCTACCCCAGCATGTTCTCTCAGTGTTAGGCCCCTTTCACACGGGCGAGTTTTCCGCGCGGGTGCAATGCGTGAGGGGGACGCATTGCACCCGCACCGAATCCGGACCCATTTAATTCTATGGGGCTATGCACATGAGCAGTGATTTTCACGCATCACTTCTGCGTTGCGTGAAAATCTCAGCATGCTCTATATTGTGCGTTTTTCGCGCAACGCAGGACCCGTAGAAGTGAATGGGGCTGCGGGAAAATCGCAAGCATCCGCAAGCAAGTGCGGATGCAGTGCGATTTTCCCGCATGGTTGCTTAGAAACGGGACCAGATCTTTATTATTTTCCCTTATAACATGGTTATAAGGGAAAATGATAGCATTCTAAATAAAAAATGCTGTGTAAAATGAAGATGAAGGGGTTAAAAATAAAAAAAAATTTAACTTACCTTAGCCACTTGATCGCATAGTTGCGATCTGTCCTCTCTTTCCCAGCATCAGCTAAGAACTAAATCACAGGTCCTTTAGTTCTTAGCTGATGCTGGAAAAGAGAAGACAGATCGCAACTACGCGATCAAGTGGCTAAGGTAAGTTAAGTTTTATTATTTTAACCCCTTCATCTTCATTTTACACAGCATTCTTTATTAAGAATGCTATTATTTTCCCTTATAACCATGTTATAAGGGAAAATAATAAATTCTCCAGAATACTCTACCCGAAACCGGACTTCGGGTCTGGGTACCAAACATGGCGATTTTTCACATGCGCGTGCAAAACGCATTACAAACGTTTGCACCCGCGCGGAAAAATTGCGCATATTCCCGCAACGCAGCCGCCTCTTATCCGGGCGTCAAACATGACCCCGTGTGAAAGAGGCCTTAGAGAGCTGAGCTTGCCTGTGCAGGTTGATACATGTATGAACATGCAACACACACACAGTAGCAGTTCAGTCTGATGAAAGCACTGGAAGTGACAGGATGCCAAGTGCAGTACAGTGCGAGTCTACAAAGATAGTCTGGGATTTGGAACTTCATTACATGATTAAATTATTATGATAATGTAGGCCAGGCATCCTCAAACTGCGGCCCTCCAGATGTTGTAAAACTACAACTCCCAACATGCCCAGACAACCTACAGCTATCAAGCTACAGCAGGGCATAGTGGGAATTGTAGTTTTACAACATCTGGAGGGCCGCAGTTTGAGGATGCCTGATGTAGGCAGTAACAGGGTTCCTGCAGCAGCAGGAAGTATTCTTCTATTCTGAGGGCATCCAATCATTGGAGGCGAAGTGGAATAAGCATGTTGAAGCCAAGGAGGATTACATTGAAAAGTAGTAAGTTCAATTTTATCAGAAAATTTTGTTTTCATATTCAGGTAGATAACTTATTGAAAACTCTAGTATTTCAAGAAAAATAACCTACGCTTCTGTTATAACAGTAAGTATGTTGTAAAAGGGTCAATCCAGAAGGGTAATCAGGCAATCCACGGTCAGTATTAGTGATGCAGTGGGCAAGTTTGTACATCTGAGGTAGTGCTTGGTTCGGGCTCAAAACGTGTTGTATGTTTGGCTTTATTTTCATTTTTAGCTTTATTCTGTATAAACTTTAAAAAAAAAAAAAGTCATAGGTGTGGGGACCTTACATTTGAGAGCAGTGCTGGATACAAGCATGCAAGATGTCCATTCTTTCTTGATCAAGCTGACCAGTATCATAGATGCAGCAGGGCTGAATATGCAGTACAATGGACAAAAGTGTGGTCAGGAGCTGAATAAGTCAGCAAACATGAATCCACAAGTCTAAGTTCATACTAAGGAATAGCATCAGACAGAGAAGATAATGCTTGTAACTGGCACAGAAGCCAACATGCAGGGGTTTTAAAATGGAGTGCCCAGTACTATGCCTTGCCACTCTGTATTCGCCACCCAACATCCCTACCAGCGTCTACAGTGGCAGCCAGCAAGGAGAGCTGAGAACATTACAGTATGTATTTATTATGTCATTGTACATGCAGTATTTGGAACCCGGGGTGGGTTTTTTCTCTGGCCCCCCATACGTAAAAACATTGTGCCCCTTCACTGTTATTATGCCTTCATTTTTTCCCCTAATAGTAGTTATGCCTACATTTTGTCCTCTCACAGTAGTTATGCTGGATTGTGCCCCCCTCACATTAGTAATGCCCTCATTGCACCCCTTGACAGTGGTTATGCCCACATTGTGCCCCTTCACAATAGTCATGCCTTCAATGTACCCCTTCCCAGTAGTTATGCCCACATTGTCCCCACCTCACAGTAGTTATGCCCACATTGTGCCTTCACAGTAGTTATGCCCTCATTGTTCTCCCCTCACGGTAGTTATGTCCTCTCTGTGCCTCTTCACAGTAGTTATGCCCTCATTGCCCCCCCCCCCCACAGTAGTTATGTCTTTTCTGTACTCCATAATAGTTGTTATGCCCCTTGACAGTAGTAATGCCCTCTCTGTGCCCCTTCAGAGTAGGAATACTCACATTGTGCCCCTCAAAATTAAAAAACAAACAAAAAAAAAAACAAATTCTTACCTTGACCCGTTCCTGATGATCAGATCACCTCCGGCACTCCCCTGCAAAGACAGATTGTGTTGAAGGAGTGCACAGGCAGATTCCCCATCCTGCAGGCTCCTCCTAGATAATCCGACAGTGTGATCTGTGCCTGTAAGGCTGAATGGGGAAGCAGTAGCCTGTTTCACCATTCAGTGCGCCAGTCTGCAGGAGGGCAGGAGCGCGGGGAGTTGATCAGTCAGTAAGGCCCCTTTCACACGAGCGAGTTTTCCGCGCAGGTGCAATGCGTGAAGTGAACGCATTGCACCCGCACTGAATCCTGACCCATTCATTTCAATGGGTCTGTGTACATAAGCGTTGTTTTTCATGCATCACTTCTGCGTTGCGTGAAAATCGCAGCATGTTCTATATTCTGCGGTTTTTACGCAGCTCTGGCCCCATGAATGGTGCTGCGTTAAGTAAATGGTGCATTGCATCCGCAAGCAAGTGCGGGTGCGATGCGATTTTCACTGATGGTTGCTAAGAGATGTTGTTTGTAAATCTTCAGTTTCTTATCACTCGCGTGAAAAACGCATTAAAACGCATTACACCCGCATGATAAAAACTGAACAACTAAACGCAATCGCAGGCAAAACTGAATGGCTTTGCCTGCGAAATCACACAGTTTTTACTGAACGCATCTGCAACGCATCCGGACCTAATACGGACACGCTCGTGTGAAAGAGGCCTAAGTGAAACGACCTCCAGCTCTCCAGTGTTGTAGCAATGAGAACTTCAATCTGTATTGATGGAAGTGCTCATTGTATCCAGCACCCCCTTGACAGCCGTCCCCCTTGAAACACCACTGTGTACATGTAGGCACATTTGTGGGCAGCATATTATAGAGCAGGAGTTGATCAGACTGATTCATAGTTTTATGGGAAAAGATTCAGTATAACTTGTAATTTATACATGTAAATCTTTCTATGTTTAGGAGTACAGAGGGCGGTCCTATCAGTGATTGACAGCCACTGCATCTCTGTGTAACAGCGGCTGCTGTGCTCCGCTGTTCTCCTGCTTACCGCCGTGGTCCTAGGCACTGTGTTCAGCGGTCATCTGCTGCCTGTGCTTCCCCATTCACCACTGTTTGTTCTGGGATCCGTTCCACAGTTTCCTTTCAGCCCTGGCCAAAGCATGCTTGCTGCTTGTTTCCTGCAACACTTCCTTAAGGGCTGGTGCACATCACCTGTGCTTTATGGGTTAGATAATGTGACCTCGCTGACCAATCCTAGCCCTCCTGCATGTATATAAGTGGCTCAGCCTCCTTTCCAGATGCCTGAGTGTCAAGGTCCTTGTGTCCTGAAAAGGTTGCTGATTTCTCTGCTTGTGTTGCTGTGTACCTGAACCGTGCTTGTGTTTCTGGACACCACTACCTGTTTGATCCCTGCCTGCTTGCCTTGACTCTTCTGTTGCCGATTTGGATTGCCTGACCTGTACCTGTGCCACTTGCCCTGACCTATTGCTTGTTTGACTTCGCCTCTGCCTCATCCTTCAGTCCTGCACTGTTGCTCCTGGTTACGAATTGGCCTGCTGACTACGCTTGTACTTCTGGTACCTTGCTCAGGTACCTCCTGTTCCGCCTGGATCAGTTGCCTCGTGTGACAATCCTCCTCAAGAGGTAGCGACCTGGTGTTCCTCTGGGGAAAGCTTATCCCTACCATCAGGGGTACTGTGAAGAACGAGGGGTTCACTTAGACAACTCCCTTAGAGGAGGTAGGACGTGTGGCACAGTGGGTTCCCACCCGCTGGTTCGTGACACTATGTATGCGCAGTCATAGAGGAAAGGCTGCCAATCACTGAGTAGGACTGCCCACTGAAATTAATAAATTACATACTGCAACCATTGAGGAACTTACTGTTCCAAAAAGCATCTGGTGATAGAAGGTTAGATATCAAATATATAACAAAGATCGCATAACATCCGACTGGTGAGACCCTTCATTATAATCTTGCAAGACATCATGCTGAAGGAACAAAAAGAATACCGACGTAACAAGGGCGCAAGCGTGAAGTTAATACAGCCGGTGATTTGTGGAATTGCAGAACGCAGCAGACCAGGAAGGAGAACAAGGAAAGGTAAGACGCACTACAGCATGAACCTACTATAGCTACCACTATCGATCTTTCCCCCTCAGCTAATCCCTCTGACACAAGATCAAGCCGTCATACTGCAGAGCGCAGTAGAACGGGTGGACAACAAGGGGTTCGAGACGAAGTAGCGCAGACCAACTTGTAGCTATTAGTTATTATCCGCAGCACATTTGTTTCAACTGACTTGCAACATTTATTTATCAAACAAGCATGATTAAGTAAAGGGACAAAAGTAAACCATTTATCTGCACTTTATGAATAACTTTGTGATCAATGACAAAGTGGAAGAATTGAGTCGAAAGGTCACACTAAAACAACTGCACAAAAATAGCATAGAGCAGTGTGAACAACTCTTAACCCAGACACATCCCCTTCTACACCCAGGCAGCCCCTGTTAAAAGAGCATTGGAGTATTTCATGGGCTTTTTCTGCAGATCGCTTGGTAGTGTTCCTGGTGACGTCACCGGCACTAATGGGCGGGCTTTAGCGCTGCCCTAGCCTGTAAAAGGCTGGAGCAGCTCTAAAGCCCGCCCATTGGTTCCGGTGATGTCACCAGCAACACTGCTAGGCAGAACCCTCTGTGAGAGCTCCACAAATCGGCACCATAATAGGGACCGTGAATACAAATGATTATTGTCTTATATATATTTATATTTAAGGATATGTTTTATTACATTTATGCCTCAATAAATTGCATTGTAAGCCAGCCATATTTTTTCTATTAAATTCCAAATTTTACGGGGGGTTTTCACACAAAACTACTGTATTTTTCGCTTTATAAGACACTTTTCTACCCCAAAAGTAGGGGGAAATGGCTGTGCGTCTAATAAAGTGAATACTAGTGAGCGTTTTTCCATTTTGGAAGCGCTCACTAGTATGCATTAGGTTCTGGAAGCGGAGAAGAAGCTCTGCAAGCGCTTCCGATACCCACCCTCCCTGGTCTTCTTGCTTGGGCCCACGCTCCATTGTTCTGACCCCGTCCAGCGCCCGGCTGTATTGCGCACACTATGACCTGAGGCTGCAAACAGTCAGGTGACAGTGCAGTGCGGCCGGAGAAGACAGGGAAGCGCGACGCCGGACTCGGAGATGAGCCAAGGCGCAGGAGAGGTAAGAAAATTTTTATTTTAGTCTGATGTGGGTGTGAAAGGAAAGGGCTGATCTGAGGTCTGATGCGGGTCTAAAAGAAAAGGGCTGCTCTGAGTTCTGATGGGGTCTAAAAGAAAAGGATTGATCTGAGGTCTGATGGGGATTTAAAAGAAAGGGGCTGATCTGAGGTCTGATGGGGGTCTGAAAGAAAAGGGCTGTTCTGAGGTTTGTGGGGGATCTGACATGGAGGGCTGATGTGATTGTCCTGATTTTTATGGGGATCTGATATGAGGTCTGATGAAAAATGTTTTTCTTATTTTCCTCCTCTAAAATCTAGGGTGCATCTTATAAAGCAAAACATACGGTATATATTAATCTGCTCAGCTCCACCTGATGGTAACAAACCATTAATTGCGGATTGCTTGAACAGGAAGGAGCCGTGCCATAGAAATGAATGGGATGGCATAGTTGTAATCACAGCTGCCCACCACTATAGTTGCGACGGTGAGCAGGTAAACAATGAAGAGAAGGCAGCGCTTGTAACAGCTGAACGACAGGGGTGCGGGGAGTCAGTCCCCTGCCGATCTGATATTGATAACCTATCCTGAGGCTAGGTCATCAATATAAAAAAATGCAGACAACCCCTTTAAATTTTGCTCACTTATATAGCTCTAACATACTCTGCAGCGCTTTAAAGACATTGTCATCTCTTGCTGTTACCAATGGAGCTGGGAAGTATGTTTTGGGAGTATGGAAGGAAACCCATGGAAACACAGGGAGAACATACAAACTCCACAGAGATATTGACCTTGGTCATATTTGAATCTTAGAGCCCAGAGCAGCAAGTTACCAGTGCTAACCACTGAGCCACCGTGTAGAATGTCTGAGAACTTACAGATGGGTGGCACTGCCTGGCCCTGTCAATTAAAGTACAGAGGGTGTGTCAGTTGCAGAGTAACCTGAGCCTCTAGGCATAATGACAACGCCCCCGTTGCTCCTAGAGACTCGTTTGCATATATTAAAATGTAATTTTTCTCAGCAATGCAGGCAAATATGAACATGGGGCACAGATACCTTCAGCTGCCAAGCGCACATGCAACAGGTCAGCCAGTTTAATAGCTACTAATGTTGACAGATGCCTTTTAAAATGACCTCTGCACTTTATGATTAGCCGCTTAAAGGGGTTCTCCAGGACTAAAAAAAATGAAAATAATGAAATATTACTTTATTCCCAAATACCTTTCATTAGTTATAATGGCTGGTTTGGTCTAGGGAGCAATCAGGATAAATAAAATGGCCGCCGTCCTATTAGTACACACAAAACCTGTCCTAATCACACATGAGGACAAGTTACTTCACAACACTGAGCCAAAGAGCTGCCTCATCCTCCTCTCTGCTTGTCGGGGATTATTATCTTGAATACAGTTTAATATGATCTTTAGCAGAATCTCTGTAGAAATGAAGTATCATGAGGAGACATGAAGTACAGAGAGGAGAGTGAGGATGTGGCTGATGAGCAGCAGCTCTTGTATGTAGTCTCCATTACCAGTCTGTCCTGTCCATCCTTTCTGTACTTCATGTCTCCTCATAACTCCATTCTTACAGAGAATTCAGCTGCAGTTCTTATCATCTGTATTCAGGATCATAATACCTGACAAGCAGAGCACAAAGGAGGATGAGGCAGCTCTTTGGCTCAGTGTTGTGAAGTAACTTGTCCTCCTGTGTGATTAGGACATGTTTTGCTGTGTCCTTATAGGACGGTGGACATTTTATTTCTCCTAATGATTGCTCCCCAGACAAAATGAGTCATTATAACTAATGAAAGATATTTGGAAATATAGTTATAATAAAGTAAAATTTAAGTATTTTCATTTTCTTAATTCTTGGAGAACCCCTTTAAAGTGACATTTGCCATTTCTATGTGTATCAAAATGTTAAAGGGGTTATACAGGATTGGAAAAACATGGCTGCTTTTTTCCTGAAACTGTGTCCCACCTATCCAAAGGTTGTGTCTGATATTGTATCTCAGCAACTTTGCACCACACACGGCCTGCGGTCAGGTTTTTAGAAGCAAGCAGCCATGTTTTTCTAATCTTGAATGACTCCTAAGGATTGGATGCACATTACAAGGTTGCTGTTTGCATATTGACTTCATCCTTACAACATTGCCCCTACATGGACTGTGCATAGTATTGTAATCGATACTGCTGGTGGAAATCCAGCGGTTCCCCAGGGTGCTAGGTTGCAAATAGAAGGTGCTTCCACCTGGCAGTGGTTATGTGTCAGACACCTCTTTTGGCACCGCTGATGGATTGCAGGATGGTCGTAACCATGGAAATGAGCAGTGTATAATGTGGTGGAAAAATTAATCCAGCCAGCAAAGGAGGCAATACGGACAATCACAATACATTAGGAAGTGCCTTGTATTAACTTACTCTACATGATAAATGCCGTTTGCTGAAGTGAGACAACCCCTTTAAACCGTGTGCCATTATTTCCATTGTATGTTGAACAAAGAAACCACTAAGGTGCTCTTTTAGCCCTTTGTATATGGGAGGCAAATCCAGCCAAAAATAAAATGAAAACCCAAAACAAATAAAGTGAAAATGCAAATACTTTTTTGACTTTTTTTTTTTTTTGGCACCATGACAAAATTAAAAATAAAATGAAATCACTTAATTTGTAATTTAAGTTTTCACTCAAGCATGGCTATAATATGAGACAGCAATAAAACTAATGACATCTTTCTCCATGTCTAGGCAGTAAGGGCAAAGTTGGTTGCGCTACTAAAGGGAGGCTGCAGCGGTGCTGGTTCTGGGGCATTGCACTGGGTTACAGCAGCCTCACAGTAAAACCGAGGCTCACCGCTATTGAATCGCAGCATCCGCTTCAGCCACCTCTGGGAACCTCACATCTTCAGGAATTCAAATTGCTTCAGTGGCATGAGAGATCACTCAAAGTAGGTAGCTTGTTGGTTAGCCAAGCTGGCAAGCAGGGTATAACAGTATATGGGCACGCAATCTTACTATATGATTGTATTTATATGGACATTGTATCATTTTTCATATGAGATGAGAGTCACATGAATGCTACATATGAATACAAATATGAGCACCGTATGACAAACTCATTGACAAAAAAAAAAATAACGCACACAGATATAAATGTTGGATTGCCACAAAATCCAGCATGCAGTTATGCCTCAGGCAGGTAAATGATTACAGGTATGGTCTAAATAGATGCCAGCATAGGCCGTAAAATTGCTTCCAACGTTGCCCTATAAAAAGGCTCTCAGGGGCTACTTGTGGGTAGTGTACTTCTTGATGAAAGCTCGTTGACTGCTAGACATGCCTCTACCACACATGCAAAGACATTTTGCTCAGTTGACAGACTTTGAGAAATGGCACATAATTAGTCTCATAATTCATCTGGAGGGGTCACAGCAGTTGCGGAGAGAACAGAGCCTCTAAGTGACAATGACCCCGTTGCTTTGAGAGACTCATTTGCATATATATTTTTCTCAGCAATGCAGTCACGTATGAACATGGGACCAACACGGATGCCTTCAGCTGCCAAGGGCACATGTAACAGGTCAGCCAATGACATAGGTACAAAGCTGCTACAGATGCCCCTTATATTCTACACAGGTTAGAATACCATACAGAAATCGCCATCAGAGAAATCCCTCAATAGTTATATTAGTGGAAATGTTTCTTCACATTTTTCTGCAAAATTGATCCAAACAACAGGGTTTGACACAGATCTCATAGGGCCCCATATCAAAACTTTGTATTTTCCCCCAATGAGTTGTATGTCAAATACTTTTTTCTTATTTTTATTAAATGTTGGAAATATTTAGAAAGAAAAAAGTTATGTTCCTCCTGCTCATTCTCAACACTATGTTGCACAATGTATTTAACCTCTTTCCGACCGCCTCACACAGGATTGCGTCCTGCGGGCGGTCGGTTCATTCCTCCTTGACGCGCTCCTGAGCCCGGTGGAACGCAAATGGAACGCACCGCCGGGCTCAGGACAAGTTCGTCACCAGCCTGCCAGCCAATGATCAGCGCTGGCAGGCTGGTGATTTTCAAAATCGCCTATGGAAATAGGCGATATAAGTCATATTTACAAATATATGGCTTTTATAAGGGATCTGTGCCATGTGCTGGGTCCTTTTCATCGGTTGGACCCAGCACAGAGCACAGATCCCAAGTAAGTGCACCAATCACTACATATCAGGCCCTGATCACCCCCTATCACCCTAATTAACCCCTTGATCACCTGTCAATACATAGTGAAAGGGAAAAAAGTGATCAGTGTCACTTTTGTGAACTGTCACTTTTTTTTTTTCACCAGTATTGACTGTTAGGTTTAGGTTAGTTTAGGTCCCTTTGGTAGGTAGTTAGCGTTAGCGCCCAGCCCACCGCACTGCAGTCACCGATTCGCTGATTAGCGTAGCGCTAATCAGCGTTTGTACTTTAATAGTATCTGTAAGTGATCAGAACTGATCACGGTCAGATCTATAATAGTATTACTGTCACTTTAGTTCGCCCTCCACCCCTGATCGGTCGCCCACACCTGCGTTCACCCACGCCCGCCCCGCCGCAGTGACAAAAAAATTTTTTTTTTTGTATCACTGCACGATCACTTCACAAGCGCTGCGGCGATAAAAAATCAGTTTTGATCTTTTTTATCAATCGCAGCGGCTTCTGTACTTCGCTACACTCCCATTTGTAAGACAGGCTTGCTTTTTTTCTTGGGTAGTCTCAGGGAATACCCCCTAAATTTAGACGGCCAAATGTCAAACAAGGGGTATTCCTCTGAAGAGGCCTACAGGATTCTGACCCAGTCGGATGAGGAATGGGAACCCTCATCTGACGAATCTAGCGGGTCAGAATACGAACCTGTAGAGAGCAGTGTTTCTCTGACTCAAAGTTCTGACGAGGAGGTGGAGGTCCCTGATAGAACCAGGCGTACCCGGCCCCGTGTTGCTAGACCGCAGGTTGCGCAGGATCCGCTTCAAGGGCAGCAGAGTGGGGCTGGCGCTGCCGGATTACGTGGTGAGGCATACACCAGCAGCGCAGCCCGTCCTGGACCTACTACCAGCACTGCCGTACAACATGGTGAAGTGGCGAGCACCAGAAGGGCAGTTGAAGCTGGTACGGTGGCACGTGCAGTAGTTTCCCCGTCGCAGCCACCGCAAAGACAGGCCCGTAGAGCCCCTAGAGTCCCTGAGGTGCTGGCAAATCCTGATTGGCAGCCCCCAACTTCAGCCGCACCAGTAGTTCCCCTTTCACCGCCCAGTCAGGAGTTCGGGTGGAAACAGCTCAGATAGGATCGGCGCTGGGGTTTTTGAGCTGTTTTTCACTGCGGAGCTCTATGACTTAGTCGTGGCAGAAACAAATCGGTATGCCACTCAATTTATCGCCGACAACCCGGGAAGCTTCTATGCCCAGCCTTTCCGGTGGAAACCAGTCCAAGTTTCCGAACTTAGAACTTTTCTGGGCCTTCTCCTCAACATGGGCATTACAAAAAAACATGAATTGCGGTCATATTGGTCCACGAACCCAATTCATCACATGCCCATGTACTCTGCTGCCATGTCCAGGACACGTTTTGAGACCATCCTGCGTTTCCTGCACTTTAGTGACAACACCACCTCCCGTTCCAGAGGCCACCCAGCTTTTGACCGGCTCCACAAAATTCGGCCCCTCATAGACCATTTCAACCTGAAATTTGCAGATTTGTATACCCCCGCACAAAACATCTGCGTAGACGAGTCCCTAATACATTTTACCCGGCACCTTGGCTTCAAGCAGTACATCCCAAGCAAGCGCGCCCAGTATGGGGTCAAATTGTATAAGCTCTGTGAAAGGGCCACAGGCTATATGCACAAATTTCGGATCTATGAGGGAAAAGATCAGACCCTGGAGCCGGTCGGTTGCCCTGACTACCTGGGGAGCAGTGGGAAGATAGTCTGGGACTTGGTGTCACCCTTATTCGGCAAGGGGTACCATCTTTACGTGGACAACTTTTACACAAGTGTGGCCCTCTTCAAGCATTTGTTCCTAGAACAGATTGGCTGCTGCGGCACCGCGCGACCTAGTCGCCGGGGCTACCCCCAACGGTTTCTTACCACCCGACTTGCAAGGGGGCAGAGGGCTGCGCTGTGTAACGACGAACTGCTCGCGGTGAAATGGAGAGACAAGCGTGACGTTTACATGCTCTCCTCCATTCACGCAGACACGACAGTCCAAATTGAACGGGCAACCAGTGTCGTTGAAAATCCCCTCTCAGTCCACGACTATAACCTCCACATGGGAGGGGTGGACTTCAACGACCAGATGTTGGCCCCGTATTTGATTTCCCGACGCACCAGACGCTGGTATAAGAAGGTGTCTGTATATTTATTTCAATTGGCTGCCTATAATAGTTACGTTCTCTACAGTAAGGCTGGGAGAACAGGATCCTTCCTCAAATTTCAGGAAGAGATCATTTCGGAACTCCTGTATCCAGGAGGTTCCGTGGCCCCATCCACCAGTGTAGTTAGCCGTCTACACGAGCGGCACTTCCCTAGCGTTGTGCCTGGTACCTCAACCCAACCGCCACCCCGAAAAAGATGTAGTGTCTGTAGCAGGAGTGGAATAAGGCGTGACACCCGTTATTTCTGTCCTGACTGTCCTGACCACCCTGCCCTATGCCTAGGGGAGTGTTTCCGGAAGTACCACACTCAGGTACACTTAGGGACCTAGGGATTGCAGGACACAGGTAGTTTTTACAATCAGGCTCAAGGGTCTCTCAGGATACTAGGTTTTGAGAGACCCTAACACATAGGGGACGGTGCTGCTGTGCTACTGCAGAAGTGTGAAACGGTAGAAACCTCTCCTTTCACTTGGGATAACGTGTATAGTGTACTTCTCACCATCTCTGTGTGATTTACACTTTACACATTGTCCCATGGGAAAGGAGAGGTTTCTGCTAGGAAAATAAAGAGTGAAATGGTTAAAAAAGAAAAAAATTAAACAGGTAGCAAGAAAAAAAATCTTGAGTTAGTTCAGGTTTTAAAAGTTCCGTTTTTTTCATGTTCAGGTTTTATTCATGTTTTATAAAGTTTGCAACGTTCAAGTTATGTGCCTGTTGCCTGTTTTTCTTTTTTTTTTTTCCCCTAACCACCCTTTATTTTCCAGGTATATCAACGGACCAACCGATGAAAACGCCGCAGCACTGATGTGAATTCTGAGAGAAGCATTGCGCTGCTGTCAGAAGACACGTGAAGTCGGTGTATGCGGCGCTGCAAGACGAGATTTCTCCTCTGCAGGACAGGTACGTTTGCCCTGGCATGTGAGCTGAGGAGAGGTGTTGGAGTTCATATGCTTTGGCAAACACTTTGTATCAAAAATCTGGCAAAGATGTCTTCCTCCACACCGATCGATTGATCGATGTGAATGGAGAAATCACGTTTGCCAGGACATAGGAGCTGAAGTGGGTATGGATGTTTGGGCGGAGCCCCTATGTCCTGGCAATCGCCAGGCCCTCTATTTTTTGCATATTTTTTGGCAGAGATTTTTTCATCCACATCGATCGATGCGAATAAGAAAATCTGTGCCGTTCATTTTTCTTTCAGCCCAGAGGCTGAACGAAAAAATCTCATTACCTGTATGCTCCATATAAGGAGAATAGCAGAAACTCCTAATGCTGGCCATACATGTAATGATTGCGGAGACCCTCAAATGCCAGAGCAGTACAAAAACCTCACATGTGACCCCATTTTGGAAAGAAGACACCCCAAGGTATTCGCTGAGGGGCATATTGAGTCCATGAAAGATTGAATTTTTGTCACAAGTTAGCGGAAAGGAGACTTTGTGTGAAAAACAAAAAAATCAAATTCCGCTAACTTGTGCAAAAAAAAAATCTTGTATGAACTCACCATGCCCCTCACAGAATACCTTGGGGTGTCTTCTTTCTAAAATGGGGTCACATGTGGGGTATTTATACTGCCCTGGCATTTTAGGGGCCCTAAAGCGTGAGAAGAAAATGCGTAAAAATGCCCTCCTGAAAGGTACTCATTGGAATTGGGGTCCTTTGTGCATCTTGGCTGCAAAAGTGCCACACATGTGGTATCGCCATACTCAGGAGAAGTAGGGCGATGTGTTTTAGGGTGTATTTTACATATACCCATGCTGGATGAGAGAAATATCTCTGTAAATTGACAACTTTGTATAAAAAAATGGAAAAAGTTGTCATTTACAGAGATATTTTTCACACCCAGTATGGGTATATGTAAAAATACACCCCAAAACACATTGCTCTACTTCTGCCGAGTACGGCGATACCACATGTGTGGCACTTTTTGCAGCCAAGATGCTAAAGGGCCCTAAATCCAACGAGTACCTTTAGGATTTCACAGGGCATTTTTACTCATTTGGATTCCAAACCGCTTCTCATGCTTTAGGGGCCCCTAAAATGCCAGGGCAGTAAAAATACCCCACAAGTGACCCCATTTTAGAAAGTAGACACCCCAAGGTGTTCTGTGAGGGGCATAGTGAGTCCATGTAAAATTTTATTTTTGTCACAAGTTAGTGGAATATGAGACTTTGTAAGAAAAAAAAAAAAAAAAACATTTCCACTAACTTGTGACAAAAATTAAAACTTCCATGAATTCACTATGCCCATCAGCGAATACCTTAGGGTGTCTACTTTCCATAATGGGGTCACTTGTGGGGTATTTTTATTGTCCCGGCATTTAGGGGCCCCTAAAGCGTGAGAAGGGTTTGGAATCCAAATGCGTAAATTGCTCAGTGAAATCCTAAAGGTACTCATTGGTTTTAGGGCCACTTTGCACATCTTGGCTGCAAAAAAGTGTCACTCATGTGGTATCGCCGTACTCAGGAGAAGTAGGGCAATGACTTTTGGGGTGTATTTTTATATATACCCATACTTTGTGTGATAAATACCGCTGTAAACGACAACTTTTTAAAAAATTTATACAAAGTTGTCAATTTACAGTGATATTTCTCTCACCCAGCATGGGTATATGTAAAAATACACCCCAAAACACATTGCCCTACTTCTCCTGAGTACAGCGATACCACATGTGTGCCACTTTTGCAGCCAAGATGCGCAAAGGGCCCTAATTCCAATGAGTACCTTTAGGATTTCACAGGGCATTTTTACGCATTTGGATTCTCACGCTTTAGGGGCCCCTAAAATGCCAGGGCAGTAAAAATACCCCACAAGTGACCCATTTCGAAAGTAGACACCTAAGGTATTCGCTGATGAGCATAGTGAGTTCATGGAAGTTTTATTTTTGTCACAAGTTTATGGAAAATGAAATTTTTGAAAAAAAAAAAAACATTTCCGCTAACTTGTGACAAAAAATAAAAACTTCCATGAACTTACTTTGCCCCTCAGTGAATACCTTAGGGTGTCTACTTTCCGAAATAGGGTCATTTATGGGGTGTTTCTACTGTCTGGGCATTGTAGTACGTCAGGAAACAGGACAGGTGCTCAGAAAGTCAAAGTGCGGAAATTCACTTTTTTGCACCATAGTTTGTAAACGCTATAACTTTTACCCAAACCAATAAATATACACTTATTGCATTTTTTTTTTATCAAAGACATGTAGAACAATAAATTTTGAGAAAAATTTGTTGAGAAATGTAGTTTTATTTGACAGAAAGTGAAAAATGTCATTTTTTTGCAAAAATTTCGGTAATTTTTGATTAATAGCAAAAAAAGTAAAAATGTCAGCAGCAATGAAATACCACCAAATGAAAGCTCTATTAGTGAGAAGAAAAGGAGGTAAAATTCATTTGGGTGGTAAGTTGTATGACGGAGCAATAAACGGTGAAAGTAGTGTAGTGCAGAATTGTAAAAAGTGGCCTGGTCATTAAGGGTGTTTAAGCTAGGGGGGCTGAAGTGGTTAAAGACAACTGTGATAAATACGCTGATTAATCTTCGCTACATAAAACAGAGTGCCTGCAGCCACCACTAGAGGTAGCTACATGCATACAGTTGCCAGCTGTGAAAATCTCTATTCAGTGAGCTCCCCCAAGTGGTAGCTGCTGGGAAATGCTTGGATTTATTTCAGATACAGAACAAATTCAGCAGGAGGCTCCTTTCTTTACTACTACCTATTGGCATCATAGCAGTTGCATAGTCTGCCTCCATGGTAAATAGTCAGAACTTTCCTAGCAAATACTTCAGCACTTTACAGGTCTATCAACATAGGAATAAAACTTTGTGAATTTGTGTGCTGCAAAACCTCATTATTTTACAGAAGCAGCAAATATAATTTAAAAAATCGTATCCACAAACTGCTAAATAATCTGCAGCATAATTAAACTGTGGCGTAGATTTTAAATCCACAGCAGGTCAAGTTATGCTGTGGAGTTTCACCATGATTCCACAGATAAAATCCCCAGTAATATCCACAAAGAATCTGCATTTAAATAATTTTAAAATGACATATTAACTGGGTTTAAAGGGGTTGTGCATGTTTGGCCCCTCCTGGGCAGACCTGCGAAGGGAAGCATACTTACCTGCTTCTCGATGCTGGCTCTCTGCTCCTTCGCTCCAATGCCTCCGCTGCTCCGCTTGGGTCCCTGGATGTAAACTTGCTGCCAATCAATGGCAGCAGCGGTGACCTGCTCCCCTTGCGTCACGACAAATGGTCACATGACACAAGGGGATCAGTTTAATGCTGCGGCCACTGAAAAGATTAGGAGAAGAAAGGTATGCTGCTTTCAATCAGCTAGGGCAACCTTACCAGCACTATGCCTGTGTTAATAGGGTTGATCCTACTGACAGATACCCTTTAAGATAGGACTGTAGGTATCTCTTATGGTCAACAGTGACATAATCCAGACTAGATTGCAAAATTAATTATTTAATTTCACTATACATGTTGTATACAATAATTTTATACATTATAAAAATGTGACATTACTCAGAAAGGACAAGGAAATTTAATTCTAGGCACTAACAAGTTCCGTTAACATTCTAGATGCCAGGGGTTCGCTCAGCTGGAGGGATAGTCTTATATGGGTTCATGATGCCTTTTGGATCCAGCATATGTTTAAGATTCTGCATAATGCTCACTGCTCCTCTGGACTTGCTGTAATAAATGTGGTCCCTCTTTTTGAATCCCAGACCATGTTCAGCACTTATACTGCCACTGTGTTGAGATGTCCATTCATACACAAAAGGCTCCAGGGCCGACGTTAAGGCATCACTGTGCGACTTTGCTGTGATGTTTAAATGCAAGTTTCCATCACCTGTAGAACAGACGGGATACATAACATCAGATTTCTATGTTGATGCCACTAGTTACTACGATAACTTTTAGCTTTAATTGTATTGCAGTATAAAAAAAGATATTAATTAATTAAAATGAAAAGCAGGCTTTAGGTATAGTGTGACTAGCGCCCTAACATTTGTGAAACTTTATGATTGTAATGTTATGACGCATGCAACTTAATAATAATAACTAATATACAGTCATCTGGAGGCATCTTACAATACAGACATTTTCTGTAGTTTAATTTACAGGTTTATGTATTTTTTCCATGACATCAGATATACTGTAACCTACTGTATTTTTTGTTTTGTAAGATGCACTTTTCCCCCCCAAAGTTGCAGTATGCATTAGGTGCAGGGAGTGGGTGAAGCACCGTGAGCGCTGCCGCTACTCACCCTCCCTTGTCATCTTCTCTGGGGCCGCGCTGCACTGTAACTGCGAACTGCACACATCGTCAGGACCTAATGCGCGCACTATAACCTGGCTCTGCATGCAGTCAGGGGACAGTGCAGTGTGAGCAGGAGAAGACAAGGGAGTGTGACTGGAGGAGTGATAGCTGGACCTGGAGAGGAGCAGCAGAGGTAAAATAAGTTCTTTATTTTATCTCTGATCTGAGGTCTAGTGGGGGTCTGGCATGGAAGTTTGATCTGAGGTCTGATGGGGGACTGGCATGGAAGTATGATCTGGGGTCTGGCATCAAAGTCTGATCTGAGGTCTGATGAGGGGCTGGAATGGAAGTCTGATCTGAGGTCTGATAGGGGTTTGGCATGGAAGTCAGATCTGAGATCTGATGGGGGTTTGGCATGGAAGTCAGATCTGAGATCTGATGGGGGTTTGGCATGGAAGTCAGATCTGAGGTCTGATGGGGGTTTGGCATGGAAGTCAGATCTGAGGTCTGGTGGGGGTCTGGCATGGAAGTCTGATCTGACGTCTGGCATGGAAATCTGATCTGAGGTCTGATGGGGGTCTGGCATGGAAGTCTGATCTGAGGTCTGATGGGGGTTTGGCATGGAAGTCTGCTCTGAGGTCTGATGGAGTTCTGGCATGGAAGTCTGATCTGAGGTATGATGGAGGTCTGGCATGGAAGTCTGATCTGAGGTCTGATGGGGGTATGGCATGGAAGTCTGATCTGAGGTCAAGGGGGTTTGGCATGGAGGTCTCATGGGGGTCTGATGTGAGTTCCTGATATGGGGGTCTGAACTGAGTTCCTGATTTGGGGGTCTAATCTGAGGATCTGATATGGAGTTCTTATCTGAGGATCTGATGAAAAATATTTTTTTCTTATTTTCCTCCTCTAAAACCTGGAGTGCGTCTTATCAAGCGAAAAATATGGTACTTTATTTTTCTCAAGGACTTCTAGTTGTCAGTGCCCTAGTCTGTAAGAAGAATGAATCAGCAATGGCACAGAAGAACTTATCAGCCAGGATGATTGCCCATAAAGAGAACCCTGTAGGTTTCTAACAATGCGGGTTCTCACCCCACAGTTTTAATGTGTTTTTGGAACCACCAGATTAAAATGTATTTGAGAAACCTAATATAGTTTTAAAAAAATTGCTGATAGAGGTTTAATGTTATAAAAAAAAATACTGTGGTGTGAAAAACCAGCCGACTAGCCTATTTTATGTGTATGTAATAAATGTGTCAACAAGGAAAAGCACTGCAGCGAGTTCTCTCACCTAAATGTCCATACCCAACCACACATTGAGCAGACGAACCTAAACGAGCCCTTGTTTCTTCTACGAGTGTGTACAGTTTCTCCACAGGCATTGACAAGTCATATTTGTAGACATAACCATCATGGGCTAGAGCCTCCGTGATACGTTCCCGGAGGGCCCAAAGGGACTGTGTGAAGGAAGATAAATTAAATATACAAAAATAAAAACGAGATTAAAGGGGTAGCATGAAAGAACAAAAGAAGTGATACTCACCCTTTTCTCAGTGTTCTGGTCCTGCAGCGCTGCCATCATCTTCTTGGCTGCAGCAGTAATGTACCAAACAAACCATGTGACTACTGAGTCCAGTGATTGGCTGCAGCAGTGAAATGATGTGTACAATACATCACTGCTGCAGCTAGGAAAATAAACAGCAGCAGGGAGGACCAGAACTCGACCATGGAAGCAGTAGGGGTGAAAATGGGAGAATAGCACTTCTTTTGTTATTTTATGACATTTATAAAAATTTATATTTTAAGCCAAATATAAACATTAACAGCAAAATGATCCAATTCAAATATATATATATATATATATATATATATATATATATATCGCAAAGTGAAGTATAATATTAACTTTCTCAAATGCACAAACAATAAAATCTATTTTATAGGAACACAAATATATATTTTGTTTTTAAACCACAGGACATAGAGGTGTTGCTTATGGTCTGATTTAAACCCCAGATCCCAGTACTGCAAGATGACAATGCTAACCACTGAGAGAAAAAGACAATGCAGAAGCACTCTGCAAACACAAATAAAGTACAATAATGCCTTCATTATAGAAAACATTCTAGTGCTAATATTACACTTATTTAGCAAATTTGAGATTTTTGGCAAATACATTTTGTACAAAATTATTTGGTCCCGACTGCCAAAAGTCAAGGGGATCTCTATAAGACGGGAACCTAACACTAAATACTATCTGTTATGTGCCATAATGGCCACTCCCTGAATTTTATGGTGGCCATTATGGCAGGTAGTATTTAGTGTTAGGTTGCTGTCTTATAGAGATCACCTTGACGTTTGGCAGACGGGCCCAAATAATTGTGTACAAAATGTATTTGCCAAGAATCTCAAATTTGCTAAATAAGCATAGCATTAGCACCATAATGTTTTCTATAATTATGGCATTATTGTACTTTATTTGTGTTTGCAGAGTGCTGTTGCATTCTTTATTTTTTTCTTTGTGTTTCTAGCCATGGCAGTGTGCATCTGCACATTGGGATGTGCTGACTGACCCCCTTTTTTTGCAGTAATGGTAACCACTGAGCCATCATGCTGTAAAATTACCTGTGGAATCTAACACCTTTGTACTATACTGTAAAACAATATTCGTTTTTTACTCACTTTTTTTCACATTTTGTTCTGTTGAGACTAAACAGCCTCTGCTGCTGGCAAACAAATGATTCTGTGTGGGGACGAGCGACGGCATTAAAGCCCCTTTACACTGCACAATTGAGTAGACGATTGTCGGGAAGGAAGCGTTCCTTCCTAAGAATCGCCTGCTAGTCAGTGGAGGAGAAAGCTGTATTTATATCCAGTGGTCTCCTCCACAGTACGGGGTAGGAGCGATAGCTAATGCCATAGCCTGTCTTCATAAAGAACTATTGTTTGCAGCAGAGGCTACTTAGACAGCACAATCTGCTGCCGGCAAACGATGATTTAGGTGACCACACCAACGATACTATTACCAGATGAACTAGCTTGTTAGCGATAATCCGTCTGATGTTCAAGCAGTGTAAAGGGGCCTTTAGCGAGCGCTCCTCCATAAACTGTGTAGTAGATCACTGCATGTAAATGCAGGAGGCCTCCTTTACTGATGAGCAGGTGATTGTTGGGACGGAATGATCCCTTCCCAGCAATCGTTAGTCCAATTGAGCAGTGTAAAGGAGCTGAACACTTATGTCAATACAAGATTTTAGCCTTTCCTTTTCATTGGCTTCCGTATATGGTAGACCCCATGCGGAATGGAAAAGTGAAGTCTACTGCTCTTTCGCATCTTTTTTCTTCCCGATGTATACATAGGGTAACATAGTAACATAGTTTAAGGGCAAACATAGGTAAACAATAAAATTATACAAATATAATTATGTCTGTTATATACGGAGTACAAATAATATTTTTCTTAAACACAGAGAACCCCTTTAACACCACATATGACACGCTGCAGATTAAGGCCATACCATTATTTTAGCCTGGTCTGTAGCTACTGTCCCGGATGTCACAAGTCCTGACTCCATTGCCTTCTCCAGAAATATATTGAGCTTCTCTTCATCGTGCTTTCCACAGGAGCCAGAGGTTTCTACCAAGACGTAGAACGCATTGTCTGCGGTTGTAAAATACCCACATTAATCCTACAGTTATGTACATCAGAATCCCCACTGGTCACCGGGTTGTCATCCCTCACCTGGTAAAGGATTAGTAAGTTTTAGATGTGTTTGCACCATCCTCATAGACTCCGAGTCCATGAACTCACAGGCCGACAGAATCTCTCCCAGGTGATCTCTGCACAGTGTGAACAACTGCAAAACTCTGCTGAAATGTTCACATCCTAGAGCCAAAGATAAGAACCAGTATTAGATAAAACTGCATACAGTATTTCTGCAACACTCAAAGGGGTTTTCAAACCAGCACCTGGATCGGAATACTTTTGTAATTGCATGTAATTAAAAATTTTGTATAGCCAGAGAGCTATTTAATAAAATGTATCTGTATGGCGCCACCTACTGTTTGTTCTTTTCCTTATATTTTGTCTTAGGCCTCTTTCACACTTGTGTTGTGAAGATCCGGCACAACGCAAGTGAACTGAAAGCATTTGAAGACTGATCAGTCTTCAAAATGCTTTCAGTGTTACTATGGCAGCCAGGACGCTACTAGCGTCCTGGTTGCCATAGTAGCAGTGGGGAGCGGCATACTTACATTCCGTGCGGCTCCCAGGGCGCCTGAATGACGCCAGAGCGCCCGCGCACATGGATCACGTGATCTATGCACTGGGGCGCCCTGACGTCATCCTGGAGCGTCCCGGAGCCGCAGGGAATGTAAGTATGCCGCTCCCGCTCCCCTACTTCTACTATGGCAACCAGGACTTTAGCATCCTGGCTGCCATAGTAACCATTGACAAAAGCTAAACGTCGGATCCGGCGATGCGCGGAAACGACGTTTAGCTAAAGGCCGGATCCGGACTAATGCCCTTCAATGGGCATTCATTCCGGATCCGTCCTTCCGGCATGCTTTCAGGATTTTTGGCTGGAGCAAAATCCGCAGCATGCTGCGGATTTTGCTGCGGCCAAAAAACGTGTCAGTACTGAACTGAGGACATCCTGATGCATCCTGAACGGATTTCTCTCCATTCAGAATGCATGGGGATAATCCTGATCAGTAGCTTTCCGTCCTAGAGACCCGAGGACGGATCTCTAGGACGGAAAGCTAAAACGCTAGTGTGAAAGAGGCCTTACTGAGCTGCAGGAATGTCAGAGGGAGAGAGCTTCGGCAGAAAGGGCACACCCCCTGAGCAGCCAGGCTGAAGATAGTCTAGCAGAGCAATTGGAGCAGTAAATGGGGAGCTTTGTTAGAAAGGTATTGTCATTTACTGTATGATGTCTGATTTTAATTTTTAACATCAATCATGGCATGTAAATGACGGTGTTTGTATTTCAATAAATACACAATTATATAAAAATCATGGCATAACCCCCTTAATGGCTTATACCCCAAATAGACAAATATTATACAACAATGTGGAGAAATGGGGGAGCAGCTTCTCAATTCTGAATTACCCAACAGGGGATTTAAAAATTAGTTTTCTAAATCAGACAATTCTCACAACTTGCTCCCCATTACAAAAATGGGGGGATGGTCTCTGCTTAAGCTGCCTATGACTTTATGCGCTACATGTACGGTGTATCGTCCTGGACCTTATACCTGCGCTATTGTGAGCACAGGGGTAGTGGGCCGATGCTGAACTTGTCTGGAGTAAAATTTGCAAAATATGATGTGCCATATTTATAAAGCGCCTGTTGCACTTTACTGACATAGAAGTTGGAATAAAGTGAGACCAGGTGTGACTTTTTTATTACAATTTTTCTTTATTACTATTTTTTCTGCTTAATAAAAAAAAAAAAAAAAGTTAATTCATCAAAAATCTGGGGCACTGTGCTATGCATTCTGCATCGCCTAGAAGTGATTGACGCACATGTACTCACAAACTGGATGGGGCAAGGAGGCCGATACTAAGCTTTGCTATGGGGGCTTATGATATCTGTGTACTCCCCTGCATGTGATCACCTAGTGTGCCCCAGAATAGCAGAGCTGCTGGGTCGTAGCAAACCAAGATGAGCTCTGCTAGGGACTAATGTTACTAATGGGGCTGTATTCACCTGTAACCTATGGAAGACTGCACAATAAAAAACCCTGTACAGAGTACATTTTCTCAGAGTAATGTATGGTGGTAGTTACATTGTGTGCCTCTGATTTTTTTAGGCACTGTTCAGCATCATCATACCGACAATATTAATCAGTTTTCCATCAACCTCAGTTTTAAACAAACTAAATGAGCAAAAATGTTTAGAGAAATATCACTTAGGTAAGGTGCTGCTTCTCCTTAAAGACACCAGCTGTGTATGGAGACATAGTGGCAATGTTTCATGGGAAAATAATATGCAAAGAGCGGGGGCGTTATGCTAACCGGGACCTGCTGCACTTACATGTAACGGGGCCTGGTGCAAATTACTAGGGGCACTATAGGGAGATTTCTGGGGGCAGTGGGGGAATGAACATTACTGTCGACAGTGAATGGACATTACTGTCGGCAGTGAAAGGACATTACTGGAGGCAGTGGGGGCAGTATAGGGACATTACTGTGGGTGCTAACGGGACATTACTGAGGGTAGTGGGGGGATATTATTATTACCAGGGCGGGAGAGGGGAGCCCCAATCCAAAGTTTCCCCTGGGACTCTAGTTACGCCACTGGCAAAGAGGTATCTCTCAAGAATAGAGAACCATCTCGCTAGCGCCACCTTTTGGAATTGACTCCCTATGAATTAAAGTCTAATTTTTTACCAAGCCTTGGGACATGACAAGGGAAAATAGCCAAGCCAAGAGAAATATCAATGAACGGATCAAACAAATCGCCTTACCTAACAAGGCCACATTTACTGCACTTGGTTTGCGAGGGCACAGAATGGATAAAGCAGTGATGAGGCCTAGAGTTCCCTCTGATCCAATGAACAGCTGCTTCAGATCGTAGCCTGTGTTATCTTTGCGCAAGGAGTTGAGACAGTTCAGAATGGATCCATCAGGAAGAACCTGACAATGGGTTAAAAAAAGAAGACAATAAAAAAAAAACAATGGAAAAGAAAAGAGAACAAGATATCTGTGAGGCATCTCTTCAAATAGCTTACAGCTTCAAGTCCTAAGACTGTTCCTCGTAGGGATCCATATCGCAGAAGTCTGAGGCCACCAGCATTCGTAGCCAGGTTTCCACCTATGTGACAGCTTCCCTTGGCTCCTAGATCTAGTGGCATGGTGTAACCCCGTTCTCCCAGATACTGATTTAGCGACTCTAAAATGCAGCCTGCCTGGCACACCAAGGCACCTAAAAAAATAACGACATGTGAGAAATATACAGTGAAACCTCTCCAAAAGACGACCCCCATCTACACAAGGTTTTTCTGTATATTTGCCTATTACTTGAAAAGATCCTTTCCCTGCAATTACCATTTTTATGTAATTTTGGATAGTGGGATAGTGCAAGTACTTCCTGGAGTTATAGCTGGTTACATGTATCCTGGGATTAGAAAGTAAAAAGTTGTGTTTCCTACCTCTATATTCCCCTTTAGCACACTTCATTTCCAAAACCAGAACGGCTAACTTCCTCCATCTGGTAAATCACCCATGAATCACTGACAGCACCCTGCATTTCCAGGGCACACATTCAGAGTCAGTGCAGAGGTTCATGTGATCCTGAAGATTACATTGTATATAGTCTTATGCTGAAGTACCTTCATACAGTGCCAAAAATCAATATGATTGTTGTGAAGGCTGTCTATAATTGTTCTCTGAGACATAACTTGAAACTCCTGGGACCCCTGAACCCCCCACATACCATGTGTCACTGGTGTCTTCTTATGTGTTTGAAGAACTGTCCAGGGGTGGGCTAGGAACTTAAAGTGGACATGGAAAAAGCCCTGAAAGTTGCCCCGTGTCGTAGTTGGGTTCAAACTAAAAAAAGGTGGGGAAACACAAGTAGGCAGGAACACAATACCGCTCCAGCAGAACCAAATACCAGAGTGCAGCACAATATAATGCCGCCCTCGCCACAATAAGAAACTGTATCATCGTCCTGAGGAAGGTAATACAATTGAATTCAAGAGGGCACCTGCGGCCGCTGGTCAGGTGCTTAAAGGGGTATTCCCATCACGCTTTTTCATACTTACCTGCTCCCGGCGCACCGTTCACTTCCTGGTTTCGGCAGGGGGCGGGCTCCATCTTGATTGACGTCTTCTCCCGGCCGGGCCGCACGCTGGACTGAACGCGCACGTCGCCGCGCATGCGCCCTGGTGACTTCTTCCTGGCAAGTATACTATACTGGCCAGGAAGAAGTCACCATAGCGCATGCACGGCGTCGGCGTGCGCTTTCAGGACTGCGCGCGGCCCGGTCGGGAGAAAAGAAGAAGTCGTCTGCGCAAGCGCGGCCACAGCGATTCGGGAGGAGAGCGGTGGCCGTAACCAGAGGAGACGGAAGACAACAGTCAGGTGAGTATATCTTCATTTTCTTCTAAGGGGTGGGAATTAGTTAATTAAACATATTTAGAAAAATGATCACTGTTAAATCATTAACAGATTTAACAGTGATCATTAAGATGGGAATACCCCTTTAAGTACCTGATGCTCCTACATTAATTAATATTGAGAGCATCCAAACATTATCTACCTGCCTGACAGCCATGAGTAGGGCCTGGGTGACCCTCTTGGCAGGGGCAAAATTTCCCGGTGGGCTGATGCCCAGGGGGCACCTGGGCCCTGTTCATGGCCGGCCAGTGGAAGTTTTTGGGGATGTATTTTGTGCTGCTGGCAGTATTTTGAGATAGACTTTGGTGTTTGGTTCTGTTGGGGTAGTATATTGTGCTGCAATATGGTATTGCTGGCCCTGCCTTCCATCAATTTGGACCCGACAACAAAACAGGGCCACTTTTAGTATTTTTTTTCCAGGTCCACTTTAAGTTCCCAGTCTGCCCCTGCACTCTGGGCATCGGCCCACTGGGAAATTTTCCTGTAGGGTCTATGGCCAGTCCGCCCCTAGAGCCCTCAGACAGTAGGGCCTGGGTATGACTGCTACCTCAGCACCTTCATACACAATGCACCCAACAACCACTTGATTCAACAGAATGGAAGATGAAGAATAATATTTAGGGTAAAATCAAACAAGAAAAAGTGACGGTAAGGAGAGGAATCCAGTGACTCACCCGAAACGTCATCAAAACTGATCACCTGGTCCATGAGAGCAGTGGAGATGAGGATCTCATCAAACACAGGGATACTGCCTCCGACTAGACTTGTGTTTCCTCCCTGAGGGGTTACTGCCAGGTCCCTTTCATTACAATATCTGTAGGCACAAGGACAGGAATCTAGTAATGATAATTATAGAACTTGGAACAGGCAAATAAAAAAAATGTTAAAAAAAAACGGCCATATAATATACAAGGCATTATCCACGCTTCTTCATATTTATCAATGGAAAAATTATCAGACTTAGGTGCTGAAAGTAAAGCTCCAAGGTGTGCAACTAATCACCCATGGGCATAGCTATAGGGGGTGCAGAGGTAGCAGTCACTACTGGGCCCAGGAGCCTGAGGGGGGCCAAAGACCCTTGTGCCGCATAAGACGACACAAAGCACTGAGGGAAGGGGGCCCAAGCTGAACTCTGGCACCAGGGCCCATGAGCCATTAGCTACGCCCCCTGTAATCACCCTACAATTTAATATGCTGTCCATAGTCTTTTTTTTTTTTTGGCAGGCAACTATTATATACTATTACTATCAGGCCTGTCTGCATCACTGCATGATCATAGTGGGACCCCTCTGGGACAGGTTAGTCTTCTAGACTGTCCTTCCCTTTTCTGTTCATGTGCCCGAAAAATGACCCCTGGCCCTAATACTGACCAATACTGTAATAATAACCCTAATCCTAATAGAGAGCCTAACCATAATACTGACCCTAACCTTATTACTAATCCTAATCCAGACTCCTAACTGTAATACCAACCCTAATAATAACGGTAACTGTAATACTGACCCTATTATTAATCGTAACCCTAAGGGCTCATGCACACGACAGTATGTATTTTGTGGTCTGCAAAAAAAACGGATCCACAAAAAATACTGATGACATCTGTGTGACATCCGTATTGCATCCATTTATTTATTTTTTGGGGGGGATCCATTGTAACAATACCTGTCCTTGTCTGCAACATTAACGCTAAAAGCTGCGTTCCTGGCCAAAGGTTGCTAAGCGCTATTGTAGGCCATCAATGCTGATCATGGGGGTCTGAACTCTCCCACCAATCAGCACAGTGACGCCAAGGATGCTCCGTGTTTCTGACCCTGATTTTTGGTCACACAGACACAATGGAGGCTATTTACTAATCGTTTTATGCCACTATACTAATGTAAAAAAGTCACCGATTATGGCGCATGACATACAGTATGTGTACCATAATTTGTGACTTTTTAAGCTTCTTGGCACTTTTCTGGAGCAATGTCCACTACGTCCTCACTCAAGTATGGCAGAGCGGATTAACCCTATAGATGCGGAAGGTGATTAGGCACCACAGCATCTAGGGGATTAAAAGGGCAGCGGAGTTGATAATATACCGTATTTTTCACTTTATAAGACAAATCTTCTGATAAGACGCACCCCAGTTTTAAAGGAGGAAAAAAAAAGGAGCGCCATCTATTGGAATTGTAAACTTGATCCCTGTGTTAGCTGTTACAAATGTAGAGAAGCACAGCGCCCTCTAGAAGACATACAGAGTCACTGTTCAGTCAGGAATTAAACAACATTTAGCGGATGCTTGCGATTTTCCCGCAGCCCCATTCACTTCTATGGGGCCTGCGTTGCGTGAAAAATGCACAATATATAGCATGCTGCGATTTTCACGCAACGCAGAAGTGATGCGTGAAAATCACCGCTCATGTGCATAGCCCCATAGAAATGAATCGGTCAGGATTCAGTGCGGGTGCAATGCATTACCCTCACGCATTGCACCCGGCAGAAATCACGCCCGTGTGAAAGGGGCCTTAGGGGTTAAACAAGTTAACGATCACAGGCAAACAAATTTGCACACAATAACTTTTGCAAACAAATGCTTGTCTGTCATCGGCTTTAAATAACTAAATGCAATCGTGTTGATAATCTTCCACTCGTCTAAATGCACCATAAGCCTAGATGCAGCTTTCCTGACCAATAACAGTTGATCTCAGGGGGTTAGCCTGCTTTAAAGAGGACCTCTCACCTCTCCTGACATGTCTGTTTTATAACACTCCCTTACTTGCATTCTCCATGTAATAACAACCCTGAAGCATCTTTTCATATAACGCTCTGTTGTGCCATTTCTACTAACAGTTTTTGAATAAGTCTACGGCTACACGGTGACATTCATGTCGCACAACATATTTTATAATGCTAGTCTATGGTGTCGCACTGCAACATGACAGTCGCACAAAAATCCATCTTGGATGAGTTTTTTGCAAGTGTTGTGTTGCAGTCGCAGCATGTCGCAGTGCAACACCATAGACTAGCATTATAAAATATGTTGCGCAACATTAATGCAAAAAATATCGTTGTGTAGCCCTAGCCCAGTGATGGGCAACGTGTGGCTCTCCAGCTGTTGCAGAACTACAACTCCCAGCATGCAAAGCCTGTCTATAGCTATCAGCCTACTGCAGGGCATGGTGGGAGTTGTAGTTTAGCAACAGCTGGAGAGCCGCACGTTGCCCATCACTGCCCTAGCCTAACAGTTCATCTGGGTCTTACCAGTTGAGGGTGTGTCCTTGCATAGTCTGAAACTATCCAATCAGTGCTGCCAGTGTCAGTATCTGCAGGAACACACCGACCACGGGTAACACCCAGTTGGACCTTTACTCAAAGCTTCTAGCAGAAATAATTATATAGTTTTAAGAAAAGATGCTCCAGAACTGTTATTTCATATAGAATACAATTATTTACTAAAGCAGACATGTCAGGAGAGGGGACACATTCAAGCAGGTATGTATTATTAGCTATGTACATATTGCCCACTGTAATGTGTAGTTATAGAACGGAAACACTTACTTCAGGATCTGGGACACCTCTTCTGTAGTCCGAGGTTTTAAAAGTACTTTGCTACGTCCTGAAAAATGTACATAGTATAACATAAGGAAACTAAAGCATTATTTACAGGTGTATATGTATTCTCCACATATAAGAATATCTCCACATTTAACAGTAGTAAGGAACTTTTAGCGGACCTTATGCGGAACCATTCATTTCAATGGGTCAGCAAAAAAACGGAAGTTACTCCTTGTGCATACCGTTTCCGTGTGTCCGTATTTCCATTTCCGCAAAAAATAGAACATGTCCTATTAGGCCCTATTCACACGTTCGCAATGTTCGTCCGCACCCGTTCCGCAAATCTGCGGAACAGGTGCGGACTTATTCAGTTTGAATGGGGACGTGATGGATGCGGAGAGCACACACTGTGCTCTCCGCATTCGCATTTGCGGAGCGCGACGCTGATCTTCCGGCCAGCGGCTCCGCAATAATATAGAGCATGTCCTATTCTTGCCCGCAATTGCGGACAAGTATAGGCATCTCTATAGGGCTGGTGGCAAGGTGTGTTGCGGATCCGCAACACACTACGGACGTGTGAATTAGGCCTTATTGTCTGCTTTACGGACAAGGATAGTACTGTTCTATTAGGGGCCAGCTGCTCCGTTCCGCAAAATACGGAATGCACAAGGACTTCAGCCATATTTTTTGCGGATCCGTTTTTTGCGGACACCAGAATAAATACAGTTGTGTGCATGAGCCCAAATTCTGTAATGATATTATCACTGTGCTAGAGTGCAGAATACAAGGTATACTATACAACTTGTGTGCCGGAACCTCAGTTATCTGCTTATGTGGTCCAAATATAGCAGTGAATGCTTTATCTGAAGGGCCCTGCACTCTTCTACCATGTCATATTTCCTGGGTGGGTCAAGGGCCCCAGAGGTAGAACTTCACAAGTAAAATTGGTGCCTACTGTGTGGAGTGAGATACAAATACTAGAGACAACTTGTGGACATTGTGCATTAAGCTTCTTACCCTATGGTATTGCCATATCTCACCCTTTTAAAGCCTATGGTACATATTAAAAGTCATTCCTTACCTCTCACTGTTCGTAACCAGTCAACGTTATAAGCTTCCAAGTCGCCTTCATGAGTGACAACTCTACCAGGGATTAGTTTCTTAAAGTGCCGGATATCTTCATCGGAGATCTCTGAAAAAGGCAGGCGGGATACTCCGTACCTTTCTGCCGTGAGTGGCGGGTCCTTTGCTTGACTCATAAATCTACAGGCTATTGATAAGGGGCTCAGACCCCATCGAGGCTCAACCATCTGAAGGATCTTCACCGCGTCCTGTAATTTTCTCAAACCCACGTTGAGTCCAAAATAGCTCATGTTAAGCCTAAAAGAAATGCACATTAGTTAGTACGTCGTGTAATTAACATATTCATGGTCACCAAGGAGTTAAGGTTTAAATTCTCCTACTGGACAGAAGACCAACAGAGTAATCAATAAAGAGTAAAGAGGGTATCCCATGACTAATATAAAAAATGAAAATCAGATCATATAGTACATGACAACCTCTTTCTAACAAAGCTAGAACCAGCCCTGTACCTCACATGGATCCAGAGATCTCCCTGTTCATTGCTCTGCTAGATTTATACCAAGTTTGCAGCTCAAGGAGAGTGTCCTTTCTGCTGCAGCTCAGGAGGCGTTTCATTTCTGCTCGAGCTCTCTCCCTATCACAGTTGAAGGTAGAAACTGAGCATGTGAGTCAGACAAAGAAATAAGAAAAAAAAAAAAAAAGCAGATGGCGCTATACAGATACATTTTATTTAATAACTCAGTGACTATGCTAAATTTTTAATTACATGCAATTACAAAAGGATTCAGATCCGGGTGCTAGTTTTAAAACTGTAGAATATTATCTGTGTGACAACCCCTTTAATTGGCAGTCAGATTCCCTATAAAACCCCCTAAGGCGCGGGTCACACGTGACCGATTAGCTGTGGATTTGATGTATCGGATTTTTGTGCGGAAAAGCTGCGGTATTGTGGATATGAAATCTGCAGAATGTCAATTTATACAGTGGATTTCTTTAGCAGATTTTACCCTTCTCAATGGAAAGAGTAAAATCCGCTGGCTTTTCTGCAGCAAAAACAGCATGTAATACATAGGGATTTGTTGAGATTTTTTTTTTTTTTTTTGCTGCTGAAATGCAGTAAAAACCGCAGTGGATTTTTTTGCTGGATTTTCAGTCACTTGTGAACCCAGCCTAACAGACAACAAGTAACTCTGACATTTTTTTCTTTTGCAGCCAGTCCCCACTTCTGACCTTATTTCCTTGGGGTCGCTTCTCTCTGTGATGTCCTAGTTACATGTCCCTTGAATGTTGCGTCACAAGCACAGTCCACGCTATGCCTCCGGGAAGCCGATTGCGCAAGCGCTCGGCCTTTCTGCTCTTGCAATATTTCGGGGGATTTAAGCTGTGAAGCGCTCGTCGGTTGCACTTATGACAAGGCAGCAGAGTCTATTGTACTCGCTGGAAGTGTTGTCCTTGCTGCTTGTGCAATCAGGTGTTTACGGTATTTTGGGCAAAGTCCTAAGGTTGTTCTCCTTGTTACTTTTAGATGTCTAATGCTGGGGATCAGAAGAGGACAAGGAAAAGCTGATCTTTCCATCTGTAACTTTTAGGCTGGGAACACACCTAAGCGTTTTGCAGGCGGGCGTTTTTTCAAGCGTTTTTATGCGCAACAAACGCGCGATTGTATGTGCGTTTTTTGTCATTAATGAACGCACGTTTTTCACGCGTTTTTGTGATTGACAGGTGCTAGATCCACTAAAAATGATTTACCTTTGGCAGTTTGGCCTGCTTTGGCCATTTGCGGCCACTCTTTCCATAGGCTTTTGCCTATATCTTCCCAAGCCTGCTGTCTGTATCTTCTATTTTTATATTTTGGGTCCTTCGTGTCATAAAGACAGCGTTTCGGACGCACGAGCCTGATGAGGGTCTCTGCTTCACAGCCTGCTTCCTCCATGTTTGGGCCTAGGATTCTGTCTTGCACCTGGGAGTGGCCTTTTTCAGCTGGTTGCCTAGTAAAAAACGCGCGTTCGTAGGCGCGTTTTTGAAACAGAAAACGCGCATTTCTTCATCTTTGCGCGTTCTAATACAATCCTATGGACGGAAACGCGCGCAAAAATGCCCTAAAGAAGCGCAAGTAGAAGCGACAGCGTTAGGCGTTTTCCAGCGCGTTCAAACGCGCTGTAAAACGCCCAAATGTGAACCATGCCCATAGGGAAGCATGGCTTTTCACATGTTGTGCGTTTTACAGCGCGTTCGAACGTGCTGTAAAACGCTTAGGTGTGTACCTAGGGTCAATGAAATATCCCAGCCTCACAGCGCTAAATGTCAAATGGTGAATTCCAAGTCTCTCACTCATGGTTCTTCTTGAGACTTTCTGAAGTTATGTCTGAAGATTCTGATAGTGGAGCAGAGAACTGTAACATATTTAATAAAGATAAATCCAGCAAGTTATTAAAGAGCACCTGTCCCCTCTCGTGACATGCCTATTTTAATAGCTACATGCGTTCCCCACATAATACCAATTATGCCAAAAATACCAACATAGAGCAATAAGAATAGATGCTCCAGAATTGTTATTACATGGGGAATACATGAAGCTATTAAAACAGACAGGTCAGGCAAGGGGACAGGAACTCTTTAAAATCAGCAAAAAGATGTGGATAGTGATCTGGATAGTTATTAGATCTCCCCTCAGTCGTCTTTTTTCTGAAGTGACTACAATATGTTCGTGTGCATGAGCCCTAACTTATTGTATCAGCTGATCTTCACGGTACATTGTAGAAACTCCTTATTCTTCTGCCTTCTCTTCTAAGTTGTAGCAAACCATCTACAATATGGAACGTTTACTGCTGTGGGTTTACTGGTTATTGGTTATGTAATGAAAAGTTGTAAAAAGCCTTGTGTACAAGACTCCTTTATTGCGGTCAGTGAATAGAAATACCCGTTGCTAATATGTTGCTTATATCTTATGAGTGCGGGACAGTAGCCCCGCGTGCGGCCCGATCCGTAATCTACAATGCTGTGCGCTCCCGTGCGCACGATGTATGCCGCTCCGGAACATATGGCCTGCTCACGGACCGTATGTCTCAGAGGGCATACAGTCGTGTGCAAGGGGCCTAAGGCTGAGTTCACACCTCAGTTATCTGATCAGTTTTTTCCACCAGTTAGGTTTCTCCCAATGCACAGGCAACAGCCGTGCAGCTGCCGCGACGGATCCAAACCCATTCAACTGGAATGGGTCTGTGATCCGTCCGCACCGCGAAAAAATAGAACAAGTTCTATTCTTTTGCGGTGCGAAGGCACGGACAGAAACCCCACAGAAGTACTACGTAGTGCTTCCGTGCCTCCGTTCCGCACCGCAGCTCCAGATTGTGGACCCATTCAAGTGATGGGGAGCACACAGCCAGTGCCTGCATATTGCAGACCCGCTGTTTGCGTGCCACAACACGGGCCACGGTTGGCAACAGCTGTGTGCATGAGGCCTTATTGTAAGCCAAAACCAGGTGCGAGTCAAAAACACAGAACAGGTGCAGATCTTTCCCTTATACCTTATCTCTGTGGAGGCTCCACTATTGGTTTTGGCTCACAATAACTGATGGAAATAACTGACCAAATAACTGGTGTGAACTCAGCCTAACCCCACAACCAGTGCCATCAGAACGCCCTCCGCAATACATAAGAACAGGGATTTCCCTGTAAATACCTGAACAGAACAATGCTGGCGGCAAAATGTCTCACAAAAACACTTGTCAGTACCTTTTCTGACTCACTTGAAAAGGACGGGGTCTGACATACTACTGCGCCAATTCTGGTGTACAATTCTGTTGCAAACAAAGCCAACCAATAGTTATATAATATATAGGTATACAGGCAGGGAAAGTGTCTGTCCCTGCTCCACATGTATCATCCAGCCCCTGTGATAAATCTGGTGCAAGTCTAGACAGCCCATCTAAGGCCTATTGCACACGACCGTATGGTTTTGCGGTTTGCAAAAAACGGATCCGCAAAAAAAAAAAGGATTCTGTTTTTTGCGAAACGGAACATCTGGCCCCTAATAGAACAGTACTATCCTTGTCCGTGATGCGGACAATAATAGGACCTGTTCTATCTTTGAACGGAACGGAAAAACAGAAACGGAATGCATACGGAGTACCTTCCGTTTTTTTTTTTTTTGCGGACACATTGAAATGAATGGTTCCGTATACGTGAAGAAGCCTACTTACACGGACCAACGATCTGACAGATTATTGGGGGATGAGCATTTGTATAAACGCTTGTTCCTGATAATTGGTTTGTTTCAAAATCTACAAGTAATGGATCTTGATGTGAAAACAATGCGAAATTTGCATGAAAATCCATGTGGAAAATCTGCATAAACTACACTGCCGTGTGCATGTAGACTACAAAATAAGCCGTGTGTGACCCCAGGCCATAGACTGCACGCAGTGAGAGCAGAACCCAGCGACACTAGGAAAGACTGCAGACGGCTCCTGCCTGACGGCTGCTGTCCTGCTGGTTACAGTCGTCTCCTCAGCTGCTATCAGGTCACCTTCCAGGCTGCACAGCTCTGCACGAAATTAACGCCTGGTAATTAGGACAGAAACAAATAAAAACAAGAATGAGACGATTACACAGTCAGGCATGTAAATACCTGCTCAGTGCCTTCACTAACTGTTTTCTCGTTCCTCCTTCCTGCTCCTGAATAGTATCTTCCTGCTCCCCCTACTGTTGAAAAAAATGGTTGGACCTCATTGACTAGTGCTCTCCAGAGGCCATCTTTGTTGAGGTCAAACAAGAAAATTGTTATCATTTTTTGTAGTATGATTTAAAAAAAAGGTTTAAAGGGGTTGTCTCACTTAAGCAAATGGAATTTATCATGTAGAGAAAGTTAATACAAGGCACTTTCTAATGTATTGTGATTGTCCATATTGGCTTCATTCATTTTTCCATCACATCATACACTGTTCATTTCCATGGTTACGACTAGAGTTGAGCGAACTTGTATTTTAAGTTCGGCGTCCAAAGTTCGGGTTCGGGTTATCGAAGCATCCCGTTATGGATTCCGCTACCACGGACCATAACGGCATTTGGAATCCATAAGGGGATTCTTCAATGAACCTGAACCTTGGACAACACTAAGGACCTGGGGTGACGTCACCATCATGTGATCAGTGCAGGGGGCGTGGCTCAGCACTGGATCATCTCTTATCCAATCCAGTGCTGAACCACGCCCCCTGCACTGATCAAATTACGGTGAAGTCACCCCAGGTCCTCCGTGTTGTCCAAGGTTCGGGTTCATTGAAGAATCCCCTTATGGATTCCAAATGCCGTTATGGTCCGTGGTAGCGGAATCCATAAGGGGATTCTTCAATAACCCCAACCCGAACTTTGGACGCCGAACTTAAAATACAAGTTCGCTCAACTCTAGTTACAACCACCCTGCAATCCAGCAGTGATGGCCATGCCTGCACACTATAGGAAAAAGTCTCTGGACATTGGGAGCAGGCATAGGCACACATGCACAGCAGCTTCCATCTTGGTAACATCATATCTGTGCTGCAGCAGTGGTTGTGACCATGGAAACGAGCAGTGTATAATGTGATCGAAAAATGAATCCAGGCAGCAATGGAGGCAATATGGATAATCACAATACATTAGTAAGTGCCTTGTATTAACTTACTGTACAACAGGTATCAGCAACTAGGCTTCAGCGAATCATAGATCCGAAGTTAATTCATTCAAAAACTTTGTTTGAAATGCTGTTTCTGTACAGCATTAAAATATATTGGCTCCATGGAGGAAAACTTTGGCTCGCCCTAAGTTGCACAAGACTTTGGTAAAAAAAAAAAAAAAACATTTTAAAAATAGGAATCTGAAGTGAGCTCTGGTACCAAGGTACCAGCCAGTACCGAAGCCGACCTCCGATTCCTATTTTAAAATGTTTTTAAATAAGCAGATAGGAATACC
Source organism: Bufotes viridis (assembly GCA_033119425.1). NCBI lineage: Eukaryota > Metazoa > Chordata > Amphibia > Anura > Bufonidae > Bufotes > Bufotes viridis. Next base: position 93,001,239 of record CM065592.1, on the reverse strand, counting down.
GAAGTTATTTACCCAAGTCTTGTGCAACTTTGGACCAGATTAAGTTTTTATCCACTAAGCCAATACATTTTAATGCTGTACGGAAAAAGCTTTTCAAAGTTTTTGAACAAATTGATCCGAAGCGCGATTCGCTCAAGCCTATCAGCAACCTTCGGCAATCGAGATGTTGTGAAACTACAACTCCCAGCATGCACACTTGCTTAGCTGTACTTATAAGGGTGCATTCACATGACAGTAAGTGAATTTAGAAAGGGGGGCCTGCATCAGCCATATAAGAGGGGGCCACAAATAAATAAAGTCTATACAGAGTGAGAGGGGAGCAGGGGCAGACAATCATTTAATTATATACAGGGGTCAAAATGAAATATATACAGTCTGGGTGGGGGCCAAATGAAATATATACAGTCTGGGTGGGGGCCAAGTGAAATCTATACAGTCTGGGTGGGGGCCAAATGAAATCTATACAGTCTGGGTGGGGGCCAAGTGAAATCTATACAGTCTGGGTGGGGGCCAAGTGAAATATATATACAGAGCGAGTGGCGGGGGGAGGGGGCAGGGTAATGGGGTTGCGGGTTAATGGGATTGGGGGGCCCCAATTCATAATTTGCCCTGGGGCCCATAGAACTCTAGTTACACCACTGTCTGCTCATTGAATCCTATCAGCACCAACACAAGTACAAGCCCAGGGAGAGCACATTGTGCCAGCAGTGTGACCAGGAGACCGAAGAGGATGAGGACAACTTCCTGGTGCGGTGTTCCCAATACTCAGCAGTGGGGGGACACTCTTTTCAGAAGACTGTCAGATCTCTTCCCAGAGTTCATGAAAGAAGAAGATAAACTATCCATACTGCTGGGGGAAGAGGAAAACACAGCGGCCATAGCAGAACAATGTCAGTGCCTACCGTCGACCGACAGGACCATGATATGCCATGGACTTCTATACCCCCACCCTGGATGTGTTCCTATCCTCATTTCACATCCCAACAATTACGCCTATATTAGGTGCATTTCTGGTGCAGATTGTGACGCAAAGTTTTTTTGCGCCGCAATCTATGACTTTTCCCTGCTTGCGGCAGGTCGAAGAAAGTAGGCATGGCCTGGGCTGGGAAGAGACAGCAGGCCCGTCTCATTCATAATTTTCTAAGCCTTTTTTGGCGACCGATTTTTTTTTTTTCCGGACCCATTGTAACAATGCCTATTCTTGTCTGCATAACATAAAATAATAGGACATGTTCTATCTTTTTTGCGGGGCTGTGAAACAGGCATACGGATGCGGACAGGACACAGTGTGCTGTCCGCATTTTTTGTGGCCCAATTGAAATGAATGGGTTCGCATCTGATCCACAAAAAATGTAGATTGGATGTGGAGCAAAAATACAGTCATTTGAATGAGACCTTAAAGGGATTTTCCATAGTTTACAAGAAAGCAGATTGGTAGCTACATATGCAGATGATATCACAGAATTCCCTGACATGACAATGATGGCTCTTGTATACAAAACCAGACTCCATTGGGGCTGCTCATTCCTTTGCTGGAGGGGGACCCATGTGGTCAGATGCGACAGCAGATATGGATGGAGGTTCTCCAGCTGCCTCACAGAACACACTGGAGAGATTCATTATTGGAGATAGATCGGGGATAAATAAATGGATAGCTATAAGACAAAAAGATACATAGATGGATATTAGACATGAAAGAGATGGATATGAGGTGCACTGTACAGTCACCTTATTACAGATACCCATCTAGTAGCCAATAGCTGATCTTGGCCCCATTTCATTTTTGCGTCCACGGATTCTAATGGGTGGAAAATTTTCCATCTAGGAGTCAATGAAAGGGGTTTTCTCCAGTTTAAAAGCCAGCAGGATGGCAGCTGTATATGCAAATGAACACATAACATATGTATAGAAGGACAGGAACACTCCTCATTCAATGCAAAATGGCTACGTTTTTACTCTACGGAGTCTTATTGCCATGTTTGGTGAATAAAGGATTATTTTGCATTGAATGAAGAGTGCTGCATATATATGATAGGGGGTTCGAAACCCAGGATCTAACGAAGTAACGATTTTTATCCATAACTAGCAGAAGGACCCGGCTTTGCACGGGTATATTTTATCTATTTCATTTAATGTTCGTGTGTGTCGTTAAAAGATATCGACAGTATCCCCCATAACAGTGCCCTGCCACCTTAAAATGGGACCTCCACAGCCCATCCCTTTAACTTTAACCTTCACAGCAGCCCGCCCCCTTAACAGTGAGTTTTACAGCATCCCATTCCCTTGACAGTTTCCTCCTCAGGGGCCCGCCCCCTTAACAGTGACCTCCACAGTGCCCGTCCCTTTAACAGTGACCTCCACAGCGGCCTACCCCCTTAACAGTAAGATCCACGGTGAACGCCCCTTTAACAGTGACCTCCACAGTGCCCACCCCTTTAACAGTGACCCCCACAGTGGCCTGCCCCCTTAACAGTAACATCCACAGTGAAAACCCCTTTAACACTGACCTCCATAGTGCCCACCCCTTCAACAATGACCTCCACAGCTGCTGCCCCTTTAATAGTGTTCCCTGCCCCCTTAGCAGTGACCTCCACAGCGCCCTGCCCCTTTAAGGGTAGGGCTACATGACGACATGTGTCGAGCGACATTTTGTCATACCAATGTCGCGCAACAATTTTTATAATGATAGGCTATGGTGTCGCACTGCGACATGCTGCGACTGCGACACAACAGTCACAAAAAATCCATCCAAGATTAAGTCATGTAGCAGTGTAGTTGTGACCTATGTGTCGTGCAACTTATTGTCGTCGAGTAGCCCTAGCCTAAAGCTGACCTACAGCAGTGAAGAAAAATGCCTGGGTTGTTATGGAAACCTGGAGTAAAACTGTGTATGTGGAGACTAAGGGCCTGCGATCTTCTATTGGCTGATAAAGGGACATGTGACCGTGTGTATGGCAGTTGGAATATGAGTGAAAGACTTGTAGGCTTCTATTGGCTAATGTATTTTGGGAATATCTCAGGAACAGTACATCCTAGAGCGCTGAGACCCTGTCTGAAACCTTCCCGAAGACCTGATGTATCTGTGTGCCAAATTTGGTAAAGATAGGTCCAGTCGTTTGGTTGCGCATAAGGAACAGACAGACGTCGGGACAGACAGACAGAAACTCATTTTTATACATATAAGAGACTAGCAGATGGACCCTGCTTCGCACGGGTATATGTCATCTATTTCATTTCATGTTTCTGTGTGTCGTAAAAAGATATCAACAGTATCCCCCTTAACAGTGACCTCTACAGCGTCTGCTGAGTGGTGTATCTAATCCTATCATGTGTGATACTGTCTGCTGATCTGTGTATCTAATCCTATCCTGTGTGATACTGTCTGATGAGCTGTGTATCTAATCCATACTGAGCTGTATCTAATCCTATCCTGTGTGATACTGTCTGGGAGCTATGTATCTAATCCTATCATGTGTGATACTGTCTGCTGAGCGGTGTATCTAATCCGAAATCCTGACACGTCATATGACTGAATAGTTAAGGATCTGCGACCTGCTAAAACCTGTGATCAGTTGCTATGGCAACCTGGAGTAGCACCTGCGATCTTCTATTGGCTGATAAGGGACATATGACCATGGGTATGGCAGTTTGAATATGAATAGAAAGACTTGCAGGCTTGTATTGGCTAATGCAGGTCATTTTTTCGGAATATCTCAGGAACAGTAGGTCCTAAAGAGCTGAGACCCATTCTAAAACCTTCCTGGACACCTGATGTACCCGTATGCCAAATTTTGTGAGGACCAGTCCAGTCGTTTGGTCGCGCATAAACATCATCTAGACCAGGGCTGGCCAACCTGCGGCTCTCCAGCTGTTGCAAAACAGCATGGTGGGAGTTGTAGTTTTACAACAGCTGGAGAGCCGCAGGTTGGCCAGCCCTGGTCTAGACGATCTTTATGCGCGACCAAACGACTGGACCGGTTCTCACAAAATTTGGCATACAGGTACATCAGGTGTCCAGGAAGGTTTTAGACCGGGTCTCAGCTCTCTAGGACTTACCGTTCCTGAGATACTCCCAAAAAATGACAGACTTCTAGACAGAAACTTATTTTTATATGTATAAGAGATGGTGGATGTTACAGTTGTGCCACTGATATTTGGTTTATGACATGGCAGCGTTCCATGACATCACAATGATGGTCCTCGATTATAAACACCAGACACTACTGGTGCTGCTCATTGCTTTACAGGAGGGCGACCTGCATGGTCAGAGACTACAGCAAGTATGTACAGAGGTCCTTCAGGTCTCAGGGAGAATAGATTGATAGATATGATCAACGTTGGACTGGGGTTCATTGGGCTGACCAGAGGAAATTATTCTTAGGACCAAACTCCCATGTTTACAATAAAGTCTAACAGGTCTTGACCCTAGTGGTAAGTGATTGGCTGCAAAAGCAGCTTTTGTTTTTTTTTCTTCTGGACCTTTGGGGCCCACTGTGGTATCAGACCCTAGATCCACCAGAGGATATTCTGGTGGGCCAGTCTGATGCTGCTTGAGAGTGTGTGGATATGCAAATTGTCGGGCATTTTCATGAGTGTATATGATACCTGATCATATTATAGTCAGTCAAAATGGATGCTCATAGTCTTTAAGAGACTGAATGAACCAGAGTTTTGCTGTATGGCTGGAACAGGCCAAAATGAGGTCATACAGAGTTCGGTGTAAAAATTTTCTGTTGAATACAGAGTACATTGTATTTTAAAAAGTTATTGTCACTGATGTGGGCTTTTCTGTAGGGATTATACTGGATTCTCCAGACATGTCCGTCTGAAGAGAACAAGGCCCATTAATATCATTATGGTCCATAGATCAACAGTGTGAGAAACACAGAGAGATGCCTAGAGGTCTGTCTTTAGTCATTTCAAAATGTACAAGTTAATCCTCATCTCTAATTTACGACGACGAAGGTCAAAGGTATATAATGCAAGCGTACCAAAATTAACTCTTTATAGTATGGTGCTAATAGCTTACACAACAGTGCCATCTGGAGACAGATGGATATCATTACACCATCATCCACAGTCGCATTATGGGTAAATATGATCTCCTAGGATCATTACCATATGAGTGTATAATTGGAAGATCTTAATCCAGGGTGAGGTAAGATAAGGATTGGGATAATTACTGTTGGAATAAGGAAAATTCCAACATTCCAGGATCATCAGAATCATGATCATCATAGCCAGGACAAAAAGAGGACCCACAATGGAGATCCAACACTCAAGAGATGTTGGATCTCAAGGACCCAATATGAGAGTCATGGTGAGACATGCGATGATGGACCACCCAGCTTTCCTAGGAGCAGAAGTGAGATTCCTGCTAGGACTTGGTAAGAGACATAAAGAATGATATTTCATTTTATTAAGACTTTCGATAATGTGGGTGAAATTATATCATCTATATTGGCGAATAAATAAACACATTAATTAATTGATCATCTCAATATTGAGATGTAGTCTTAGGATATTGTGAGGCTTCATTCTACCTGCAGAAGAATCAAGACTCATAATCTATCAAAGTATTAAATGATTGCATATATAAATATATTGATAGTAGCATTCTTCGCCAAGCTAGGTGATAAATTCCCACTGGAAAGACTTGTTCCAAGTTCTTCCCATTTCTGTTGTGTGTCTTAATAGTCTTACCAAGTCATACATGTGAAAATAGTCCAGGATGGGGCGGAAGGATACAGTTATCTCTTCTAAGTTATATCCTTTGATGGATTTGCCCAATCCTGAAGTCATGTGAGGTGTAGTTGGTTAGAAGGGGGCGGAATGTATTCAGCATTTAATATTGATGTCCAGGATTAGACATGCCCGTCCTGATATCATGAGGTTTCCTCTGGACAGAAGTGATGTATATAATTTAACTTCTTATTTTAATATCCTAACCAAATATTAGCTTTGTTATAATGTGACAAATTGTTCCTACTCACATGTATTGTTAAGCTTGTTATGCTTTATATCAACTCCGTATATATTCATTTGCATATATCATTGTGTTTATTTATGTTTATAACCTTGTAACCAATACATTTGCATATTTTCAAAATACTTGTGTATTATTGTATAATGCAAAAACTATATCTTTAGCATTAATGTCATCTCACATGAAAATAACTTATCTGAGGAAATAGTTGGACTCCGATGTGAATTGTATCGATTAGGTTATCTACAATTTACCAGGTCAATCAACCAAGTTATTAAAAATTCATGGTTGATTATTTTTATGACCATAAATACTAATTCTTACTTGAATTATTATAAACCCGTCAAAGTGCATATGAGTCACGTGTCATATGTAGGCAGTCTACAGAAGAAATTCTAGTTAGATTTGTGTTACTGAAGGCCTATAACAGCTTTGACAAAATATGTGCCACTTTTCTTTTTTTATAATGTGACATGAATAAATACCAAATTTAGATGACACAAAATACTTTATTTATGAATGACAGATTCAACAAGATAGAAAAATACAGACATCTTGGTCCAGCTTTACTAAAACCTTCAATAAACAGTATGCAATCCTTTTCATTATTAATACATTCTCTCTTCAATAAAACTTGCTACGACCGGACAACCCCCTTATAAATGGTGTAAAATAGATCCGCTGAAGCCACCATGGCTCCTTTAAGAAATTAATCTATGATGCTAGTTTGAACAGAGCCTAGGCCGGTTTCACACGTCCATATTCCAGATGTGTGTCCTGGACAGACCATAGGCTTAATGACCCAAACATCTATGTGATGCTGTGAGTTCGGGTCATTAAACCTGTAGTGGGGCCAGGACATGCTTTCATAATCTGGACATGTGAATACAGACTTAGTGTTTCCATTGAAATTGGTATTGCTAGAATAACAACAAACCACAGGATAGACAACAAGTGTCTGACTGGAGGAGGTATGACCGCTGAGCCCCCCACTGATCAACAGAGCAGGTGTCCCAAGTTCCCCGTTTGAATGACGCAACAGTCAAGTATGAGCACTTCCAGCTCCATTTGAACTCTACAGGACTGCAGAGGGTGAAAAGACTACAGCGCTTAGTCCCATAGAATAAGTGGAGTGGCTGTGCAGGTGCTTGACCCCCATTTTCATCACCGGTGGGAGGCCCAGTGGCCAGACCTCCCACCAATCCAAGAGTGATCTCCTGTCCAGTGGCGAGAGATGACATGTTGTAACCAGAATACCCCTTTAGGACTCATGAACACAAACTATTTTTTTCCGTGACTGGTCTGTTTTGTTTTTTTAAACCATTCACTTCAATGGGGCCTAAAAAAAAAAAAAAAAGAAAAAAAAGAAATGGAAATAACTACGTGTCTGCATGTCCATGTCACAAAAAAAAAAAAAATAGAACATGTCCTATTCTTGTCCGCATTACAGACAAGGATAAGCATGTTCTATTATGGGCGGGACGTTCCGTAAAATGTGGAACACACACGGGCGGTATCCGTGATTTGTGGACCGCAAAAACGTCAACGGCAGGGTAACCACGCACAGTGCAGATTATAGAGAGGGTTTTCCTATGCAGAAATACTTCAGCGTAATACAGTACTGGCAAAGTGAATGAGATTTGTCAAATCTCAAACACTTTGCTTATTTTTTTATGTGCAGAAATCATCAACATGTCAAATGTTTGTGTGATTCTGCATCTTATGGAGAGTGGTTTTCCCCATAGACTTCCATGGGGTTGTTGAGTAGTTAAAGAGAAAATCTGCAACAAAAAAACACACAAAAATAAGATAAATAGTGCAGATTTATGTGCTGTTCTGGTGCGGGTTTCCACGAATCCACACCATGTACAGGTAGCCTTATAGTGTATGTGGACTTTCCACAGTGGACCTGCATGCAGAAGATCTGCAGCATATATGGTAGCAGCAAAGTAGTAATTTTACATAAATCACATCCACACACTGGAAAATTTCTGCAAAAGCATCTGGACATAACTTGGCCTGCTGTTAGGATTTCAATGAAACGCAGAGGGTGAAATCTAGGACTCATGCTGATATCCTACACTGGAATACGATCCATGTAGACATACCCTTAATATTTATTCACTGTTGTGAAAATGCAGATTAACTTTTTTTTTTTTATATAATTTTTTTGCTATGGTTTACCATAAAAAAAACTTTTTTTAAGAACTAAAAATTAAATATGTGTTGTGCACCGCCATATTCTGAGACCCATAACTATTTTTCTGTTGACTGAGCTATGTGAAGGCTTATAGATTGGAATGTAGCTTTCATGGATAACATTTTGGGGCACATAGGACTTTTGATCAATTTTTAGTCCATTTTTTTGGGCGGCCTGGGAGAAACAAGGTGACCAAAAATCAGAGCAATGTCCATTTTTAGATATATATTTTAGTATGATAAATGGGAGGGGGATTGTTAATGGTTTAAGAATATATTAAAACAAAAATTTTCTTTTTCTAAATGTAATTTCCCTTAGGGAACTTGAACCTGTGATCACTTGTATATAGGAGAACAGCGCCAGCCATGTATATAGTAGGATCAACTCCCCATGTGCATGTCACATACATATTACATCATAATGTACTAGAGGGGGTCAGGTGAATCGGGCTGTACTTTGTCCCCTGCACAAAAATGTAATAGGCCAATGAAGCAAAAAAGTATTAAAAAAAAAAAAAACACATTGGATGATGAGTCATCTGACCATGCCAGGGGTGCACAACCTGCGGCCGGGGGCCACATGCGGCCCTCGATACTATTCTGTGTGGCCCCCAAACATCTGGTAAAAGACATGTAGGTCTATGTCTTATGGCTTCTTACATGTATCTTTCATGTATTCTCCTATTAGATGGGAGTCCTAGAACTGTAACTAGACATTTATAGTATATACTGTATGTTCAATATGCCAAAAATACAGTATTTCAGTTGGTAAAACCCCTCTCAGTTTTATTTTCGGCCCTTGGAATTGGTTCAGGCTGACAATGTGGCCCCCAACCAGAACAGGTTGTGCACCCCTGGTCCATGCCATTCAATTCTCTAGGACTCAACAAAGTCCTGACCTCCACGAAGAAAACCAGCTAGTTATGGAACAGATGCAAAAAGGTCACGTTTTCATTGGATTTTGGTGTGGATATGGTACAGAAACACACAAACACAAAAAAAATTTGTGTGGGTCTTATGTGCGTTCACCCGCACTTGTGTGTAGGAGGCAATCTGTGCAGATTGTTGCTATGGTTGGATTTCAACCAGTAAGGGCTCATGCACATTGCCGCATTGGGCCCGCAAACAGTGGGTCTGAAATATGTGGGCACCGGCCGTGTGCACCCCGCATCACGGATGCAGACCCATTCACTGGAAGGTCTGGTGCGGAACGGAGGCACTAAACCACATGGCCGCACCGCAGACCTATTCAAGTTGAATGGGTCTGGATCCATCTGCGGAATCCGCACGGATGTTGCCCGTGCATTGGGGACCGCTAATTACCTAATGCAATGAACGGACGACCAACAGTTGTGAGCATGAGCCCTTACTCTGGAGTTTCCACTGTGGAAAATCCTCGGCAGACCTGCTATGTGTGGCCATACCCCAAGAAAGCTCATAGAATAAGCCTACTGGAGGTTTAGGACAGCGGCCCTCATGAACTATACTTCTCTATAAAAACATGATAAACAAGTGCAAGACAACAAAATATATAGGTAATATAGGTTGATGTGCACAAAACTTTACATTTCATGTCAGTTTAATAAATCCACTCTGTATCATCTTGGCAGGTCGTGACATGAAGCGCTCTTAACTCCATTTATATAGAACATATTAGACCAGTTAAAGTCTTATAAATTAAATACATTTGTCGAGAAGCTTCAAACATACATTAACAATTTGGAATCAACCACCTATTAAACCTGCAGAAATAAAATACCAAAAATACATATAGTCTATTAACAGGGCTATAATATTCCAACATATAATATCACACCAGAACTTTGGTCACAGTTATCAGGGTTATAGCCTTAAATATTTGATAACAATAACAGCTACATTCAGACTTCTAATATAGTCCGATTATCGAACATGAATTGAATGGAAGCAAAAGGATGTAAGTTACTGAGATGAAGGATACATAAAATGCTACATGTGCTTGATAGTCATTCAATAAGCCATTTCCGACGAGGGAAAAGTAAAAATGTGTACAGACTGGGCCCTGATGATTTTTCACATTGATATGGGGGCGTCTGGGAAACCCTACCATTTGCCCTCTAGCTAAAGGCCACAGCGGTTCCCTCTACCACTTCTATAAAAAAGATTGGACACAGCAGACCTGTGCTAATGTAAGCTTTCTGGAGTCTTAGGCCTCGTGCACACGACTGTAGGTTTGGTCGGCAACCGATCCGCATTTTTGCGGATCAGATGCAGATCCATTCATTTCAATGGGGCCAAAAAAGATGCGAACTGAACATTTGCTGTCCGCATCCATGTCCGTTCTGTGGCCATGTAAAAAAACAAAACATAGTACATGTCCAATCTTGTCCGTTTTGCAGACAATAGGCATTTGGAACATATTGCAGGACTTGTGGAAAGGAAAATACACATGGCCGGTATACTTGTTTTGCAGATCCATGATTTGCAGACCCCAAAAACAGATAGTCGTGGGCATAAGGCTTTACTTTTCTACAATTAAGGCAGGGCAGTAGGCCTCCTCACTGTTCCTTGTGCTTTGGACTCATTCACACTGAGTATTTCTTGTAGAATGCTAGTTGCAGAATTTATCTCCGCAGCGAAGTGCAGAAAAATGTGAGTGTATGCTGTTTTGACAAACCCCATTCACTTACAACAAAAAAATTATTGCATAAAAAAATTTAAAAAAAAAATCTGCAGAAAAGTCTGAGCATTTGCACATTCGCAGCATGAGCCATCAGTTTTAACAAAGGAGAAATACGTTTTTAAAACCACATGTAACAGGTATGGATTTCTAGGTTGGTTTGACAGCATAACACTTAGGCCTCTTTCACACGGCCATAGGTGTCACGTGCCCATATTGCGGACCACATTTGCGGATCCGCAATACACGAGCACCGTTCCGTGGTCATTGGGTCCGCATCCGTGATGCACATTCATTTCAATGGGTCCGCAAATCCGGAGATGTGGAACGGTGTGGAATAGAATGACGGAACCGAACACTACATAGTGCTTCCGTGGGGTTCCGTTCGTCCGTCCCGCAAAAAGATAGAACATGTCCTATCTTTTTGCGGAACGGGCAGATCACAGACCCATTCAAGTGAATGGGTCCTCGATCCGCTGCCCCACAGTCGGTGCCTGTGCATTGCGGGCCGCAGCACGGGCACGTGACACCTACGGCCGTGTGAAAGAAGCCTTATGCTATATGTGAACACAGTCCTAGGGTACATGCATGTAGCAGGCAGGTGCAAAGAAATTTAAACTACTGAATGGGAACATTGTGTAGCATTTTTCCAGCATTGGACGCTGCTGCGTTTTCTTCTTCTTTTCTTTAAATAAGCACAGGTTGTGGACTGCTGTCCACTGCTCTGCATTACTTCCCTATATCATTTCACCTCATCTTTTTATTATGATGCAACATACCATACAAAAATAAAGGGTAAAAAAAACAAAAAACTGTAACTAGCCAAAATGATCAGGGAAAGGAGTTATGCTGGGTTTACATGGGCTGAACGTTCCTACAAATACGTGTCTCCGATAATCTGCTGTTCTAATAGTGCCACAGATCACTCAATAAAGGAGTGAAACGAAGCTCATTAGGTAAAACAATTGCCGCTCCTGGTCCCCGCACCATCCGGTGGGGGCAGCCAATGGCAGGCGGTGACAAGACTCCCTAGTGTCCGCCTGCCATTGGCTGAAACACCCCCCACCCCATGTTTACATCAGCGGAGAAGCAGGGGCGGCCATATGGGACCAGGACCGGCGAGCCAGGTAAGTAGAATCAGTGTGAGGGGCCCAAGCATATAGGGGGGCATTTATAGGCTCGGATAACCCCTTTAATGCAGACACCTAAGAAACAATGCAGCAGTATGAGGACGAGGGATAGCAGTAGTCATTGCTCGTCCTCATAATATTGAGGTGATCACTGCATGTAAATGCAGCCCGTCACCTCTAGTGAACGAGAAGCCAATTGTCGGAGAGGACACTCCTGCCTGTTAAAAAACAGCAATTAAAGGGGGTCTTTGGGGTTATAGATAATCATTATCTATCCATAGATGGGTTTCCCAAGTTCAGGTTTTCTGAAGCAGTTGTTCAGGGAGTTGTTCTGATTGCCTGATTGGAGTCGGGAAGGAATTTTTTCCCCTTAAGTGGGGAAAATTGGCTTCTGCCTCACAGGGGTTTTTTGCCTTCCTCTGGATCAACTTGCAGGAAACAGGTCGAACTGGATGGACAAATGTCTTTTTTCGGCCTTATATATACTATGTTACTATGTAGTTTTTGAAGACAAAATCAGGAATGGATAAAAATAAATAAATAAAAAAAAAAAAAAAAAAAAAGAGAGAAGAGGATCTTTATACTTGCTCTCCCTTTATTATCAATACCTGGATTCGGCTTAAAAACTGCATTAAAAACCTGAACGTGTAAACCCAGCCTTAGGCCAATTCCACGAGTGCATGACGTGAGCTCATGACGATTTATGATGATGCATCTTCCCATCTGACGGGGGTCTACTGTACTCACAGCATTATGTGAGTACAGTACAGAAGACCCACCCATGTTCTATGCAGAGCTTTCAGTGAAGCACAGCGAGGACACGCAGGGGCTTTGCACAACGTGGCTCCTGTCTGTCCTCGCTGTGCTTACTGCAGCGCTTGTTCCATCTACTTGAATGGGACAAGCACTTGTAATTACACTGCGCCGCCTCTGTAAGCCGGCAGTCGGACCCAAACTGTTTAGATATTGATGACCTATCATAAGGATAGGTCATTACTATGTACTGGATGCACAACCCCTTTAAACCTTTTTTCCCAGACTGAAGCGAGATGTACATTCAGCTCGCCCTACAAGGCATTGTGTGGGGTTTAATAGTTAAATTTCCTGGTGACAGATTCCCTTAAGGGTACTTTCATACTAGCGTTATTCTTTTCCAGCATAGAGTTCCATCGTCGGGGCTCTATGCCGGAAAAAAAAAAATGCTTCAATCACATCCCCATGCATTCTGAATGGAGAGAAATCCATTCAGGATGTCTTAAGTTCAGTCATTGAACGCCGTTTTGGCCGGAGATGATACCGCAGCATGCTGAACATTATCTCCGGTCAAAATGCCTGAAGACATGCCGGAATGACAGATCCGGCATTAATTCCCATAGAAATGCATTAGTGCCGGATCAGTCATTAAAAATACTGGAACGACTGATCCGCCATTCCGGTCTGTGCATGCGCAGGCCTTTAAAACTGTGAATTTTTTTTTTAGATGGATCAGTCTTTCCGCATGACAAACGGAGTGACCGATCCGCATCCGTATCAGTCTACAAATGCTTTCAGTTGTCATGCGGTTAGACGGATCCGGTGGGTAGTTCCTGTGATGGAAATGCCTGCCGGAATCCTCTGCTGCAAGTGTGAAAATACCCTTAAACGAGAAAAAAAAAAAAAAAACTAAAATAATAATAAAGGCCCAAACATGCTTGCAAAAAAAAGTGACATTAAAAAAAAAGCATGGGTTTTTTAAAATGCAAAAAACAAAACCCCCTGAGGGCAATTTCACACGACCGTATTCACTGGGGGAAATACACTGCTTGAGACAGCAGTATTTCCCAGACTGAACACTGCTCCTCTGACACGAACATTATAATGATTTATAAAGCTGTGTGTTCCTGTCGGACCTCGGCTTTACTTCATGACATTATGAGAGTACAATTCGGTACAGCCACGGTCCGGCAGAAACAAACAGCATTATAAATCATTATAATGCAGCGAGCTTGTGTCACCGGAGCAGTGTTCAGCTCGGGAAATACACAGTCACGTGAAGTATATTTCCTGCATTGAATACGCTCGTGTGAAATTGCCCTTACAGAAACGTATGCTTCCATTCGTAGGATTCATTGTAGAGTCAGCACACGAAGAAAAACAGGAAACCTGGTCAGGGCATTGTGTGATGAAAAGGGGCTATGATCGGACTTACAGGACGTGGCTGATGCATAGAAAGTTACACGTGACCTTTTCTTGGAACCAGTGATTGAAACAGCAAGATAATGCCGTATAAAGCGTATTGACATGCTGTCTGTTTCATCTACACAAGGCCTCAGACAGGTGTACTGTACCTGGGAGCAGCTGCAACAAGGACACCCCTTGCAGTTCTACAAAACCAAACTTACAGCCCCGCTATAAGGAACTATACATCTACAGGCCTAAAATACATACTGTCAAAATTGGGTACAATACGCCCGTTTGCATGAGGCCTTAAAACAGAAGGCTCAATGTAGAACAAGTGCATGGTCAAAAAAACTAAATTACGAAACCTGTTGAAAAATAGGAGGCATAGAGGTATGGAATTTATGACTTTACTTCAAACCACATGGAAGCCCTCCAAATAAACGATTTCACATCTTTTCATAAGAACGTCAAACTCTGCACAACGACTACTGCCCACGATAGCGGATTTATACACATAAATCTGATCTCCATATAGATATACATCTTTTGTATTTACATGTAAAAATAAAACTGGCACTCTAATACAATATAGAGGAATCATTTCATGGGGCTCTTCCCCGCAAAGCAGTGTCATAGATTCATTTAATGGGCTCTATAATCAAATATATTATCAACATCTTTATCTTCTCTGTATACCTCTTATTTAAAATATATTTTCAGTCAAACTGGATTGGAAAAATCGATCATCTTTGGTGTGTTTAAAAGAAACCAAGTGGGTCACATTTATGATACAAGCACTGTCCTATAGCAGCTGTAGGTTACGTCCACCTGTGCTCTGCAGTCCAAGCGATCATTTACAGTAATGCCCGTTTGTAAACTTCCCTTTTGTAACGAGCCCGTCACCTCTACGGTCACGTCATCTATTTCATGGGCTGATCTCACATGCAGACGTCATATCCATCAGGCACGGCATGGCTAAAGTTCTTGTAATAAAATATGCTAGGATCACGTTAGACAACTCTTAACACACAAAATGGGCTGGTGACTGCATGATCGCACTGCTGTAGCACGGGGTTTTTCAGTTCAAACATAAGCATTTTATTTTTTTTTTAAAGTAAGGAGGTTGTCCAACACTGTGTACAATTTGCAAGGGAGAAGCCAGGCTTATAAACAAGGAAGCTGACCTCGCCTGATAAAGGTCCCTCCAGGTCCAGTCTACATTGGCCTGGAAGTAATGGCATCAAGCTCAGTTACCGCTCAGCCAATTACCGGCTTCAGAAGTCCCATCCCATTCATGCACTGAGCCAGCAACAGGCTGAGTGGTCATGTGAATAATGGACCTGACGCCATTGCTTCCGGCCCAACACAGATTGCGAGTCCAGTCCCCAGGACTTCGAGAGCTGAACCAGAGGGACCTGTAGCAGATATGTTCAGCTTCTTTCTAGGTCTTAAAAGCCTAGCGCAGGCATGTCCAAACTGCAGCCCTCCAGCTGTTATAAAACTACAACTCCCAGCATGCCCTAATAGCTGTAGGCTATCCAGGCATGCTGGGAGTTGTAGTTTTGCAACAGCTGGAGGGCCGCAGTTTGGACATGCCTGGCCTAGCTGCTCCTCTGCAAATGCTACAAAGTCTTTAAATGAGGATTATATGTTAAAGGGGTTGTCAAACAGTACATAAGGAGAACGGTGATGTCATTGAGCAAAGATGTTGGAAGACGTCTCCAAGAACACCAGAATCATAGGACCTACAGGTAGCCCTCATCACTCTTTAAAGGGGTTATGCCATGATTGATAAAATCAAATTAATCCTCTCTGCTGCAGCTCTCCCTATTACAGGATCTGTATTTTCTGATGCAGTTATCTCCCTGTAACTTTCACAGCTTTTAACAGTAGATGCCTGTTGGAAGTTTAAGGATGGAACTGAGCAGGTGCGTCCACCTCAGTAGGTGGACGTGAACATTACTATACAGATTAAACTCCATTATAGTGAAGTTAAGAGAATATCTCACAACTGGAGCATTTTTATAAGAGAAAGTAAGTTACAAAAGTAACTATTTTTTCCATGCTGAACTATATAAAACATTTAATGCTGGCACAACCCCTTCAACGTCAGAGTGAAGTCTACTGTAAATCGGCTACAAGTACAAGATCTACATGGTAGGTTTTTCAGACAATTTTAGCTGTAATCATTTTTAAAAAAATTAACAAATTTGTGCTATGGTAATTTGTCAGTGTATTGTGTTCATTTACATCACCTTAACCTTTATGTAGGGTTTGAATGTTATCAACTGATATGGCACATGCTTAAAAGAAAAAATAAATAAAATAATATACACAGCATTTAACATGGGACCCCCTTACTTTTTCACATTACTGTATATGTTTGTTAATATACACACAGTAGAATTCTGGTATTTAATGGTACGACAGCACTTTACATTTAGGCTACTTTCCCACTGCCGCTTCTGAGATCCGTTCAGGGCTCTCACAAGCGGCCCAAAATGGATCAGTTTAGCCCCAATGCACTCTGAATAGATAAGGATCCATTCAGAATGCATCAGTTTGGCTCCGTTCCACCTCCATTCTGCTCTGAAGATGGACACCAAACTGCTGCTTGCAGCGTTTTGGTGTCCGCCTGACGACGCGGAGACAAACGGATCCATTCTGACTTACAATGTATGGTGCAATTGAAAACGGGTCCGTCCCCCATTGGCTTTCAATGGTGTTCAGGGCGGATCAGTTTTGACTTCGTTCTTTTTTGTTCAAGATAATGCAAACGGATCCGTTCTGAATGGATACAATTGTTTGCATTATCAGCGCGGATCCGTCTGTGCAGATACAAGACTGATCCAGACCTAATGCTGGTGTGAAAGTAGCCTTATATGTGCACTAAAATACATGCTTCACAAAAACATACGGCTGCATTTTAGGTTTGTATAAAGAGCATGAAAGGGGTCTACAGCTTTGCTGTATTAAAAGCAGGACTTAATCTCATCACTATTCGGGCTCATTCACACTACCGTATCCGTATTTTGCGGATCTGAAAAGCATGGATACCGGTTGTGTGCATTCCGCATTTTTCAGATCGCCTTTCCCCTGTGTAGAATTGCCTATTCTTGTCCACAATTGCGGACAAGAATAGGACATGTTCTCTCTTTTTTGCAGGGCCACGAAACGGAGGTACGGATGCGGACAGCACACAGTGTGCTGTCCGCATCTTTTGCGGCCCCGTCTGTTCCGCAAAAATACGGTCGACTGAATGAGTCCTTAAGGGAATGTGAAACCAGACTATAAAGGTAGGATTACTACTGCACTAAATCACACATTCCTATGCACTAGCTTGCCCAAAGTGTACAAGCCTGCATATGAAAAAGGGTAGAAGCATAATAGTGCTCCCTTACAGAAGAAATTATATGAAAGGAATTCAAACTGGTTTATATGGGAAAAATCCACAATTTCGGCTTTCACGTGCATTTTGGGTGCTTGGAGCACCCAAAAAGGGTTCCTTTTATGCAGCCCCATGTAACACAAAAACGCTATCAATCGTCTACAGCTACAATATAGTTCAAGGCATCATGCACAAGACAGAGCAGTGGATGTGCAGAGCCATAATACAGCTGTGTGCATGGCCCCTATTGATTTACTTTGTACTTACACTTCATATACCGGACATACCATAACAGATTTTCACTGTGCATAACGCCTTAGTCAGTACTTGTAACATAAGGTGTCAAGAGTGTCGCCATAAAATTGATTTACAAATCTTATATCACTAACATTTTGTGTTCATAGTGGAACATGTGCGTTGATAATCATACACAGTTTGTTGTATGATTAAAGGAACTGTCAAAGTTTTTAGTTTTTTTTTTTAGTTTTACTGAAGTGCTGGTGCAGATAATCCCTAGACTGATGAGGCCAGCCACTGGCATTTAAAATGTGGGCACTGCAACCAAATAACATGTCACTGGCTGGAGTTTGGGGGATAATGAGGGCGGCGGCAGGAAGGTTAGGCAAGTTTTATTTCGTTTTTACCAAGTTCCCGGCACTTTAGTAAAACAAACAAAAAAAAAAAAAAAACTCTGACAAACCCTTTAAGCACAAATCATGGAGTAAGACAAGTGTGCTTTACTTCGTTCTCCCTTTCAGTAACATAAGATGATGAAATTACACTGTCAAAAAGAAATTGATAGCAGTACCAGTCCAAAAGTGCAACAGTATTCTTCCTAGGAAGAGGGTTGTAGATTTAGTAAATCTGTTGCTTCCGCTTTTAATCTTTAGGAAGCCATCCAGTAGCAATAAAAAGGACTAGGATGATGCACAGAAAATCATGTGGAAGTAATAAGGAGAAATCTGATCAACGTTGTGGTGCTGTAATCATTTCTTCCGCTCCTGAGTGCAGCGAGGACAGAACCTACACACACAAAAAAAAAAAAAAAAAAAAAAAAGTATAGCTGTTACAAAGTCCTTATATTTAGGGACCAAAATATCCTAAAATGCTGCTTAAAGGGGTTGTTCAGGTTCAGAGCTGAACCCGAATATAACCTCTTTTACTCATTGGAGCATTTCCTTTCTCCAACGCTCCCCCTTGCCTTGTGCATAATCGTGCAGGGCAAGGTCTGTTTGTTTATTGCCAGTGACGTACTAGCGGTAACCCCACCAAAACAGCCTGGGGTAGCGCTACAGACCGCCCATTTGTGCCGGGGACATCACCGGGCTTATTACTAGGCGAAGTCTCTGCCGAGCATAGTGAGGAGAAGCCCAGTACGTCACCACCAATAAACATACAGACCTTGCCCTGCGCAGTGCACCGCAAGTCTAAAACGTCGGTCTTAATAAGTGACCCCTATGTTCCTATGGAGCCTGCCACAGAGAGGGACTTCATAGGAACCAAGGTGCGGCAGTGAGGTGCCGCACAATGCATCCCGTTTCCCCATCTCTGTGCACTTCTGGGATTTAGTGTATTCAGATGCAGTGGTCACGTTTGACCACGGCATCTGAAGGGTTAAACTTCCGCAACCTGTCGCGGACATTAATGCAGGGTGTTTAAAACAGCAGGCACATGGCGACTATGGCACCCACTAGAGATGAGCAAACTTCTATTTTTAGTTCAGCGTCCAAAGTTCGGGTTATCGTAGCATCCCGTTATGGATTCCATAACGGCATTTGGAATCCATAAGGGGCTGCTTCATTAAACCCGAACCTTGGACAACCCCAAGGACCTGGGGTGACACCACAGTCATGTGATCAGTGCAGGGGGCGTGGCTCAGCACTGGATAAAAGGTGATCCAGTGCTGAGCCACGCCCCCTGCACTGATCACATGATGGTGACATCACCCCAGGTCCTTGGGGTTGTCCAAGGTTCGGGTTCAATGAAGCAGCCCCTTATGGATTCCAAATGCCGTTATAGAATCCATAACGGGATGCTACGATAACCCGAACTTTGGACGCTGAACTAAAAATAGAAGTTCGCTCATCTCTAGCACCCACTCATATCGGATAGCTTTCATAACATGATATTCTTTAAAAATATACTAAAAATAAAAATGTGATATAAACAATGGGTCATTTTCTGATAACACCTTCCCTTAAAGACTGCAATTACTTTGCTCTTATCTTTGAGATTACTATAGAATATACAGAAAAACATTTTGCATTTAACCCCTTCAGGACCCTGCCATTTTTCACATTAAGGACCAGTCCATTTTTGCAAATCTGACATGTGTCACTTTATGTGGTGATAACTTTAAGACGCTTTTACATATCCAGGCCATTCTGAGAATGTTTTCTCGTCACATATTGTACTTCGTGAAAGTTGTAAATTTGAGTCAAAATATTTCATTTTTATTTATAATAAAATACCAAATTGACCAAAAATTTTGAAAAATTACCAATTTTCAAAATTTTAATTTCTACGCTTTTAAAACACATATTACTTTATATTTACCATATGTTTTGAAAATTTTGTAAATTATATTTCTTTGGGATGTTAGAAGGCTTAGAAGCAAATATTAAAATTTTTAAGAAAAGTTCCAAAACCCAATTTTTAAGGACCAGTTCAGGTCTCAAGTCACTTTGTGGGGCCTACATAATAGAAACCACCCATAAATGGCCCCATTTTAGAAACTACACCACTCAAGGTATTCAAAACGGATTTTACAAACTTTGTTAACCCTTTAGGTGTTCCACAAGAATTAAAAGGAAAATGGAGATGAAATTTCTGAATTTCACTTTTTTTGGCATATTTTCCAATTGAATCCATTTTTTCCAGTAACAAAGCAAGGGTTAACAGCCAAACAAAACTCAATATTTATTGCCCTGATTCTGTAGTTTATAGAAACACCCCATATGTGGTCGTAGACTGCTGTACGGGCACACGGCAGGATGCAGAAGGAAAGGAACAGCTTATGGTTTTTGGAAGGCAGATTTCACTGGGATAATTTTAAGTTGCCATGTCACATTTGAAGACCCTCTGATGCACCCCTAGAGTAGAAACTCCAAAAATAGAAACTCCAAAGGGGACCCCATTTTGGAAACTACGGGATAAGGTGGAAGTTTTGTTGGTACTCTTTTAGGGTATATATGATTGTTGGTTGCTCTATACACTTTTTGAAAGGCAAGGTAACAAAAAAATTGCTGTTTTGGCATGGTTTTTATTTTTGGTCATTTACAACGTTTATCTGACAGGTTAGATCATGTGCTCATTTTATAGAGCAGGTTGTTACGGACGCAACAATACCAAATATGTATACTTTGGCTGTCGTTTCAGTTTTACATAATAAAGCATTTTTGAAAAAAATGATTTTTCTTCTAGTGTCTCCATATTCTGAAAGCCCCATTTTTTTTTTTTGGGGCGGCTGTCTTATGTAGGAGCTCATTTTTTTCGGTATGAGATGACAGCTTGGTACTACTTTAGGGTGCATATGAATTTTTGATCGCTTGGTATTACGCCTTTTGTGATGTAAGGCGACAAAAAAAAAAAATTTTTTTCACTTTTTTTTTTATGGCGTTCAGTTAGTTCATGTGATTTTTATACAGCAGGTTCTTACGTATGCGGCGATACCAATATCTATACTTTTTTTTTTATTTATGTTACACAATAACAACATTTTTTAAACAAAAATAAATAAATCATGTTTTAGTGTCTCCATATTCTGAGAGCCATGTTTTTTTTTGGGCGACTGTCTTAGGTAGGGGCTCATTTTTTGTGGGATGAGGTGCCGGTTTGATTGGTACATGCCTTTTTGATCGCTTGGTGTTGCACTTTGTGATGTAAGGTGACTTCAACTTCTGGGGTCTGATCCCCTCTGCATTGCATTACAATACAACCTGTCAGCTTTTATGGTGACGGGCTGGATCTCACAGCTTCCGTAGAAGGCATGCGCCGATGCCTTTGGAAGGCATCAGGCTTGCCTTCTCTGCTATCGGGTCCCCGCCACTGCAGCGCAGGGACCCGATGGGGAAGCAGAGGGCATCCATACCCTCCGCGGTCAGCTTTGACAGCAGCACAAAAGGGGTTAACACACAGTCATCAGTGTTTTCACAGATGCAGGCGTATGCAGCAGGGGCCCGGCTGTCAGTGACTGCCGAATCTATACCGCTGATTGGGCGGGCGCAGTTCGTGCACCTGCCCGATCAGCCCACCGTACATGTACGGCGCTGGTCCTTAAAGGGCTTCTGTCACCCCCAAGTGTGCAATTTTGAGTAGTTGACATTAGCTATTTGTTAATGTCAGCTGATTTCAAACATACATTTCCTACCTTAATCTGAGCTTAGCCGCCGCATCCTCGGGCTGTAGGACCGCCCCCCCTGCTGTTGATAGACAGGGCCAGCGCGCTCTCCTCCTTCCGCTGGCCCTGTCTTCTCCTGAATTCCCGCGCCGTACCATTTCACAATTGGCTCAGGCATACTGAGTGGAGGACGGGCACTTGCCAGATCCGTCCTCAGTGGCAAGCGCCCGTCCTCCACTCAGTATGCCTGCGCCGATTGCAAAATGGTACGGCACAGGCGCGGGAATTCAGGAGAGGACAGGGCCAGCGGAAGGAGGAGAGTGCGCTGGCCCTGTCTATCAACAGCAGAGGGGGCGGTCCTACAGGCCGAGAATGCGGCGGCTACCAGCAAGTACCTGCCCAACTTGCTGGTAGCGAAGAGAATTAGCATGTTTTAAAAGTGTGATTTTTAGGAAATATAAAAGCTCAGATTAAGGTAAGAAAGGTATGTTTGAAATCAGCTGACATTAGCAAATAGCTAATGTCAGCTACTGAAAATTGCACACTTGGGGGTGACAGAAGCCCTTTAAGTCATGTCCCCCAACGCCGTACAGGTTTCCTATAAACATTAAACTTTTTTTTAAAGGGGTATTCCCATCTTAGACAAGGGGGGGCATATCGCTAGGATATGCCCCCATTGTCTGTTAGGTGTGGGTCCCACCGCATTTTCTATGGGGCCGGCGAATATAGCAGAGTGCTGGCTCGGCCTCATAGAAATGAATGGGAGCATGGGCCGCGCGCTCCCATTCACTTCTATGGGAGAGGCGGGAAGCAGCGCTTGGTGATGGATGGACCCTGGTAAATCTGGGGTCCTCCAGCCACAGCTCTCCCCGCTCCATTCTCGATATATCCCAGCAGTGGCACCCGCACCTATCAGACAATGGGGGCATATTGTCTGAGATGGGAATACCCCTTTAAGCCCGTGTCCTTTCAATAACCAGATACAAGAATGGATTTACTAAAACTATTATTCACGCTTCCAGCAGCAAGAACATTTCATACTTACCACTTTCCTTTCGGTTTAGTGGTGAGATCTACACAGGCAAAATGGAACCACTCAATGGGACACTAAAAACAACAAAAGATTTTGTGAGATCTCTATCCAAGACTTTATCAGAAATCTTTTTTTTTTTTTTTTTTTCACTGCAATACAAAAATTCTTAAAAAAAAATTGTACTCCTCACGCACACGACCGTGTGCATTTTTCCTGTGCTAACAGCATCCGTATCGCCGTTCCACAAAAGGAAAGAACATGCCTTATTCTTGCCTGCAAAATGCAGACCACGGACCCATTAAAAAGCCAAAGCGGATGCAACACGGACATCATACGTATTTTGCAGATCCGCATTTGGTGGACAACAAAATACATATGGTTGTGTGCACGAGACCTTAATTAGAGATGGGACTGGTATTTAATTGGGCAGTTCTTGGCCACTTGCCAGTCATACATTCTATAATCAATCAGCACATTTGACCAATCGAATCTGCAACTTTAATAGAACGGATCGTTAATTACACTCATGTAAAAGCGATCGGGCCTTACACCAAAATTGGAATAATGTGCATTGTAAGAGAAACACACTACTTAGACACTATTTTTACACCATCAATAATATCAGTTTTCACCCCCACTAAGAACACCCAAGCTAGCGCATGACCAACCCTTAGCCCTCTTCAGATTGTGCAGTTTAGGTATAACATTTGGTTAAAGGTAAAAGGACACTATTAGGAATGATAGGATATACAGAATTCTTACATCTGGGTTATCACAGCCAATCATTTCCCCATAGGACACCTGGTGACACAGGCAGTATGTGGGTTCATTAGGGTCTACCGGCATATCAAGGACGTCTGAAGGATGCACTGATAGGACCGAGTCGGAGAACACTGGCCTGTTGTATAAAACATAAATGTTAATCACAATGTCCATAAATCAGATAGAAAAGTGATGTCATACCAGATCACAAAAAGCAATGCTTTCTATGATTCTGCAGAAGACTATTCAAACTAGCAGACAGAGTGCTCGACAGGGTTTAAGAAGGACATACCCTCCTTTTAATTTCTTTTTCTTTACAGTATCCTCTTCAGATACTCGGCGACCTCGAGACCCACGCTTATCCTTCTGACCACGACTTTCTGTCAAACACACAGTAAAAAAAATAAATTTTACATTCCAAAATAACGGTACTTAATAGATGCCGTTAAACAAGCACAAAAGCCATCCATTGAGCCTCACTTTTTATCCCACGTCCGGACGGGCTGTCAAACTCTGTGCCTTCTAGTTTTTCCTTCAGGTCAGCTTCAAATCGAGCCAAATCAGCATCCAGGCGTCTGATGTGCTTGTCCACCTTGGAAAACAGACACATTGCTTAATTTCGGGGTTACATATATCAGATGTGTGAAGTCGTGTGGCAACCTCATGGCGTGGGCACCAGATCTTACATTTTATGAACTGAAGACCTGAAATGGCAGATTTACGTTGTGCAAATAAATTTCAATAATGGGAAGAAAGGGAGAATGTTAAAGGGGTTGTGCAGCGATTTATATTGATGACCTATCCTTAGGATAGGTCATCAATATCTGATCGGTGGAAGTCCAATACCCCCCCCAATCAACTGTTTGAACAGGAGGATGCGCTCTGCTGAACCATTTCAGATGGGCCTAATACATAAGCTGCTGCCAGAGGTGTCTGGAAGTGGCTTATTCTCCTTTCCCTATTGAAAACACATGCATGTTCAGCCAAAGAATAATAAGTATAGGGGCGGGGGAGAAAACATTCCATAATAGGAACTTGTGAATCTGGATACAGGCAAATGTATAAAGTGTTGCTGGCCGGGCAACCAGGGCTGTGGAGTCGGTAGATAAATTTTCCGACTCCGACTCCTCAGATTTTGAAACTTCCGACTCCGACTCCTCTGTATTTAATATGCAAATACGAAGCTGTTCCACCAAGTTCTTCTAATCTCCTCTAGCACAGAGAGGTAGTTGAGCAGAAGCTGCTGCCTTCTCCTTTGTGTGCTGATCTTCTGCTGAAGATAGAGCAGTGGGAGGATCCAGGAAGGGGCATTTATTTTAAAACATGATTTTCCTAGTAGAATCCCATAGTCATGTTTAAAATTTAAGCTAACAATCTGAGTTCACATGTTTTATAGCCTTAGCTGAATGATAGCAGTTTTTCAAATGGTTTACAGCTTCAGTCTTGAACTATTGACTATCCATTCCCTTCACTTATACAAGTGTCTCCAGTCCTTAAGGGTTTTCTGTCACCAACTTTTGACATTATAAGCTGTCTGACATTAGCTATGTGCTAATGTCAGACCAGCTGATATCAATGTCTTTAGTTCTCAAGGCTCGTATATTTAGTCTGAAAAACTTACTTTTATATTATGTAACCGGCCTCCCAGGAGCAGGGGGCGTTGCCCTGCTCCTAGCTGACACCTGGCCTCGGCACAACCTGCTGGCACGCCCCTTCTCACACTTTGATTGACAGTGCAGGGCAGCGATCCTCCTGCACTGCCTCGTTTCTGGCAATCAGCTGCGCCAGCCGCCATCGGCCTCTAGTGACTCGGGCGCAGGCGCGGTGAGCAGAGGACAGCAGGCACCAGCAGGCTTATAAAAGTAAGTTTTTCAGACTAAATATACAGCGGATTTTTATAAAAAAGACATTATCAAGCTGGTCTGACATTAGCACATAGCTAATGTCAGACAGCTTATAATGTCAAAAGTTGGTGACAGAAACCCTTTAATCAGTTATCAGTGAGAGGCTAGGATAACCATGGGTTCCCTGTAACAGCAGACCACAAGACAATGGAAAGTGGAAGTATTGCCGCTCCTTAACCTCTTGCCGACCGCCTCACGCAGGATTGCGTCCTGCGGGCGGTCGGTCTGTTCCTCCTTGACGCGCCCGCGCGTCATCGTGAGCGAGATTTCCTGTGAGCTGCGCGCGTTCACAGGATCACGTCGAGGACAAGGTAAGCTACAGCCTGCCAGCGCTGATCGTGCGCTGGCAGGCTGTAAGATAAAAATGGCATATCAGACGCTGTTTTGTTAACAGCGTCTGATATGCTGCTGATCGTTCCTTTGGTGGTCCCATTTGCTTGGGACCACCAAAGCTTTATAAGTGCACCAAAACACCACACAGACCCCCACCCCATCCACCCCACCCCCACCCCCACTGATTAACCCTGATTAACCCCTGATTAACCCCGATCACCCCATGTCACCCCCTGACACTAATTACCCCACTGTAAGGTTCATTCAGACGTCCGTATGTGTTTTGCGGATCCATGGATCACGGATCCGCAAAACACGGACACCAACAATGTGCTTTCCGCATTTTGCGGATCCGCACATTGCCAGAACTATATAGAAAATGCCTTTTCTTGTCGCAGTTGCGGACAAGAATAGGACATGCTCTATCTTTTTGCGGAGCTGCGGCCGGATGCTTGGGGGCGAAACCCGGAAGTTTGCGGCCGCAGCTCCGCAAATGCTGATGCGGCGGCGCATAGTGTGCTCTCCGCATCACCGCCAGCCCATTCACACTGAATGGGTCCGCATCTATTCCGCAGAATTGCGGAATAGATGCTGGTTGACCCTGACGGACGTGTGAATGGGGCCTTACTACTTTTTTGCACATTTTTGGGCAGAGATTTATTCATCCACATTGATCGATGCGAATGAAGAAATCTGTGCCGTTCATTTTTTTCTTTTCAGCGCAGAGGCTGAGCGGGAAAAAAATCTCATTACCAGTATGCTCAATATAAGGAGAATCGCAGAAACTCCTAATGCTGGCCATACGTGTAATGATTGCGGAGACCCTCAAATGCCAGGGCAGTACAAACACCTCACATGTGACCCCATTTTAGAAAGAAGACACCCCAAGGTATTCCGTGAGGGTATGGCGAGTTCATGCAAAATTTTATTTTTGTCACAAGTTAGTGAAATATGAGACTGTAAAAAAAAAAAAAAATCAATTTCCGCTAACTTGTGCCAAATTTTTTTTTTCTGTGAACTCGCCATGCCCCTCACAGAATACCTTGGGGTGTCTTCTTTCCACAATGGGGTCACTTGTGGGGTATTTATACTGTCCTGGCATTTTAGGGGTCCTAAAGTGTGAGAATCCAAATGCGTAAAAATGGCCTGTGAAATCCTAAAAGGTACTCATTGGTTTTAGGGCCCCTTTGCGCATCTTGGCTGCAAAAAAGTGTCACTCATGTGGTATCGCCGTACTCAGGAGAAGTAGGGCAATGTGTTTTGGGGTGTATTTTTATATATACCCATGCTGGAGTGTGAGAAATATCTCTGTAAGCGACAACTTTTTACATTTTTTATTCAAAGTTGTCAATTTACAGAGATATTTCTCACACAAATATGGTATATGTAAATACACCCCAAACACATTGCCACTTCTCTGAGTGCAGCGATACCACATGTGTGCCACTTTGCAGCCAAATGCGCAAAGGACCTAAAATCAATGAGTAGCTAGGAGGGCATTTTACGCATTTTCTTCTCACGCTTTAGGGCCCCTAAAATGCCAGGGCAGTATAAATACCCACATGTGACCCCATTTTGGAAAGAAGACACCCCAAGGTATTCGCTGAGGGGCATAGTGAGTCCATGAACAATTTAACTTTTTGTCAAAAGTTAGCAGAAAGGTAGACTTTATGAGAAAAACAATAAAAAATCAATTTCCGCTAACTTGTGCCAAAAAAAATCTTCTATGAACTCGCCATGCCCCTCACAGAATACCTTGGGGTGTCTTCTTTCCAAAATGGGGTCACATGTGGGGTATTTATACTGCCCTGGCATTTAGGGGCCCTAAAGCGTGAGAAGAAAAATGCGTAAAAATGCCCTCCTAAAAGGTACTCATTGGTTTTAGGGCCCCTTTGCGCATCTTGGCTGCAAAAAGTGGCACACATGTGGTATCGCCGTACTCAGGAGAAGTCGGGCAATGTGTTTTGGGGTGTATTTTTACATATACCCATACTTTGTGTGAGAAATATCTCTGTAAATTGACAACTTTGAATAAAAAATGTAAAAGTTGTCGTTTACAGCAATATTTCTCACACGCGTATGGTATATGTAAAAATACACCCAAAACACATGCTACTTCTCCTGAGTTCGGCGATACCACATGAGTGGCACTTTTGCAGCCAAGTGAAGGGCCCTAAACCAATGAGTACCTTAAGATTTCACAGGCCATTTTGCGCATTTGGATTCTCACGCTTTAGAGGCCCCTAAAATGCCAGGGCAGTATAAATACCCCACATGTGACCCCATTTTGGAAAGAAGACACTCCAAGGTATTCCGTGAGGGCATGGCGAGTTCACAGAATTTTATTTTTGGCACAAGTTAGCGGAAATTGATATATATTTTTTTATTTTGTTTTTACAAAGTCTCATATTCCACTAACTTGTGACAAAAAATAAAATTTTACATGAACTCACCATGCCCCTCACGGAATACCTTAGGGTGTCTTCTTTCAAAATGGGGTCACATGTGGGGTATTTATACTGTCCTGGCATTTAGAGGCCCCTAAAGCGTGAGAAGAAGTCTGGAATCCAAATGCGTAAAAATGCCCTGTGAAATCCTAAAGGTACTCATTGGTTTTAGGGCCCCTTTGCGCACCCAGCCTGCAAAAAGTGGCACACATGTGGTATCGCCGTACTCAGGAGAAGTAGGGCAATGTGTTTTAGGGTGTATTTTTATATATACCCATACTGTGTGTGAAAAATATCTCTGTAAGCGACAACTTTTAAAAATTTTATACAAAGTTGTCAGTTTACAGAGATATCTCTCACCCAACATGGGTATATGTAGAAATACACCCTAACTGCCTACTTCTCTAATCTGACGATACTCATAAGTGACACTTTTTGCAGCCTGGTACGCAAAGGAGCCAAATCAACAGTACCTTTAGGTTTTATGGCGACTCACAATTAGCCCGCCCAAAATGCCAGAACAGTACAAACACCCCACAAATGACCCCATTTTGGAAAGTAGACACCCCAAGGTATTCACTGAGGGCATAGTGAGTCCGTCTGAGATTTCTTTTTTTGCCAGAAGTTAGCAGAAATTGAAACTTTTTTTTTCTCAGAAAGTGTCATTTTCCGCTAACTTGTGAAAAAAATGAAATGATACATGAACTCACCATGCCCCTCCGCGAATACTTTGGGGTGTCTTCTTTCTAAAATGGTGTGATTTGGGGGTATTTATACTTTCCTGACATTCTAGCACCTGAAGAAACAGGACAGGTGTTCAGAAAGTCAGAGCTGCTTCAAAATGCAGAAATTCACTTTTTTGCACCATAGTTTGTAAACGCTATAACTTTTACCCAAACCAATAAATATACACTTATTGGACTTTTTTTTATCAAAGACATGTAGAACAATAAATTTAGAGAAAATTTATATAGAAATGTAGTTTTTTTTGAAAAATTTTACAACAGAAAGTGAAAAATGTCATTTTTTTGCAAAAATTTTGTTAAATTTGTATTAATGGCAAAAAAAGTAAAAATGTCAGCAAGAATGAAATACCACCAAATGAAAGCTCTATTAGTGAGAAGAAAAGGAGGTAAAATTCATTTGGGTGGTAAGTTGCATGACGGAGCAATAAACGGTGAAAGTAGTGTAGTGCGGAATTGTAAAAAGTGGCCTGGTCATTAAGGGTGTTTAAGCTAGGGGGGCTTAAGTGGTTAAAGGGACACTGACAGGCTGATTTTCCAGCTAAAGATATATATATACTGGTATTCATCAGAGAATTAGGAATAAAACTATACTAATGTTACCCCAGAACTAATGTTACCACAGAACCAGATGACTGTCATTTGCAATCTTGGTTGGTTCTCTGTGGGATATTTTATTGATATCTTCACCTAACAATGATATTAATGTTAGATTTTTAGCAGAGTGCTATGTGATTTTGTATTCAACATTATAGTGTTTGGGTATTCCGTCTCGATGTGTGTTAATTATTGTCCTGATACTTTATGTATTATATACCCCACCCTTTATAGTGCATCCATTGTGTTGCACGATATATATACTCTTTGGGATCCGCATACTTGCTGTATACCCTTATAGGGTTTACATTTGGATGGGGTATTGATACATATCCACGTACTGTAATGAAATTGAGGGCCCCGGCAGGGTGGTGTCCTTTTCCTCTGTCCCCCTTGTCTTTTTAATGTGATTTTTTAGTATATTGTTACAATTGTATTTTGGAATAAAGTATATTTTTGCTCCAATTGTTTCTTTGTAGTTTCTCCTTCGGTTAGGGAGTATACACTCTTTACGACTTAGTCTTACAGGCCCTAAAATTGAGTCACTATGACACACTATTACTTCTGAATATGAAGGGCTTTTTGCACATTGGTCATTTGTTTATTAATGTTACCCCCAGTTAAGCTGTACTCGTGTTTAAAAAACATTTTAATCTGTATGCAAATTCACTATCTTTGTGCCCAATGGGGCAGCGTCTCCTGCGGCTTTGTGCCCAGCCGCGCCCGAAGTACAGCTTCCCAGCGCTGTTCCCCTCGTTATTATTCACTGCACTGGCCTTTTTTTTCAGGCTAGCCGAACGCTGAATTCCTGCGCAGGCGCACGTGTAGAGTGCTGGCAGCAGCCTCGTCTGGCTATGCTGAGGCTGTGCCAGCTTTCTCTCTTCCTCCTCGCTACCAAGTCCTGTCTAGTGCTGCCAGTACTCTACATGTGCGCCTGCCCCTTGGGCACAAAGGTAGAGAATTTGCATATTGATTAAAACGTTTTTAAACACAAGTAAACCTCAACTGGGGGTAACAGTCGTCTAGTTGTATTCCTAATCCTCTGATGAATACCAGCAGATATATCAGCCTGTCAGTGTCCCTTTAACTGCATAGTAAAGCATATGAAAAGCATGCTTCTTCACGGTCACTTAACGTCTTTGTTTAGCGGTAACGTGACGCACTGCATGCATTGGCCTTTATTCTTACAGTAGAGAAGTAATTAATTATAACTTTATCTGAATTGGGACATTTAAACTTGCTTTTTTTTTTATTCCAATTTAAATCTAGTAGGAGTCGGAGTCGGTCCATTTTTTGCCGACTCCGACTCCAGGTACCCAAAATTGCCTCCGACTCCGACTCCACAGCCCTGCGGGCAACACCTGAATCTCCAAAATCCTGTGAAGGCCAGTGTGTGTACCGAAACAAGGCTAGCCCGTTTTTCTTTTCCTCTTACCATTTCGTACGTCTGCATGGCTAACTGCACTTTGTCATCACTGAACTCCTTGCACTTGCTGTAAGCATTCTGGATGCGCTGTAGATGCTGTACTCTCTGTTCTGGGGTCAGATCTCGCACTTTGGCTATATACTCACTGGCCAACACATCAATTTCTTTCTTTTTATCTGTAAATATATATAAAAAGTTAAAAAAAGCACAACTGTAAACCATGGCTAAATTGTAAGCTATAAGCTAACATGCATCAGCTTTTCAGATTGTAAAGATTATGCTACATATCCAGACAGTATATTACATAGCATCACAGGACTCCAGGAACGGTATATGATAGATACAAGTTTTAGACCCTTTCACTTTTTTCACATTTTAGGTTGAGACCTTGCGCTAAAATAAAACGCAAGATTTTCCCCATTAATCCGCACTCAGTATCATATCATAATAAGAAAGTGAAAACAGAATTTAAGAAATTCAATGAAAGTATTTTGAACCTTTGGTATGACACTTAGAAATGGGAGGCTCCGCTGAACTAAATTCCATTTAAAGAGGCATGGATCTGGAGAAGGGTACAAAAATTTCTGCTGCCTTGAAAGTTCCCAGAAGCACAGTGGCCTCCATCATTTTTAAAAGGAAGAAGTTTGGATAAACCAAGACTCTTCCTAGACCTGGCCACCCCACCAAACTAAATAAATCGGGGGAGAAGGGCCTTACTAAGAGGTGAACAAGAGCACAATGGTCATTCTGACTGAGCTCCAAAGAGCTTGTGTGCAGATGGGAGAAACTTTCAGAGGGTCAGCCATCACTGCAGAACTCCACCAATCGGGGATTTATGGCAAAAAAAAAAAAAGCACCTAAAGGACCTAAACCTAAAGGAATATAACTGACCTAAACCTAAAGGACTATAACTGTGAGAAATAAGATTCTCTGGTCTGATGAAACCAAGATTAAGCTTTTTGGCCTCAATTCTATGCGTCATGTCTGGAGAAACCAGGCACTGCTCATCACCTGCCCAATACCATCCCTACAGTGAAGCATGGTGGCGGCAGCAGCATGCTGAGGGGACGATTTTCAGCGGCTGAGATGGGAGAAGGTTCAGGGTTGAGTGAAAGCTGAATGGAGCAAATTACAGAGAATTCCGTTATGGATTCCGCTACCACATACCATAAGTTATCCCCCAGATCCCCTCCATAACAGTGTCTCATCCACAGACCCCCTCCATAACAGTGTCTCATCCACAGACCCCCTCCATAACAGTGTCTCATCCACAGACCCCCTCCATAACAGTGTCTCATCCACAGACCCCCTCCATAACAGTGTCTCATCCACAGACCCCTCCATAACAGTGTCTCATCCACAGACCCCTCCATAACAGTGTCTCATCCACAGACCCCTCCATAACAGTGTCTCATCCACAGATCCCCTCCATAACAGTGTCTCATCCACAGACCCCTCCATAACAGTGTCTCATCCACAGATCCCTCCATAACAGTGTGTCATCCACAGATCCCTCCATAACAGTGTCTCATCCACAGATCCCTCCATAACAGTGTCTCATCCACAGATCCCCCCATAACAGTGTCTCATCCACAGATCCCTCCATAACAGTGTCTCATCCACAGATCCCCTCCATAACAGTGTCTCATCCACAGATCCCCTCCATAACAGTGTCTCATCCACAGATCCCTCCATAACAGTGTCTCATCCACAGATCCCCCCATAACAGTGTCTCATCCACAGATCCCTCCATAACAGTGTCTCATCCACAGATCCCTCCATAACAGTGTCTCATCCACAGATCCCCCATAACAGTGTCTCATCCACAGATCCCTCCATAACAGTGTCTCATCCACAGATCCCCCCATAACAGTGTCTCATCCACAGATCCCCCATAACAGTGTCTCATCCACAGATCCCCCCATAACAGTGTCTCATCCACAGATCCCCCATAACAGTGTCTCATCCACAGATCCCCCCATAACAGTGTCTCATCCACAGATCCCCCCATAACAGTGTCTCATCCACAGATCCCCCATAACAGTGTCTCATCCACAGATCCCCCCATAACAGTGTCTCATCCACAGACCACCATTAGTTTAAAACCCACCAAAAGCACACCTTTTGGTTCAAAATATATTTTTTTTCCTTTTCGCCTCCTCAAAAACCTAGGTGCGTCTTATAAAGCAAAAAATACGGCATTTTATTTTAGCACAAGCCTGAAATAACAAAATGTT
The DNA here is from genome assembly GCA_033119425.1 of Bufotes viridis. Taxonomy (NCBI): domain Eukaryota; kingdom Metazoa; phylum Chordata; class Amphibia; order Anura; family Bufonidae; genus Bufotes; species Bufotes viridis. The sequence goes on along the minus strand of CM065592.1, from coordinate 92,967,896 downwards.
AAAAAGTGAAAGGGTCTGAAGACTTTCCAAATGCATTGTAGAAGGGGTCCTATGATGCCTCCCCTTATAATGAGATGGATTTATGAGATGCTACTATGATTCACATTAGTCATGGCCTTACATGTTTAAATGTACTACTATATAACAAAAAAAGACAAACCAATTTAGTATCTGATGTAAAGAAAACCCTTGGCCAACTGTATTTTTTGGCTTAGTTCACATTTACATTTGGAAAAAAAAAAAAAACTGTCATCACATGATGGACGTCAATAACTTAAAATGGTGTCCAACACACAAAAACCAAAAACGTACTGCAAGCTATGCCATTACGGGAAATTATGACTGAACCTGGTATGGAGCCTACAATGCAGATGTGAACAGAGCACTAACTGATGAATTATAAGGTGTTGTCCAGGAATGCTCTACTACCAGATTAGAAATTGCATATGGAGAGACACCTGCATGCTGGGGTTTAGGGCTCTTTCACACGAGCATGTCCGTCGTGGGAATCGGGCTCCATGTGAGAGCGTTTGTGCGGTCTTGACTACAGAAGTGCACGGCGCTATCATGAGTGATAATGCTGTGTGCCTCTGTCTGACCTTTCTGTACTGGAATCATACTGCCATAAAGCTGTCACTATGATTACGTTACAGAAAGAGGCACAAAGCATTATGGATCATGATAGTGCCGTACACTTCCTAAGTCCAGACCACACAATCTCTCTCACACACACATCGTGATTCCCGAAAGGGACATGCTCGTGTGAAACAGCCCTTAGGGTCAGCAACAGTTGTAAGGGATCCAGCGTGTTAAATAAAATTATATTTTTATTCTAATTTCGCAATAAAAATCCACATCTTTAGAACCATCACTGAAGCATTTCAACCGCCTTGTGTTCTTAATCATATTCACTCTATGATTAAAATTGCAAGACGGTCAAAACGCGTCAGTTGGCTGTTCTGAAAAGCTGCGTTTTTTTTTTTATGCAAATATTGGACTAAAAATCCAATTTTATTTAACACGCTGGATTCCTTCTTAAAACTGTTGCTTATCTCCTTGGGCGTGAACACGCTGTGGATCCTTGATGTGGTTTGCCGATTTCTTCCACAAGTCGGTGCTGCATTACACCGTTCTGCTTCTTGAAGGAAAGTTGAGATAGTATCAAATGGAGAAAAATTAGCAAAGCCCACGTACACATACCCTCTGTCCTTTGATCCAAGTCACTCATAAGTTGGAAGTTCCTTTGGAGTTCACATGGTAAATTTTCTATACCTGAAAAATAATAAAATACAGCACTTTATAAAAGGTTAACAAAAATAAAATAAAAAAAGGAACCCTCCTAAAAAGAAAGATGTATATAAAGAGGGGCGCTTCATGATAAACAGGTTGTCAAAATGAACCAACAGCTGGAATATGTTTAAAATCAGGAAGCAAAGCCAATTCCCTCCTGCAAGCAGCTCAGTTCCAGCACTGATGACCCGATCCAAGGTTACGTGATCACTGCAATCAGTGCAGTCCATTGAGAAAAAACAGCTCAGCTTCTCCTTGGCCGTGACGCAGTCCGCTGCAATAGGACCCCGCCACAGCCCCCTGAGAAACCTCTCCTCCTCCCTGTACTGATGCTATTAATTAGCATACAAAACAGAATGAAAAGTATCAGGTACTGATTTTAAAGAGTCAAAACCAGTGAAAGGTCCTCTTTAAAGAAAGGCCCTCCAACAACAAGAAACATCTGCAGCAAGCCTAACATGAAGCAAATTTGCAATACAATTTCTACATGTCTTCATGGTACCAGACTACGAACACCCCCTGTGTAGTCTGACCCGACACTGGTATTGCTAGCCAACATTCTGAATGTATACTAGTGAGAAAGAGGAGACATGCGTATGGCTGCAGAATCCGGCTACACAGGACCTGTTTACAGTCAGTTACTATGGAGACACATAGGTAGGCAATGGAGCTGTAGACACAATTTGATAAAACAGAGTCCGCCCGCAGGATATATACTCAGATCACTAAGGCTAGGTTCCTGGCTGCCGGAGCCTCTAAACATGCATGTCGTAGTAGTAGTATACCCAAAAAATGAAGTTTAGTTCAGTCTTGCATTGCAAGACGGCCGTTTCTTTGGCAGGGAAGGGTCCCGGCTTCTTGGTAATCCCTCCCCTTTAATCTTGACTGATGCCTTCCCTTATGTCTACACCTACGCTCTCTCTAAATATACTGGCTGCAAAGATAATGTAAGGGAATGCTAGTCCCATCAATCAGGAGGTAAGGTGAGGGGCGCAGGGGAATACTGATGGAAAGCCAGGGACACTTGCTTGACAATTTAACAAGCTATATTTACACTTGGTATTTTCGGGTATGTGGCCGCTACAAAAGGCACCGTGGGCATGCTCACAGCTGACTTCATGTCACCTATCCAGACTCCTTTTAACTGACTCCTGCCATTAACCCCCTTCCCTGACCAGGCACATTTACCCTTTTGGTAGTACATGAGTCTTTAAAAACCATAACTTTTTTTTTCTATTCAATTATGTAAATCATTTTTGCACCTTTTACTGGACATCTGTCATTTTTTTAAATAATTAACAATAGAATAGAGGACGCCTACCTGTTGAACTGGAGCCCAGCCCACTGACCACCCCTCAGTGATATAAGTAAGGCTACTTTCACACTTGCGTTCGTGTGATCCGGCAGGCAGTTCCGTCGTCGGAGCTGCCTGCCGGATCCGCCGATCAGTGTGACAACTGACAGCATTTGTAGACGGATCCTGGTGCGGATCCGTCTACAAATGCATTGCAAGAACGGATCCGTCTCTCCGCTTGTCATGCGGATGGACGGATCCGTCCTTCAGTTGTTTCGCAATGCCGGATCTGGCACTAATGCAAGTCGATGTAAATTAATGCCGGATCCGGCATTCCGGCGACTGTTCAGGCATTTTGGGCGGACATAATACCGCCGCATGCTTTGGTATTATGTCCGGCCAAAACGCCTGACAGTGACTGAACGGAAGACATACTGATGCAAACTGAACGGATTTCTATCCATTCAGATTGCATGGGGATATGCCTGATCAGTTCTTTTCCGGTGTAGAGCCCTTTTGACGGAACTCTATGCCGGAAAAGAATAACGCAAGTGTGAAAGTACCCTAAGGTTACTTTCACACTTGCGTTAAACTTTTCCAGTATTGAGTTCCGTCCTAGGGGCTCAATACCGGAAAAAAACGTATCAGTTTTATCCTAATGCATTCTGAATGGCGAGAAATCAGGATGTCTTCAGTTCAGTCACTGCGTGTTTTTTGGACGGAGAAAATACCACAGCATGCTGCAGTTTTGTCTCCATCCAAAATTCCGGAACACTTGCCGGAATGCCAGATCCGGCATTAATTTACATTGAAATCTATTAGTGCCGGCATTAAAATTACCGCATTGATGGATCCGGTCTTCCGGTCTGCGCAGACCTTTAAAAATGTGAAAAAATAAATACCGGATCCGTTTTTCCAGATGGCAACCAGAGAGACGGATCCGGTATTGCAATGCATTTGTGAGACGGATCCGCATCCGTCTACAAATGCTGTCCGTTTGCATACAGATTGCCGGAATCCAGCAACGCAAGTGTGAAAGTACCCTAAATGTAAAAAAATGGCTGGCTCACAGTAATTTGAATATAACTAATAATTATATATATATATATATATATATATATATATACACATACACACACACACACACAACACAGTAAAAAAAAAAACAATACATAAATATAAATAAAATACCCCAGAATTCACACACTCTATTACAGGCATCCTCAAACTGCGGTCCTCCAGCTGTTGTAAAACTACAACTCCGACAATGCCCTGCTGTAGGATGATACCTGTTGGCTGTTCGGGCATGCTGGGAGTTGTAGTTTTGCAACAGCTGGAGGGCCGCAGTTTGAGGATGCCTGCTCTATTATATGATCGCGGTCCCTTTGAATGCGGAGCTCTCGCATATATAATGTTCATATTAAAAAATTCATATGTATAGAAAATTTTAAAACACAGTTTTCTTGTCTTGCAGTTAGTAGGGTCAGTTGATATTTGGTAATTGTATCTCTCTTCAGTGTTAACTGAATTACAAGGGTCTCTGCTGCCCCCAGAGAGGTCGTAGAAGGCTGACCTGGTGATCGCTGGGTCTTGGCAGACCAAGGACTGCGGCTTCCTGATCAGAATACACAGCAATGATTGAGCACTGTGTATACAGCAACGCCATACAGGCAGGGATGGTAAAAACATATTCCCTGCCTTCTCTAGTGGGCGCTCAGCTGTCACCAACAGTGGGTTCCCTGCTCTGGCAGCTGCAAACTGTGCACAGAGGTTTAGAAATATCCTTCCATAGATACCTGCCAACCAACCAGACGTATAGTCAACAGGCGGTTAATCTACTATTATTTTGTGCCAGCAGCTCCACTGCAGACCCATGTGTCTCCATAGTAACAGACTATAAACCATGTGATACTGCAGTTATACACCCGTTCATTTTTTTTTATTAACTAACAGCTGCTGTATATGGTGCACATATGGCAGGTATGTTTTTTAGTTTCCTTTTCTGGAGGGATATATGCTTAAAAATAACACACGTCTGCGATACTCTTCCACAACAGTACCACATCCCGACATCTCAGCAGTAGCTACGCCCCAGACAATTATACGTTTCTAAAGCACTTAGCATACCTCAGCCTGAGAGATTATTGACTACATCTATTTTTTTAACGGAATAAATATTTTCAATAAAGTTTTCCTTGTACAAATCCGTTACGTAAACCCACAGTACGTCATCACGTAGACCCCCATTCAAGGAGCGCGCGCCCGCAAAGTGGTGACGCAGTTCTAATAACACGCTCGGTGGATTCTTTATTCTAACCCCCGCCTTCACCCCGCGACAGGAAACAACACCGCCATCTACCCAACCCGTTCAGCCCTTCTGCCCCGGCCCTTACTGTCCAGGTAGTGCTCGAGGTACATCGCAGTCGCCATGTTCGCAAAGTGCCAGAGCGTTTCCTTCCTCAGATCTCAATCCCGCTCAGCGTCTCGCTGGATTATTCATGAGCAGTGCGTTTCCGGCGCTACGGATTGGAAGCCTGTTTAATTAATATTCATTAGGCTGGACGGCCCGCGCTCTACGCACGGCGATGTTTTTTTTTTTTTTCGTTTGATCCCGCCCACTGGCTGAGCCGCTTTCCCTCGGTGATTGGTGCGCTGCCTGGGCTGCGCGCTGTTCCTATTGGCTGAAATCTCCTGCTCACAGGCTGTTTCGTGTGGTAAATCATTAGCCGTAGAGCGACTCGGCACGGCTATGATTGGAGCGCGCCAATTGCGGTCCTTTTTGATTGGCTGGCGGGTAAGCGCGGCACTTTTTAGCGAGCGGCTGATCTTCCCAGAAGTTCCCTCCATCAGTGACTGGAGAATGGCAGGACATCGCGGCGCCTTAATTGTCTTAGAAGGCGCTGACAGGGCTGGCAAGAGCACCCAGGCCCGCAGACTGGTGGAAGCGCTGAGAAACCAAGGGTATCAGGCCGAGGGCATGCGCTTTCCAGGTGAGGCTCCTGTCTTCTCTGCTTTCTGTCAATGGAAGCCATTACTGGTTCTTGTGCCAAAGCCAGAAGTGGGTTGGAAGGGAATGAGAAATGTAAAGGAAGGATTTCTACTTCTCCTTCCGGCTCCTGGTTAGAAAGCTATCCCAAAAACCTGTGAGGGACATCGCCCTAAGCCCAAGTTCACACGCTGAATTTTGCCTTTGCTGTTTATCGGAGCTGTGGACCTACTTTCAGTTTACCCCATTGAATGGACGCAAAATGGGAAACAGACACCCGCTGTGGTGTCCATGAAGCCCCTTTGCCGACAAAGGATATGTCCTTTCTCTGTGTGATGTTAGACCACCAGCCGCATGAATGGGAGGTGTATAGCGCATGGCCAACACTGGCTTTTTGGTGCAGAATCACCATTGTGTGAATGGGGCCTTAGGGTATGTTCACACTGTGGGGGTCAAATCTTAAAGGGAGACTTCCACCCTAAAATTGCAATATCTAACACTTGCACCGTTGTGTCCAATACAGCCCCTGCATTAACCACCTGCCAATCGCCTAACGCAGAGCTGCGTCCAGGCGGTGGCAGGCTTGTTCCTCCTTGACGCGCACGTTCACAGCAGATCGCGTCTCAGGAGTTATACTACAGCCTGCCAGCGATGATCAATCGCTGGCAGGCTGTAGATGCGGAATACATCGCATCAAAGAGGTATATCAGACGCTGTTTTGTTAAGTGTCTGATATCCCTGGTCCTCTGGTGGTCCCATTTGCACCACACTACCCCCCCCCCCCCCCCCCAATCACCTCTTAACCCCTGATCACCCCATATAGACTCCCTGATCACCCCCCTCTCACTGATCACCCCTCCGTAAGGCTCTATTCACATGTCCATATGTGTTTTACGGATCCGCAAAACACGGACACCGCCAATGTGCTTTCCGCATTTTGCAGATCCGCACATTGCCAGAACTATATAGAAAATGCCTTTTTTTGTCTGCAATTGCGGACAAGAATAGGACATGTTCTATATTTTTGCAGGACGAGAGTGCGGATCCGAGTGGGACAAAGTCTGTCCCCATAGAAATGAATGGGTCCGCTATTCCGTTCCGCAAACAGAATTGCGGACGTGTGAATGGGGCATAAGGGTCCCTTATCACCGCCAGTTAGTTAGCTACTTGTTAGGTAGCTAGCGCCCAGCCCACCGCACCGCAGTCACTGATTTTGGCAGAGATTTTTTTCATCCACACTGATCGATGCGAATGAAAAAATCTGTGCCGTTCATATATATTTTTTAATTTTTTTCAGCCCAGAGGCTGAACGGAAAAAAAAAATCTCATTACCCGTATGCTTAATATACGGAGAATCGCAGAAACTCCTAATGCTGGCCATACGTGTAATAATTGCGGAGACCCTCAAATGCCAGGGCAGTACAAACACCTCACATGTGACCTCATTTTAGAAAGAAGACACCCCAAGGTATTCCGTGAGGGGTATGGCGAGTTCATGTAAAAAATTTTTTTTTTTCACAAGTTAGTGGAATATGAGACTTTGTAAAAAAAAAAAATATATATATCAATTGTGCCCAAATTATTTTTTTTTCGGTGAACTCGCCATGCCCCTCACGGAATATCTTGGGGTGTCTTCTTTCCACAATGGGGTCACATGTGGGATATTTATACTGCCCTGGCATCTTAGGGGCCCTAAAGCGTGAGAATCCAAATGTGTAAAAATGGCCTGTGAAATCCTAAAGGTACTCATTGGCATTTGGGCCCCTTTGCGCATCTTGGCTGCAAAAAAGTGGCACACATGTGGTATCGCCGTACTCAGGAGAAGTAGGGCAATGTGTTTTGGGGTGTATTTTTATATATGTCCATACTTTGTGTGAGAAATATCTCTGTAAACGACAACTTTTTTTAAATTTTTTTTTTTTTATACAAAGTTGTCAGTTTACAGAGATATTTCTCTCACCCAACATGGGTATATGTAAAAATACACCCTAAAACACATTGCCCTACTTCTCCTGAGTACGGCGATACCACATGAGTGACACTTTTTTGCAGCAAAGATGCGCAAAGGGGCCGAAATTCCAATGAGTACCTTTAGGTTTTACATGGCGGCTCACAATTTAGCCCCACCCAAAATGCCAGAACAGTAAACACACCCCACAAATGACCCCATTTTGGAAAGAAGACACCCCAAGGTATTCGCTGAGGTGAGTCCATTAAAAATTAAACTTTTTGTCACAAGTTAGTGGAAAGGGAGACTTTGTGAGAAAAAACAATAACAAATCAATTTCCGCTAACTTGTGCCCAAAAAAAAATCTTCTATGAACTCGCCATGCCCTCACAGAATACCTTGGGGTGTCTTCTTTCCAAAATGGGGTCACATGTGGGGTATTTATACTGCCCTGGCATTTTAGGGGTCCTAAAGCGTGAGAAGAAAATGCGTAAAAATGCCCTCCTAAAGGTACTCATTGAATTTGGGCCCTTAGCATCTTGGCTGCAAAAAGTGTCACTCATGTGGTATCGCCGTACTCAGGAGAAGTAGGGCAATGTGTTTTATCGCTAGGTGAGAGAAATATCTCTGTAAATTGACAACTTTGTATAATTTTTTTTTAAAAAGTTGTCATTTACAGAGATATTTCTCACACACAGTATGGGTATATGTAAAAATACACCACAAAACACATTGCCCTACTTCTCCTGAGTACGGCGATACCACATGAGTGACACTTTTTTGCAGCCAAGATGCGCAAAGGGGCCCTAAAACCAATGAGTACCTTTAGGATTTCACAGGGCACTTTTACACACCTGTGACTGAGAGAGGCTGTAAAGGGTTTCTGTCAGCAGGAAAAAAGAGAAAAAAACTACTTTTATATATGCTGGGGGGCGTTGCTCCTAGAGGCTCTGTTCTCCCACCTCTGGCCACGCCCTGCTACACTTGATTGACAGGACCGGCAGGAGACCGATGCTGCCTGGCCCTGTCAATCAAGTGTAGTAGGGCGTGGCCAGAGGTGGGAGAACGGAGCCTCTAGGAGCAACACCCTCCTGCTCCTAGAGGCTCATTTGCATATTATAAACGTGTTTTTTTTTTTTTTTTTTTTTTGCCTCTAACAGCGGCACGCAGTGAGATGGCACTAATATAGTTATGTTCAGCTGACATTAGTACATGACTGTCAGCCAGGTAAACGGGGTTGTCCGGGTTCAGATTTGATACCCATAATTTCACCCCGGCAGCCCCCCTGATGTTGGCATCGGAGCATCTCTCGCTCTCTTGCCCTGCACAGGATGGCGCAGGGCAAGGGCTCTTATTTACAATAACACACTGCCGGGTGGAAGCTTCTGCCCGGGAATGTGTTTGGTGGCGTCACCGTCTCTGTTGGGTGTGCTTTAGCGCTGCCCTAGCTGTTTCACCAGGCTTCCTGGCAGCCCCATGGAGTGCCTGGTTTGTCACCAGAACTCCGAAAAATGCCTTTTGGCCTTCGTGATTTAGCGCAGGGCAAAGGAGAGCATCGGAGTATGGACTGCTCCGATGCTCAAGTCAGGGGGGCTGCCTGGGTGAAAATAGAGGTATGTCCGGGTTCAGCTCTGAACCCGGACAACCCCTTTTAATAACCATTGTCCTGCTGACAGAAGCCCTTTAAGATTGCAAAAGAAAAAAAATCTTTACTTGCCTCCACTGATTCCTCGGACACTGCTATCCACTTCCAGACCTTGAGGGGCTCTTAGTGATGACCCCACTGTAGCCAGTGATTGGCTGAGAGGCCGTCTTGCTTGCTATTGGTAAACAACCGGGACTGCAGAAATCTCCAGTCTCAGTAATCATCAGATGTCGGCAGTATTTCGCCGCCAGCACCAGTATGGCGCCCAGTTACCTTGTGAGCCTGCACCATACATCCTTTCCTTAGGCATACAGTTAAGCCCAGGGGCATGAAGAGGTTAAAGACGTGGTGCACAGTTTGATTTCCGTGAGTCAACCTGCCACAACAAGGTTTCCTCATGCAGCTGGATTCCTGTTTAGTGTGAGTGTCTGTTATAAGTGTAATTATAGCAGGAATGCAATTTGAAGGGGTTTCCTGGATGTTTAATATTGATCCCCATTAGATAGCTGCTGTGCCTGGTATTGCAGCTGAGGCTCATTCACTTGAATGGTGCTGAGCCGCGCCTAGGTCATGTGACCGATGACCGTGATGTCACTGGCCCAGGAAGAGAACAGAGAATGTGCTAGTCTAAATTTTCTTGTAGTATATATTGAGGGTAGCACTTCTTTTAGACTGAGCAGCGCCCATCTGCCCATGGCTTCTGAGCAGAGTATAAATGTAGCTGGTTCCTACACCGCCCAGAATATTGTAGGCTTAGGTAAGTCCAGGAGAGGCAGTTCTGTTAGTGTTATGGACCCACCTGCGGAAGCCACCTTGACTCTTGGTAGATGGACCTGACACACGTTTGATCAAAAATGTGCACAAAGAGCCTCTATTTTTTTCATTTATAGTAGGTATAATACCACTGTTAATTCAGAATGATCCCCATTTGTCAGTTCTATTGTTTGTATGTGAAATGTTGTGCAGCCGTGCTTTTATTAGTTCTCTGTGCTTGCTCTATGGATGTGCACCTGTGACCATGAATGCGCTAGTCTAACTTCTCTTCTACTATCTTCAGTGATTGGTGGAGGTGCTCGGAGTCAGACCCCCACTGACCGGATATTGATGACCTTTCCAGAGAATAGGTTATCAAAATTAAAGGGGTATTCCCATCTTTGACATTGGGGTCCTATCGCTAGGCAATGCCCCCAAATGTTTGGGTGCTGGAGGGCGCATGTGCAGTTGCCCCTGCTGAAAATGGCTGAGCACTGGTTCTGCTATTTCTCATCTGTAAGCCCTATAGAAGTGAATGGAGCTGTAGCGGCACTTGCACGGTGCGCTTACCATTTATTTTAATAGGACTTTCAAAAATAGCAGCGCGTTCACCTATTTTCGGTGCTCCCATAGAAATTAACGGAGGGCAGCTGTGCATGCTCGGTGCACCCTCTGGGCTCAGTTCTAAGTATAGGTGCAGGTACCAGAGATGGCACCCGTACCTATCAGACATTGAGATATGCCCCCAATATCCAAGATGGTAATAACCTTTTAAACATCCGGAAAACCCCTTTAAAACAATTGCTTCTGCATCTTCTGTGGTGTTTTTTTTGCTGTTTGCTCATGTTTTTATGTTTGTTTTTATAGAAAGGACAACGGAAATTGGTCGTCTTGTTGGCTCCTACCTTGAGAAAAAAAGTAACATTGAAGATCATACTGTTCACCTACTGTTTTCTGCCAACCGCTGGGAGCACGTGTAAGTTTTTTTTTTTTTTTAATCCCCAGCATTACTACTAGTTTTATTTATGGAGCATTTTAAGTAGAGTAACCATTTAAGGCTACTTTCACACTGGCATTTTGGTTTCCGTTTGTGAGATCCATACAAAGGGTTATTTATCGGGTGCGGTACTGTACCTCTACCCGAAGTCTTAGTTCAGACTGTAATTCTTCTGCTTGTTATACCAGGTTTACTTGCTGTGTCATTTATTAAAAAACAAAACTGTAATGGTGCACCCATACAATTGTATGGGACTTAACTGTATGCCTCCGAATATCCCTTTCACACATGACAGCACCCCTAAGTGACTGCCCCATCTGCTGAACAGGAAGGCTTGTGAGATGAAAATGGGCCACACTTCAGTACTGGCAAGTCCCCTTAGAAGAATTTTTCTATAGACCTACTCCGGCATCTCAGTCTACATCAGCCTCTTCTAGGAACCATGGACAAATCTGTTCCTTCTAATCTTCTTGGGTTGACAGTCCCTGAAATGGCAAATCCCACCCATACCATACATGAAATGTGCCACGTGGTGCAGCCTGTCTAAGGGTGGTGATTGATACAGGCATATGCCTCAGCCTTTCAGTCACTGCATAAAGGGTGTAGGGAGAGTGCTTCCCTCATGAATGAGCTGTGTTATCGGCCTTTACCACTGCCTTCAGTACAATAATGGCTTGAATACTACTTATCAAAATCAACTACTTTGTTACCCCCAATTCCTCATATAATTTTAATATGGATGACCTATCATCAGGTTCCTCAGATTGCAGGGGGTCTGACGCACGGCACCCCCGCCAATCAGTGGTATGAAGAGAAGCCACGGACCTCCTGTCTCTCTTCCTGCTGCAATGTATATGGCAAGCAGGAGGCGGCTCATGCCTTCTCTTCATACAGCTGAGTTGGACCCCCGCCGATCTGATATTGATGACTTATCCTGAAGCTTGACAAAGGCTGGTTACAGCAGAAACGTTGCATTTTATTTGTATGCATGCTATGAAGTACTTGCAATAAAGAAGATAACCGGAGATGCTGCTGCGACTCTTTTGTTTTCCTATCCTGAAGATAGGTCATCCATATTAAAAGCCTGGAAAACCCCTTTAAGCTGGCAGATCTGTTCAAATTGGAAGGTATATACCCCATTAAAGCAGATCTGCCATCTTAATATGCTGACCTATGTATGTAGTGCCATCTTTTTTTTTCTTTGTGGATTGGAAAGATACTATCTGACATCCACTGCTTGGTTTTGTCTGGCGAACGGACCAATCCATTTTCGGACATAATAAAAATTTGTATGTGTGTCTGCTTTACATTTTAGTGTTTTCTGAGACCTTTCTCAATCGATACTTTTCTCTGGTGTCGAGCTCGATACCAGGATTAGTATTTTATCGATACTGGGCTGCGCTACTGCACAGCCCAGTATCGGAGAACGTGGCTGCGCTGCTGTCAGCGTGGCCATGTTCCCCTCGGCAGCACAGGGAGAAGGAGGCAGTCTCTCCCTACCCCTGTGCTGCCAATGAGGAGGGGGGGCGCACTGGCCACCAATGAGGAGTGATGTTTCATATATAAATACAGGCAGAAGAAACTCATTGCCGGCACCCTGCCTGTGACCCAGCGCTGCGATCAGAGGCAATTAACCCCTCAGGTGCCAAACCTGAGGGGTTAACTGCCGCGGATCGCAGGTGCTGGCAGTGTGTTCTGCCTGCATTTGTATATAAAACGTTACTTTTCATTGGTGGCCAGTGCGCCTTGTTCCCCCAAAAAATTGGATAGGACTGTTGTATTGTGAGCCGGCGGTTCCATAAAATGTTGAATGCATGCGGCTTTTTTTTTTTTGGCTTTTTTTTTTTTTTCGCGTGGTATCGAGTAACGCAATACTTTTTTATGGTATCGAAACAACTCTATCTGGGACCCTTTCGTATCTCAAGAATCAGGTCCTGTTACGCCCAACCAGGATTGGAACAGTGGCCGCGCATGTATGTCTTCCTTCAGCACTTGTGAAAGTCGCCGAATCGCCTCGCTCAGCTGTTGAAGTAAATAGAAAGAGCCGTGCATGCGCTGCCGCATCGCTCTTTTCAGCAAGGCTCCACCTGGGACCTGCTCTCATCGGACATTTATGGGAGTATTGTGTGAATATACAAGAAATGACCCAGATAGGAATACCCCTTTAATCGTTTCTCCATGTTTAATGTTTTACAGTCCCCTTATAAAAGAAAAGCTGAAAAGCGGCATCACTCTTGTGGTGGATAGATATGCTTTTTCTGGTGTTGCATTTACAAGTTCAAAAGAGGTAATATAAAGCTTGGTGGTATGTGGGCCCCTGGGCAACACAATATACTGCTTATGGTGACCACTGAAATGGGCTACAATTTGCCTGTAATTAAGATGTATGTCCTAGAAATAACTTTATTTTATTACAGTAAACCCTCAGCACCCGCCCTCTCCCGATTTAGTTTATTTCTATGACTGTTTTATTACAGTCTATATAGTTTACCTGATGTATAGTTGGTAACCATTCAGGCAACCCAGCGCTGCAGTGCCTTCATTAAATCTCGCGATGTGCGAGCTAGCGCATGCGCAGTGTCGGCATCATGTTTCTTCCCTGTGCTGGCATCAGCACAGGGAATGAACTACGCATGCGCTAGCTCGCGCATCGCAAGATTTCGGCGCTTCAGCTCTGACGCCAGCAAGGAGGAGATTCGGAGGATGCGGGGCGGTGCTGCGCCCAGAAAATTTGACTCCTCTCCGGACATAGGAGTCATATCAGGTTCATTTGCATATCACTAAAATCCTTTTTCCATTTCATCCACCATGACGGCACCTTACAGAGATGACCCTTGACCTTATAGGGGCAGGAACACACAGAGATTAAAAGGCCACCACCCACACACACACCTCAGTGTTTCCTGTCCCTATAGGGCACTATACACAGAGCTCCTCTCCGAGGAGTACCTTATCTTTTACCTTTTATTTTATTTTTATTTTCTTTTACTTTATGGGGAAAATGGGGCTGCCTTTTTCACTATATTGCGTATCCCTGGGCATACTCGCTCCATTTGGACGCCTGTTTATGGCCCCAGCCTCATTTAAAAATCCCCTGGGAGTTCTACTCCAGGCACTCGTTTCCCCTGGGGGTTACCTGCTTGCCGCTGTGAGGAGCGCTTCTACGGGGAAGCTCGCACGGGTCCGGCTGCCTGACTTCCCCGACATGAGGCTGCATGCCGCAGCGGGAGTTCCTCCTCCTCCTTGAACCCGGGAGCGAGATCTCGCGATACTGAACGAGATCTCGCGCGATTTCACACGGACGCTTTCTCCAGGAGCAGGTGAGAAGTACCTTGTGTGAACATGGTTCCGTGAACCAATAGGAGAGGGGGGTGACAAGCGGGTAAAAGGGGCGTTCTGGCGCGAGTTTAGACGCCACACGCTGAGACCTGCACAGACTTCCTGTCAGCATGTCGGCTCCAGATAACGCTGGAACTCACTTGGAGACCTCTGACACACCCTCGGTCGCTCAAGCTGTGAGTACCCCTGTGGTGGGGCAAGTTACCTTCTATCGTGTCTTATATGCCTTTTAACCTCTGGTGCTCCTCTCTTTCAGGGAGTCAAAGAGCCCAGAGTTAAATCAAAATCAATTAGATGTGCAACTTGTGGTTCAAAACTACCTGAAGGCTATAAGAAGAAACTATGTAAATCTTGCATTGCTGAGATTGTTAAGGAGGAGCAGCCATCCTTCCTTTCAGAGGTTAAACAGCTTATTCAAAGTGAGATCAAAAGCTCTATGGCTTCTCTAAAATCTGCTACCTCGGCTCCTCCGGCTAAAAGGTCAAAGGTCTCTGCTCCGTCCTCCTCTGATGCAGAGGATGTGGAAGAAATAGCCTCCGCCTCTAAACAGGATAGCATAGATGCTTTATCAGAAGGAGAGCTTGCAGATGAAGAAAGGAAGTTCTTCTTTTCTCAGATGACATGCACGACCTTATATCAGCAGTCAGGTCTACCATGGGAATTGAGGAAGTAGCCAAGCCAAAATCAATCCAGGATGAAATGTTTGGTGGGCTAAGAGCAAAGAAAACCAAAGTATTCCCTTTAATGAGAATATTAAAGAAATGATACTAGACGAATGGTCGGACCCAGAAAAAAGATTAAATCTTTCAAGGGATTTCAAAAACCGACTCCTCTTTGACACCGCTGAAACAAAGATTTTTGATAATATCCCAAAAGTGGACATTCAGGTAGCCAAAGTAGTTAAAAGATCTCTCTGCCCTTCGAAGACTCCTCACAGCTCAGGGACCCAATGGAGAGAAAGGCAGATTCTCTTTTAAAAAGATGCTGGGAAACCTCAATGCTGGGTATCAAGACTAATATGGCAGCAACTTCTGTGGCAAGGGCCTTATATATCTGGCTCAATGAGATAGAAGAAAAGGTAAAAAACGGGTCCCCTAGAGAGGAGATTGTAAACTCCTTCCAATTATTAAAATCCGCCACAGCATTTCTAGCTGATGCCTCGGCGGAATCAATTAGGTTTGCCGCCAAAGACGCGGCCTTATCAAATGCATCCAGGAGGGCCCTATGGATAAAATCCTGGAATGGGGACAGAGCCTCAAAAGCGAAACTGTGCTCTATCCCCTTTTCAGGCTAATACGTCTTCGGACCAGTCCTTGATACTATACTAGAAAAAGCGGCTGACATAAAGAAAAAATTCCCAGAGGAAGTTAAAAAGAAGCTTTTTCGTCCCTTCTCCTCACAATACAGGTCATACAGGGGGAAGGGTAAAACGGGCCGCTGGAGCTATGCAAAAGGAGGAAGAGGAAGAGGTACCTTTTTCAGCTCTAAAGATAAACCCTCAGATAGGGCATGACGCCAAAGTCGGGGGGAGGTTAAAAAATGTTCTACCTACTTGGGCCCTGACCACCCAGAATCCCTGGGCGTTAAATATCATAAAAGAGGGCTACAAAATGGAATTTTCCTCAAAACCCCCGGTAAAGTACCAAATAACATCACACAGCGGTTCGGTAATGTATCAAATTTGGAAAGGCGTACTAATTTAAAAATTGCGAACGTGATAACAGAAGTCCCAGCCTCAGAACGAGGGAGGGGCTTCTACTCAAGACTATTTCTAGTTCAAAAACCAGATGGCTCATCACGTACAATCATAAATCTAAAACTAAACCAGTCAATAGTTTACAGAAAATTCAAAATGGAAACCATATCCTCTATAGCTCCACTAATAAATCAGGACGCGTTCATGACCACAATCGACTTAAGAGATGCTTATTATCACATACCCATTCACGCAAAATCCCAAAAATATCTCAGATTTGCACTAAAAGACAATCACGGTATGGTTCATCATTTTCAATTCGCAGCCTTACCTTTCGGAATTTCTACAGCACCAAGAGTGTTTACGAAGCTAGTCGTAGAAATGTTAGCCCCAATGCGGAAAGAAGGATTAAAAATATTCCCCTACCTGGACGACTTTCTTCTGGTCGCCAACTCGGAACCAGAGGCAAGAGACGTGACAAAAATATTTCAGGAAAAACTGAAAAAATTGGGTTGGATCCTGAACATAAAAAAGTCAAACCTCTTCCCTTCCACAAAAATAAAATACTTAGGAGTGCTACTGGACTCAGAAAACCAAAGTACATCTCTTCCACAGGAAAAAATAGTCATAATAAAGGGGAAGATAAAAGCCTTTCAAGAGCTAAAAAGATGCTCCATAAGAAAGGGCATGAGCACTCTGGGTATCCTGACTTCATGCATCCAGGCAGTAAGCTGGGCACAAGTACACTCAAGGATACTACAGACTTGGATCCTGTCAAACTGGAACAAAATAAAAGCACATCTTTGGACAAGATAATCAAGATAACTCATCATGTGAAGGTAGATCTAACATGGTGGAGGAAACAACAAAATCTAATAAAAGGGATCCCATGGATCAAATATCCAAAAGCCCAAATAACCACAGATGCAAGCGGTTTCGGTTGGGGCGCACAAATTTCCTCCAAAAACTTCCAGGGCGCGTGGTCAGAAGATATTACGGCAAAGTCTTCAAACTATCGGGAGCTAAGAGCGATATGGGAGGCCTTAAAAGCGGGAGGAAAATTAATACAAAAAAACCACCTCGAGATTTTCTCCGACAACTCAACTGCTGTCGCATATTTAAAACATCAAGGGGGTACAAGGGCCCCAGAGCTGATGTACTTAACAAGAAAAATTTTCGACTGGGCAGAAAAAACCTGTGTTCTCTGACTGCCTTCCACATCAAAGGGAAACGAACACAGAAGCAGACTTCCTCAGCAGAAAAATACTTCTTCCAGGCGAATGGTCCTTAAAACAAGAGATCTTCCAGGAGATCTGCAAAAAATGGGGAAGGCCGCAAATAGATCTCTTTGCCTCAAGACAGAATGCAAAAGTAAAGGCCTTCTGCTCTCTAAATCCCAGGGAAAAACCCTGGGCGGTGGACGCATTCTCAGTAGAATGGAACTGGGAAAGAGCGTATGCTTTTCCTCCTTTGCCCCTGATTCCCAGGGTCCTACAAAAAATTCAGAGGGATCCGGTTACAGTAATCCTAGTAGCCCCCTTCTGGCCCAAGAGGAGCTGGTTTGCCACCCTGAAACAGCTCGCTGTGGAAGACCCCTGGGTAATTCCACCCCAGGACAGGATGCTCTACCAGGGTCCTATTGTTCACGACGACCCAGACAGATTCAAACTATCAGTATGGATCCTGAGGGCGAAATCCTAAAAAGGAAAGGGTCGTCGGACAAAGTTATATCCACCCTTAGGTCTTCCAGGAAAAAGGTCACACGGGCGATTTACATGAAAATATGGAGGAGATACTGTTCCTGGCTTGGGGACAACACACCGAACATCAACAAACTATGTATTCAAAATATCTTAGATTTTTTACAGAACGGCCTCGACTTGGGCCTTAGGCCAAGTACCCTGAAGGTGCAAATATCGGCTCTTAGCGCCTTTTATGATCAAGATATTGCTAATCATAGATGGATTAGAAGGTTTATTAACCAGTCCCCGACCGCCGTACGCAGGATTGCGTCCTGCGGGCGGCCGGGATCTTCTGTTTGGACGCGCCGGGGCGTCATCTCGCGAGACGCGAGAGTTCCTGTGAACGCGCGCGTTCACAGTGAAGCGCGGCTCGAGAGTTGGACTACAGCCTGCCAGCGATGATCAATCGCTGGCAGGCTGTAGATGCGATATAAATCGCATCAAACAGCTATATCAGACGCTGTTTTATGAACAGCGTCTGATATAGCCTGGTCCTCTGGTGGTCCCATTTTCTGGGATCGACCACCAGAGGACCAGGTAACACAGTAAAAGTTGCACCAAACACTACACTTACGCCACCCCTCACCTATTAACCCCTTGATCACCCCATCTAGACCCCTGATCACCCCCTGTCATTGATCACACCCCTTGTAAGGCTTTATTCAGACGTCCATATGTGTTTTGCGGATCCGTGGATTCACGGATCCGCGGATCCGCAGATCCTCAAAACACGGACACCGGCAATGTGCTTTCCGCATTTTGCAGATCCGCACATTGCCAGAACTATATAGAAAATGCTTTTCTTGTCCGCAATTGCGGACAAGAATAGGACATGTTCTATATTTTTGCGGAACGGAAGTGCAGACCCGGAAGCGCGGATCCGTAATTCCGGATCCGAGCGGGACAAAGTCTGTCCCCATAGAAATGAATGGGTCCGCAATTCCGTTCCGCAAACAGAATTTCGGACGTGTGAATGGGGCATAAGGGTCCCTTATCACCGCCAGTTAGTTAGCTACTTGTTAGGTAGCTAGCGCCCAGCCCACCGCACCGCAGTCACTGATTTTGGCAGAGATTTTTTCATCCACATTGATCGATGCGAATGAAAAAATCTGTGCCGTTCATTTTTTTTTTTTTTTTTTCAGCGCAGAGGCTGAACGGAAAAAATCTCATTACCCGTATGCTCAATATACGGAGAATCGCAGAAACTCCTAATGCTGGCCATACGTGTAATGATTGCGGAGACCCTCAAATGCCAGGGCAGTACAAAAACCCACATGTGACCCCATTTTAGAAAGAAGACACCCCAAGGTATTCTGTGAGGGGTATGGCGAGTTCATGGAAAATTTTATTTTTGTCACAAGTTAGTGGAATATGAGACTGTAAAAAAAAAAAAAAAAAAACAATTTCCGCTAACTTGTGCCAAATTTTTTTTTCTGTGAACTCGCCATGCCCCTCACGGATTACCTTGGGGTGTCTTCTTTCCACAATGGGGTCACGTGGGGTATTTATACTGCCCTGGCATTTTAGGGGTCCTAAGGCGTGAGAATCCAAATGCGTAAAAATGGCCTGTGAAATCCTAAAGGTACTCATTGGTTTTAGGGCCCCTTTGCGCATCTTGGCTGCAAAAAGTGTCACTCATGTGGTATCGCCGTACTCAGGAGAAGTAGGGCAATGTGTTTTGGGGTGTATTTTTACATATACTCATACTGGGTGTGAGAAATATCGCTGTAAACGACAACTTTTTACATTTTTTATTCAAAGTTGTCAATATACAGAGATATTTCTCACCCAGCATGGGTATATGTAAAAATACACCCTAAAACACATCGCCCTACTTCTCCTGAGTACGGCGATACCACATGTGACACTTTTTGCAGGCAAGATGCGCAAAGGGCCCAAATTCCAATGAGTACCTTTTAGGAGGGCATTTTTCTTCTCACGCTTTAGGGCCCCTAAAATGCCAGGGCAGTATAAATACCCACATGTGACCCCATTTTGGAAAGAAGACACCCCAAGGTATTCGCTGAGGGGCATAATGAGTTCATGAAAAATTAAACTTTTTGTCAAAAGTTAGCGGAAAGGGAGACTTTGTGAGAAAAACAATAAAAATCAATTTCCACTAACTTGTGCCAAAAAAAAATATTCTATGAACTCGCCATGCCCCTCATGGAATACCTTGGGGTGTCTTCTTTCAAAATGGGGTCACGTGGGGTATTTCTACTGCCCTGGCATTTTAGGGCCGGCCCTAAAGCGTGAGAAGAAAAATGCGTAAAATGCCCTCCTAAAAGGTGCTCATTGGAATTTGGGCCACTTTGCGCATCTTGCCTGCAAAAAGTGTCACACATGTGGTATCGCCGTACTCAGGAGAAGTAGGGCGATGTGTTTGAGGTGTATTTTACATATACCCATGCTGGGTGAGAGAAATATCTCTGTATATTGACAACTTTGAATAAAAAATGTAAAAAGTTGTCGTTTACAGCGATATTTCTCACACGCAGCATGGGTATATGTAAAAATACACCCCAAAACACATTGCCCTACTTCTCCTGAGTACGGCGATACCACATGAGTGACACTTTCTGCAGCCAAGATGCGCAAAGGGGCCCTAAAACCAATGAGTACCTTTAGGATTTCACAGGCCATTTTTATGCATTTGGATTCTCACACTTTAGGGGCCCCTAAAATGCCAGGTGAGTATAAATACCCCACATGTGACCCCATTTTGGAAAGAAGACACCCCAAGGTATTCTGTGAGGGGCATGGTGAGTCCACAGAATTTTTATTTTTGGCACAAGTCAGCGGAAATTGTTTTTTTTTTTTTTTTTTGTTTTGTTTTTACAAAGTCTCATATTCCACTAACTTGTGACAAAAATAAAATTTTACATGAACTCACCATACTCCTCACAGAATACCTTGGGGTGTCTTCTTTCCAAAATGGGGTCACATGTGGGGTATTTATGCTGTCCTGGCATTTTAGGGGCCCCTAAAGGGTGAGAAGAAGTCTGGAATCCAAATGCGTAAAAATGCCCTGTGAAATCCTAAAGGTACTCATTGGTTTTAGGGCCCCTTTGCGCACCCAGGCTGCAAAAAAGTGGCACACATGTGGTATCGCCGTACTCAGGAGAAGTAGGGCAATGTGTTTTGGGGTGTATTTTTATATATACCTATACTTTGTGTGAAAAATATCTCTGTAAACGACAACTTTTAAAAAAAAAATTATACAAAGTTGACAATTTACAGAGATATTTTTCTCACCCAACATGGGTATATGTAAAAATACACCCTAAAACACATTGCCCTACTTCTCCTGAGTACGGCGATACCACATAAGTGCCGCTTTGCAGCCTGGGTGAGCAAAGGCCCAAATTCCAACGAGTACCTTTAGGTTTTACATGGCGGCTCACAATTTAGCCCCGCCCAAAATGCCAGAACAGTAAACACACCCCACAAATGACTCCATTTCGGAAAGTAGACACCCCAAGGTATTCACTGAGGGGCATAGTGAGTCCGTCTGAGATTTTTTTTTTTTTTTTTTTTTTTTTTCTCAGAAAGTTTCAATTTCCGCTAACTTGTGAAAAAAAATGAAATGATACATGAACTCACCAAGCCCCTCCGCGAATACTTTGGGGTGTCTTCTTTCTAAAATGGTGTCATTTGGGGGGTATTTATACCATCCTGACATTCTAGCACCTGAAGAAACATGACAGGTGCTCAGAAAGTCAGAGCTGCTTCAAAATGCCGAAATTCACTTTTTGCACCATAGTTTGTAAACGCTATAACTTTTACCCAAACCAATAAATATACACTTATTGGATTTTTTTTTTATCAGACATGTAGAACAATAAATTTAGAGAAAAATTTATATAGAAATGTAGTTTTTTTTGAAAAATTTTACAACAGAAAGTGAAAAATGTCATTTTTTTGCAAAAATTTCGGTAATTTTTGATTAATAGCAAAAAAAGTAAAAATGTCAGCAGCAATGAAATACCACCAAATGAAAGCTCTATTAGTGAGAAGAAAAGGAGGTAAAATTCATTTGGGTGGTAAGTTGCATGACGGAGCAATAAACGGTGAAAGTAGTGTAGTGCGGAATTGTAAAAAGTGGCCTGGTCATTAAGGGTGTTTAAGCTAGGGGGGCTGAAGTGGTTAAAGCGGACTCAAGACTGAGACCATCCCTATCCCCAAAAATTCCACTGTGGGACTTAGGAGTGGTGCTAAGGGGACTCACGAATCCTCCTTTTACTCCCCTGACTCAAATTTCGTTAAAACATCTTACGTACAAGACAGCTTTCCTGATAGCAATAACATCAGCTAGACGGCTGGGAGAAATACAAGCCCTATCGTGCAGAGAACCGTACTTAGCCATTTTTATTGACAGAATAGTCCTTAGGTTAGATCCTAACTTCCTCCCTAAAGTTGTGTCCGATTTTCATAGGGACCAAGAAATCATTCTGCCAAAATTCCATTCTTTAGAAGATGATCAAGGGAATGACGGCGAACATCCCTTAGACATAAGAAATACGATAATAGCCTATTTGGAAGCCTCGGAAGTATTTAGGAAAGAGAATAACCTCCTAGTCTTATTTGGCGGACACAACAAAGGCAAAAGAGCGTCTAAAGCTTCAATAGGAAGATGGATCAAGGATACTATATCATGCTGTTATAAATTGGCAGGAAAAGTCTGTCCTTTAAATATTAGAGCGCATTCTACTAGGGCTATGGCTTCCTCATGGGCAGAAAGAGCGGGTGTCTCCCTTGAGAATATTTGCAAAGCAGCTACCTGGTCAAGCAAAAGTACCTTCGCAAAACACTATAGAATTGACATAGCAAATGGCGCAGACATGTCCTTCGGCCAGAGTGTTCTGCGAGCGGCCGCCCCACCTCGTCAGTAATCTGGTAGATCTCTGTAAGGTGCCGTCATGGTGGATGAAATGGAAAGACCGAATTAGACTTACCGGTAATTCCGTTTCCTTGACTCCACCATGACTGCCTATATATTCCCTACCCTAAATATTCTAAAATTAAAAAAAAAAAAAAAAAAAAAAAGGAAATTCTTTCCATTATAACTTTTAGGCTCACCCACTAGGTAATTTGGAAAGCACTGAGGTGTGTGTGGTGGCCTTTTAATCTCTGTGTGTTCCTGCCCCTATAAGGTCAAGGGTCATCTCTCTGTAAGGTGCCGTCATGGTGGATTCAAGGAAACGGAATTACCGGTAAGTCTAATTCGGTCTTTTTGACGCAATAAAAGCACATAGAGCTATGGGGACTGGGTACTGCGGATGTGCTAGCAACCCATGTCCTCAGCTCTATACACAAAATCCTGGTGACAGGTTCCCTTTAAGTATTGCCATATGGACAGTCGGGCAAGTGCTTGAGATTAGCCAGACAGCGTTCTTTTCTGTAACAGAAGGCAGTGAGGCTGCCCCTCACTGTGAAGTGCTCTCTGCAATGAACTGCTTCACAACCCCTCTCCTCTGGTTCATGGCTGTAGCATCCAACCTCAAAACTACAGAGAACAAGTCATGGTGAGGGGGCTGTCTACATGCAGGAGAGGCGTCTGGCCGGTTAGAACATTTTCCCCACCCCTGTTGATTATAGAAGCTGCCAGGAAGATATGAGTATTCACTTTGCCCTGACCCCTGCCTAACTCGGTCGGCAGCTTTGCAGGGTCAACGGTGCTGACAGACCCCATTTAGTAGAAATTACAGCAGTGTTGGTTAGAGTTTAACGAACTTGTGTGTTGGGTTCGGGTTATCGAAGCATCCCGTTATGGATTCCGCTACCACGGACCATAACTGCATTTGGAACACGGGGTGACATCACCGTCATGTGATCAGTGCAGGGGGCGTGGCTCAGTACTGGATTGGATAAGGGGTTGTAGGCAGGGCCGGCGCGTCCTATAGGCTGACTAGGCAGCCGCGTAGAGCGCCCCTTGGGAAGGGGCGCTGTGGAGCACCGGCCCCCATCATGCTGCAGCAGCCCGAGCGCTCTATAGAGAGCCTCAGGCGGCTGCAGCACTGCCCAGGTTGGCGCGTCCATGAGGGCGCACCGCCCGGGCGCAGCAAGAAGAGAGGGACTGACAGGAGGGAAGCGCTCAGCGCTCCCTCCTGTCAGTCCCTCATTGTAGCGTGGCCGAGCCCTGTATGGTCCGCGGTACAGGAGCATCTGTCTCCTGTACCCGGCCGGACTTACAAGAAGTGCGCACACAGTGTGCACTTCCTGTCAGTCTACCCGGGTACAGGAAACTAAAGCTCCTGTACCTGTGGAGCATCCAGCGCTCGGCCACACTACACCAGAAGTAAGGGGGGGTGGGGGGGGAGATTGAGAAAGAGGATGACAAGGGGCGGGGGGGGGGGCTGAGGCGCTAATGCCAGCGCTGCTGCCTTCGCAAACAGCTAATTGGCGGGGGTCCCGGGTATCGGACCCCTGTCGATCAGTTTAAATAAACTGCAGAACCCCTTTAATTTGGCAGATCATATGGGTGGGGCATTGTGATGTCACATGGGTGGGCGGGGCGGCAAACTTTCCTTTTGCCTAGGGCAGCAAAAATCCTTGCACCGGCCCTGGTTGTAGGCTACCACCTCTTATCTAATCCAGTACTGAGCCACGCCCCCTGCACTGATCTCATGACGGTGACGTCACCCCAGGTCCTTCGTGTTGTCCAAGGTTCGGGTTTATTGAAAAATCCCCTTATGGATTCCTAATGCCGTTATGGTCCTTGGTAGCGGAATCCATAACGGGATGCTTCGATAACCCAAACTTAAAACACAAGTTAGTTCAACTCTAGTATTGGTTCCCCTTTTTCAGGCTGGTGATCACCTGAATAACCAGCAAATGCTTGTTTATCAGCCCTCATGTCCATTGACCATCAGGCAGTTATCGAGGATTTTTAGCTCATTCATCATAATTGGCCTGATTATTGGTCTGTGTAAACCAACCTTTATGGTTATGAGAATAGCTATCCGATCTTGTCATTTATGTTGGTGCTTTAAGCAAAGTGCCACTTCTTGATTCTTTCTTCAGATACAAGGCCGCCCCTTGCTTTGTATGCACAATATGAGCACATTGAGGTGTATTTATAACTAAATGGTGAGCTCTTTTTGCATTCGTTTCCAGAATTTTTCTTTGCACTGGTGTAAGCAGCCTGACGTTGGACTTCCAAAGCCGGACCTTGTCGTATTTTTAAACATAACTCCCGAGGAGGCTTCTAAACGTGGAGATTATGGAACTGAACGTTATGAGACAAGCGACTTCCAGAAGAAGGTGCAAAAGCGCTATGCTGAACTGATGGATGATAAATCTCTTAACTGGAAGGTAATGGGCATCTGTCCGCGTTGTGTCCTGAAACATTTGCGTGTTGCTTTAGATTAAGTTGGGCTGCCTGGGTGCGGGTTTAAAAGCCGAATTTGCTCACGCAGACTTCCCTGTGTTTCCACACCAAAAACCACGTTACTTTTAGCTTTAATGCAGGTTTGCCACAGATCTTGCCTGAAGGGTAAAATCCACACGAAAAATTAATTAAACTTCTGCATGGAAAAAAAAGCGAGGAATGAGATTTGTCTAATCTCATTCACTTTGATGGTACTGCGTTATGCTGCAGTTTTTCCCGCATGAAAATCCTCAACTTGTGCCTTAACATGATATGAAAAAAATCCCTTTCACACTTTATGGTAGTTCTTGCAGATTTTTGAATTTGGGTTCTGTGGATTTCACACATTTACAAAAAAACATGGGTTTACGGTGTGCACATGTCCACAATCTGAACATTTTCCCTATTTTCCTAGACGAGATACTGTTCTCATATCTGCAGCATTGTATTCACTGGTGTATTGTTTGATTTCCCAAACCTATTAAGCAGGACTTGCCCACACTGATCACTGTCTTTATGGCATATCGTAATGCACTTCTGTGGGGGAAAACTTTAGAGGTATTCCTGTTTTAACAATTCCATTTATTTATAAAGAGAATAAGATGTTGAACAATTTCCTAATATACATCTATTTAAAGAGGACTTGTCGCCTCTCCTGACAGGTCTGTTTTAGTAACTACTTGCATTCTCCATGTAATAACCATTCTGGAGCATCTATTCTTATGACTCTATTTTGTGCCATTCCTGCTAGAAGCAGCACTGATTGGATAGAATCAGACTGGTGCAGGGACACACCCCTAACTGGTAACACCCATCCTTACTGCAAGCTGCTGACAATTCACTCATAAAATTCTAAAAATAATAGAGGAATGGCACAACATAGTCCTAAGAATAGACGCTCCAGAGTCGTTATTTCATGGTTAATGCAAGCAGTTATGAAGACAGACCTGTCAGGAGAGGTGACAGGCCCCCTCCAAATTTTCCTTGCAGACCATTATATTCACGCGGTAGCATTTCGCTAAAGAAAAGAGGTACTGCCTGTTTTAGTCATGTAAAATGCATCCATAGGAGAGCTGGATAGGACTAACATGGTCAGTCGTGTGACCTGGCTTTCAGTTAAATACCCAGGTATCTAACAGGTGAATAGTAATGTGTTGAGGAGAAGATCTAGGGTGAAAGGTATCATACATACATCTTACAGTGCTGTGGAATAGTTGCACCGCTTTCCTGAAAAGGGGGCAAGGCTGGTGAGATGGTCAGTTTTCTGGAGTAGAACAACACTAAAATCAACGCTGATGTGTGGATAAGGCCTTATAATGGCGTCTGTCTGGGTTCTGATGTGGTGGCCATCATTTTGACAAATGATCTAGTGTTGCATGCAGCAATGTTCCTCCCACCCAGTCTGAAGAAATTTTGTACCAGATGCAAATGTGAACAGAGCTTAATTCAAACTTAGAATAATGCTGATTTGCTGTTTTGTGTTATCAGGTGGTTGATGCAGCACAGAGTATGGAAGATGTTCATAATGCTATAAAGCAACTGAGTGAAGCAATCATTACGGAAGCCAGGCATCAACCTGTTGGGAAGCTGTGGGCTGAGGACTGACCTGGATGTGATTGATTGCTCAGACGCAAGACTTGGGCACTTAAATTGTCAAGCTGGTGAAGGTTCTGGAATAAGACTGCATTTTATTGAACACAATATCCACGTTGTGTGAAATCTTCACTGCCTTCTGTAAATTGATATTGCTTGGTTTTACATGTTTTAACCATGCTGACAACATTGATTTTCAACCTAGCATATTTCTGTGCAAGAAACGCGTTCCTTCCAGGTAAGTATGTTAGCGTAACACGCTGTAGACTCTGAAGATGCATGGGTAAATATTCTATAATTATATTTAATATAACATTCAGTGGTGCGATGGGATCTGAGCTCAGTTATGTACAAAATGTGTATAGATTAAATATGAAATCATGACTGACATTTGCATAATGTACGGTTCAGTATTTTACTGTTCTTCTGTATTAGCGTGGTGAATTAGATACAGGCGCATATCCACAATCTATGTAAGCCTTGAATAAAGATTTTATTGCAATACACTTTTTGTAAAGCCTCTTTCACATGAGTGATATGGATCGTGTCAGGGTCTGTTCAGTAAAAACCTGATCGTTTTGCATGCAAGTTGCATCCGTTTTGTCTGTGATTGTATTAATCTGTATAAAGGACACATATGCTGATAATACACCTCCTGAAAATATCTTCTGCAGGTATTTGTCTACCAGAGACTAGACATTCTGGGGCGCATTTATCAAGTGTTTTAAGCCACTTATAGTGCCATAATAACCTTTTACTTGTAACCTTTTACTCTTAGCCACTTTTCAAAAGTGGTGAGCCCATCAGATACAGTATACTATAAATGCCAAAAACTGAATCACTGACTTTCAGGATCATCACTGGAACAAGAAAGGATCTCTTGGCTTCTGAATCCAGGAAAATGCACAAAATAACTGAGACCTTTTGATGTTTAATTTTCGATTTTCTGGGTATTCAAAATCCAAGCCAGGGATAACCTGGCCTAATCAATGTTACTTTCACATACTAGCCTGGAAGGTCATACCACCAGGAAATTATCCAAATGGGCCACAAAAAAAAGTCCCTTTTATAAGGGCCATCTCTTGAGATGTTTGTGAAAACCTACGATGCCACTGCAATCCCAAAGGGCAGCACCTGAAAGTCTCAACTGCTCTGGTAACCATACGGCCACCCTTAGATATTTCTGGTGGGCCAAATAAATGGGAAGATGGTAACGTGCATCTTTGATGTCCAAAACGGCCACAAAACAATCCTTGTATAGAAGATCTATGGATTTTATCATTTCCATCTTGATTCTTTTGTAAGCTAAGGAACTTGTTCAGTCCTCTATGCTTCTAATAGTTCTGAAATCTCTATTTGGATTTTTTACTACAAAAAAGTAGAGTTAAAAGCCTGTATTTTCTTATTCTGAACGCAATGAGAACCCCTTTTTGAAGTTGGGAGGGACTTTTATATTTAAAAAATAAAAGCTTTCCACCCACCGTTGTAATAAAAAATCTTTCCAAAGGGATGCTTTTGAATTCCTGCTTGAACCCTTCCACCAGGGAATCCAAGAACTGCACGATGTTTCTCAATCTTCCTCCCACACTGGCTTCACTGTGAGCTATATCTCTCCTGCTCCCCCCCCCCCCCCACACTCTCCCACTTATTATTTTGGGATGTTCTTCTCAAATTTTAATGTTCTGACAAAAGGAACTGGAAGAGAAGCCCTTTTTATCCCCTGCTTTTCAAGGATATTATCCCAGCAAAACTACAAAGCCAAGCGGAATTGGCAAGAGAGGAGGAGCGAGCGGAGAGCCTCAGTGTGTGATAAATAATCCACTGCCTTAGAAATAGTCAGAAGAGCACTCAAAATCTGTTTGAGGAGCCTTATCCCGAGTCTAAAGAATATATGTACAGATAGTAGCAATGTTAGGCTTAAAAGGAACCTGTCACCATGAAAATGTGAAATAATCTGCAGACAGCATGTTATAGAGCAGGAGCTGAGCAGCTTGATAGTTTTATGGGAAAACATTCAGTAAAACTTGTACTTCATTTATTTTAAATTCCTGCTCATTCTGGGCTTTGAAGTCAGTGACAGCAATATGTGTATACAGTCATAAAGGTAAGGCTGTCAATCACTGATAGGATTGCCTCCCTATCGTCAAAGCTCAAAATCGGCAGAAATTAAAACTGGATTTTTGTACTAAAATTCTTTTCTCGATGGTTGGATTGGGGGGAAACAGCACCGTATGTATGTGTGTAAACAGTGTGTGTGTGTGTGTGTGTGTGTGTATATGTATATGTATATGTATATATGTGTATATATATATATGTATATATATATATATATATATATATATATATATATACACACACTTATACAATTTCCACACCCGTGTATGTATCGCCCGGGACATGCAGTTCCGGGCGCCGGGCAGGTAGTTTGTTCGGTAGCTTAGCCCTGCTTCGGGCAAGTAGCAAGGCTCACCGCGGCTGCCTTAGGGTGCAGAGACGCCGGGCCAACGGAGGGGGAGGAAAAATTTAAATAAATCACTTGCCGGCCGCAGCTGTTCTCCTCTGTATGATCATAATATCTTGCGCTCCCGACAAGTTGTTTGAGGACCTGGGAACACTCGACTAACCAGCTGGTAGGAAAGCAGTGATACACAACCAAGAACCAGCATGTCCTGAACCCAGAAGTGAACAGAACAACCAGCTCGGGAAGATCAGGAAACCGAAAGAAGAAAAAACACAGGTGGAATCTATGTCTCCAGCGAGAAAAGGATTTTACGGTAAGTACCCAAACTGGCATTGGTATATGCCAAATAATGTATAGAGTAGAACAGTGCGGTTCTACTCTATACATAAAGTTTTCGTGATTGGACCCACATCACAGTTAGAACCTGCAGCGCAAGTAACAAACGTCCTTTTGTACAGACTACCACTTTGACTTTGATATGCCAAATAATGAATTTGGTAGAATCTGGAAAAGGTATGGACAGAAGCCCAGGTGGCAGCCTTGCTGCCCCGGGCAGCAGAATCCTGATGCCGAACTGCCTCTGAGGCCCCGACTGCGTAAGTAAAGTGAACGGTCACCCAGAAAGGAGGGGTTTGACCCTTAGCCACATCTGTTTCCTTGATAGCAGACGAAATCCAACGGGAGATGACACCTTGGAGGCTGGCAAGCCATTGCGTGGGTTCTCGGGGACAAGAGGGTGTCTAGTTAATGCCAAGGCTGAATCGGTGATGAGGGGTTGGAACAGAAGGAAGGCAGTATGCCCACAATGTGAAAGGGAGAGACCACCTTGGGGAG
Organism: Bufotes viridis; assembly: GCA_033119425.1. Taxonomy (NCBI): domain Eukaryota; kingdom Metazoa; phylum Chordata; class Amphibia; order Anura; family Bufonidae; genus Bufotes; species Bufotes viridis. Next base: position 92,937,949 of record CM065592.1, on the reverse strand, counting down.
AAAAGGGGGAACAGGATGAAGACCAACCTGGTCCTGGTAAATAACCAAAAAATTAAACCAACAAGAGTGCTGCAAGCTCGGAAACCCAACAAATGGAGATAACTGCGACTAGAAAGGCATCCTTAAAAGAGACCAGAGAAACCTCCTTAAAAGGGAACCTGTCATGATGAACATACCTGAGCTAAAGGCGGCAGGGGATGTAGTAGGGGGAGCTGAGCAGATTGATATATAGCTCTGTTGGAAAAGATAGTTGATTTATTTTCATTCATTTAAATTCCTGCTCATTCTGGGCTGTGAAGTCAAGGCAGCGGTCCTATCAGTGACTGACAGCCTTCCCTCTATCTTCAAATAAGAGGCACGGAATTACTGTAGAAACAGAAAAAAGAGCAACATAAGGTAAATACGTCCTGGGCAATCAGCCGAGGGCAGAGATATCCAAAATGAAGGCTCGCTTTTAGAAGTTGTGCTAAGGATAGGCACAACTCTATTGTAGAGACTGAAATCTGATGTCCGAGATATGCTGCTTCAGATAGACTACCTTTGTTGGAGAGGCCCAATCTCTCAAAGGAAGCAATGTGGTTTTGGAGGGTTTACAGCTTGGCGCAAAAAGAACTGCATCAGACAGATGAAGGATAGTTCTTTATTGTGGATACATCAGCATAAAAGAAATGCGTTTCAGGGATACTCATTTCCCCTTCATCAGGTTTAAGCTTGCAAAGGATTTTATACGAAAGCGGCAGACCTGGACAAATTGAATGAGGGTCTATTTTATTTTTTCTCTTCTAGTGGCAGCTGGGCATATACCCATCATGCTTTGGGGACCAATTCCATTTATGAGAAATACAAATTTTATGGAATCTTTTCCTATAACACTATATATTAATCTGCTCCTGCTGTATAACATGCTGCCTGCAGCCCAGACACCATGTTCAATGAGACAGGTTCTTGTTAAATAATGCACCTATCGACTTCCAGCTTCTCTTTTAAGAAAAAAAATTACCTTCCTGTCTGGTATATCGTAACTGACCCAAATCATCAAAGGGAAGAGATGACCTACAATATACCTTTGGTATAGGTACCTCAATCTTAGGGTCCATTCACACGTCAGTATTTTTACCTTTCCAGATAAACGTTCAGTTTTTTTGCGGATCCGTTTTTCTGTACAACCTTCCGTTTTTGTACTAAAGTGCATCCGAATTCGTTCCGTGTTTCCATCTCAAAACAGAAAGCACATGGCACAGAGGTCTGGGTTCAAATTTATTTTTTTTTGTTTCCTGTAAACGGATCCGCAAAATCGGATGACATTTGGATGGTTTTGTGCATGACATCTGCATTTTTGCGGATCCATTGACTTAAATGGACAACGGACCCGAAAAACGGACAGAAAGTAAGACAAGCTTAATTTTTTTTTTCAGGATCCGCATCCTGGAAGAAACGGAACGGATTCGGTGATTCGGACAGCACCATGATTGGTGTCCGCATTTTTGCGGAGGCAATTGAAACTAATGGATCTAGAAAAACGTTCTGATTTAATTTGAAACGGAGTGTAAAAACGGATGTGTGAATGGACCCTTAGGGCTGTGATCCCACATCCCAGGATAGGACTCCTCAAAGGGATATTCACAGTTTGTTTCAGGAAACTATGTTTGTCCAGCTTCTTCCATTCCCTAGAAAAAAGTGCGGCCCCATAAAGAAAGACCTTTGGGTGGAATTTATCATTTGAAGTCAATTTTGCTTGAGTCTGCATTAGTGTACTTTATGCCACACTTATCACGTTTGTTAGATAAATTTGTCTTATCCTTAAACCTAACACTTTTGTCTAAAAAAGCTACTCCAGTTTTTCTACTGTCCTAATGATAAAGCTGGAGAGAAACCCATTACCACATCCACTTTTCCACCGATATTTCACAACTGGAGTGAGTGGTGTAAAAATGCAAAAAGTCACATTTGTTTTGCAAGTGAGGGCAAAAAGTCACAATAGCCCAACTTTGCGACTTTTTGAAATCAGAATTATGGAGTAAAGGAATGATAAATCAGGGTGTGGGTTTTTTTTTTTTTTTTTGTATCCCTAATTACTAAGGGTACTTTCACACTTGCGTTGGTGTGGATCCGTCTTTATTTGCACAGACGGATCCGCAAACGTTTGTATCCGTTCAGAATGGATCCGTTTGCATTAGTTAAAAGAAAGTCCAAAACAGATCCGTTTTGAATTACTTTGAAAGTCAATGGGGAACGGATCCGTTTTCAAATGCACCATATTGTGTCATTGAAAACAGATCAGTCCCCATGGACTTACATTGTGATTAAAAACGGATCCGTTAGGCTCCGCCTCTTCAGACGGACACCAAAATGCTGCATGCTGCGTTTTGGTGTCCGCCTCCAAAACAGAATAGAAGCGGAACGGAGCCTAACTGATGCATTCTGAACGGATCCTTATCTATTCAGAATGCATTGGGGCTTAACTGATCCGTTTTGGACCATTTGTGAGAGCCCTGAAACGGATCTCACAAATGGAATCCAAAACGCTAGTGTGAAAGTACTAATGGGTTTCCACCTTCTCCTTGAAAGAGTTAGAATCTAATTCTCCACTTTATGGGTCAATCAATTTTTATTGAAAAATATAATTAAGTAATACAAGTATCCGTAACAGACGAGAGAGTTGGTGATGAAATGTCAAAGGCTGCTACAGAGAAAACGACTATCATAACGCTGGGCACAGCAAAGCCAATCATAGACATATGAGCATGGGATACCAGGACAATACACACACTAAGATAGGAAGAGGGGGGGGGGGACCGGAGAGGAAAGGGGGTAAATCAGGGGTAGGGATAAGGGGTAGATGGCAGTGCCTATGTCTTAACTACCCGACTGGTGCAGGCAGGGTTAGGAGCTAGGGGCCTCAACATTGCCAGAGCTCAACCAGTTAGTAAATTGGGTTGAGTTCCTAAATCGGAACCAAGGTTCCCATTAGCGTGAGAAAGCCAGGATCTAATTCTCCACTTTAAAAACCCCAGAGATCTCCCTCCCCTCCACTGAGCTAAAAGCATCATGAGTAATGCAATGCAGAAGATTTAGCCGAAGACTCTTCATGTCCCTAATTATACGCTTCATAATTTTACCAGCTAAGGGAGGCCATTATTAACCGGGACAATGTCCTCAAAAATAAAAATGCAGCCACAAAATTGGATATTTTTAAAAGCATCCTAAACTCTGTGAGAAGTACATACCTTATGGGAATAAAAGGTTGAGGAACAAGAAAAAGCCAATGCGAATAAATATAAATATAAACGAAGCAATAAATGACAAAGAAAGCATTTAAATCACTAAAACAGTAGGGTAGCATGGAAACATTGAAAAATTATAAGAAAAAAATGATGTAAAAGACAAATAAAAGCAGCCAAACTAGAGACTGATTCATTGCCAAAGAGAGTAAAACTTACCCTAAAATGTTATTCAATTATATAAATGGTAAAAAGTATAAATCTGAAGGTGTCTGAGGTGTTGGCCCTTTACAGAATGATGAAAATATTTTTTTCTCCACTGTTTACTGAGGAAAATAAACTGTCAGATGAAATGCAGAATGTAAAAGTAAATTTGCCATTAAAAGTGCCCTGTCTGACCTAGGAAGAAGTACAGCAGCATCTTAAATAGATTCAAATAGACAAATTGCTGGGACCAGATGGCATACACCCCCGTATCTAAAGAGAATTAAGTCATTTAACAGACAGACCTTTATTTCTGATATTTAAGGACTCTGTATTGACAGGGAGTGTTCCAGTGGATTGGCGCTTAGCAAATGCGGTGCCAATATTCAAAAAGAGGTCTACAGAGCCCGGAAACTATAGGCCGCTAAGTTTAACATCTGTGTGGGTAAACTGAAGGTTTTTTTAGAGATATACTATCTTGGAGTACCTCAATGGAAATAAGCTAATAACGCCGCATCAGCATGGCTTCATGAGGGATCGTCATGTCAATCTAATTTAGGCGACTTTCACACTAGCATTTCTATTTCCCGGTATTAAGATCCTTCATAGGGTCTCAATACCGGAAAAAAAAACGCTTCCGTTTTATCCCCATTCATTGTCACTGGAGACAAAAAGTAACTGAACAGAACGGAATGCTCCAAAATGTGTTCTGTTTGGTTGCTTTTTCATACTGGAGAGCAAACCGCAGCATGCTGCAGTTTTCTTTACGCCATGGGATGCAGAGCAAGACGGATCCGTGATGACCCACAATGCAAGTCAATGGGGACAGATCCGTTTTCTCTGACACGATAGAAAACTGATCTGTCCCCCACTGACTTTCTTTTCGATTGGAGTTCACGACGTATTCATCATTGCTATGTTAAAGATAATACAGCCGGATCCGTTCATAACTGATGCAGATGGTTGTATTATCAGTAACAGAAGCGTTTTTGCTGAACCCTGCCGGATCCAGAAAAAACGCTAATGTGAACGCCTTAATCAGTTTCTGTGAGAAAGCAAGTTCTAGACTTGACCAGGGTGAGTCAATGGGTGTCGTATATCTTGACTTCTCTAAAGCATTTGATACTGTGTGGCATAAAAGGTTAGTATATAAAATGAGAATGCTCGGACTGGGAGAAAATGTCTGTATGTGGGTAAGTAACTGGCTGAGTGATGGTAAACAGGGGGTGGTTATTAATGATACACACTCAGATTGGGTCACTCTCACTGAAACAGACAGACATAGCAGTAATGTTCCCGGTAACCTCACAGGTTCTAATGAAAAAGCACTTGCTCCCTGGGCGATTCAGCGCAGGGCAAGGGAGAGCATTGGAGGATGAAATGTCAGAGGGGCTGCGTGGGTGAAAAAGGGCTTGGGCACAAGTGAAAGGGAGGGGGGTTGGGCATTCGCCCAAGATAAGCAGGAGATATCACTGTAAAACCTGTGAATCCGGCTTTTACTTTCACTTTTAGCTGCCTTCACTGCATCCTGATTTCTAACTGTGATATCTTCCCATGTACCGGTGATAATGGTGCAATTCTGGTATTGTGTGAAACATTGGAATGCCATATCTCTCTCTGGTACCAAACCAGAGATGGTAGCAGCTAAAGCATACCCCCCACCATCTTCAGTCTGGAGAAGAATCAGAGGTCAGCGGCAGAGCTGACAGCTGTGGAAAGAAAGGAAAAATTGTAAAAATATATAAAAATGTGGCATTATCATCATCGTAGTGACCCACATAATAAAGTTATGTTATTTTCACCACACAGTGAACGCTGTAAATAAATTCCACAAAATAACTTTAAAATTGCATTTTTTTTTAAACTGTTTTATTAACAGAAGGACAAGTCAAAGGTACAGTACATTGACATATATAATCTTGACATACGTCATTATATAAGAAGTAATAACGAATCCAGTAAACTTCAATTAACTTCAGTTCTACAAATGTGTCAGTTATCCACTGCACTGCTACTGTCTCCTATTTCCCTGAATGACATTTCTTGTACACGTGAATCAGGTATTCTCACTAAGCCTGTTGTGCCATGGAACCCCTGAGTCATCAAAATGGTGTGTCTTAGTCTCGAGGATGAGTACTGTGTGTTTGGAGATTCACACCACAAGCCCCAAACCTTATCAAATTTTTGGGGTCTGTTACGGTGTTTAAACACCAATACAATATGTGGGAGTATTTGGTTTATTTGATGTTTCCACGTGGCCAAGGTGCTCGGTGTTCTGGGATTATACCGTCTCAAAGCAAGGCATTTACGTGCCATAAACAGGGACTCCTTTAAAAATGTTGTCATGTAGTGGTCCCAAATGTCTTCATCCATAATTCCCAGCAGGCAAACCTCAGGGCTGCATGCCACTCGTGTCGGCAGTAGAGTTGACAGAAAGGAAGTCAACTCCTCCCACAAAGCAGCAATTGGGCTGCATCTCTAGATCATGTGCCAGAAGTCTGCATCTGTTTCTCCACACCTTGGACATGTTGTGGAAGATGCTCGACTCATTTTATACACTCTAGTGGGTGTAAGATATGTCTGGTGAACTATGTATAATTGAATTATCTTATTGTTTACTGCTGGTGACACATGTAAATGCGATTCTAATAAGTGTTGGGAGCTGACAGATAGGATGATGTCATCTGCATATAGTCCAATACGGGCTTCTCTCTCTCCCAGTTTCACCCCCGTTATATTATCACTGCTTCTCACCCTAATTGCCAGTGTCTCAATTGCCAAAGCAAACAGGAGTGGAGACTGAGGGCAACCCTGTCTCGTGTCTCTGTGAAGCTGTAAAGACTCTGATAATTCCCTGTTGATTAATAGTCTGCTCACTGGGTTGCTGTATAAGAGTGTTACCCATTTAAGAAATTGTGGACCAAAACCATAGCCTTTTAGACATTGAAGCAAGAAGGCCCATTCTATGGAGTCGAAGGCCCTGGCTGCATCTAATGAATCCAGTGCCCAATCCACATTTAAGGCGTGTCCCAATTGTGTAACCACTTGGACTCTTTTGATATTTTCAGTAGTGGATTTCCCTGGCATAAATCCTGTCTAGTCTGGGTGAATCAATGACAGAATTACCCGGTACAATCGGGTTGCCAACACCCTGGTTAAGATTTTGTAATCTACGTTAAGATCTACATTCCAGGGGGTCCTTATCAGGTTTAAGTCACAGTATAATAGTGCCTTCCATAAATGACTCAGGCAATCTTCCTGTTTCCAGGGCTGTATGCAGGGTGGTTAGTAATTGTGGTGCCAATACCTCTGCGTATTTAGCATAGACTTCCTTAGGAACCCGATCTGGGCCAGGAGACTTCCCATTATTGAGATCTCCTTTAGCTTGCATTATTTCTTCAAGGCTAATTGGTTGATCTAGTTCAGGGATGGGCAAACTGCGGCTCTCCAGCTGTTGCAAAGCTACAACTCCCAGCATGCAAAGACTTCTTACAGCTATCAGCCTACAAGCAGGGCATGGTGGGAATTGTAGTTTTACAACAGCTGGAAAACCGAAGTTTGTCCATCCCTGATCTAGATGGTTGCTTTGTGTTGCGGAGAGCTTAGGGAGCGATGTGTGTTCTATCTATGTAGCTATTTCCGCCTCTGATGCTGTTATACTGGATCTATACAACTCCCGGTAAAATTGCAGGAAAGTCTGGAGTATAGTTTCTTGTGTATTAAGTTCTTAAACTGCTGAATTTCTAAGATTGTTGGGAAGGACTGATTATTATGGACCAATTGGGCCAGTAGTTTGGCTGATTGGTACCCTAGTTCGAATGGTGTCTGCCTTGTCTTTTAGTATCATAAAGTACTTCCTGCCTGCTTGGAGCCAGGCATTTCTATTAAAATCTGTCGGGTGTTGGACGTTTTGTTGTTCTAGTGTGCTGGACTGAGTCGTCGGCTCCAATTCTATGCGTTTAGTATCTTTTTAATGTGAGATATATTCGAATGTAAAGACCCCCGAAGAAACGCTTTAAGGATGTCCCATACTGAGCTCATCTGCATGTGCTTCCAAAAATTCTCTCAACTGGAATGATGTCCCCATCGGCCGAGCCCAGTAGGTTCAACCAGAACGGGTGTACACTCATTCTGTACATTACCGAGGGGGTGCCTGGTAACAGAGTGCCCAGCATAGGCGAGTGGTCTAAAATGCCTCTGGGTAAGTATAGTATTGAACGAAGGTTTAACATAGCTAACTCATTACCCAACATATAGTCAATACGGGTCAAGGAGTTGTGACAGGAGTATATTCTATCACTGAGATGCCTAGTCCGCCACATGTCAAACCACCCAAATTCAGTTAGAAACCTATGGAGTTGCGAGTGGCCCCTGTTCCTATTGGATCTGCTATGTCTGCAAATCAGTCCAATGATTGGTCTAGCATCATGTTTAAATCTCCCATACAAATTATTCTAGAATGTGGATAGGTGGCAGCCAACTGCATATAACCAGGAGCAGGGTTGTAAATACATAATAATGTGTACTGTACATTATCAGAGAGTGGACAAAGACATATCTGCCTTCCGTATCAACAGCCATTTCCTTTACCTCCCAGCGTAATTGTTTGTGAATTAATAAGGAGACACCCCATCAAGAAGAGGTGTGGTAGGAGTGTGCGGCTCATTGCACCCAAGGTTTCTGCAATACCCCAGAGGCGGTGGAGATAAGATGCGTCTCTTGAAGACATATAATTTGCGGATTGGAATGTCTAATAAAGGCAAGCACCATAGATCTCTTTTGCAGTGTGCCCAGTCCCCTAATATTCCATGATAAGATTTTTAACTCAGCCATGGATTCCAGGACAGACATGTGTTATCCAAGGTGGAGTGCAGTGCAGTGGGGTTAGTGGTGTGTAACATTTCACCATGAATAATTGAATTTAACCGATTGAACATTATTATATAACTCTTGGAAATAGTCCAGAACCTTTGGGGTAGAGTCTTATCCCAAACTATAGGCCAGTAAGTCCGGGATGCCTCTGCCTGTGGTGTTTATCGGCAGAAGCATTCAGGCTGCAGCCACAACCATATTATAACCAATTTAGCAACTAATAATGCAAATTAGAGCCCTGATATTTAAGCTATACTAGTGTGAATTCTGATCATGTTGCACTATGTGACTAGCTGGAACTAAGCTTGGAAGCCAGCGTCTTGGGGATCTTCTTCGCAAGGACAGCCACTCCGAGGCTTCTTCAGGGGAGGAAAAGAAGATTGCTCTTTCGCCATCCACCACTCTGAGTCTTGCAGGATAGCCCATAGAGTATGGGATGCTGGCTTCTCTCAGACGTCGTTTTACATCCAAAAAAAATTTGTTTTTTGCAGCTCCATAGAGAAGTCTGGAAAAATGGAGACCCTGGCGCTGTCAAATTTAATTTCTTGGCATCTTCTTGCCAGGGCTAATATCTTGTCTCTGTCCTTGCAGTTGAGGAATCTCGCAAGCATGGGACAAGGTGGAGCCCCTGGTGGTGGTGGGTCTTGCCAGTACTCTGTGGGCCCTTTCCACTGCAAATGCTGATGAGAACTCTGCATCTGGAAAAAGTTATTTTATCAATTTTTCTTCGAAGTCGTCTGGTGCACGCCCTTTAGCTCTTTCAGGCAGGCCGATGATTTTAATATTGTTTCAATGGGGCCTGTTTTCTAGGTCGACTGCTTTTTGTTTCCATTGCTTTGGTGTTTAGCTCTCATATGGATATGGAGATACGTTCCTCAGTGTGTTGAACCCTCTCTTGCAGGTTATACAGGTCTTGGCGTACGGTAGTAATCCCAGATCAATTTTGACCTCGTCTAATTTCCCCGTGAGGGATGTCTTACAAGCAGTTATAGCTTCCAGAACTTGTACAGTAACTTGTTTCAGCGTGGGTTCTTCCTGGTGCAACCCAACTGGTGCTGCAGACGCCAGAGGTTCTGATGTTGTATGGACGTTCCGTTGCGGTAATGGCGATCGCGCTCCATCATCTGGTTGTCTAGCAAATTCACGCAGTTTTTCTGCTGTGCTCTGTTTTTTGCGGCCACATTGTTGTACCAGTCTTTCTATCTGCAGCTCATAAACAATGTGGGATCAGGATTTCTGTGGGGCAGGGTGCTCTCTTTTGAAGCTCTCTTCTGCCGACCTGGTACAGCGTTGTGTGTCTCTGGACTTACCCTGCTTTACAATTTGCAGGTTAATGGCTGGTGTGTATTGTTTGGTACAGCAGTTTGGAGGCTGTAGGCTGTGTTAATTCTATGAGGCTAAAGTGGCCACCTTGCTCTGTTGCAGCGCGGGAGCCTATCGTTGTGCCTGAGCAGCTCCCCCCTTATTAGGCTGTGAGGGCGCTTCAAGCTGGCGGAGCGGTGGGAAAAGTCCGAGGGGTCCGATATCGCGGGCTGACAACACAGTTCGGCCCAGACTGGACCACGGCACTACTCCAGCCGCCTAACATTCCCACCCTCCCCTCGGCTCACCAAGGCTGCCAGCTCCGTGCACGTCGCAGGTCCTCTCCTAGGTCTCCCACGTGACACGCTCCTCTGGCTCCCGGCGCGGCATCGCTGGCTCCCACCCTTGCTCCTCTGCGCTCGTCCTCCGGTATGTCGACACAGCTCTGTTGTCTGTACTCTTCAGGGCTCCATCAGGGGTCTTTTCTTTTATAAATGGCTATGTTCTAACCCAGGATCTGTTCTGGGCTGTAGCTCCAGCCGCGGAACTCTTCCTAGATGCGACCGTCCATGTCGGCTGCTGGCCACACGCCCCCCACCCCCAATAAAAAAAGGATTTAGAAGTTATGACTGCTGGAACAGAAAGTGGGAAAATAATATTGGTCCTTTATGATGAATGATATCACTAAGAGGTTAAAATGCAATAGTGTCCCAAGTCGTATGCCAACAAGATTTACTGCATACACACATTAAAAATCTGGAAGGATTTTTCCAATTTTAATGTGACTGTTAGGAGGTTAACGGATGCAGCTAGGTTGCCATAGGCAGGGTGGCAACAGTCCTTATGTCACAAGGAAACTAAACCTTGAATAAAATAAGCTATAAATAAATAAGCTCCCATTTTAAGATTGACGTCCCCTATATCTAGCTCAGTGAGGCACTGGGCACTAAGCTTATCTTACCTGATATCCATTGCAGACGGTGGTGAGGAAATTTTTCTTTTGTTGCAAGCTGCCCCCCCTGCCCCAGCCCCCCTTTGCCATAAGTTATGTAGCCTCGGTGTCTTCATTTTACCACATTTTTCAAAGTTACACAAGAGAGAGAGTGGGAGACAATTGCATGTCTTCTGAGAAACATATGAAGACCTTTTCTCTCCTTTTGATTGTAATATGAAAAGAAACAAGCTTGATGAAAATCTGTTTTACTTTTTAACATTAGTATTCCTTTAATTGGATATTTCTAAAAAATATAGGCAGGTGGAGAAGCTTTTAATAACAAAAAATAAATTAGTGAAAGCCACAGCATGGCTACATCCACTTATCTAGGCAACTTCTATACTGAAAGTTAGTAACAAGTCATCTGATAACTGTATAATCTGTGAATCAATGAATACTTTCAGCAGATTTGCATAATGTCATGAATGCAAGGCCTAAAGGGGTTTTCCTAATTTTATAAAGTGGTGGCATATTGCTAGAATATGCCGTCACTGTATGACTAAAACCTTTTATGTTCTCCCTACATCGTGGGGCTCCTGGCCAAGTGGCTGTGCAGAGAACTGCAGTGAAGCCCCATTCAAGTGAATGGCTGAGGCGCTGCACAGCAGTGCGACGGCCCCTCCTTTCTCAGAATCGGTGGGGGTTCTAGGAGTCGGACATAGCGATATTCCATCACTTTATTAAATGGAAAAACCCTGTAACGCTGAAACAATGGAGATATATCAAACAGACAACCACAGAAACTATTCATCACTGAAGGCAGTTAAAGGCGATACTGTAGAATTCTTCATCCCCGTAAACTTGGAAGAGGTGTATGTCCTCTGATGGAATCGAATGAGAAAGGTTTACCCAGCCATGAATCGTGATAAGAGTCTTCCACATCTTCTGTCCATTAGGGCATCTTGCACATGGAATGTAACAACACTGACTCCTTACAACGCACTGAATCCTGGAAGTGTCTTGGCGTCCTAGCAATAGGCACTGCTTTACAATACAGGTCGCAACAGGGCTTGGTAAATTGGACAATTCTTATATCCAGCAATGTTTGTCATGAACAAAAAAGCAGCAGTCTTCTTACTGTGGAATATTACACTTTTATATCCTTTACATCAGTCATATAGTCTTTTTTTTTTCCCTCTTCAAAAAGTTAAAATTTCAAATTCTTCATCTTCTGAGTCAAAGAATCTGTCAAGGCGGTCTGCATCTGAGGAATCTAACACAAGGATGATTATTACTAATTATAACAGGCAGGCATGGCCATTTCTCTGTCTAGTTATTATAGAAGTTTTTCAGTACAATAAAATGGTGGCAGAAGGCTCAGGGTGGCTTAAAAACATAAAAGACCTGATACTCATCTCATCATCCGCTGCCATTCCATTGCTGATTGGATCCCCACTGGTCTCCACTTCCTGCTCCCGTTTCAACAAGCAGGAAATGCCTTCTCAGCCAATCACTGACCACAGGGTGATCCGCCTCACCTAGTGATTGGTTGTGCAGACACTTCCTGCATGGGAACCGGAGGTAGAGCAGTAGGAACCCAGGAAACATCAGAATGGCAGCAGTAGGGGATTAGTAAGGGGAGTATCACTTCTGTTTGGCTCTTTGCCACCGTTTATTTACACTGGAAAATCTTTTTATCATTCTATGCAACCATTTCTTTACATTTTTGGAGAGTCTAGTGGACAACAAATTCGACCACCTTTATGCTCCCACATGCGTCGTCACTGAGCTTTCACAAAATCCTAGATGACAAATTTGCATGTAGTGGTATTGATGTGGGGGGATGTATAATTGCATAATCAGGCAAACAGGACATTTACCGAGAGAGCTAAGAGACAAACCCTAGGAGAGCAACCATAGCAGCCATACTTGTTACCCAACTGAGGTCATCAAAATTAGTGGGTTTCCAACTTTTGGCACCCCTGCCAAGCAGCTGGGAGTAGAATATTAATGACCTATTCTCAAGACGTCATGAATATCTGATTGTGGGGGTTCTGACAGCCGGCACCGCTACTGATCAAGTGTTTAAAGATGCTGCAATGCTCCGGTAAGTGCTGTGGCTTCTTCCTAGGTCAGTGAACATTACGTTCATTACATGGCCTGGTTGCAGCTCAGTCCCATTCAATGAAATGGGTGTGGGCTGCAATACCAAGCACCACCGCTAAACAATGGTATACTGTAAAGAGCCCGCAGCGCTCATCAGAGCACCGCAGCCTCTTCAAATACTTGATCAGTGGTGGTGCTGGATGTCAGAATCCCACCAATCAGATATTGATGGCTTGTCTTGAGGATACGTCAATAACCATCTAGCCCAAGCAATATGAATGCACTTACCTGGAGTAAGGTTTAGTACATCAGGATTGGACAGATGGGGCGGTAGCTGATCAACCACCTCAAACATAGGCAAAGATCCCGCAGTAAGTGATATCTGAAATTAGATAGGTGATGGCATGAAGTGTGTTTGCCTTGTATACATTAATAAACAACTCGCTTCGGCTATGTTCACCTGGCCAAAAAATGCTGCATAATCTATCATAAAACGACCATTTTACACGACATAATACTTGTTCAAAGTGCCACCAACAGCTCCCCATTGAGTCCAATCGGTAATACACATCCTATACATGGGCACGTATTCTTACACATCTGTTTTAAAAAATGCTTCAGAAGTAGCATGTAATTTCTTGTGTGAAGTGTCTTCAGCTCTGTTCTCCATTGAAATCAATGGGAAAGAGGTAAAATATATTGATAAGTAGGGGTATCTGGAGCATATTAGGCAGTGTTGACGCTGCCAAAAAGGAGCCGTTATCAGAGGCAGATTTCCATTTTGATCTTTTGCTGTGTGAATACAGCCTTATATACATAGAGGGGAGTTTTTAAATATTTTCTGGAAAGCAGTTGACTTTTGAAAATGTGCTACATCATAATGAATTACAAAAAGAAACCCAAAAACCACAAACTGCTGTAAAAGCTTCTGGTCATGTTTAAAAGGGCATTATAGATGTCATAATGTGTTTGTAGATGTACATTGAATTGTTGGGACCTACTCCTTAATGTGACCTTAAAGGGTTTCTGTCACCAGGATTACACATTATAAGCTGTCTGACATTAGCTATGTGCTAATGTCAGAGCAGCTTGATAATGTCTTTTTTTTTTATAAAAATCCAATGTATATTTAGGCTAAAAAATGTCTTTTTATAATATGTAAATTAGCCTCTAGGAGCAGGGGGGGTGTTGCCCTGCTCCTAGCGGCTCCGTGCGGCAACCTGCTGGCACGCCCCTTCTTTCTTTGATTGACAGTGCCGGGCAGCGATCCTCTCCTGCCTCCGGCACTGTCTCCCTGCTAAATCCTGCGCCGCCGCTCTGTATTCGGCACAGGCGCGGTGAGCTGAGGACGCTGGTGCCTGCTGTTGCACAACAGCTGGAATGCCGGAGGTTGCTGACCTATGCTACAGTACAGTCCGTTAGACTATTATTTTATAAGACTATAATACAGTCATATCTAGGCTTTCCTTCGTTCTGTACTCTGCTATAGCCATCTATAAGGATACCCCAGCCACTGCTTGTTGGTGACCCCCTAGCTACACTCTCCAGGGTAACAGGATATCCTGCGTCTGCATGTAATTTTACTGGCCGTACTGACCTTTCTAATGCGCTTACACCAGTCATCAAAATCTTCTTCAGAACTGCAGAAGAATCCCTACAGTAAAAAAAAGGAATATAACCTTATATGGGACTTTCTTCAACGCCATTTCAATAATAATGTTACACATAGTGATCAGTGCTGAGGTTTTTTTCTACATTAATTTGAAGAGAACCTGTCACCAAAAATTGCAATGTAATCTGAAAGCACCATGTTACAGAGCAGACGTTGAAGGATTGATATATATATTTGTGGGAAAAGATTCATTTATCATTTACATCTTTGCTTTTTCTAACAGCTATTGGTACAGGAGGGATGTGTTATCGGTGAGTGACAGCTATATTTTATGCTCGCTTATACACGCAATACCATCAATCACTGATAGCACCTCCTCCCTGTACCAATAGCTGTTCATAGGAAGTGTAAAAATCAAAGATATAAATGTAGAAAATACAGGTTTTACAGATTTTTTTTCCAAAAAACTATATATCAATCCACTCAGCTTCTTCTGTTCTTTAACATGGTGCTCCATTCACTTCAATGGGAGCAGTACTGCAGTAACCCCAGCTTCATCCACTACACACCGGAACTATTACTGGCATGTGCGCACATTCCCGAATCCACCTCATGTGCACGGGAAAGGAATAGTTCTGGGCTCATCCCACAGCACTTTCCCCGTCCTGGGAGGAGGACGAATGTCAGGTGACCGGGTTCCAGAGCAGTCGATCCATGCAACGGTCTTCCACAAGCAAGATATAAGTTATTAAGGTGGGTTTGTGGGGCCTACTGGAAAAACTCCTTTAAATACTAATGACCTATCTTTACTATAGGTCAGGGATCAGTAACCACCGGCACTCCAGCTGTTCTGAAACTACAACTCCCAGAATTCTCCTTTCACTTCTATGGGAGTTACAAGACTAGCAGGGTAAGGCTAGATGCACACGTCCATTGGTTGCTATGACGCCGTGCGCTTCCTGCCGCCGCTGCAGGACAGTAATACGTTGGTAGGATATATACCATTGTATTACTGTACTGCAGCGGCGGCAGAGAGCGCACGGCATCATAGCAACCAATGACACCATGCACTCCTGCTGTAAAGAAGAAATCCAGTCCTGGTTACCACGGACTGGTCACGTCCGGGTTTAACGGACATGTGCATCTAGCCTAAGTGTGCATACTGGGAGTTGTAGTTTCCCAGCAGCTGGAGTGCCGAAGTTTGCTAATCCCTGCTAGGTTATCAATATCAGAATGGTGGGGATCTGACTCCCGGCTCTACTGCCAATCAATCCCCGTTGATCCTAAGGTGAGGGAAGATGCTGCTCAGATGGTAGTGTAATGGCAGCAGGGTTTTGTAATTTGCAGCCTTTTCTGCAAAGTTGGGTTTCATCTGTCCGGGAAGGGTCGGAAGCTCCCCATACACATTAGACATTTGGCTGAACCTTGAAGGCGTATAGAGCCTTTACAGTCAACAAAAAAAGAAACAATAAAGTATAAGAATAGATTGTGGCCCATTTGTATTGGAGTTTGGTAACGGATATTTGCGGTGCATGGCGGCCTCTTGATTTATCAGTATGAACTGGTTGCTACAACTAACCGCACAATACTTAGACTTTGACAGTTCTTTAAAACCACACTTACCACAGCAATAGAGGGGTCAATCTCTGTTACGTGCATCCGGCATGGAGGATGCTGGCAGTGGAAGCTGTCATCTACTATACACCCTCCATCACTGGGCTCCACAGTTGGCTGTGTAGTGTGGGGATCTAGATAAATGAGTTCATCTCCTGATTGAGACAGTACAATATAATAATGAATCGTGTTAGTGAAGCAATGCTGAGCAAAACTACCCAACATGGATATACCCAACCTAAAAAACAACAACTCATTATTCACTGGTCATAATACCTTGCATAAGGGTGCCTTCACATGCGTCAAAATCTGCTGTGTGTGAAGGCACCCTAATTACATGCACATATTGGGTTGTCTGGCATTCAAATAGCATGTGCAGGTGCGGCCTGGCAATTAGCGGTAATCAGGCGGGTCCTCCTGCCTCATGTGCAAGACAGCCTTTCACAGTTAACTATAGGACTTTGTCAAGTGGCAATCCAAGAGCAAGTAGGGTTTACTGGTGGGATGCTGCAGAAAGGCTACCACATTCAGGGTAAGCCTGGGGGCTATACCTAGACTTTTTGTAGCACTGCTCTGATTTCAACTATGGAGTGACAGCAGCAGTGAACAATATTGTATACAAGTCAATTTACTCCAGCTGTACTGTGGCTCAACAGTAAAACATGTACAAATGCTTGTTCCTGATAATCGCCCTGTGTAAAGGTGGCAGTGATCACCTGATGAATGAGCAAACACCGGTTCATCAGGTGATCGGCACCAAAAATCATAGTCTCTAGGCGGCAGTTCTCCTTGTGTAAAAGGGATCTGCGGTCCAGAATGTGCAATGGGGAGAACGACTGCAGTAGTGATTTCCATGTAAATGCAGCTCTCGCCTCCTCATATGATCGGGCAATTATGGGGAAGATTTGGTTTGTTCCAGATAATTGCCTGTAACATCAGTCCATGTACAAGGACCACTTGGCTTTGTGCATTTTGAATCATAATTTGGGGCACAAAACAGTTTTGCAAACTACATTGCCCATGCTTAGTAAAGGCTCTGTTACACAGTCTTTCACTGCTTCTACGGTTTGATCTGGGTTCGACATTGTTCGGCATTGTTTTTTAATACATGAACTTTCCCATCACAGATGGTCCCACTGAAATGCACTGACATGGATCCCAAATACGCCCATGGTTATGATCCCTAGGGGTGATGATCTCCTGTCTGGACCAAAATTTTGGGGGTGCCCGTATACTTTATTTAAAACTTCCCTTTGCCATTATAGTAACAAGTAAATGCATACAAGATACAGAATAACAAGTGCAGCTCTGTTCTGGATACTGCAGCTCTACTTACCGACATAGCCTATGAAGTAGTGAGCACTATTTGGCCGACCACCAATAACTCCTAATGACTGTGGCAGCATGAAGCAGTGCTGAAAAAGACAATGAAATACCACAGTTCATCACATGCAGCTACCATAAAGATGCAAGTAGTCACTGCCAGTAATGTTACAGTCTTCAGAGTGAATCCCCCCCCCCAAAAAAAAATATTAAAAAAATAAACACAAAATGAGCAAATCTAGCCTTAGCAAAGTCAAAACTAGTAACAGATTTTTTTTTTACCTTCAGGGTCTCGATGTATGCTTCATTGATCTCACTTAGGCCCAGCCGAAGGGGTATGAGTAATACTAGAGGCTTCCACTGGCGGTGTGAATTAGAGGCTCCAGTGTGACCATTACACAGCGGCCCAGAGTCACAGCTTCCCAATCTACACAATCTCTCTGTAAAAAGGAAATGGCTCACTTTATGCTCTAATAGTTTTAATCATAATGATGAGGGAAAGCCTTATACAACTTCTTTGGGGCTAGGCAATGTTCACAGTTTCCATTTTACTGCTTCATAAGGATAAAGCTCGGCAGTGACTTCATTTAAGCTTGTCCCCAAAGATAAACCTTCACTTTAATGGCAAGAAACTCAGAACAGCAGAGCAGACACCTTCATTCTAGCAACTGAAAACTATAAAAATGTCCACATTTATCCTTAATGTTATCATAAGTTATAGCCCCTACCTCCAGTCACATCTGAAAGAAACTTTGCAGAGGGGTTCGTAAAGAACTCATGTAATACCATATTCTGGCCAAGATTTGTGGGCCGCTTGCTTGCTTGCCACCATGCCAAGCATGTCTGTATTGTAAGGCCTTATTCACACGTCCGTAGTGTGTTGCGGATCCGCAAAATACCTTGCCACCAGCCCTATAGAGATGCCTATACTTGTCCGCAATTGCGGGCAAGAATAGGACATGCTCTATATTATTGCAGAGCCGCTGTCCAGAAGATCGGCGGCGCGCTTCGCAAATGCGGATGCGGAGAGCACAGTGTGTGCTCTCCGCATCCATCACTCCCCATTCAAAATGAATGGGTCTACACCCGTTCCATAGATTTGCGGGAACGGGTGCGGACGAACATTGCGGACGTGTGAATAGGGCCTAAAGGTAACATTGCAGTCATAGATTTACTCTAGGTGTAGCAGCGGCAGGGAATGAAATTAGCCTGGCAGCGGTCTGGTATGGGGGTCTGATAAATTTTAGGGGTCTACATGAGCTCGGGAGTGGTCTGGTCCTGGGTCCGAATGAGCTCGGGAGTGGTCTGGCCCTGGGTCTGAATGAGCACAGGAGGGGTCTGGCCCTGGGTCTGAATGAGCTCAGGAGGGGTCTGGCCCTGGGTCTGAATGAGCTCAGGAGGGGTCTGGCCCTGGGTCTGAATGAGCTCGGGAGTGGTCTGGTCCTGGGTCTGAATGAGCTCGGGAGTGGTCTGGTCCTGGGTCTGAATGAGCTCGGGAGTGGTCTGGTCCTGGGTCCGAATGAGCTCGGGAGTGGTCTGGTCCTGGGTCCGAATGAGCTCGGGAGTGGTCTGGTCCTGGGTCCGAATGAGCTCGGGAGTGGTCTGGTCCTGGGTCTGAATGAGCTCGGGAGTGGTCTGGTCCTGGGTCTGAATGAGCTCGGGAGTGGTCTGGTCCTGGGTCTGAATGAGCTCGGGAGTGGTCTGGTCCTGGGTCCGAATGAGCTCGGGAGTGGTCTGGTCCTGGGTCTGAATGAGCTCGGGAGTGGTCTGGCCCTGGGTCTGAATGAGCTCGGGAGTGGTCTGGTCCTGGGTCTGAATGAGCTCGGGAGTGGTCTGGTCCTGGGTCTGAATGAGCTCGGGAGTGGTCTGGTCCTGGGTCTGAATGAGCTCGGGAGTGGTCTGGTCCTGGGTCTGAATGAGCTCGGGAGTGGTCTGGTCCTGGGTCTGAATGAGCTCGGGAGTGGTCTGGTCCTGGGTCCGAATGAGCTCGGGAGTGGTCTGGTCCTGGGTCCGAATGAGCTCGGGAGTGGTCTGGTCCTGGGTCCGAATGAGCTCGGGAGTGGTCTGGTCCTGGGTCTGAATGAGCTCGGGAGTGGTCTGGTCCTGGGTCTGAATGAGCTCGGGAGTGGTCTGGTCCTGGGTCTGAATGAGCTCGGGAGTGGTCTGGTCCTGGGTCTGAATGAGCTCAGGAGTGGTCTGGTCCTGGGTCTGAATGAGCTCGGGAGTGGTCTGGTCCTGGGTCTGAATGAGCTCGGGAGTGGTCTGGTCCTGGGTCCGAATGAGCTCGGGAGTGGTCTGGTCCTGGGTCCGAATGAGCTCGGGAGTGGTCTGGTCCTGGGTCCGAATGAGCTCGGGAGTGGTCTGGTCCTGGGTCCGAATGAGCTCAGGAGTGGTCTGGTCCTGGGTCCGAATGAGCTCAGGAGTGGTCTGGTCCTGGGTCTGAATGAGCTCAGGAGTGGTCTGGTCCTGGGTCTGAATGAGCTCAGGAGTGGTCTGGTCCTGGGTCCGAATGAGCTCGGGAGTGGTCTGGTCCTGGGTCTGAATGAGCTCGGGAGTGGTCTGGTCCTGGGTCTGAATGAGCTCGGGAGTGGTCTGGTCCAAGGTCTAAATGAGCTCACATGTGGCCTGGTCCTGGGTCTGAATGAGCTCACATGTGGCCTGGTCCTGGGTCTGAATGAGCTCAGGAGTGGTCTGGTCCAAGGTCTAAATGAGCTCAAGAGTGGTCTGGCCCTGGGTCTGAATGAGCTCGGGAGTGGTCTGGTCCAAGGTCTAAATGAGCTCACATGTGGCCTGGTCCTGGGTCTGAATGAGCTCACATGTGGCCTGGTCCTGGGTCTGAATGAGCTCAGGAGTGGTCTTGTCCTGGGTCCGAATGAGCTCAGGAGTGGTCTGGTCCTGGGTCTGAATGAGCTCAGGAGTGGTCTTGTCCTGGGTCCGAATGAGCTCAGGAGTTGTCTGGTCCTGGGTCTGAATGAGCTCAGGAGTGGTCTGGTCCAAGATTTAAATGAGCTCACATGTGGCCTGGTTCAGGGTCTAAATACACTCAGAGGTGGCCTGGTCCAGGGACTGAATGAGTTTGGGGGTCTGGTTTGTTTTTCCATTAACAAATAATGTTACATCTGTTCTACAAACAGTTTTAAATTAACGGGAAGAAGATACTAAAATGATATACAGGGATATTAATAGGGAATGCCCACTCAGAAGTCAGAACACGCCATCATTACAGATATGTAGAGTCTATGCACACACGTCTTTTGGTGTTGCTGCTTACTTTGATGTCGATTCCGTACTCACCTATCTCATCTGTCACAACAGTATTATCCATCGCTATGTGGACAGCCATCGAGCTCCACTGATCAAAATCAGCTAGCTTCCTGCAGTGAGAGAAAGAAGAAGACTGGATGTATGAGGTATGCCGTTTCATGGCCGGGGGTAAATTATAACCGCTCTCTAAAATACCTCAGCACTTGTGCTACAGTGTTTGGACCGTACCACTGGCCAATGTATTTCCCTTCACCGACTCCCATCTGGGCTGTAATAGAGAGCGAAACATTACCACAAAGACCGATGAAGCAGCATTAATGTTGAAATACTGTGTATAGCCAGATAAGATATCGGTATGACAACCTATATTTCAGTCTTACATCATACCTGTACAGCAAGTCTTACCAGTCACACACCTACATATTATATCCACCAATTTAACACAAAGACCTGTTTTCTGCATTCACCTGCTGCTAAAACAATAGTGTGATGAGAACTGTACTTAGAATTCAGTTCTGTCACAGTAATTTTCACTTTAAAGGGCACCTGTCAGCAGATCTGTACCTATGACACTGGCTGACCTGTTCACATGTGCACTTGGCAGCTGAAGGCATCTGTGTTGGTCCCATATTCATATGTGCCCGCATTGCTGAGAAAAATGATGTTTTAATATATGCAAATGAGCCTCTTGGAGCAACAAGGGCGTTGCCATTACACCTAGAGGCTCTGCTCTTTCTGCAACTGCCGGCAAACGGCGCAAAACCAGCGGCAAGGTGGCGTTCGCCGGCGCATGCACAGTAGTTAAAGCGATGCCGTGTCCACAATGAGCATCGCAGTGCGCATGCCCCGGCCCGGCGAGGCAGTGCGCAGGCACGGGATCTCGGCCGGACCGAAGGATCACCTAAGGGGAATAGGAGGGCGGGCATAGGCAGAGGCTGGGGCGGGGAAACAATGAAAAAGGCAGAGCAGCCTGGGCTCCAACACAGTGAACTCCGCCCCTGGGCACTTGTGAGTGCTCATTTGCATATGAATTAAACTTAGTTTTTCCAGCTTCTGCAAGTGTAAAGAAAAAGACAAAGGTACCATTACATTCATCTATAGGTGTGCTATTGGACAATGTAAGCAACTGTATATGGCCATATGGAGGTGACAGACTCCCTTTAACTAAAAAACAAATCTTTATATTTTCTATCATTAGTCAAGACTACCTAAAATGTACAATACAAGGATTACTTCACAATATACAGAGTTTCAAGATAATACATGTACAAAAACTTTTACATCAGAAATGCAGAAGATTTTTAAGGTCTAATGCACCCTTAACCTACAATTAACCTGGAACTATTTACTATGAACACCTTTGGGGCATTTTTTATGATTGCATTTTACTCATTTTGGGCTAAAAATCGTTTTCTTTTTTTTTTTTTTAAACTGGTCTTCATTAAAAATAATCAACTGTTTTTGTCCTAAAGGGTTACACTTCAGCCTAGCTGCAGAGTACATGCTTTAAGGCCTCTTTCACACGGGCGTGGCGGATTGGCTCCGGATGCGTTCAGTGAAGCTCGCACCATTTTGCAAGCAATTTCAGTCAGTTTTGTCTGCGATTGCAGTCAGTTGTATCCGCGCGGGTGCAATGAGTTTTGATGTGTTTTTCACGCGTGTGATAAAAAAAATAGATTTTTGCACTTACCGTAAAATCTGTTTCTCTTCTGTTCATTGGGGGACACAGTCTTGACCTTGGGTATAGCTATTGCCACTAGGAGGCGACACTAAGCAAAAAAGTGTTAGCTCCTCCTCTTAGCTATACCCCTCCTGCAGACACTGAGCTAATCAGTTTGTACAAAAGCAGTAGGAGCAGCCAAGAGAAAACAATAAGAAAGAAGAAAACCGGAGATGGGTCATCATCAAGAACCAGAAGGGCCCATCTAGGAGAACCAGCAATGTACATACAGGGTAGAAGCGGTGTCCCCAATGAACGGAAGAGAAACAGATTTTACGGTAAGTCTCGGTCCATCCGGAATGATGAATAATGACTCCGATCGTCGTAAAGAGGACATCTGAGACCGATAGATGTGAACAGCCCGAACCAAAACCAGATGGGGACGTGGCCAGACAAAAGGAAGAGAGAATGAACCCTACATTGAGATGGAATGCCGACACGACCTTCGGAAGGAAGCACTAAACCGGACAAAGGACAAAGCTAACACATTGGCCACTAAGCCTAATAATATGCGCTACTTTTTGGTCTGTACAGATCACTTTACTGCCGTTATCTGCTTTTCTGTAATTTTAATCCTGCCTGTAATGTTATCACCTCTGTGTATAGATAAGACAGGATCCACCATTCACAATAGGTGATTGTCAAATCTTATCTATTCCTTCCTTGTACAATGACCTCTGCACAGGTCACAGAGCATGCCCAGAAAACTCTCCTATAGAAGTCAATGAGGTCCTCTCCTGTCCATTGTGTCTATGGCCCATGGGGCTGCCGTAAAGCAATGGTCTTAATGCTTTCTAAATGCTGTTAAGAACAGCTCGAGCAAGATGGAAGAAACCGAATTAAAAAGTCTGCAATCAGAAAATAAAAACAGATCTAGAAAAAAGGACGTGTGTTATCTATCTGGTTTTAACGGTCAGATAACATTTTTGGTGACACATTCCCTTTAAGTGTAGAGGAATATAGCCCTTATCACCGAACTAACAGCTCGAAACCCTCAAGCCCTATTCTTATCAGGTTGATAATAAATGAGCTACAATGAGTGTTTATGGGCTGTCATGAGTTCAGAGATAAGGCCTATACATGTGCCATCAGCGCTTCTATCTGACAGGACTCACTCTAGACAGAAAGCTCACCATTGCAAATACACAGAGACTGACATCCATACAGAGAAAACGGCTGAACATTTTTAATAAAGACCAACTGAAAAAAATGATTTGTACCCCAAAAAGAGTAGAATGCAATCATTTTCCCCCAAAGGGCCAAGCTGTCCATAGCCTTTAAGCTTCTACTTAACCATTTTGTTTGGGCGTTGTTACCTTTATTACCTATTGTGCTATAATGCACTTATTAGGTTCATTTTACAAAATGTAGCCCCATAATTTAAAGGAAGTCTGCCACAAAACAGGCTATTCAGTGCACATTAAAATGCGAAAGCTATTTTTAAAGAGTACCTGTCTTGTCCACACAGCACTGAAACTGGCAGCGTACTTTACAGCCACCACTCTCCTGGTTCCGCCACCGTTTGATATATTTGTTTCCCTTTCATTCTTAACCCCCATTTGCCCATAATTAGTGCCATCATTAGTTTCAGCACCCAATACTAGTGAAATGTCAGGTTGGCGGTCTCCATCTCCCAGCGTTAATGGAAAGTCACTTCAGTCACTGAGCAGTAGAGACCACCCACCTGTTAATTCGCTAGTATTGGGCATTGAAAGAAATGGCACAGAATAAAGCAGGGGTGCACAACCTGAGGCCCGGGGGCCACATGTAGCCCTCAATACCATTCTGTGCGGCCACCAAACATCTGGTAAAAGACATGTGGGTCTATGTCTTATGGCTTCTTACATGTATGTTTCATGTATTCTCCTACTAGATGGGAGTCCTAGAACTGTAACTAGACATTTATGGTATATACTGTATGTTCAATATGCCAAAAATACAGTATTTCAGTTGGTAATACCCCTTTAAGTTTTATTTTGGGCCCTTGGAATTGGTTCAGGCTGACAATGTGGCCCCCAACCAGAAAAGGTTGTGCACCCCTGGAATAAAGGCTAATGAGGAGGTTCTAGAAGAAAAAAAAACAGCGCCTGAATCTGTGAAGAGGCGGCTGTAAAATGTATGCTGCCAGGGAATCTGTTGGCTCCAAAACACCCCCAAACTAGCGCAAGCAGTCTACGGTGTAAGTGACGCCGAGTGCGATTATGTAATTCGTATCTTCATACTGGCTTGCATTCTGATGCTGTGCTCCCACAAACCAGCAGTAAAATGCATTGAGAGGACTCCTCTGACGCCCCTCTATTATGTAGATGAGCACAATGCATTTTACTGCTGATTTGTGGGAGTGCAGCACCAAAATGCATGAGAGTATAAAGATAAAAATTACATAACCGGACTCAGCGTCATTGACACTATTCACCACTTACTTTAGTTTGGGTGCCTTTCGGAGCTGAAATATTCCCTTTAATGTCTCATGCTGAGGTATGACATGGCTGCACTACTAACCATTATCCAGATCAATATCTAAATTTCAGCTGGTTTAGTTTGTAGCAAATATCTGTGTGTGTGGTCAAGTGAATGGCGATATAAAAAATGTGGCTACAGCAATGATCAGAAAAGCTAGGACAGCACTGTCACCATATAGTCCTAGCTGCTATAATTTATAAAAGTGGTGTTCCTCCTGTAATGAGTAATTACATTGATCCAGATAGCTCTCATTTTAGATTGAGCTGTGTAAAGAATCCTCCCAATAAATGAAATAGAAATCATACATGCATTTTGACACTTTAACGATAGAAGGGAACATTTTCACACACAGTCATACTGCTAACAGTAAAATGCATTGTCTCACCCACACAGGTCTCTCACCAATCTGATGTATGGAGTAATAACTATCTTTCTTGTCTAGAAAAGCAGTCAAGACGCTGAGGTACTCTCCAGTTGGTCCTTTTTTATCCCACCTCCATTCTAAAAAAATAAGAATATACACATTGGTTAATTTGTAGTGAATGTAATCCTCTTACCAGTGTCTGTATTTGTGAGTTATAACCTCCCTTCTGTTTCTCAGCTGTGTCATGTGACCAGTAATCAGACTTTCCAAATAACACAGCAACTTATGTCTGGACAGGAAGTCAGTGTCTCTACATATTCCTATGGGAGCCTCAATGTCAGTCTCAAAGGAGTCAATAGAAAAGTAACAGACTTCCTGTCCTGTGTCAGTTGGAGATCACATCATGTACCTTCCTAACAGGTCTTCTTTAAAGGGGTTCTCTGGGAATTAAGAAAATGAAAATACTTAAATATTACTATTCCACAATACCTTTCATTAGTTATAATTGCTCGTTTTGTCTAGTGAGCAATCATTAGGAGAAATTAAATGGCCACTGTCCTATTAGTAGACACAAAACCTGTCCTAATCTCACAGCAAGACAAGTTACTTTACAACACTGAGCTAAAGAGCTGCCTCACCCTCCTCTCTGCTCTACTTGTCAGGGATTATGAATCCTGAATACAAGTGATAAGATCTTCAGCTGAATCTCTGGACGAATGCAGTTCATAAGCATATATGTAGTACAGAGAGGATGGACAGGACAGACTGTGGTAATGGAGACTGTAAACAAGTGCTGCTGCTCATTAGCCACACCACCACCTCCTCTCTGTACTTAATGTCTCCTCATGACCTCCATTCCTACAAAGATTCCGTTGAAGATCTTATTAAACTGTATTCAGGATCACAATCCCTAACGGTAGATCAGAGGAGTATGAGGTAAGATCTTTAGCTCCGTGTTCTGTCCTGCTGTGTAATTGGGACAGGTTTTGTATGTACTGATAGGATGGCGGCCATTTTATTTCTCCTAATGATTGCTCCCTACCCAAAACAAGACATTATAACTAATGAAAGGTATTTGGGAATATTTAAGTATTTTCATTTTCTTAATTCTCGGAGAACCCCTTTAAGGAAGCATTCTTAGTGGTATGTTCACGCAGCAACTTTTCAAGCTGAATTTTGGCACAGAAGGCTGTGCCAAAATTTTGCCAAAAACCGCCAGCGGCAGGTTCCTCTCTGCCTCCTATACATCTCAATCGGAGGCAGCGCTGAGGATTGTGGAGCAAGATTGACATGTCCCTTCTTGGCACGGCTTTGGCTTTAAGCCACCGTTCCGCAATCCTCAACGCTGCCTCCCACTAAGTTGCATGGGAGGCAGAGAGGACGCGGCTGCCTGCAGCTTTTCAGCAACATTGTTAACCTATCTCCAGAACAGGCCCCTGAAAGTGAAGGAAAGCGCACCGCGCATGTGCAGCTGCATTCTATTCATTTCTATAGGAGTGCCGAAAATAGCTGAGGGAGAGGGCTAGGCTATTTTTGGAAGTCCCATAGAAATGTAGAGGGCAGTGATTAAGTGTGGCCACCGCTCCTTTCAGTTCTATGGGACTTCCGGAGATAGCAGAACCAGTGCTCGGCTATTTTCGTCTGTGCCATAGAAATGAATGGAAGGCGGCCACATATGCACAGCTGCCCTCCACTCACTTTGGGGGTACCGTTCTGGAGAGAAGTGCAGGTCCCAGAGGTGAGACCTGCACCCATCTGTCATTGGTGCATATGCCACCAATGTCTAAGAGGAGACAACCCCTTTAAGTTCAATCCACAATTCAAGAAACTATACCATACAAGAGACCCCCACTGTTTAATTCACTAAAATTCAGTCAACAATGTTACAAAAAATGAGCCTACTGCATCTTACCTCGTCCTATATGCCTACAGATCAAAGCCTGAGCAAAAATCATCTGTCCACATCGCAGCATGCAGCCCCAGCCAGTGTCAGAGGTTGGACCAGTTCCACCTAGAAAGAGAATAACTACCAGTAACGTATTGTGTTTTTTCCCCACTACTACATTTAGATGAACACACACTTATTTCTGACCACGGCTTTTCATCTCCATTGTGTTTTGCTATGCTGAGTACCAGGAGAAATATAAAATGGGACAGTGAGTCACAAGAATAGGTTGAGCTATTTAAAATGATTTACATTCAGGAAACCAGAGATTGCAGGTAGCAATCAATAAAATCAAATGACTGTATGCTGAGAACCATGGTAACCCTTGGCTTCTGATGTGGCAGCTTCAAGTTGTCATTCAAAGTGGTCTGATAAAGTGACCAAGCAAAAGCCAACTGTCAGCAGGATTACTAATCCTATGCAAAAACAAACAAAAAAATCCTACATCCCCTGCCACCCCAGTGCTCCCATCGCTCTCTGCTGCTGACCTGCAGTGACAACGATGCAACTACCCACACATGACTGCTGCAGTCAATTAGTGGACAGCGATTAGTTTCAGTGGTCACGTGCGGGTAGTCACAATGTCATCACTGTAGGACAGTGACAGAGACCAGAGGGAACACCAGAGTGGCAGGGGATAGTCCAGGTACGTTAAAGTCCTTTTCCACAGAACAACAATTCGGGCAATTATCTGGAAACGCTCGTTCCCAATAACTGGCCAGTGATCCCCAAATGAACAAGCAAATGCTCATTCATTGGGCGATTGTGTCCTACGGCCACCACCTATAATTATCGTTGCTGTGCAGCAGACTGGCATGTGTATACATCTATCTGCTGCCCAGCAGCAATGAAACTGTACGGGGAGAAGACTGCTGCATTTAAATGCAGCTCTCATGTCCCTGATGATCAGGCAATTATCGGGAACGTTTTGCTCATTCCCAATAACTGCCTGCTGAATCAGTCAGTGTAAAAGGACCTTAGTATTTACTTTGTTATTTTATCATGTTCTCTGCTTTCGCTTTAACCTTCAACTGCTCTTTGCATTTATATACAGTGACACGGCGCGACAGGAACAATTTTCTAAAAATAAAATAAAAGCTCAAAACACTCCATGCAGACCTTATACACCATGTTATCCGTAGTGAGGGCCTAAGGAGCGGCACTTGTCATGGGGATTGCGACCAAAAATAATCCATGTGTCATGGACTGCCCCCCTCAGTTCCTGCTTTTGCCTATACTAGAACCCTAAAAGCTGTCCCTGAGATCTCCTGCACAGGACCGCGTATAGTGCAATTAACACTAAAGAACCCTTTAACAAAAAGGAGCTGCATATCTGAGCAGCTTGTGAAAACTGAGGAAGCAGACGAAACGCTATGTGCCATTTTTGGTAAAGGCACGAATACACGTTCTATTCCGTATCTCTAGATCACTCATACCTATTGCTGGAAAGTTCCGTCGGTAAGTAAACCACAGTCTGGATGTGACATCGTTCAGAAGATCTTCCTTTTCTGCATGAAAACATTACAAATAAAGTTAGAGGAGAGTCTCTTCAAAATCTTCATAACCCTGGGCTGGTCACACGTGGTCTCGCTTTACTGCTCGACACAGCATGTCAC
Source organism: Bufotes viridis (assembly GCA_033119425.1). Classification (NCBI taxonomy): domain Eukaryota; kingdom Metazoa; phylum Chordata; class Amphibia; order Anura; family Bufonidae; genus Bufotes; species Bufotes viridis. Next base: position 92,909,389 of record CM065592.1, on the reverse strand, counting down.
TTGGGTGGGATTATGAGGGTTTCTGACAACTGGATGTTATCAGAAACAACAGAAAGCAGTAACCAGTACATGGCTGATGGTTAAGCTGGCCATACGCATTAGTCTTTTGTCAGCTGACACTCTAACGCAGGCATCCTCAAACTGCGGCCCTCCAGCTGTTGCAAAACTACATCTCCCAGCATGCCCGATCAGCCTACAGCAGGGCATTGTGGGAGTTGTAGTTTTACAACAGCTGGAGGGCCGCAGTTTGAGGATGCCTGCTCTAAAGTGTGTGGGGAGCTCTCGACTCTCACCCGACAGATGATGTTGGGGAGACAAGAGGCAAAATGAATATTTTCACCGGATCCTTTAATTCTCCCGGGAGATAATCCACTCTGCTCTCCCCATAAAATACATATACACATTCAGACAATCCAAACGTGTATGGGGAGCTGTAAGGGAATCAGGAGAGGCATCAGTCTGCAGAAGGATCGTTTGGGCCGACAGCTATTGAATGGTTATGGGTGCCTTTAGAAATGAGAAATTGTAATAAGAGGCTGGAGGACGTTAAAGGGAATCTGTCAATGGTTTGCTGCTCTCACTAAGGGCAGCATAAAGTAGTCACAGACAGACGGATGTCAGTTGTCTGTTATTCATAAGCCGTAATTAAGTGGTTGCTGAGAACCAGCATTATAATCCTTGCATCTTGGGCCTGGAAAAGAGTCACGATTATTACCTGCTGCTGACTGGCATTTCTGGTTTAAATTTCCTCCCTAGGGAAAACTGCCAATAATCAGCAGGCGGGCAAGGACGCAGGAGCTCATGAAGAACCATGACACTCCTCAGGCAGACGCAAGTCTTTTTCAGGACTGGGATGTAATGATTATAATTAGGGATGAGCGAATCGACATCAGATGAAACATCCGAAATCGATTTGCATAAAGCTTCGTTCTAATACTGTACGGAGCAGGAGCTCTGTACAGTATTAGAATGTATTGGTGCGATGAGCCAAAGTTATTGCTTCGCGAAGTCTTGCGAGACGACGTGCAATAACTTCATAAATTAATTTGTACTCTAAAAAAACATTTCCCAAACTCTGTTTCAGTTCCTAGGTACCACTTGGAACCAAACCCGATTTCAGGAAATGGTTTTTTACAGTACAGATTAATTTCTAAAGTTATTGCGCAAAATCTCGCAAGACTTCGCGAAGCAATAACTTCGGCTGATCGCACCAATACATTCTAATACTATACAGAGCTCCTGCTCCGTACAGTATTAGAACGAAGTTTTAATGCGAATCGACTTCGGATGTTTCATCCGATGTCGATTCGCTCATCCCTAATTATGATGTTGGTTCTCAGCTACCAATTAAAGGGCTATTGGTTGGGATGAATTCATTGTATGAATGCATGGAATGCCAGCTTTAGAACAAGACCAGTTCCATGCTTCTAGCTGCTGCCATTCAGGAGATACCGGCAGCTAAAGCAGACCTCCCCCCTCCACTTCTGCCCGAGCTCAGCCCCTGCAGCGGGTAAAGTACTTTTCCCACAGCCTGAGCTGAGCTCGGGCAGAACAGTTAAGTGGTTAATGAAATAGAGGGAATATTAAAAGGAGTTTATGAGATACAGAATAGAATCTGAGATATAATTGTATACCTGTTAACGCACTGTATTTTTTTCCCAATATCCAGACAGGCTCTGAAGTTTCAGGAAAGTCCGGGGTATCGGCGAACCGCAGAGTGTCATATGTAAGTGTTGCTAAAAATACATAAAAACACAGATCATTATTGAGAAAATGATAACATCATGAAATCCAGCAGTCACTAGAAAACAAAAGTGACATTAGGTATTGGGTGACAAAGCCACCATTAAAGGGATCTGCTAACCGATACCTAAAGGTCTATGGCACCTCTGCACTAGAGTGAGGCCCAAAACAAATGGATGGAGCCTAAATGGAGGGCTGCCCATTCGTTAGATAGCCGGCAGCTGACATCTATTGCTTCCATCTCCCCCATACATACGCCCGCGTGGCCTAGCAGAGCATGCATGCATTGTGCAATCCTATATGCTTTCCTCTGAGAATCTCCTTTTGGGGAATGCGGAGACATTCCCATACACATGAGAAATCGGTTCAGCCAAATTCTATCTAATGCGTATCCTCTATTTTAAAGTATGTTCACAAGCAGAAATTTCTAAGCATGGGGGGGGACGTGCTATGTTCGGCTCATCTGGCTGCGCTGAAGTGTATCTGCTCTTATGGAGAATGATGTGCAGGTGCCCAACAGTTATAGCAGTGCCCGCTGCCTCTGCTGCAGCATTTCCTGAAGATAGGATTAGACTTTGGGCAGGAGAGTGGGTGTCATTAAAGGGATATTCCCATCTCAGTCATTGGTGGCATATCACTAGGATATGCCATCAATGTCAGATAGGTGGGACCTGCACCTACCTCCAAAATAGGGCCCCAAAAGTGAATGGAGGCCACCTTCCATTCTTCGCTATGGGAGTTCTGAAAATAGTATTTTTAGAACTCCCATAGCAGTGAATAGAGAGCACATTGCACCTGCTGGGTGCACTCTCCTTCACTTCGGAGGGCCTATTCTGCCGATAGCAGCGGATTCCAGAGCTAAGACCCACACCCGACATGGATGGCATATCCTACTGATATGCCATCAATGTCTGAGAAGGGTATGACCCATTAATGACACCCAATCTCCTGCCTGAAGCCTAATCCTATCTGCAGGATGTGCCATCAGTGTCTGAGAAGGGTATGACCCTTTCTGGAGCTGCATTTGGAATGGGCTAAAAGAAAACATGGCCTATGGTCTATAAAGCTTTTATTTTTCTCCTAATCTCAGGCACACGCAGAATGAGTCTCCATTGCCCTTACAACCAGTTCATCATCTATTATGAAACTTTATGGGGACTCTTGAACACGCAGTAAAAATTGGAAAAACCCCACGGTTTCGCCACAACTTGCTGCAGTTTATATAAGTGAAGCACACTGCAGGGGGCTGGATCTCACAGGATTACATGGAGACAGCCACGATGACAGCAGCACGGGGACCTGATGGGGAAGGGGAGGGAGCTCCCTCCAGACACCCAGCACATGCCGTGGTCAGCGTTGACCGCGGCATAGTGTGGGTTTAATGCGCCAGCATCGGTGTTTTCACCGATGGCGGCGCATACAACAGGGGTCCGGCTAACAGGAATAGCCGGTCCCCTGCAGCTGATTGAGCGGGCGCGGCTCCTGCCATAGTACTACGCCGCTGGTCAGGAAGGGGTTAATTGCCATTCCGTTTTGATCCGTCATAATAGAAGTCTATGGACAAGCATTTTTGGATCCATCTGGTTTCTGTTATGCAGGACGGAAAACAAAGTCCTGCATAAGGCTTCCATCTACGAATTCCGTCATATTCCGTTATAACAGAACCTATAACAGAATATCTAACGCACCCCAACACCGAACCTGAACCCGGTGAAGTTCAGGTTCGTTAATCCCTAGTCATGTCTAGTCTTCACAGTAATAGGTACGTGTGAAGTTTTGCTTCACAGTGATTTGATGAATGTAATCCCGCATTATTGTGTCTGCTGTGATAATAAACTGCTCTGCAGGGCAATGTTCCCCAGAGAAAGATACCTAGAAACATTGTATCTACCTCTTTCTTTACCTCCAACGCCTCGTAAAGGAATAAATCTGAACCAAGCTGACAGACTCGGAGACTCTTTGAAGTCTCTCCCAAATTCTAGAGAAGAGGGTTTCCATAACATCAGTCATTTATATACCTGTTCGTTCTGGGCTTTGAAGTCCTGGTGGTCCTATCAGTGACAGCCTCCCCTCTATGACTCTGTATACAGAGAGAGCTGTCAATCACTGATAGGACCGCCTCCTGGACTTCAAAGCCCAAAATGAGCAAAGATTTAAATTAATGATAAAACTATATATTAATCCGCTCCGCTCCTCCCGCTCTATAACATGCTGCCTGCAGATGGTGCTGCATTTTCATGGTGCCAGGTTCCCTTTAAAGGGGCTGTCCCAGCTCAGAGTTTCCATAGCGAGACTGGACTATGCGCTAGAGTTGAGCGAACTTGTATTTTAAGTTCGGCGTCCAAAGTTCGGGTTTAGGTTATCGAAGCATCCCGTTATGGATTCCGCTACCACGGACCATAATGGAATTTTGAATCCATAAGGGGATTCTTCAATAAACCCGAACCTTGGACAACACTAAGGACCTGGGGTGACGCGACCGTCATGTGATCAGTGCAGGGGGTGTGGCTCAGTACTGGATTAGATAAGAGGTGGTAAAGGGCCTGGTATAATGATCATGTGACATGAGGAGCGGAGCTCCTGTGCTCTGTGCGGAGGAGAAGAAGGAAGTAGAGCAGTGAAGGACGGTTGAGCGAATTTGGATTCCAAATTCCGTTATGGTCCGTGGTAGCGAATCCATAACGGGATTCTAAGATAACCCCAACCTGAACTTTGAATGCCGAACTTAAAATACAAGTTCGCTCAACTCTACTATGCACTGACCCCAGGTGGTTGGGCTCACAGAAACTGCCAAGTGGGCCAGCGCTCCGCTTTATCCAAAAATCCCATTGCAGTGAATGAGAGCTACTTAAAGGGGTTCTCCGGCTTCAGGCTGAGCCCCTTGATCCAATGCCCCCCTTTGCCTTTCGCTGAATCAGGCAGGGTCTGTTTGTTCACTGCCGGTGACGTACTGGGCTTCTCCTCACTATGCTGGGTGGAGACTATAGTACCTGTCTGCAGGACAGCCTAGGGCAGCGCTACAGACCGCCCATCTGTGCCGGTGATGTCACCGGGCTCACTGCAAGGCGTTAGTCTCCAGCTAGCATAGTGAGGTGAAGCCCGGGCTGTCACCGGCAGTAAACAAAACAGGGCTGCCCTGCACGATGCAGCACTCATATATAATACATGAGTAAAGAATATATATTATATATATATATATATATATATATATATATAGGTTCAGCCCTGAAACCGGACTACATTGCTTCCATGACTCCGGTTTACGCCAGCGGCATAGGGTACTGTGCTACGCTGTTTGTGTAGCTCCCATTGACTGCAATGGGATTTATGGCCTGCTCAGCGCTTAGTCCATCTCGCCATGGAAAAGATAGGGTGGGACAAGCCTTTTAATGCAGAATTCCCCAGTAGGGTGTATCGCCCTGCCACAATACTGGCAGCTCCAGGCTGTCCTGTACCACAGTAACTGCACCTAAGTATTAACCCCATCCTGTCACCAGCGCCTGGAGCTGTTACCAACACCCCTTGTCTAATGAGGCAACAAGAACCAGAAGGGGGCGCTCTACACTGAACCGATAACGAAACTAGTAGGATATAATACAGTACTATGGTTGTGGACAATAGGCCTGGTGAGGAAATACAGGGCAGACCCCCGGCTGTCCGCCGCGCCCCGGTCCCCCCGGCGGTCCTCATACACTTCTATGTTACAATCAGCCTATAAGACACATAGGGAAGAACCTGAACGGACAGCCCAACGCTGAACTCACCTGCGTCCATCATTCCCTTCCTCTCACGGACCTGCTGACATCACCGCATCACGTGACAATCCCAGATCACGTGGGTCGGAAGCAGCGCGTGCAGCACAGGCGGGCTGTTTGTAGAGCACAGAGGTCGGTCGGAGATGTCAGGAGGAGAGGTGCATGTGGGTGCATGGTGCTGGGGGTGGCTGAGAATTGTTGGCAGGGGGCACTCTGTGTAATATTGTATTCGGGGGGCGTGTAATATTGTGTGCAGAAGGGGGGCGTGTAATATTGTGTGCAGAAGGGGGCGTGTAATATTGTGTGCAGAAGGGGGGCGTGTAATATTGTGTGCAGAAGGGGGCGTGTAATATTGTGTGCAGGAGGGGGGCGTGTAATATTGTGTGCAGGAGGGGGCGTGTAATATTGTGTGCAGGAGGGGGCGTGTAATATTGTGTGCAGGAGGGGGCGTGTAATATTGTGTGCAGGAGGGGGCGTGTAATATTGTGTGCAGGAGGGGGCGTGTAATATTGTGTGCAGGAGGGGCGTGTAATATTGTGTGCAGGAGGGGGCGTGTAATATTGTGTGCAGAAGGGGGGGCGTGTAATATTGTGTGCAGAAGGGGGGGCGTGTAATATTGTGTGCAGAAGGGGGGGCGTGTAATATTGTGTGCAGAAGGGGGGGCGTGTAATATTGTGTGCAGAGGGCGGGGGGTTGTGTAATATTGTGTGCGGGGGAGAACACATTGTATGCATCATACAGGCTGCTGTCTGTACGGGGAGAACACATTGTATGTATCATACAGGCTGCTATCTGTACGGGGAGAACACATTGTATATTACATACAGGCTGCTATCTGTACGTGGAGAACACATTGTATGTGACATACAGGCAGCTGTCTGTACGGGGAGAACACATTGTATATAACATACAGGCAGCTGTCTGTACGGGAGACCACATTGTATGTGACATACAGGCAGCTGTCTGTATGGGGAGAACACATTGTATGTGACATACAGGCAGCTGTCTGTATGTGGAGAACACATTGTATGTGACATACAGGCTGCTGTCTGTACGTGGAGAACACATTGTATGTGACATACAGGCTGCTGTCTGTACAGGGAGAACACATTGTATGTGACATACAGGCTGCTGTCTGTATGGGGAGACCACACTTTATTTGGTTTTACTGAATAAAATATTACCATGTCTCCGGGTCTATTTATTTCTGTATATTTTTTAATGTACAAGTAGAAGTGAAATCTGCCTGTTTTACTGTTTTCAATAAAAACGTATTGTTGAACCAAAAAATGTTTTCTATATATTTTTGTTCGCATCTCTTTTTTAATTATTATATTTTTTTTTAAAGTAACCATCTGCTGGTGTTTTTCTGTCTGCTAGGAGCTGTTCATAGAGAGCGGCTCAGATGTCTACAATGGCCTAACAGACACACACATTACACAGCGCTGCTGACCTCTGCTGGTGAGGAGCAGCATTTACTGCTACAAGGGGACTCCCTGCATGGTACAGTGCTTTAACCCCTTCCCGACCGCCCTACATAACTATACATTGGTGGTCAGGTATTTAAATATGGCATCCGATCGCGAGCACCATGTCTGCTTGGTGCTGCTGCTTTATACAGCAGACACCTGGGGCTAATGTGTGCGATTGACTATAACGTCGATTGCACACGTTTAACGCCTCAGATGCAGCGGTTAAATGTGACCATGCATCAGCTCCCCCCCAGTGAGCCTAGGTGCGGCCAAAACTGTTCTTATGAAGACCCTACCTGTGCATTGGAGACTATGAGAGAAGCAGTGTAATGATTGCTTGTTCAAGTTACCTAGTAAAAATTATGTAAATTCAAATCACACTAGTTTCACAAAATTAAAATACAAAAACATCATAGCTATCATCTCGTGTAAGTATTACAATATTTAACGCCGAATGGGATAATGAGAAAAAACATCAAAATTAGTTTTTGTCATATCACCTTCCCTAAAGCACAGGTCAGTTTATTCTCATAGGGTACGCTGTAAAAACAAAACCCATAAAACTATATCAATGTAGTATCGCTGTAATCGTACTGACCGAGGGAATGAAGAGACTAGGTCAGTTTTATCTCGTAGAGAACCTCGTAAAATCAAAACCCATTAGGCCTTATGCACATGACCGTTGTTTGTTTCCGCGTCCGTTCCGTTTTTTTTTTTCACGGATAGGATGCTTCCCCATTCATTTCAATGGGTCCATCAAAAAATGCGGATGGTCAACCGTTTTTGTTCTGCATCCGTGGTCCGTGTTTACATTCCGTCAAAAAATAGAGCATTTCCTATTTTTTCACGTTTGTGGTCAAGGATAGCCATTATTACTATGGACCTGCCAAAATTTGCGGACGGAAAGGGTGCAGAAACAAACAACGGTCGTGTGCAGGAGGCCTAACACTGTATAAATGTCGTATCGCTGTAATCGTACTGACCAGGAGAATGAAGAGAGTAGGTCCGTTTTATCTCGTAGAGAACAAAACAAAACCCATAACACTGTATAAATGTAGTATCACTAATTGTACTGACCCAGAGAATAAAGGGCACAGGTCTGTTTTATGTCATAGGGAACGCCGTAAAAATGAAACCCATAAAACTATATCAATGTGGTATCACTGTAATCGTACTGACCCGGAGAAGAAGGGGAACCCTGTAAAAAATAAAGGGGGTCATTTATTAGGTTTTAGACGCCCGTCTTAATGAAGCCACTGCGCAACGAAGTTATGTAGAGGCGCAGGCTTCAGCATGACTTTGGAGCATCCAGCACCACTTCTAAATGTAAGACAGCTTCCTAGCTGGCTCACATTTATGCCTCATTCATACTTGAGTGTTTAGTCAGTGATTTCTTTCTGATTTTGAGCGGTGCAGCTCTAAACACAGAACGGGGCAGATCTTTCCCTATACCTTATGTCTATGGAGGCTCCAATCCTGGTGTTGGCTCAGAATCCCTGATGGAAATCACTGATCAAAACACTGATGTGTGAATGAGGCTTTAGACCACTTTCTATGCCTAAAACAGGCGTAGAAGATGATGAATGAGACGGACCTGCTGGCCCATCCCCTTCCACCCTTGTGACCCCCCCCCCCTTCCTTTTTTAGACCTGGCGTGATCAGGGAAGACTTGCAGATTGCTTCTGATATATGCCTAATATAGGTGTATTTCAGGTTAATAAATGACCATTAAAATCCCTAAATGTAGTATAACTGTAATCATACTGACCTGGAGAATAAAGGGAACAGTTCAGTTTTATCACATAGGGAACGCCATAAAAACAAAACCCATAAAACTATATAAATGTAGTATCGCTGTAATCGTACTGACCCAGAGAATGAAGAGAATAGGTCAGTTTTATCTCATAGAGGACCACGTAAAAACGAAACCCATAAAACTATATAAATGTGATAGCAATGTAATTGTACTGACCCAGAGAATTAAGGCAACGGGTCAGTTTTATCTCATAGAAAACCACAACCCATAAAACTATGGTGGAACTGCGTTTTATGTTTCACTTTTTACCAAATTTGGATTTTTTTTCCATATGCAATATAAAGTTATTAGTACAATTTATTCCGCAAAAAAAACTATGTGAATGGAAAATTAAAATGGTTATGGTTGTGAAAGCTGGCAGTAAAAAAACAAAATTGTAAAATGGTCCCATCCTAAAGGGGTTATCTGAGACCAAAACAGACCCGCGCTGGTGATGATACTCCCCGGTCCCTGCCATAGGATTAGGTCTGTGTGGCTCCCAGACCGGCACTTCCACTTCTGCGCCAGCATCAACATGTGTCATCACCAGTCACAGGCCTCAGCGGTGACCTGTTCCCCATACGTCATGTGTAACATCACACAGACCGAATCCAGCGGTGGGGACTGGGCGAATATCATCACCAGTACGGGACTGTTTTGGTTTTGGATTAGGCCCCATTCACACGTCTGCAAGTTTGTCCGCATCCATTTCGAAATTCTGCGGAATTGATGCAGACCCATTCATTGTGAATGGGGCCGGACGTGATGCGGAGAGCACACTATGCGGCTCCGCAAAAGATAGAGCATGTCCTATTCTTGTCCAGAGCCTGTGGAAAAGAATAGGCATCTCTATGTGGAATGCCGGCATGGTGTGTTGCGGATCCGTTGCGCAGCCGTATGCAAACCCATTCAACTTGGACAAAACGTGGTCCGTCTGCACCGCAAAAGAATAGAATGTGTGGTTTTGTGCCTCCTTTCTGCACCGCTCCTTCTGGATTGCGGACGCATTCAAGTGAATGGGTCCGCATCTGTAACATTGTGTGCACGCGGCCAGTGCCCGTATATTGCGTACCCACTGTGGGCCACAATACTGGCAGGGCTGTGCGCATGAGTCCATAGTATGAGAAGAGATACTTATTAATAGCTAGATAGATTTAGTGAGTAAAAATAGTTTACATTGTGACATTTACATTGTCACTCCTGCAGTTTCTGCACAGTGTGCCAGGCAGGTTCACAGCAGCCATTTACACAGACTGTGTGTCACTGATTGGACTGCATCACATTCACAAAGTCTCAAATGTATCTGTGTGAAAGAACGCTGACAATTTAGTGAATGTACACTCTGTATTTAGTGCAGTGCCAGCCAAAATTGGCAATTTGAATTTTTTGCCAAACTTGCATTTTATACAGCAGGTAATCATCACACACTATTTTGGTGTGTATTTGTGTATTTTCCTCTCTACCATCCCCACTACACAGCCAGACATTATTTTATATTCAAATCCAGCCTTGTCCACGATGTTCTATACTGTACAGCCATTTATGTTGGCAAAGGGACGTATCTGGTGCTTTGCCCACATAATGTTCCAAACTGTGTTGCTGATGATGATGACGACTCGCCAATGCCGCCATCACCATCACACAGCCAGTTATCTGTCTCCGTTGTGTCTGCCCTGATCCCTTCTGTATTGGCAATGTAGGCTTAAAGGGGTTGTCTAACTTCAGTAAGTTGCGTTTATCATGTAGAGAAAGTTTACACAAGACACTAATGTATTGTGATTGTCCATATTGTGTCCTTTGCTGGCTGGATTCATTTTTCCATCACATTATACAATGGTTCCTCAAGATACAATATTAATTGGTTCCAGGATGACCATTGTATGTTGGAACCATTGTAAGTTGAGTAATTGGTTCCAAACCCCAAAATGTCACCCAAGATAAGAGAAAATCAAGATTTAAGAAAAATAAGCAGATAACTGAGGGTCCTTTCACACTGGTGTTTTTGTTTTCCGGCATAGAGTTCCGTCCTCGGCGCTCTATGCCGGAAAAATCCTGATCAGGATCATTCCCATGCATTCTGAATGCAGAGAAATCCGTTCAGGATGCATCAGGATGTCTTCAGTTCAGGACTGGAACGTTTTTTGGACGCAGCAAATACCGCAGCATGCTGCGCTTTTTGTTCCGTCCAAAAATCCGGAACACTTGCCGCAAGGCCGGAAGGCATTAATCCGGATCCGGCCTTAAGCTAAACGTCGTTTCGGCGCATCGCCGGATCCGACGTTTAGCTTTTTCTCAATGGTTACCATGGCAGCCAGGACGCTAAAGTCCTGGTTGCCATGGTAAAATGTAGTGGGGAGCGGGGAGCAGTATACTTACCATCCGTGCGGCTCCGGGCGCTCAGAGTGACGTCAGGGCGCCCTACACGCATGGATCACGTGATCGCATGGATCACGTGATCCATGCACATGGGGTGCACTGACGTCATTCAGGAGCGCCCCGGGAGCCGCACGGATGGTAAGTATACCGCTCCCCCGCTCCCCACTACTACTATGGCAGCCAGGACTTTAATAGCGTCCTGGCTGCCATAGTAACCTGAAAGCATTTCGAAGACTGATCAGGATCCTGATCAGTCTTCTAATGCTTCAGGCGACTTGCGTTCTGACGGATGACGGATGGATGTGGTTTTTTTCACAATGGTTTATGGACTGTTGTTTGAACTGTTGTGAATTTTCATGGATCTTTAGTATTCTGATTAACTTCAAACTGTGATACATGTGGTAAAATATGGTTAACACATACCACAAGAACTATTCAACTGTATAGCCGATGCGGTCAACAGCTGCAAGTGGGTGGGCGTGTTTTATGTACGAACTTCCTGTGTTAGTTACAACATCAGAGTGGGGACTGTTACACCTCCAACTAAGGTCACATATGACCGCAATAACAAAAGTGATTAAAATATGGTGTGCGCTACCACTATAAACTGCCACCGCCAGATAGACAAAAAGGAACCTAGTTTCCACAACAAGCTCCACTGTATCAAGGTAACTGTATTGCTGCATGAATGGTTATTTAGCAGAGATACAGGTCTGATACTTGAGAGTGGATGTCGAATGACTCTGATCTGATCCTTCATTCTTTTCCACGCTGAGTCCACAGACAGGGCACTTCCCAGTCCACCAGTGGAGGTTTCCATAGTCGGCTGGAGGTAGGGCTGAATCTAATATGGAGCTTTCCACGGCCGGCGGCACTGCTCCTGAATTGAAAGCCGGCGCTAGAAAGCAGGTGACGCCATACTCGGATACAGTCAGCTGCTAGGACCAAAAAACCCAAACACGTTTCGGAAGATTAAAGCATCTTCCTTCGTAAGGGATGTAGTCCTAATGTTCCTTACTGTCTTATATAGATTTGCTGCCTTACTTACTCCACAGAAATGGATTATTGCGATCCTCATCTAATTACATGTCTCCACCCCAATTGAAGTCAGAATTCAAACATTTACACTTTATTATTCAAGATCCACCTTGTTTCCTCTCGGGACATCACTTTAATACATTTTTTGGTACGAGCCGGCTTTAAATTTAGGAGTGGTGCCACCAGCTGGGTCACACTCCTACTGATAGAGTCCTTGCCTATCAGATGAGCCCAAATCTGATTCCCACTTGAGAATACAGGACAACTAGGTCTGATGAGTTTGCACCAGTGTTGAGTAAATTTGCGTGATAAGGTCTCTATCATGTGGTTGTAGCAGGCAGTACATTTCAAAAGGATCAGTGATAGTTGTGTCCTTAAGGAGGGTAGAGATTAAATGCTTTATCTGAAGGTAACAGAAGGTTTATGTGGATGGAAGCTCAAATTGTCTCTGTAGAGAGGCGAAAGTAGAGATACCATCTAGGATTTTTTTTTTATTTTTTTTTTCAAATATAATGTTTATTTGAATTTTCATTTTCATTTTTCCAAAACATTGTACATCAAAGATCCAAGTCCGACAATCAATTGTACAATAAAACTGTGGTTTTACAATACATTTTGAAGAGTATGTTTTCTTTTTTGTTCTCCTTACGATATGAACATTGTTTTCATGAGTTTGCATAAACTATCCCTCCCTCCCTCCGCTCTCCCAGTTGGTGTCGCCCCTCACCCCCGTACAGTGTTGCACATTTTACTAATCCACTAGCAATTTCCCCAAGGTACCTACTATCTTTCTCTTTAAGTACCATGCTAAATGTACAAAGGGTATCATTGGTGTTTTTATTTCCCCAGCAGAGTAGACTGTACCTGAAGGTTTCCCATTTTGTAAAGATCTAGGATTTTTCATTAGCGGTAAATGGAGATGCAGGAAGATTCAGTAGGCTGTGTCCCAGATTTTGAGGGAATCTTTAATAATAGATTTGATAATAGTAGGTTGTGAAGTAGGCGTCGTCCAATGGATTAAGTCATTTACTTGGGGGGGGGGGGGTATCTCCAACAAGGCCTCAAGGGAGAGCCAGATTGGGGCATTGGGGGTGGCAATTAACTTTGTTGAGAGGGTGCCATTTGGGTTTGGGAATCTTGGGTATCTTTCTGCATCACAATGAAGCATTTAGCCAGGTGGGGAGGATGGAAAATCATCTGAGCAATCAATGAGTTTGGTAGCGTGTGGAATATAGCAATTACAATTGGTGTGTACGGTGGAAATAAAGCCTCAGAACAATATCTCTCGGAGGGCCATTGGGTTTGTGGGCAGACAAGGCTTTGTGTACTCTGTCAATTTCTAGCTGTTCGATTGGGATACTCGGACAGAGTTCCTGGAAGAGGGCCATTTATTGTAGACCTTTGATTCAGACAGGCCCTGGATTTTAAGGTTGGCTTTTGCATGCTCTATTCTTGGTGTCCTCTAGTTTATTGTGGAGGAGTCGGATGTCCTCATGAAGTTGTTCTATTTATTTTTTGTGTGATTCTAACACCTTGGAAGCGTTGTCTGTCCTGTCACTGAGAGCTGTAGTATGTTGGCCAATCTTGCAGATTTCCCTTGTGAGGTTTGCAGAAATGTCAGCTTTCTACAGTATACATTGAATCTGGAAGAGCAGTACTTCTGATGTGTGGGTCACCACATTATCAGGAGCTTTGGGAGTCGCTAGTGCTGACTCAAAAAGCATAGGTGGATCCTGGACAGAGCCTCCCCTATCTTAAAGTCTAACTGCTGACCCCCAGTGATGCAAGAACAAGGGTCCCCAAATCCTCTGTCTGAATGGAGTGGTAGTGTGCACGGTTGGTCCATCGTTCCTTTCACTTTTATGGCAGCAACACAGACAGTGCTCCATCAGTCCCATAGAAGTAAATGAAGCACAGGACCAACATGCACAGTCCTGCACAGGGGACTCTGGGACCTTAACTTCCATTCTCGGGGTTGCTAGGGATCTCAGTGGTTGAACCCCCATCAATCTGACATTTTCGGAGGACAAGCCCATTAATCTCAGCATGCTCTCCCCATTTACTTTTATGGGACTAACAAGCATGCTTCGCTGTTTCTGTGACTCCCATAGAAATGAATGAAGTGAGCCAAAATACACCATCTATTTCAAGTAGACCAAACAATGTTTGGCTTTTTCTGTAGCTCCCACAGTGGAGAGGGCCAGAGACAAATTCAGACAGCTCAGATCACGTTGCTGCAACCACTAAACACCTTGTATGGAAAAGTTGTGGTCACTGGACTCCTGCTCTCCCAGTTGGTGGGGGATTTAGGAGTGAGATCCCCATTTATTAGACAGCAGATCCACCTTGTATATGGGGTAGACAAATAGTCCTTCGGGCGTCTGTAGTTGGGGGAAGCTAGGAACGGGCATGCTGGGTTTCAACTTGCTTAACCATCTCATTCCCTCAGCAAATAAACCCTGCCAGTGGTGTTGCTTTATGCCCTACTTTAAAGGTGTTGTCTGAGTGTTTAGTGCTGATGATCTATCCGGATGGCACTTCAGCCTTTTTGCAGCTTACCAAGCACAGTGCTGTCCATAATATAGTTGCTATCCTTGGTATTGCAGTGAAGGCCCATTCACTAGAATAAGATTGAGCTGTACCTAGGCCATGTGACTGATGAATGTAATGTCACTAGACTAGGAACGTGAGTGCCACGTTCTCATCAAGCAGTTGATCGGTGAGTAAGCCGGCAGTCGAAACCCCCCAATCAGATACCGGTGACCTATCCTGAGGACACTCAGACAACCCCTTTAACTAACAGAGTGGGGTCTTGAGTTAAGGGCATCCTTTATTATTTTCTTATGCCCTAACAAGAACAAATCATGGCTATATATTTTGGGTGAGTTTTCTTTTGTTTTTCAGAATATTGCGTTATGGCATTATCTGTGTATTCGATAATGAATAGTTTTATTGCTGTTTCTCCTCCAGGTTTCCACTTACAGATTCTGCTCACATCTACCTGTGGATAGCTGCTATACAGCGTAGTGACTGGACTCCTATTTATTCCTGTGCAGTGAACATTTCAGTGAGCACAGCTTTGTCCCACAAAGGGGCGGATTGGGAACTAAAAGTCGCCCTGGAAAAAAAAAAACGTAGTGGCAGGGCAACAGGCAGAGCCAATAAAAGTAGGTAGGACTAGCAATACCATAGTGCAGAGCAATATACCACCCCAGCTGAACCAAATAACAGGGTGCAGCAGAACATACTGCCGCTTGTGCCACAGTATTCAACTGTATCACTGTCCTGAGGTTATAGATACAGTTGAATTCAATAGGACACTTGCAGCTGCTGGCCAGGTGTGTAGGAGAGAATCAGCTCATTATGCACCTGGCTGAAGGCCATGAGGAGGGCTTGGGTGGCCCTCCTAGGCATTGGCCCACCAGGAAATTTCCCTGTAGGGTCTATGGCGAATTGGGCCCTGGTCCCACATATGTCTGACCAGCACCCTTTTCTCAGACCAGATGCTGTACCATCCCTGTTCAAAAGTGGCAGAGAGATCAAGAGAAAGAGAGCCACATGTATTTCAAGTTGGAAAAAGAAAGCAATTGAAGAAAAACATACCAACTTTTTGTGTAGAAGATAAATGCCTCCTTGTGACACCAGGGGAAGATTTTGTAGATAAAACAGACAACACTGATAACACCAATAAACATGATTCCATGGACACCAGACATCTTCTACATCCATGTAGCCAACATACAGTCTCTAGGTTTATCTTCTCCCTGTATTCATATAGTCGGTCTTCAGAGACCTCATTGGTTCATCAACTGGAAGAAGAATCCAAACACCTACATGAACTAAATGCTGAAGTAAACAGGCTCTCATTATCTCTTGTACATGGCAGAGGGGATATATCACTTAGAAGGTTCTGAGGAATCAAAAAACAGGTTCCTCATGTGGTAAAAGTAATCCACAGCAAAGTTTCAGAGTCACCAGTACAGGAATATATCCCAGGTGTACAGAATAATGATCCTCCTCAAGACAAGGACTTATTCATATTGCTCCATCACAACGCACCTGCCCAGCCAGCAGTAATGAGGAAATGACAGCAAGATCTGAAGGAGAACCCTGCATTGATCCAGTAGGCTGTAAAACACAAGGTGAGAAGAACTCAATAAGGCTATTTTCAGACAAACGTTGTAAAACTGCATTTCAGTAAAAATTGATCATTTTTCATCTGCGTCGAATCAGTATTGTCTATGACTTTGTTTCATTTGCCTTGGTTTTTTTTTCTGTCTGTATGGCATCAGTATGTCCTCTGTTTTCACAACCTTAAAGGGATTTTCCCGGATGGTAATATTGATGGCCTATCCTCAGGTCATCAATATCAGATCGGCGGGGGTCCGACACTTGAATAGGAACAAGCTGTCCAATTGAAATGAATGGGATGGCTTGTAATTACACCAGCTCACCGCTTTGTTGTAGACAGTGAGCAGGTGAACAATGAAGGGAAGGCAGCGCTGGCACAGAGGGCGGCCCTCTCTTCAACCAGCGGATCGGCAGGGATGTCAGGTTTCGGATATTGATATTGATGACCTATTCTGAGGATAGGCTATCAGTATTAAAATACCAGAAAACACCTTTAAATGCTCACTAGCTTTTCACGCAACTTTGCATAAATCAATAGTGCAAGTAACCATAAGAACCTTGTAATATAGAAGACTGCCGTAACTAAATAGGACATTTTATTTCAGCCAAAGTGCTTTATTCACAACCATACAGGTCAGTACTTCTCCATATTATCCTCCATGATCCTGGGGGTACCATTGTAAGTAACAGAAGATTGGGAAGCAGATTCTCCTCTGTTTCTGTGTGCAGTAGTAGCTAGTCTTCACCCACCAGATCTAGAAATCTAGAATGCAGATGAGAAAACTGCTTAAAAATGCCAGATGTAAGTCATCTAATAGCCAATAATTTGGCATGGGGCGGGGGTGCTGTTTCAATTTTTGTCTCAGGCAGCACGAAGGCTATGTGCTTCCCTGCCCTTGGCCACAAAGCAATGAGGAAAGGGGGGCCCAAGCTGAACTCTTGCACCAGGGCCCATGAGCCTTTAGCTATGCCCCTGGATGTACATATACTGTACTACTGATTGATGCAAAGTTTGTCAAATTTGTCAAATGCTTGTCAACAATTAGATTTTATATCATAGCTAATTCAGATGGGCGATGTGTATATATATAGTTGTGTTCAAAATTATTCAACCCCCAATGCTGTAAAGGGTTTTAGGGAATTTAGTGTACATTTGTAATTGTGTTCAGAATGAAATCTTACAAGGACTTTTTAAAGAACCAAATGCAACTAAAATGACATCAATTGTTTTTGTAATACAGTATTAAATGTTTTTTTTTGTGATTTCTTCATTGACACAATTATTCAACCCCTTAAAGACGACCACTCTTAAGAACAGAGGTTCAGTCAAGTGTTTTTGATCAGGTATTGAAAACACCTCTGGATGTCAAGGAGCAGCAATCAAGCATAATAAGCACCAATCCGGCAGATGTAAAATGACTGTGATACTCAGCTCCTTCTAGACATTTACTGGTGTGTTTACAAACATGGTGAAGTCAAGAGAATGGTCCAGGAAGGCAAGAGAAGAGGTGATTTCTCTTCACAGGAAGGGCAATGGCTATAAGAAGATTGCAAAGATGTTAAACATACCAAGAGACACCATAGGAAGCATCATTCACAAATTCAAGGCAAAGGGCACTGTTGAAACGCTACGTGGTCGTGGCAGAAAGAAGATGCTGACTTCGACTGCTGTGCGCTACCTAAAGGGCAAAGTGGAGAACAGTCCCCGTGTGACTGCTGAGGAACTGAAAAAAGATTTGTCAGATGCGGGTACTGAAGTTTCAGCTCAGACAATAAGGTACACACTGCGTAATGAAGGCCTCCATGCCAGAACTCCCAGGCGCACCCCCTTGCTGTCTCCAAATAATAAGAAGAGTCGACTGCAGTATGTCAAAAGTCATGTGGACAAACCACAAAAGTTTTGGGATAGTGTTCTGTGGACTGATGAAACAAAATTAGAACTGTTTGGGCCCATGGATCAACGCTATGTTTGGAGGAGGAAGAACAAGGCCTATGAAGAAAAGAACACCTTGCCTACTGTGAAGCATGGCGGGGGTCAATCATGCTTTGGGGCTGTTTTGCTTCTACAGGTACAGGAAGCTTCAGCGTGTGCAAGGTACCATGAATTCTCTTCAGTACCAGGAGATATTGGATGAAAATGTGATGCAGTCCGTCACAAACCTGAGGCTTGGGAGACGTTGGACCTTTCAACAGGACAATGACCCCAAGCATACCTCCAAGTCCACTAGAGCATGGTTGCAGATTTAAGGCTGGAACATTTTGAAGTGGCCATCGCAGTCACCAGACTTAAATCCGATTGAGAACCTCTGGTGGGACTTAAAGAAAGCAGTTGCAGCGCACAAGCCTAAGAATGTGACTGAACTGGAGGCTTTTGCCCATGAAGAATGGGCGAAGATACCCGTAGATCGCTGCAAGGCACTTGTGTCAAGCTATGCTTCACGTTTAAGAGCTGTTATAACTGGAAAAGGATGTTGTACTAAGTACTAAGATTGAATGTCACTTGGGGGTTGAATAAAACTGATAATGATGTGAGCACAGAAAAGACATTTGTGGTTATTTCATTATAAATGTTATGTTATATTTGTCTGACTTACAAGTGCCTCTTTGATTTAATTGTAAACAAGATGACTGAAATGATCAAAATCAATGTCAAACTGGCCAAAACACTCAATTTCAGTGGGGGTTGAATAATTTTGAACACAACTGTACGTGGCTCAATTCACATGTCATATTTTCTTCACGAACCATCATTCCATGCAGAGAAAATCTCTGCACTATTTTGGTTTTAGTGCTAGATTCACATCAATAGGGCCATGAAATATATGGACAGCGCATGGATGGTTGCTAGGAGATGCTGAAAATAAGTGAAAGCGATCTTGCGGAACGGAACAGGCGCCCATATTAGAAATGCCTATTCTTGTCCTCAAAGAGGACAAGAATAGGACATGTTTTATTTTTTTTGCAGGGCCACGGAAAGGAGCAACGGATGCGGATAGCTCACGGAGTGCTGTCCGCATCTTTTGCGGCCCCATTGAAGTGCGGCTCGGATGCGGACCAAAATAACATTCATGTGCATGAGGCCAAAAATGGTTGTTCTGGCACGGTTTTTATTGTTTGTTATTGTTAAAAAACCCTGAAAGGGTTAAACAAACCAGAATGGGGGTTACTTATATTATAACTCCCTACACCAGTTTTTGTCAAAAATAGTCAGACAACTCTGTTATGTGACTTTTTAATCCCCAATATGTCTAGATTTTGACACACACAGGATTTTTATACCACTCTTGATACTGGCCAATTGGTAGGGGCAGTACCATCAGACCCGCCATATTCACTAACATTTACACCAGGAAACTGTCAGGAGCTGGTGGAGGATTCACCTAATTAATGACTATCATGCCTGCATCTCATCATAAATTAGGTGCGTCTTCCGGTAGCGTAGGGGAAGTCACAGACTGTAAGACTCCAGTTTTTGATAAATTACTAGAGTTGAGCGAACTTGTATTTTAAGTTCCGGGTCCAGAGTTCGGGTTGGGGTTATTGAAAAATCCCGTTATGGATTCCACCACCACGGACCATAACGGCATTTGGAATCCATAAGGGATTCTTCAATGAACCCGAACCTTGGACAACACTAAGGACCTGGGGTGATGTCACCGTCATGTGATCAGTGCAGGGGGCGTGGCTCAGCACTGGATTGGATAAGAGGTGATCCAGTACTGAGCCATTCACACGTTCACAACCATTCACACTTCCGCAATTCTGTTCCGCATTTGCGGACCCATTAGTTTCAATGGGGACAGATGATGTCCTGGCCGGGTCCGCAATTGCGGATCCGCACTTCCGGGTCCGCAATCGCGTTCCCGAAAAAAATAGAACATGTCCTATTCTTGTCCGCAATTGCGGACAAGAAAAGGCATTTTCTATGAGAGTGCCGGCGATGTGCGGTCCGCAAATTGCGGAACGCACATCGCCGATGTCCGTGTTTTGTGGATCCGCGGATCCGTGGATCCGCAAAACACACATGGACGTGTGAATGGACCCACTCACACTCACTGCTGACTGGAAGCTCAGCTGTCTCGCAGGTCCTGTGCTGAGCTTCCAGTGAGCAACGCGAGCAAATGGAGGAGATGAGTGTTTTTTGTTTTGTTTTTTAACACAAGTGGGGGAAGGGGGAGGTAAAGCCTGCACTAATGGGTGCTTCACAATGGAATTGCTCATTAGTAGCAGTCCTTGTAGGAAAATACCGACAATTAACACTGCCGGTAGAAAAAAAATTACCAGCACCGACAGGACTACTAAAATACCAGTCTTGGTGAGATACCGACCAGGTGGCAACCCTACTGATAATGTGCAGTGATCCAACATACTGCCAGTCTTATATAGGCACTACTCGCTGGCGGAGATTTATCAAAACTGGAGCAAAGGAGAGGTGGAGCAGTTGCCCATAGCAACCAATCATATTCCAGTTCCCAAGAGTCCCCTTGAAAGAAGCAATGTGATTGGTAGATATAGGCAATCACTCAATATCGCCTACAGGTTTTGAGAAATCTCCCCGTCATGTTTTATCTCCACCTTCCATTATCATACTACATGACATAACCTGCACCATGGGTCCTTGCAGACGTGAACTAGCCCTGGAGTTTTTTTTACCAGTAGAAAATGTCAGAATAAGCGCTTGTGTTTTTGTGTGGCACCTGTGCTTTAGGCCTCATGCACACGAATGTGTGCCGGCTGGGCCCGTAATTTGAGGTCCGCAATGCATGGGCACCGACCGTAGGGCCGCCACGTGAGGACGCAGACCCGTCCACTAAAAATGCAAAGGTGTAGAAAACACCACTAAAACTATGGAGGTCATTTACAAAGACTGGAGTTTTATGCCGGTCTTTGATTCCTTCCTGCGCACACCTCGCCATAAGGCTACTTTTACATCAGCGTTTTCCATTCCAGTATTGAGATCCGTCATAGATTCTCAAAACTGGAGGAAAATGCCTCAGTTTTGTTCCCATTCATTATCAATGGGAACAAAACTGAACTGAACGAAAGTTCTGACGGAAACAAAATGTAA
The DNA here is from genome assembly GCA_033119425.1 of Bufotes viridis. Taxonomy (NCBI): domain Eukaryota; kingdom Metazoa; phylum Chordata; class Amphibia; order Anura; family Bufonidae; genus Bufotes; species Bufotes viridis. The sequence continues at coordinate 92,888,011 of CM065592.1, read as the reverse complement.
GGCCTCATGCACACGACCGTGTGGCGGCAATTTGCGGAACGGACCGGGCGGCTCATTATAGAGATGCCTATTCTTGTCCGCATAACGGACAAGAATAGGACATGTTATATTTTTTTTTGCGGGGCTACGGAACGGAGCAACGGATGTGGACAGCACACGGAGTGCTGTTCGCATCTTTTGCAGCTCCATTGAAGTGAATGGGTCCGCACCCGAGCCACAAAAACTGCAGCTCGGATGGGGACCAGAACAACGGTCGTATGCATGAGGCCTAAGTCAACAGTGCCGAATCCGTTTTCTCAGACACAAAAGAAAACAGATCCGGCGCCACATTGACTTACAATGGTTTTAGTGCCAGATACGCCTTGCTCATTTTATAGATTAGACAACCAGATCCGTTCAGAATGGATACAGCCTGTTGTATTATCATAACGGAAGCATTTTGCTGATCCTTAACGGATCCAGCAAAAACGCAGATGTGAGAGTAGCCTAAATTAGGCTCATCCTCCGGCAGTCCGTGTGTCTGGAGTGAAAAATGAAGCCCCTCCCTGTTTCCAGGCATAAATCTTAGTAAATTTGGGGGATTCAATGGCCCGGCTACACCTCCGCCACTCCCAAGTGGTGAGGGTGGCATAAAAATAGTCGTGTGACAAAATATTGTTGCAATATTGTTAAAAAGGGGTCTTGCAACTTTTTTTTACACCATAAACTGCGTATGAATCTTAGAAAATGACCCCCTGCTTGTGAAAGCAGCACAGTTGCCTTATCACTTTTCTTTCTGTTCTTAGGTGGCAGAACCTGTATTGTCATATAGCTTGCGGGGACAGTGTCATATTACAGTGACCTGCATGAGCACACATGTCATACAAGTCCTGCAAACTGCAGCCCTGAAACTATATTTCCCAGAGTGCACTGCTGCAGCGTGACATCACTTCCTGCCTGCAGAGGGGAAAATGGCAAGTGAGCTGAGTGCAGGTAAAGAATCTGCTGTGGCTGGAGACATGCTCCCTCCCTGCTCGGGTGCAGCACAGGACGCCACACCGCCACACCATCACTGGCATACTCTGTTAACCCCTTGTTATCTTCACTCCTTTTATTTTTAGGTAGCTATTAACACGCTGTCAAATCTGCACCAGTGAGTTCACAGCAAAACCGCAAGCGGAACTAATGTTGCAAATTTCGTGACCTACCGTATTTTCTGCGGATTTCCTTACAGAGTTTTACATAGTCTATGGTGAAATTCTGCAAAACATATAGAAAAGGCTGTGGAAATACTTTCTACAGTGGGAAATTGACCATCCCAAGTTGGCACATGCTGTAGTTGCGCGTAATTTAGCGACTTGTTGGACGGTTTTAAGAGTGCCTGCACACATCGCGTTTTTTTTCGTGCAGAAAAAAACTGCAGCGTAATACAGTACCAGCAAAGCGTATGAGAATTACAGAAATCTCATGTACGCTTTGCTTTTTTCTTAGGTGCGGAAATTGACCTAATGTGTGGATTTTGAAATCTGCAGCATGTCAGTTGTGCTTTTCTTGTGCGGATTTCGCCCTTTTCAATAGGAGGACGAGATCTGCGGACAATGGGCATCAAATCCGCACCTAAAAACGTATAAAAAATGCGCATGAAAACACACCAAAAATGTAATAACTAGTGCTGATTTATGCATTTTTTTATGTAGATAGTCTGCAGCCACCCTTAGGCCTGTTTCTAAAGTAGTGAGTGGTGTGGGGCCAGCGTAGGCACCCATCACATTAATTATAATCTACGCCAGGAAACTGGCATAGACTATAGTAGATCTAGTATAGATCTCCGCTTTGGTGCACAGGCTTGCACAGATGCACCACAAATATTAAGCGGTTAATGGGAAATAGATTTAGTGTGTGTGTGTGGGCAGGGGGTTGGGTGTTAAGACCAGATCTTGATAAATATTCCTGTACATGCGGAAATTTGATAAAGTGGATTTTTCCACTGTGAAGGCGCCTAGAGTCATGTAGTGTTTCCATAAAACATGTTCAACAATACCCTAGGTCTATTTTAGGTTTAGAGACATTTTAAAGGGATTAACCAAGATTTATTAAACTTATTCAGGGGGCAGTATCAAAAAAGAAAAGCGTTACTCATCTTTTAAATGTCTCGGACCACAGCTCCGATCCTGTACTGATGTCGTGTTCATTGGTCCCATGACCACTACAGCCAATCAGTGGCCTCAACAGTCGAATGTGCATGAATGGCATGTCATCGCTGAAGCCAATGATTGGCTGCACTGTCCCATGACCGTTAACGGCAAGTCACTGGTGTAGGACCAGAAGGAGTGAGAGCGGCAGGCAGTGGAGTGTTGGCGTGGGACCCCATGTATATGACCATGTCCGTGTTTCAGTCTGCAAAGAGTGGATCCTCAAAATACGGAAACCTTCCTTGTGCATTCTGCATTTTTCTTACCCATTCACTTCTGCAATATGGATATGTTCTATAATCTGTGGTATGACCACATGGATCCACAAAAAACATGGATGTGTGCATGGCCCCCATTTTCTACGCTTGTTTCAGGTGTAGAAAATGGTCTAAATGTAAGACAGCTAGTAAGCAGTCTTACATTCAGAAGCGTCAGTGGATCTGCCGACGTTATGAAGAGGCCGGCGCTTCTTTATAACTTTGTCGGATCCACCGCCAGTGCAGGACTTTAACGCCAGTTTTAATAAATGTGCCCCAAAGTTAGTAAATATGCCCCATTGTTCTTTCGGTTGGAGGCAAAGGGGGCTCTCCAGTTTGCTACTGGTTCCTAACTTCTTTAGTAGTTTCCTGTAAGTGGAGTTTTACCAATTGTTTTTATAATTACCATAGTAACCACTAGGAGGCAGTAAAGGATTGCACCTATCAGAAAGCTATTAGTTTGGTTTAGCTGTAAAGTCAAAGTTACACATTTGCGAGCAGTGTAATAAAATACATAGAGAGAGTTTTGTTTGAATATTCTGTTGTGGCTTCCATTACTGACAGCAGCCACAATGCTCTGCCGATTCCGTCACACGACAGAAGAGCAGCACCCAACAAACCCCATTGACTTAGAGCTCATGCATACGGCCGTAGTTTTGGTCTGCATCAGATCATCGTTTTTTGAGGATCGGATGCGGACCCATGTATCTCAATGGGGCAAAAAAAAATATAACATGTCCTATTCTTGTCCATTTTGCGACAAGGTAGGACATTTCTGCAGGGGAAAAAACAACATGGCGGCAGGCTTTCGGACGGTATCCGTGTTCTGCGGATCTGCCATTTACGGACCTCAAAAACTGATATGGTTGTCTGCAAGAGCCTTTACAGAGAGGTCCATCAGGTTCTGTCATGGTGTCACACATGCTGTACTATTTTTCCTGTCAAATATAAAGGAATCTGCCATGGATGGTCCTGACACGGATATAAACAGAGCTAAATATATATGGACATATATATGTGTGTGTGTATGTACTGTCTGTATGTATGTATGTAAGTATGTTCCGCGATCACTCAAAAACGCAACTATCGATTACACATCACTTACTACCTGAAAAGAAGTCTTGTCGGGGTCATACGCCCCTACAGAGCAGCTGCATGGAGTTTGTATGCTCCAACTGTTTCTGCTACACACATATTACTCTGTAACTCAAAAAACTCATCGATCAATTTCTACTAAACTTGGTGCACATATCACTTACTATCTGGGAAAGAATACTGTGGAGGTAACATGCCGGTACACAATGAGTTTCTGTCTGTCCCGACGTCTGTCTGTTTTTTATGTGCGACCAAACGACTGGACCGATCTTCACCAAACACAGGTACATCAGGTGTCCGGGAAGGTTTTAGATAGTGACATGCCAGGATGGATTTTTCTGCGACTGTATAGTCACAGTCGCAGCATGTCACATGTTGCAGTGCCTTAAAATGAAACCTCCGCAGCAGCTTATCCCCTTAACTTTGACCTTCACAGCAGCCCGTCCCTTTAACAGTAAGTTTCACAGCACCCTTAAAGGGATTCTGTCACCATGTTACAGCATATATAGATGCGGACATGCATGGCTAGATCGCCGCTAGCATGTCCGCACTATATGTGTGCCATAGCGCTACACTTCTTTATTGACTGTAAAAAATGATTTTATTAATATGTAAATTAGGGAGTCAAGGTGCCAAGGGGGGCGGTATGAACCTTTTCTGTGCCTAGCCACGCCCCCTGTGAAGGAGCCCAGCACCGCCTCTGTTGTATCATTCTCATCCGTGCTGACAGTTAGGGCCCTTGCAGACGAGCGTTCCTCACGCAGCGAGTCCGCAACGGAGCTCCCGGCCCGACCTTCCAGCACTGCCAGGGATCACATAGCATTATATTGATTTATGATGCTATGTAACCCTTACAGTTCTGGAATGTATTGGATAACACTGGCAGCATTATGTGATATGTGCTCCGCAAAACGGAACGGACATGGAAAGAAAATACGTTCGTGTGCATGAGGCCTTAACCTGTATTTAATGATGAATATATTTGTAAGATTGTATCAGAGGATTTTATTCACTTACAATAATGGAATGTGTTACTTTTATAGGCGGTCCTCCCCTGAACCCGGCTGTGGCACCACTGGCCTGGATGCTAGGAACATGGGTATCTGATCCTCTTGGTGAAGGAGAGTTCCCCTCAATCCCCTCTTTTCATTACAAGGAAGAAGCCGTCATCTCACATGTAGGACAGCCAATGCTGAATTTCACGTGAGTGATGATGTAGAATGGATGATCACTGTTTGCTGTATAGTTTAGTAGCCCATGTCATCCCATGTACAATTTGTATTGCATGCGGCCAGCTACTAGTTTGTCTGTGCGGTACATATCATGTGATAGTCTAGGTAGGTGCTATTGCTAGAAGTGGTACTCTTTAGTGAGACTGTAGACTAGTCCATGGTTAGGAATAAGGAGGGGATGTAAAGGTAAATGCGGCTTTATGATACATGCGTGTGTATTAATGGCAGTGTACTCACCTGGCTGGATTTATGTTGTGATGCAGGTTTTCTGCCTCTAACCCGGAGACAGGGAAACCAATGCACAGAGAATGTGGATTCATTCGTGTGAAGCCTGGGACCAATCAAGTGGCATTTATATCTGCCCAGAACACAGGTAATGTCAACATAGTACCAACACAGGAATACTGGAATACATGTACATATACGATATCTCCAGAGAAGCTGTTACAGGTACAATGTACACTCCTTAACATCGAAACTGCAATACCAAGAAGAAAAAGTCCTGGAATTATGGGAATCACAGAATCGATAGACACATCTAATGCAGTGGCGTAACTAGAGTTCTATGGGCCCCAGGGCAAACTATGAACTGGGGCCCCCGCCACTCGCTTTGTATATATATCATTTGGCTCACACCCAGACTGTATATATTTCATTTTATTTTCCCCACCCAGACTATATATATTTCACTTGGCCCCCACCCAGACTGTATATATTTCACTTGGCCCCCACCCAGACTGTATATATTTCATTTGGCCCCCACCCAGACTATATATATTTCACTTGGCCCCCACCCAGACTGTATATATTTCACTTGGCCCCCACCCAGACTGTATATATTTCACTTGGCCCCCACCCAGACTGTATATATTTCATTTGGCCCCCATCCAGACTGTATATATTTCACTTGGCCCCTACCCAGACTGTATATATTTCATTTGGCCCTCAGACTGTATATATTTCATTTGGCCCCCACCCAGACTGTATATATTTCACTTGCCCCCTACCCAGACTGTATATATTTCATTTGGCCCCCAGACTGTATATATTTCATTTGGCCCCCAGACTGTATATATTTCATTTGGCCCCCACCCAGACTGTATATTTCATTTTGACCCTTGTATATAATTGAATGATTGGCTGCCCCTGCTCCCCTCTCACTCTGTATAGATTTTATTTATTTGTGTCCCCCTCTTATATGGCTGGTGTGCGGGCCCCCCTTTCTAAATTCAGTTCATAGGGCCACTACTAGGTGCCCCCACAAGGCTGCCACCCTCTCTGTATAGATTTTCTTTTCTTTTTGAACCCCCCCTGGCCCTTTGTAAATGCAATTCATACTGCCGGGTCAGTGCCGGGTGCCCCCAGTATGGCATGCATACTTAAAAAAAAACATTAAAAAAACCTCTGTTCCGCGTTCGTTCGACCCGTCTCACTGGCAGCATCATCACATCTTCCCGTGACCTCTAGCGCCGGGTCTTGCCGGTACACAGCGCAGCCACACTAGTCACTTATGTTTTAAATAGGCGAGGCGGAAGGGGACAGTGCTGGCTAAAATCACCCCCCCCCCCCCTGCCGGGCCCGGTCGCACTCTCTGCGACCGCAATCGTTACGCCCCTGGTCTAATAATAAATAGAAACAAAATATTCATAGACAAAAAAATTTGATTTATTCAGGATCGAGTATGAGCACCACACACAGAAATACACGCATTTACACTCCTTGGCATGCTATCATTAAGGTTATTAATAGTCTGAGGAATGTTCTGCCTCACTGAATGCACTTGGGCATACAAATCATCAAGACCTGCTGCTTGTAGCTCTCTTTGCAATTGTCGACCAATGATGTTCTAGCAGGAGCGTAGCTAACGGCTCATGGGCCCTGGTGCAAGAGTTCAGCTTGGGCCCCCTTCCCTCAGTGCTTTGTGTGTCTTCTTATGTGGCACAAAGGTCTTTGGGCCCCCTCAGGCTCCTGGGCCCGGTAGCGACTGCTACCTCTGCACCCCCTATAGCTACGCCCTTGTGTCCTAGATGTACTCTATGGGAGACAAGTATGGAGATGCTGCAGCCCATGGAAGCACTTTTAGGCCACACAGGCTGCTCACAGTGACATGAGACACAGGTCCCCTAGTGTTGTCCTGTTGAAAAACAGCTCCTGGGACACTTTGGAGGAATAGCTGTATCACTGGTTCCACAACCAAATCAATGTAACACGGAGCTGTTGGTGTACCTGAAATGAGGACAAGAGGGGTCTGGCTACTGTACATTATGCCACCCTACACCAACCCAGAGTAGGAGCAGTGTGACATTACCTTATGAAGGCTTCATTATGGTGTTGTCCACATGGTCTCCAGACCAATCTCTGGCTATCATTGTGTCTAAGGCAAAAGCTGTACTCATCGCATAAGAGAATAGATCTGCATTCTAGCCTCCATTGCCGTCTTGCTATGCAGTGTTATAGCCTTCAAGAGCGGTGGTGTGAGGTCAGTGGAATAACTGTAGCTCCACGTCTGGTTCATAGCCCAATGTTGTGCAGACACCTTCTTATGGTTTGTGTAGACACTGTTTGCAGCCCTTGGCTTGGAATTTGATGTCCAATTTCTTCTAAACAGATGATCCGCCTGTGTAGAGGTTCACCTCTGTACATCTCTTGCTGTCATTCCAGTTTATCGTCGTTATCCCAACCACTGGGATTCTCAACATTGAACAGTACTGACATCTTGGCCTAGGTGCTTAGCGATCTGCTGGAGTAATAAACTAAGGTCTCTCAAGGATTCGGTGCCTTTCAATTTCCAATTTTTTTTGTTTTCGTTTTATCTGGATAAAAAACGTTTGCTTTCAATCTCCCTTTTATGCCCCTCCTACGTGCCACATATTGGTTGCATAAAAATTTGATCATCTGCAGATGTTTTAACGCAGAAAAGGCGTTTGATAGAGTCCATTGGGGGTTCCTGGAGCGGGTTCTTCACAAATTTGGCTTTAGTGGTACTATTTGTGCGGCGATTTTAGGTTTGTATTCGGCACCTTCCGCAAGAGTGTTGGCTTCTGGCTTCATCTCTGACCCATTTCCAATCACGAATGGTACCCACCAGGGGTGCCCCCTTTCCCACTTATTTTCTCGCTGGTCATAGAGCCGCTGGCAGCTCGCAACAGAGAAAGCCAACATATCAGAGGCATCTGTACTGGTGACTCGATACATGTTATAGGTCTATACGCAGACGACGTAATATTAACTATAACTGATCCTGGGAACTCATTGGCGGCAGCACTGGAAATACTTTCCTCGTACTCTAGTTGCTCTTACTACAAATTAAATGGTAAAAAGACCAATGTATTAGATTTTCATCTAACTGTCAGGACCAAACAAGCCCTCCAATATAAGTATCCTTTTCAATGGGCTGCCTCCTCTATCACTTATTTAGGCATGGAATTGGCACGCTCGGTTCCTCAGACCCTGTCTGTCAATTTGTCCAATCTCAGAACTGAACTTAAGTCGGATTATTTGAAAATGTCTCTGGTTCGCCTATCGTGGATAGCACGCATCAATGCGGTTAAAATGCTTTCACTCCCTAAGATATTGTACTGTTTCAGATGTCTACCTATAATGATTCCTAAAACGCGTATTGCACAGTTGCAGCATGATCTCCTGGTTTTTATATGGGGAGGTAAACGACCCTGGATATCTAGAGCTGCGCTTAATTCCCCTGTTAGATGCGGTGGATTAGGAGTGCCTGACCTCTATAAATACTTCTTAGCAAACTGAGCAGAGCAGGCATTTGAGTCTTGCCTCCCTTCGTCCCCCCAGAGATGGTTGTCAATTGAGAGCTCGCTGGAGAAGACCCGCTCCCTCACAGCCTTGTGTGCGGCATGTAGCCTCACGCCTCTTCAGCGCTCCCCTGTGTTATATACGACCAGTGCTATGATGTATATATAGAAGCAGTTGGTCATCACCTACCGACTGTTTAGTCTGCCTCTCCATATTATACCCCTAAAGGCCTTGGAATATCATATTCCTGATCTGTCATTGGAGCTCTGGAGAGACAAAAGGATTGCAACATTAGAGGCCCTATATTCTGTGGATTCTATGGTGGATTTTACATACCTACGCACCAAATTTGAGCTCCCGAACAGTTGTTTTTACCAATTTTTACAAATACGGCATTTTCTACAGTCCTTACCTCCCCACCCAACACACACACACCCCCCCCCCCCTCCCCCTCTAATCAATTCTAACTTTTTTTTGGGAACTCGCGATTAGCTCGGCCCAAACTCTCCACTTTCTACTCTGCAATCCTACCCTCGGAACCCATTGTTGAACAATCATTTGCTGTCAGATGGGAGTCGGAGCTAGGAAAGGTTTTCACTGTACGGGAGTGGAACGCCACTTTACACTGGTCCTACAAATGCACCAGATGTATTAATCATATTGAGCAGGCTAGGCGCGTTCAATTGAGATGGTATCTGACCCCCAACAGACTAGCTCATTTACTGCCAGGCTACTCTCCTCTTTGCTAGAGGGGATGCGGGGAAGTGGGTACTCCTCTACACATGTGGTGGGCATGTTCTGCTGTCACTCCCTTCTGGATAGCTCTACAGTCTCTACTTAGGGAGGTCACTGATACGCACCTAATCATCTCTCCGGAACTAGCGATTCTAGGCATTGGTCTTGCTGATTTCCCCCATCGGACGAGAGGGATAATAGCGCATGTGCTTAGTGCCTCTAGAAATGTTATAGCTCGCCAAAGGAAATTGGCGCAATCCCCAAACGTGGCTGCGACTGTGCAATCTGTCGATGATCATATGCACTGTGAGATGACATTTACGGATTCTGTGAGTTCCAGCATTAGGATACATAACAAGTGGGTCATGTGGCTATCCAGCCGCCATGCTAAGCCTCTTCTTGCTTCCTTGCTCTAAGCTGGTGTGATTATACTCAATTTTCATTGCCCTGGACTCTTACGGACCTCATATAATCAGCATATATCCTGTACTTCTCTCTTGTGTACGCCTTTATTTTTGCACTACAGTGTATCACTTGTTCTGTACTTTTGGTAGCGCTTGTTGCGCTTATGTTTCTTGTGCTTTTTTCTTAAAAATGCTTAATAAAGAAATATTGAACATCATCATCTGCAGATGTTAGTAACACCTCGATTTGCATAACCTTATGGCGTGTCCTTCTTAGGCCTCATGCACACGGCCATTGTTTTGGTCCATGTACGAGCCGCATATTTTGCCGCTCGGGCGTGGACCCAATTTACTTGTGCTGTCCGCATCCGTTGCTACGTTCCGTGGCCCCGCAAAAAAAAAAATAGAGCATGTACTATTTTTGTCCGTTTTGTGGACAAGAATAGGCATTTCTACAATGAGCCGTGTTCCGCTCCGCAAATTGCGGAACGGAAAGCGGAGCAGCTTCCGTGTTTTGCGGATCCGCAGTTTGCGGACCGCAAAACACGTATGGTCGTGTGCATGAGGCCTTAGTGTTGCTATTTCACTGGTGAGGAGTGTATATATTGTACAGCAACAGCAAAGTGCCTGCATAAAATCAGGGAAGTATACATATATTACAAAGCTATGTTCACACTAGTACCATGGATTCTGTTTATACGAACTTATAATGGGATCTATTGTGAGTTCTGTCTGGGTTTCTGTCACTTTTGACAATAAGTTCTTGATAAGGGGTATTCACACTATGAACATTTATCACATATCCATAGGATTATTGCTGGGATGCAGGTTCCCTGCTCCTCTTCAATGCAAAGCATTGAGGGTAGGAGTTTGAAAGGAGTGATGGTCCAGCATACAAGCTGCCAATCAATGGGGCTGATGGAAGAGGTTATGTCAGCATTTTTGACCTTACAGAACTGCTGACAGCACTAGGTAGAGGCCATGGATAGCAGGGCAAACGAGCAATTACATATTATATTATTAGCAGCAGCAGTGTGAATAGCAACTCCTACTAGTTAAATGGGAGAACACTGCACTACATGGAGCAGCGATACATAGTAACATAGTATATAAGACCGAAAAAAGACATTTGTCCATCCAGTTCGGCCTGTTTCCTACAAGTTGATCCAGAGAAAGGCAAAAAACCCCTGTGAGGCAGAAGCCAATTTTACCTAATTAAGGGGAAAAAAATTCCTTCCCGACTCCAATCAGGCAATCAGATAACTCCCTGGATCAATGACCCATCTCTAGTAGCTATAGCCTGTATTATTATTACACTCCAGAAATACATCCAGGCCCCTCTTGAATTCCTTTATTCTACTCAAATATACCAAGTATATGTGATTTTGGCTTGTGGTCCAAAATAAACATTGGAGAGGCTGCAGTGCTCACACAAGTGCCGCGGCCCCTGTATATTAACATGTATGCATACTGTGCTTGCCATTTATACTTTTATTTTTAATACTACAAAACTAAAACTTGCTCCATAATAATGAAAAGAAAATGACTTTCTGGGTCATTATTTCATATGCACCTCCATAAAGTCACAGGACAAGGATTCCCTCTTTAAGCACCAAATGTACAGAACATTACAGAACTGAATAGAACTTTCTGTGATCTCTTGTATTAATGGCTTTCCCTTACATAAATGCTGGTATTGCTGAGATTTCTCCTACAATCATTTATGCAGATTTACCCCCTAGGCCTTTCATAAGATCTGTACGTCTCTTAACTTTCAGGTGTAGTTGAGGTGGAAGAAGGAGAAGTGCAAGGAGAGCAGCTCACTCTGACCTCACATTCACTAAGCAGAATCAGCTTTGCCAAAGAGCCTCACGTAGAGCAGGTAAGTGTGCTTATAATGAAGACACAATATACAGCGGCACTTCAAATACAGATTGTCCTGTGACCCAGGCAATCACCCGCTGTTAGACTCTGTTTTATACACCAAATAGCTCATGTTGTTTCAATTAGTAACTCAAGGGTCCTGTACACGGCCGATGCAAACTGTAGGACCGTATGATCATTCAAATCCCCCATATAGTTTGTATATTGTTGGCAGCACATCCACTGTTTAAACAGGGGAATATGCTGCCGACAAACATTTAGTTTTACATTAAAGGGGTTATCCAAGACTGAACACATGCCCAGACCTGCGATACTGACCATAGGTACCTAGACCTCGACGCTGGTTTCCTTCCAGATCGCTCCACAGCCCTCTTTGCATCTCCCCCGCGTGCAGTCAGTAGGCCTCAGCAGTGACCAGCTCCCCTTGCATGACGTGTCAGCAGATTTGTACCTATGACACTGGCTGACCTGTTACATGTGTCCTTGGCAGCTAAAGGCATCTGTGTTGGTCCCATGTACATATGTGCAGCATTACTGAGAAAAATTAATTTTAATATATGCAAATGAGCCTCTAGGAGCAATGGGGGCATTGCTGTTACACTTAGATGCTCTGCTCTCCCTGCATCTGCTGGGCCCTCTCCACTTTGATTGACAGGGCAAGGCGTGTTGACGTTTACACTGCTTGGTCCTGTCAATCATAGTGCAGAGAGAGTAGAGTCTCTAGGTGTAAGGGCAACACCCCCATTTCTCCTAGAGGCTCATTTTCATATATTACATAATTTTTCTCAGCAATGCAGGCACATATGAACATGGGACCAACACAGATGCCTTCAGCTGCCAAGCGCACATGTAACAGGCCAGCTAGTGTCATAGGTACAAATCTGCTGACAGATGTCCTTCAAGAACTTGGACAGCACAGAGGATGCTCTGTGATAATTTACACATCCTGGACTTGGGAAGACAAGAAGGACAAGTAAACATTTGGGTACCCGTTTATTGAAGAATACTTTAGATTTACTGTAAAATCTGATGTCATGGCGGCTGCATCTTTACAGCTGTGGCCGAATCCTGATGCTGGGGTATATTCACATACACTGTAAATAGATGAGCTGGCATGGTTTGGCTCATTAGATTACATTTAGCCAAACAGGCATGTTTCTTCCTAAGTCTAGATAGTCCTAATAGGAACACATGCATTACGCATGACTGATGTGTGTCGCTGTACTCCTTCCCTTACAGATCTCACGTACCTTCCGTCTGACCGCCGAAGGGAAGTTGGAGCAAACTGTTTTCATGGCAACGATCACGCAGGCCATGGCTCCTCACTTACGGGTTACATACAAGAAAGTGACCTCCTAACAATTTGCGTCCAAGATACTGAAGAACTGCCTGTACTGCTCATATCACGTGAATAAATGTAAGCTGCTGACCGCTCTAGTGGTTATCTATTTCACATATGCTGTATGTGTGATTATTCGTCTCATCACACCAATCTTAGGGTACAGCGGCGAGTCCGCGGCAGATATGGCTGTATTCCGGAGCAGCAGAATCTGGTGTATATTTTATTGGGAACCTGAAAGATATTCTGCGGGTTTGCCACAGACTTCACCCTCTGAACTATAAAGAGTGAAATCTGCAGCAGATAACCCACAGCTTGACATTCTGCGGCTTTAAAATCTGATAGGATAGCAGACACATGATAAACCCAGAAGTAGGAGTCAAGCCTACGGAATAAGGGCTCATGCACAAGACCGTATGTATTTTGCGGTCCGCAAAAAACGGATCCGCAAATATACGGATGACGTCCGTGTGCATTCCATATTTTGCGGAATGGAACAGCTGACCCCTAATAGAACAGTACTATCCTTGTCTGTAATGTGGACAATAATAGGTCATGTTCTATCTTATTTCGGAACGGACATACGGGATGCACACAGAGTAACTTCCGTTTTTTTTTTTGCGGACCCATTGAAATGAATGGTTCCGCATATGGTCCGCAATAAAAATGGAACAGACACGGAAAGAAAATATGTTTGTGTGCATGAGCCCTTAGAGAAAACTGCATATGAGGTAAATAAAAAAAAAAGACAATCTGAGGAGGAATGGGAGCTGGAATGATTGATGAAAATAAAGTTTAGAGTGAAAAGTACTTTATGGCACAACCCCTTTTACATTTTACATTTAAATCTACACGAACAGTTGCAGATACTTTTACTTATTGTCTACTGATGATGATTTATTATTGTCCTCACTGGATACGTAATTGTTGGAAACTGGCCCCAGCAACACAAGACTTCTTGAGAAGATGTTTCTGTTTATTCAGAGACCAGAGCAGCAAGACAGCATTGAAATAAATCATAAAAGTCAGACAGAATACGGCATGAGGTAGATAAAGGCAGTGCTCCCTTTATGTCCCCAAAGATGGTCTTTTATACCCCAGTGAACAAATCAATCATTAGTATTAGAATTCAAGTTTTCCGCAGTGTTCTGCAGTCCATAGACATCAATGTGTTTACACATGGATTACATCATTATTATACATATGACATCACAAATATTTTACTATTCATAACCATCGATATATATAAGTTACACCTCCAACAACTTCTAATTGGACAAATGTTTCTTATCACGAACACTTACACATACATAGTTCGTTCCCTTGGGTCATTCATCAATATTCTCCATTCTTAGTTCTTGTCTCCATTCTCCTTTATAAGGAGACATATGGACCATTAACACTTGCATTGGTCATCTTTATTTATTACCTATCCCAACACCAAGGGTCAAACAGAATCATTAACCTGGCAACAGCCTTCTACAATTTCAGGAACCAAGTATACCCATCTTATCTAAGATCCCCATCGCTAATGCACCTATTATTTACTTTCTAAACCCCACCATTACATCATGACCCTGTTAATGAATTACTTAAGAACCTCTATTTTATCAACCAAAGTACATCAGGAGTAATTTCAATGTAATGATTTACTCTTTAGCTCATCTTTAAGGTAGGAATATAAGATGTCTGACTAAGACAACATTGCGGACCATTAGATCTAATCCTGATGCAACAGTAATTGCCCTTGGAGGCCCTTGGAGACAGAGGTTTATCTCCATTGTATATTGATCACCTACGCTCCAATAATGCACAGCTCTCTGGTAACCGCCTGAATGCTGAACAGAAAACCGGCAACAACCCGTAGCAACTAATTACAGTGCAGCGCTCATATTTCTACAGGAGCCTTGGAGCACGACCCATGGTGCAGCCAAGCCTTGACCACACATGGTGGGGCCATGAGTTTGCTGTAAATTCATGCAGTCATTGGTTGCTGGTGGCTGTGACTTGTCCACATGCGGCCAGTCACACCATGGGTCGTATCTTAAGAAATGAGAGCTGAGTTCTGATTGTTGCCATAGATAAGAAGGCTACATGTCTTGTTGGACAGTTTTGATAAATAAGGCCCAGGGTTTTATTAAAGGGGTTGTCTCATCTCGGACAATGGGGGCGTATCGCTAGGGCATGCCCCCATTGTCTAATAGGAGTGGGTCCTCGCACCTATATTGGGAACGGTGCCTTGCAAAGTGGTGGCTGGAGGGTTCCGGTCCGGCCACCACTAAGAGCTCTCCATGGGAGCGCACCACGCCTGACCGGCCACCAATCCCATTCACTTCTATGGGCCCAATGGAAATAGTCGAGCCACCTATTTTTGGCGCCCCATAAAAATTAACGGAGGTTGGCTGCGCATGCGCAGTGTGCCATCCACCACCTTTGGGGCTCCGTTCTTGATATAGGTGTGGTCAGAATATTGGGGCATATCCTAGTAATATGCCCCCATTGTCTGAGATGAGACAACACTTTTAATGTTTCTATTTTCCATCGTCCTATGACAGCACCTGTAGATAGGATCCTCCGCCCAGGACAGGAAACCCACAGATATTTAAGAAGGAGTGGCCTCTCCATTCCTCAGTGGTTTTCCTGTCCTAGGAGAGAATTCCTACAAGCGTCTGCTGGGGAGTAGTTTCTCTCCAAGTTACCTCGCCGGCTGGGCTGGGAAACGTGCCAGGTGAGTTCCCCGCTACACGCTCCCTGAAACCTCTGGAGGCCCCCCTTTCTGCTTCTGCCTAGACGGGCACCATCAGGCAGGGGACGGGAGCGCAGGGATTGCGAACATAGCGCTTCCCGTCTGTAGTAACGCGAGACCATGGGAGCAGGGCGAGATCTCACAATACTTTCTCTCCTGGAGCGTGGGAGATAGGGGGTTCTATCCCCCTCCTTTGGTTTTCCTTTACATATGGGTTTATTATGGCAAATTGTCTTTTAGAATAAACCCAGGAAAGTGTCGGCTAAGACAAAGCTTAAGGAATGTGGAATTTGTAAGGCCAAATTGCCCCCATCTTATGTTAAGGTACTCTGTCGCTCCTGCATAGAAAACACTATAGAGGAAGAATCCCCCTCAATGTTCAAATGTATGAAAATACTGATTAGAGAAGAAGTGGGTAACGCCCTTAAATCTAAAGTAGCCCATAGAAGGAAAGAGAGATCCCCTTCTGAGCAAAAGTTTTCGGACGTCTAGTTCGGATGAAAATACATTCGTGGAAAGTGGGGAAGTTTCATCCGACTCATCCTCGGATGAGGATAGAGGTGGTAGACCCTTCTTTACCATTCAAGACGTTGATCAACTTCTGAAACCAGTTAGAGCTACAATGAATATTGAGGACCCCAAGGAAGTAAGATCAGTCCAGGATGTAATGTTTGAGGGGTTGGAAGGAAGAAAAAAGAGAGAGTTTTTTTTTTTATTCACAAAAACGTGGCAGCCATGATAACGAATGAGTGGAAAAATCCAGACAAACATAATTTTATTCCCTCGTCTGTTAAACGCAAATACACCTTTGACGCCGCGGATTCAGTACTCTGGGGGACTGCGCACCGATTGCTAAAGTTTTACGCAGATCATCTTTGCCTTTTTATGACCTAGCTGAAAGACGCCATGGACAGAAGAGCAGACAGCTTCCTAAGGCAAACATGGGAGTCAGCGGGGGCTTCCCTTAAAGCAAACATAGAGGCCACTTGTACTGTTAGGGCCCTTATCTTATGGGTTAAGCAATTAGAGGACCAGATTAAGGATAAGACTCCTAGGGACCAGCTATTAGAATCTATCCCGTTTATTGCCAAAACAGCTAACTTTCTGGCGGATGCTTCTGCCGATACGTTTAGATTCTGTCTGCTCATTCATCTTCCCTGGCTAATTCGGCTCGCAGAGCCCTTTGGCTTAAGAATTGGTTAGGGGACGTGGCGTCTAAGAATAGACTATGTAATATTGTGAAGGGAAATACTTGTTCGGGTCTGCTTTAGACGATATTCTTGAGAAAGCAGGAGATAGAAAGAAAGGGTTTCCCTCTTCCTTTCGTAAGCAGGATAGCTCCTTTTGCCAGAATAGAAGATTCTCAGGTACAGAGAAGAGCTTGAATAAGAGAGATTCCAAGTGGAAATTCTCTTCTTCCAAATCCAAAGGGTTCTTGTTCAGAGGCTATAATTCCATCACTGCCAAAAAAAGACAACCCCCAATGACGCCAGGGTGGGAGGGAGGCTGTTTCACTTTCTTCCAGCGTGGTTAAAGATTTCCAACAGTACCTGGATTCTTCAGTCTTTGTAGAAGGGATTCAGACTGGAATTCACTGGAATTTTTTGGGTAACAGAGGTAGGCCCGAGGGCTCAGGAGGCTCTATAAAGGGAGGTAGGGAAACTTATTCTATAAGGGGCGCTTATCTCTTGTCTTCTATCAGAATAAGGTATGGGGTTCTACTCCAACCTTTTTCTTGTAAAAAACAAAAACAAATGGAGAGTTCAGAACCATTATAAATTGAAAGAAATTAAACAGATTCTTAGTATACAGAAACTTTAAAATGGAGACAATGAAGTCAGCTCCGGGAACTTTAACCTCCTGCATTCCGGCTCCGTGGGCTCATGCTCACTCCAGGAACTTTCAATGGGAGATTTTCCAGACTTGGTCGGGAAAGGGAGAAGAGTTGGACAGAAAAAAATGTACATTTCCAGTCAGACATGCAGTTCCCTAAGATGGTAGTTGGATCAAGTCAATCTTGTCCAGTGGGTTCCCTGGAGGTTTGTGGATCCAATAGTAGTAACCACAGATGCCAGTCCAGTTGGCTGGGCAGCTCACATCCAGGGCAGGGTTCTGCAGGGCTCCTGGGACATAGTGCATAACATAGTAACATAGTACATAAGGCCGAAAAAAGTGCCCAGGGCGGAGTTTACATCTTCGGAGCCCAGGCTGCTCTGCTTGAGATCCCCGCCCTCTCCTTTCCCTTGCGTCCTCCTCCTCTCCCTGCTGAGCATGCGCAGTAGCTACATCAATGCCGTAACCACAGTGGGCATTGTAGTGCGCATGCCCCAGCCAAGCAGAACGCAGGCGCAGGTTTTCACAGGGAGAGGAGGAGGACGCAAGGGAAAGGAGAGGGCGGGGATCTCAAGCAGAGCAGCCTGGGCTCCGAAGATGTAAACTCCGCCCTGGGCACTTGCGAGCCGCATTTGCATATATATAAAAGTTCATTTTTGCTGCAGGAGAGCGATACTAGTGACTAACAAAGGTACCATTTAAATCATCTTAAGTTAAGCCAGAACCCTGTGTACTCGGTCTATAATGACCAAATGTGGTGACAGACTCCCTTTAAGTCTGGTGACTGCGATGGCCACTTCAAAATGTTCCAGCCTTTAATCTGCAACCATGCTCTAGTGGACTTGGAGGTATGCTTGGGATCATTGTCCTGTTGAAAGGTCCAACGTCTCTCAAGCCTCAGGTTTGTGACGGACTGCATCACATTTTCATCCAAGATCTCCTGGTACTGAAGAGAATTCATGGTACCTTGCACACGCTGAAGCTTCCCTGTACCTGTAGAAGCAAAACAGCCCCAAAGCATGATTGACATACTGCAGTCGACTCTTCTTATTCTTTGGAGACAGCAAGGGGGTGCGCCTGGGAGTTCTGGCATGGAGGCCTTCATTACGCAGTGTGCGCCTTATTGTCTGAGCTGAAACTTCAGTACCCGCATCTGACAAATCTTTTTTCAGTTCCTCAGCAGTCACACGGCAGGCACACAGCAGTCGAAGTCAGCATCTTCTTTCTGCCACGACCAGGTAGCGTTTCAACGGTGCCCTTTGCCTTGAATTTGCGAATGATGCTTCCTATGGTGTCTTTTGGTATGTTTAACATCTTTGCAATCTTCTTATAGCCATTGCCCTTCCTGTGAAGAGAAATCACCTCTTCTCTTGTCTTCCTGGACCATTCTCTTGACTTCACCATGTCTGTAAACTCACCAGTAAATGTCTAGAAGGAGCTGGGTATCACAGTCATTTTACATCTGCCTAATTGGGGCTTATTATGCTTGATTGCTGCTCCTTGACATCCAGAGGTGTTTTCAATACCTGATCGAAAACACTTGAATGAACCTCTGTTCTTAAGAGTGGTCGTCTTTAAGGGGTTGAATAATTGTGTCAATGAAGAAATCACAAAAAAAACATTTAATACTGTATTACAAAAACAATTGATGTCATTTTAGTTGCATTTGGTTCTTTAAAAAGTCCATGTAAGATTTCATTCTGAACACAATTACAAATGTACACTAAATTCCCTAAAACCCTAAATTCCCTAGAACACAACTGTATATCAAAATCAACTTGTTTTAGATAAACATTACTGAACACATCTTCAAGAGTAAATCTAGACCAATTTAGGTTGACATGCCTCTGCTAGATTGTGTTCCCTCTACATTCCTAAGGTGTAGTATGTATGAAAAGCAATTATTCCTCTGATCTGAGAGCGTTCCTGCTTATAACTCTCTGTGATCACTTTGATGTTGGGATCAGTACACGGGTGTAGGAAGCGGGGAGGACGGGGGGGGGGGGTCGGATCCCCCCCAGGAAATAATGCGGGGGGGACAGTTATGTTAAAATCCCCCCCAGCGGCAGCGGGACAATGTGTGCGGCGGTGGCGGGGCACAGGGAGATGAACGCTTCCATTGTGGAAACGTTCATCTCCATAGTCGTCTGTATCGCCGTCCTCAGGAGAGGCGTCTCCCTTCCCTGCTCCTCTGATAGGCTGCAGGCCTAGTGCCGGCAGCCTATCAGATGTTGGTACAGGCGGCGCGATGATGTCATCGCGCCGTCTGTGAGCCGTACAGCGCGGGACAGAGGCCAGAAGAGGCCTGCATCGCATCGCTGTGACGGATGGAGGTAAGTATAAGTGTCTTGTTTTGTGTGTGTGTGTTTTTTTTTTTTTTTAAACCGGACCCACTGGCACTTGGGGGGGAAAGGGGCGGAGAGATTTGTGGGTGTGGCTTGAGGGTGGGTGGGGACACAGGGGCCCCATAAGTGCTGCCCCCCCCCCCCCCCCAGATTTTTGGGGCTTCCTACGCCCATGGTTCAGTAGGGGCTTCTCATTATACATAATTGCAGGAACCTCATTTGCAAGGGCAAGGATATTTTTCTGCCATCCATTCCAGGAATACGGCCACACATAGTGGATCCACAGCTGGAAAATCTGCACCAAGTATTGCAGATTTCCGTGTGAAAGTGCTGTGGATTTGCCTTGCAAAGAGTAAAATTGGCAGCAAAAGTCTTCCGTACATACATAGTCTGCACTCTATGTCAAGTTATGTGCAGATTTCATTGTGGACACTGTAGCTTGTCTATAAGATTTAATAAAATTTCACCCACTTTGCTGCTGATGTCAACACTGCAGATATTGTACATGCAATTCTGTTGCGGAAAATCTGCCGTGTTAACGTTACGTGTTCTCATACCCTAAAAAACATATCTCTGCAGAGCTGAGGTGGATGACAAGATTAAAGGGGTTATCCAGGAAAAGATATTTATGGTTTATCCTCCGGATAGGTCATCAGTATCAGATGTGCCGGGGTGCGTCACCTGGGACCCCCACCGATGTGAGAAGAGGCCTTAAATGTCACAGCCTCTTCAAAGGCAAGTGACATCACTATACGTCGGTAACATGGCTTAGATACAGCTCAGCCCCATTCAAGTCAATGGAGGTGAAATGCAATACCAAGCAAAGCCACTATACGATGTATGGCGCTGTCCTTGGAAAGTTCCCGGGAGCCTGCATCGCTCACCATAGCTTCGGTGAGCGCAGCAGCTCCCTGAAACAGCTGATCGGCTGGGTGCCAGGACTCAGACCCCCGCTGATGTGATAAGGATGACCTATGCTGAAGATAAGATAAGCCATTTTCCAGGATAACCCCATTAATTAATAATCTGCATCACAAAACTGTGGGCCAGATTTATCATTAGCCTAAGTCACTTTTCTGGAGTTGAAAAGTCGCAAAAAGCCAAATTGCGCAATTTTTTGCGACTTTTTGGAGACTTACGCCACTCACTCCAAAACCAAGTTTATGGGCGTTTTGTCGTATGTAAATCACTTGCAAGACAGATTTATTATTGCGACTTTTTAAATAGTCGCAAAAAAGTCGCAAAAAATTGCGCAAACTCACTCCACTCATGACCATGCTTATGTTTGACAAAATCACTTTTTTAAAATGGCGACTTTTCCAAAGACAAAGCCAAAATACAACTAGGAACCAGAAATACACCAGATTTATCAACCTCTGAAAGAGCCCATGATAAATTTGACTTGACTCAAATACACATACGCCTTCTTTGAAAGTGGAGTGAACTGCAAGAGTAATGATAAATCTGGCCCCGTATCCCTGCTCTATTATATTTTCACCTCCATTTACTCTCTCTTTTGGAGTTCTAGGAAAATCAGTGGTCAATGGTGTCCTGACTCCTAGCACCCCCACCGATCAGCTGTTTGAAGGGTTTAGAGCGCCCGGATTCTGCTGATCCAAATAGTAGTAAACTATCCGATCCTCCATCCATGAGATACATGAGAAAAAGAAGATTGTGGATATAAAATAAGACCAGTTTCTTGTAAGTGCCCAGTTTCAGCTTTACGTTTTTGTGTAAATCAGGTGATGATTGCTTTTAAAAGGGGTTGTGTCATCTGGTCCCTTGTAATTGAGTGCTCTCTTGTCCAGCAGCTGAAATCAACAACCGTTCTTGTTGGGGAAGGCTGCACTTTTCCCTTGCAATGCCTGCTGCAGGAGAATTGTAGTATTCCCTACAGGGAAATTTCCTGACAGGGCGATGCCCAAGGGGCCGCTGAAGCCCTCCTCACGGCTACTGGCCAGGTACATAATGATCTGATGCCCTAAGCATTAATTAATGCTAGAAGCATCATATGCACCTGGCAAACGGCCGCGTATCACTGTCCTCAGAATGGTGATACAGTTGAATACTGTGGTGAAGACGGCAGTATATTGTGCTGCACTGTACTATTTGATTCTACTGGGGCGGCATTTTGTACTGCACTGTGTTATTTGGCTCTGCTAGGGTGGCATTTTGTGCTGCACTGTGTTATTTGGTTCTGCTGGGGCGGTATTTTGTGCTGCACTGTGTTATTTGGTTCTGCTGGGGCGGTATTTTGTGCTGCACTGTGTTATTTGGTTCTGCTGGAGTGGCATTTTGTGCTGCACTGTGTTAATTGGTTCTGCTGGAGTGGCATTTTGTGCTGCACTATGGTATTGCAGGTCCCGCCTACTTGTGATGTACTTGCCTACTTGTATTGTTTTTTTTTTTTTTAAGTTACTAATCCGACCCATGAGTATTAAATGGCTGTCACACAAATGAATGGGTGACTATGTAATACAGGATCATGCTGAATCTCTAGGGATGTCCATTCCCTTCTCTAGTAGTCTCTGTGCGCTAATAAAGGATAGGGACTGGGATTGTACCTTTAACATAAGATATATTTTTCAGTCATTGATAGGGATGAGCGAACCCATGGGATGTTCGGGTTCGCCAGTTTCGGACAAACTTCAGGTGAAAGTTCAGGTTCGGGACCCGAACTTGACCCCGAACCCTGACCCAATTAAAGTCAATAGGGACCCAAACTTCACTTTATTATTTTCCGTTATACCATGGTTATAACGGAAAATAATAGCATTCTTAAGACAGAATGCTAAATAAAATTGCCATTGAGGGGTTAAAAATAATAAATAAATATAACTCACCTTATCCACTTGATCTGGCAGCTAGTATCCTCTTCTTTCTTCTTTCTTCAGGACCTGCAAAAGGACCTGCGATGACATCACTGCGTTCAGGTGATGTCATCGCAGGTTGTTTTGCAGGTCCTGAAGAAAGAAGAGGTTACCGGCTGCACGATTAAGTGGATGAAGTGAGGTTTTTTTTATTATTATTTTTAACCCCTCAAGGGCAATTTTATTTAGCATTCTGTCTTAAGAATGCTATTATTTTCCGTTATCACCATGTTATAATAGAAAATAATAAAATCACCCGAACACCGAACTTCAGTGAAAAAATCCGGGTTCGGGTCCAGGTACCTGAACTCTCAAAGTTCGAACCTTGCGGTTCGGGTTCGCTCAACCCTAGTCATTGATAATACAGAAGAGCGCTGACATGAAAGACTTCTAGAAGCTGCTATCAACGTGGTGCAAGGACAAGTTCTCTGACAGCGCTGATGATTATTGCTTGGAAAAAGCTGTGCTGGTGGGACTGGCTTATCTAGTTTCTAAAGCATCTTAATGACTCTGTGGTTTTGGCCCAGGAATCCACTAACTTAGTGAAAACAGCAAATATCACAAACAGCTTTCCACTTCAGAACTTGTTTATAGCATCCACATTGTTTTCCATGGAGTTCTGGCAATATACACTGTTTTCTTTCTTCAGCCGAGGGAGTCTCGTTGTGACATGGATCTTGATATTGCTTTCAGAATCCCGCTCGCTCCACATGACGTACTGAAAGGTTATGTGACTTTGCTGAGCCCTCTAAGATGTGGTGGGATTTCTGATCCCTCCATGACCTTTTCTGGCTGAAGTCCTGGAAAGGTTGAAGGTCACAGCTGACTGTAATCTTCAAGAATATTTGCATCCAGGGCGTCTGTATAAGTGGATATATTTGGCTTCTATGTAATAGTAGAGTAGGTGCCCATACACGCTGCAGCCAAGCCAGGATAACCACACGTGGATTAATGCTAATTCTTGCGCTTTGACTGCGCGTGCAACTTCAAACCATGCCAAGCACAGGTGAAACCTAACAATTAGAGGTAAACTGTGTGCAGTTGCGGTAGCTTGGTCACCGCGTGTACGGCTAACACAGTCAACCTAAAGGTCCCTCCTAGGATTTGATCTTCTTTGTTTCTACCATTTTGTCCTATGTGGACACCTGACCATGTCCTGATGAAGGGCTAATGATTTGAAAGGTTGCACATAATACTGAATAGAACAGAGCAGTTGTTTGTGGATTTTTCAACACTGAACAATAAGGGATGGTCACAATGCAGCTGGAATTGTAATCATATACTTATGATTAATAATCTGAATAATTACTGGTCATCTTAGGTGTGAGCTATCAGTGTTGAAAGGGCTCAAAATGTATTTTGTAAATTACATGTCTCTAATGTATTGCAATGGTCAAGTTCACATACGTATAGGCCGCATCCGTACAGTATATTGTGTAACCATGAGAGCAGCTAGTGTCCATACTTTGCTGAACGATATTAGTCTCAGGGGCATAGCTATAGGGGAAGCAGCTTCTAGGGATCCCGAACTCAGAAGGAGCCCAACCAGAAGGAAGACTGAAAGATTTTGTTGTAAGGGCCCCCTCAACAGTATTATACATTATATACAGTGACATGACATACAGCATATACATGTAGGAAATGGACGGAGCGTCTGCTGGGCTTGGTCTGAAAGAGCAATCTTGACTAGGAGTGAGGGTTGTCCGGGAGAAGGAGGCACCCGTTCAAAAATTTGCTGTGAGGCCCAGTCAGTTTTAGTTACGCCTCTGATTAGACTAATTACATTATTGATATAACTTTACTGCAAACTTTTTTAAACCCTCTTTGAACAAATGATATTTTCTTTAGGGTTTAAACATGAGAACACAAAAGACAGGGCTCCAAATCCACATGACTAGGTGTAAAGTGAAATGATTCTGAATCTGGTTACCTACAGCCACAGCTAGAGGGAGCTCAGAAGCTTACTGTATACTGGGGGACATTTATTAAAGTGTTTACTCCACTATTATGTTTGTGCCACAATTTAAACTTTTTCAGCTTCAGAAAAGTGTGTGGGCCTTAGCGAGATGTGGTGGGACTGGCCTCTGGACTTACTGTAGCTTGCACCAGAGACTGGCATAAGTTATAGCTCAATCCTATGCCAGCTCCTGGCTAGTGTAGATTTAAGTTTCTGGTGCATGGAGTGCCAGAGATGCGACTAATTTATTAAGAGGCATCTGCCTCATAAATTCTGTGCATCTTACTCCAATACGGGGGATCAAGACTGGTTTATGGGAATGCCAGTCTTGATAAATGTCTCCCACTGTGTGATCATTAGGTTCACTGTATAAAATCTATGTCGTAAACACCCTCTAGTGACTCCTCCAGGGAGCCAGTCAGTCTAGGAGAGAAAACGACATTCACTTCAAACTAGGACTACAGCCAGATGAGGCGAGTGGTGTAGGCATGACTGTAAGGCTGGGTTCACATCACGTTTTATGCTTCTGTTTGACGTATACGTTAGAAAAAAAAAATACAAAAATGCAGCACACCACATTCTTGTATCCTGCCTGTTAAAAAAAGATATACTTTTTTTTTTTTTTTCAATGGAACTCTTTGGTAAACAGATAGAAATGCATGGCATCATTCTGAAGCGTCCGTTTAGCATATACGTTTTTTGTATACGTTAAACAGATGGGCAAACGTGATGTGAATGCACCCTATACCAAACGGTCACATGTTTTTTTGGCCACATCGAGACCGTGCACCAACCATCCCATATGACCATACCCTGAAGAATCACCCTTGTTCAAAGACTGGACTTCTGTCTCCTCTTCTGGTGTGACTGTTGCTTAGACAGTTCTCCCTACAAGGTGTGAAAGGAATTGGAAAAAGTTCATCCTAAGGAAAACACACAAATGTATAATGCATCATAGGGTGCATGTTATTACAGATCTGGAGTAACAGGGCAGCAATCAGCACAAACATCACACAATACACTATTACATGTGGTGTACAGTCATATTTAGTAGAAAATGGCTGATTCCTCCATCATGTGCGTCTCTAATACTAGTGTAGTATTTCTGGCAGACCAGGCTCTGTAAGCTATTTACTTTGTGCATCCACATGTTTTGCCCAATGTACAAGAGTTCATGAAAAGTACAGGCGGAAGCAGGGGATGTGCCGTATTCTGTCTGTACAGGAATAGCTCTGAGACGGAGGGAATGGGATAGCACTGTCTGGTGTCTCTTTATAGAACATAGTCAAGCCCAAGCGTTCATTCTTGTGAACCTGGAGATTCTACAAAGAAGTTGACTGTAGAGCAGCGGATGGACAGGACACTGAACATGAATGGGAGCAACATCTGGCAGTAGTCATCGAAGCTGCATTTAGTTCAGAATGGACCATGACAAGAGTTTACCGCTCTCGAAGCAGGAAAAATATTACTGCCTTTAGGAAGTGACCTAAGTTGCAGGCACTGGAGACCAACCAGTGAGATCTCAGACCAGGTTCAGAAGTAACCACACATTTTGTTACGTCCGTCTGTGAAGTGAAAGAGAGAACAAAAGAATTTAAAAAAAAGTATGTTCAGCTGAAAAAAACAAAAGGTTAAGAGGGTTCTCCAAGAATTATTTAAAATGGCTGCAAGCAACTTGTCCTAGAATGTCAGGAGGACTAGTTGCACCACTTGCAGAGCTGCCTGGGGTGGTGAGGGGTGAGGCCTCACAACACACTACATTGCTGTACAATAGATGGCAATGATGCGATCCTGCCTATGATATGCCATCATGTCTGAGTAGCCTGACAGGAAAACTCGCCAATATGTAGTATATGCAAGTGGCAGTTTGTAATGTTTAGTGAGGCACTTCACCTTGTAGGAAGCTCTGCAAGTGGAGGTAACCAGTCCTGCTCACGTTCTAGGACAGGTTGAGGTTGCTTGCAGCCATTTCAAAGAATTCCCGTAGAAGCCCTTTATGGCTCGTCAGCGGAGATGAGATTTTTATGGGAATGAGAGATGGCTACTACAATTGCTCATCCTCATAGAGCTTTATTGTTGCAGGGCAGCAGATGGCTGTTTACACAGCACAATCTGCTGCCCAGAAACCATGATTTAATGTGCTGCATTAACAATTCACCCAATTAACAAGCATTTATTGGGTTATATATAACTTTATTATCAATATATTCCCAAATATCTTTCATTAGTTATAATGGATTGTTTTGTCTAGGGAGCAATCATTAGGAGAAATAAAATGGCCGTCATCCTATTAGTACCCCCAAATCTGTCGTAATCACACAGCAGGACAAGTTCCTTCAGAACACTGAGCCAAAGAGCTGCCTCATCCTCCTCTTCTACTTGTCAGGGATTATGATCGTGAATGCAACTAATAAGATATAACAGAGGTAATTGCTGACCCGCACTCCCTTATCTAAAAGTGTAGCGCAAAAGATGTACCGTGTAGAGCGTATCGCAGCAAGGTCTCAATTGGCCAGTGGGCTGCTAATCCTGGTTATCCTGACGAAGGAGCCCGTTTAGGCTCAGAAACGCGTCGGATGATTTGTGTCCCCTGGAGGCATCCGTACAGAAGTGCAGTGACGTCACACGCCAAAGTTCCAGGACTCCACTGTGCTAGTTCTCTTCGCAAGAGCGTTCTGCTGCCGGCCGGAGCACCGCTCACGCAAGGAGGTTGAACTGAACATATACTATACATTTGACATCGGACCCTGAACTGACCTAGGAGAAGGACTGATATGGACAGTCCTTCAAGAGAAGGTAATTGTGAACATTGAACAGTATTGTATGAATACTACAGAATATTCATTGATTTGAGATCGTAAATTGATTCTAGTCATACCGCACATGTGATCAGCACAGGTCTCTTCACTGGAAGTCTATTTCCAGATCCCTTCTGCAACTAATAAGATCTTCTCTGTTCTTTGTCAGGGATTATGATCCTTAATACAACAAATTAAATCTGCAGATGAATCTCTGTAGGAATGGAGTTCACGAGGTGACATGAAGTACAGACATTCATGTGAAGACCTTATCAGCTGTATTTAGGATGATAATCCCTGACAAATATAGCAGAGAGGAGGATGAGGCAGCTCTTTAGCTCAGTGCTGTGAAGTAACTTGTACTGCTGTCTAATTAGGACAGCTTTTGTGTGTACTTATAGGACAGTGGCCATTTTATTTTCCCAGATCATTGCGCCCTAGACAAGACGATTATACAATTAAAACTAATGAAAGGTATTTGGGAATTTATTTATAATAAAGTTGTGTTTAAGTATTTCCAGAGATTTAATTTTCTTAAAGGGGTATTCCCATCACAGACAATGGGTTCATATCGCTAGGTTATGCCCCCATTGTCTGATAGGTGCTGGTCCCAACTTTGGGACCTGCACCTACAACGAGAATGGAGCGGGGAGAGTTGTGGCTGGAGGACCCCGGGTCTCCCACGGTCTGGCCACCACGAAGCACTGCTCCCATACAAGTGAATGGGAACGCACCGCCCCCACTCCTATTAATTTCTATGGGGCCGACGGAAATAGCCGAGCCAGTGCTGCGACCCCATAGAAATGAATGGAGGGCTGCTGCGCATGCACAGTGTGCCGTCCACTACTTTCCTCGCTGTTCTTCGTGTAGGTGCGGGTTCCAGAGGTGGGACCTGCACCTATCAGACAATGGGGTGCATATCCCAGCTATAAGCCCCCATTGTCTATGATGGCAAAACCCCCTTAAATCCCGGAAAAACCATTTAATGTAAAGTTTTTATCTTGAACTGGAGGGTCGCTTTAAAGGAGTTGTCTCACGAAGACAAACTCTTTTCAAATTGATGCTTGCCAAAGATATGGTCAGCCATATTTTTTCCGTGAAATATAGTATTACATGCCCACTGTTTAAACAAATGGGCGTCCATGTAATACCTGGACTGAGAACCGTTCTTTGTTAGTGGCTCCCCCTGGATAATAGGGAGTGAGGGTACTGAGTGGGCAACTTAATCTATGATATCGATGTGATTTATAGGAGACAATCCCATTAAAGACTACTGATTGCTACAGGAGATCCCCGTGTGTCAGCAATGCTGGAAATACTCCTGGATATGTTCTATGGCGGAGAGCAGCCTACAATAGTCCTTCCACATGTTGTTTTCAGCTGAATGCCAGGCACAATATACACCCCCCAGATTATGTGCCCTAATTAGTTTAAATCTTTATCGGCAGTATATACAGTAGATATACCCTAATAATAAAGTGGATATATTCCTAATATTTTGTAGATTTGTATGCATGTTTATGTTAACATTACATTAATGTGTATTTTAGAGTATTACAGTGAACATCTTCAGGACGGCGTTCAGTGAAGCAGAAATTACTTTATCTAAATGGTATCAGGAATGAAAGCCACAGACTGGGCTTGATTCCCCAATGAATTCCTGGTATTTCTTCTGCGTCACAGGGCGCTTAATCCATCTTAACAGTAATTTGAACTGAAAGTCATTATTAAAATATGGTGTGATCGTAATTTCCTTGTGCTTTCCTTGGACTTATTCTTAAGTGAAATTGAGCGGACTGGAAAGACGGATATATAGTCAGAGCAAATTAGAAACCAGAAACCACTGTGAGCGGGGCACAATGTACAGTAACAGGATGTGGGCATCCTTGTGGGAACGTCAGAGAATCCGTTATGGTGGAAGAGTACATTATAAGAAGAAAATTCAATGTAATAGTAGAAGAGAAACTACTATAGGAGCAGGAAAGGGGGCAGAAAGAAAGGAAGGATGAGTCAATCTTATAGGGTTAAAGGGGCTATCCCATGACGAATGTAAAAATGAAAATTATACATGATATACTACAGGACAATCATTTTCTAACAAAGCTAGAACCAGCCCTGAACCTCACATTTATCCAAAGCTCGATTCATTGCTCTATTTCCATTTTACTGCAGTTCTCTCCCTATCACTGCCCAAGGGAGAGTGTCCTTTCTACTGCAGCTTTCTCCCTGTCATGGCTTGGGTTGTGTCCTTTTTGCTGCAGCTCTTTCCCACAGCTCAAGAGGCATATCCTTTCTGATGCAGCCCAGTCATCTCACAGCTCAGGGGGCATGTCTTTTTCATTTGCAGCCCTCTCCTTGTAACTTTTACAGTTTCTAACAGAAGATCTGACTGGCGACAGTTGACAGAAGGAACTGAGCATGTGCGTCCACCTCAGCATGTTACTGGACAGAGAAATAAGGGTGGTGCTATACAGAAACATTTTATTGTATAATTCAATGGCTATACTCATTTTATTGCAATTGAAAGTATTCAGATCCAGTCTGTACCCAGATTCAGTCTGTACCCCTGACGAAGCCGGAGATTACCGGCGAAACGCGTGGGGTGTTCCTTTCATTCAGCTGGGGTCCACTGGCCAGCGAGAGGACAGGTTATGGCATTCACATTATGACCACACGCGGTATGGTTTGGATCGATGCAGCCATTGGTATATATGTATGCATTTGCTGTATGCCCTTATTGCACTTTGTAATGTAGCTGATTTGGATGATTTGAAGTCTGTTTATTTTGGACAAGAGTGGACTCTGCTTTAGTGTCGGCTTATATATAGCCTACACTTTGTTCTATTGTATACAATTTTTAATGTGTCTTTGTATTTTGTGTCCTTTGTACAATAATTTTTTTTTTGTTTTTACATATGATTTTGTTGGATGTGCATTCTAATAGTGGTCGCTTTGACTCTCTTTAGGTCGTTGTTTACGCTGGGTTCAGACCTTAGCGTTTCTGAGATGCGCGTTTTCCGCGCGTTTTTGTCGCGCGTTTTCCGCGCGTTTTTGGCGATAGTAAATGCGCATTTTACACGCGTTTGTGTGATTGACTGCAGTGTTGTCCAATGACCAAATATCCCTGTCTATATGAAGTTTGGCCAATCAGAGTGCATTGCTGGTGTTGCAAATTCATAAATGCACGTTCGAACGCGCGTTTTCAGTGTCAAAAACGCGCAAAATACCAAGCGTTGCGCGTTCCCATTGAAGTCTATGGGCCAAAACGCGCGACAAACGCCCCAAAAAAAGCTCAAGTACTTGTTTATGCGTCGGGCGTTTTTCAGCGCGTTCGAACGTGCTGTAAAATGCGAAAATGTGAACTAGTCCCATAGGGAAGCATTGGTTTGCATCGGTTATGCGTCGGTTAAAACGTGCAAGTGTGAACTGAGGGTTAGTGTAAGTATTCAGATCCAGATGCTTGAATGTTGAATATTTTTTAGTGGGACAAACCTTTTAAATATAAAAATTGGATCCCCAGAAAAGGAAAGAAGGAAGGATGGACCATTGAGGTATCAAACAGGACTTATTGCTAGAAATACCAGATGGAATATCTGTGAATATTCTCCAGGGGTAGAAGAAACTTGGTGCACACCTTCAATCTCTATGGTAGCCTCCATCCAGTTCATAAATGGCCACCTGGAAGGGGACAGGGGCTGCTGGAGTCTGGCCAGTCCAATGTTGGAAATTTTTGGGGTAAGTTTAGGTGAATATGGTGTGTGTGATGGTAAGTAACCACATATAGCCCAAGTAGTGGCTTTAGGACTGAAAGCAATCAGGTGGTTCATAGCTTGTAGCTTTCCTTTTCCAGAAGGATTTCCCAACAAATATAAAATGTTTATGGGCATCAATGAAATAATGAATGAAGTGCTGCCGTGTTTGTGTGCAAGTATTTTTATGAAATAAGTTTGTAAATGATGATATGTTTTGCAGCCACTTGGTAGGCCATGTACAGATGCAGTGACAGATGTGTGTAGGAGGTAAACAGAATAGCAGCCACATTGTAGGTGGAACTGAATGAGATAACTACTAAGGCAACATAATCAACCGAGATGAGCGCTTATACTGTAGAAAGATGATGCTGATGAAAAAGAGTGGAGGCAGAGAATTCTCAAAAATTGACAAATATAGGTTTTATTGCAATAAGGTTGCAGATGGAGAATGAATACTCAGTACTGGTCCCCATGGTCAAGAAGTATGTTGCTCCCTGGGGAGAATCCATGGTTCAAAGCCTCACTAAATGTCCCTTCAGACAGTGTCGTCATCAGGACAGTGCATCAAGTGCTGCTTTTTGGCACCCAGAGAAATAAGGGTTCAATATCACCTGTGGGTGCTACTAACCTACCTACCAGTTGCTGTATGATAGCTGCATTGTTTTACATTGGGCAAGTCTGGTTCACCGTATGCTGCCATTTCCAATTGTTTCCCTTCTTCCATGGACCTACTAGATATATGTTATGGGCCTGGCAGATCATATTATTCCCTTTCTCTTATAAACAGTGGGGCACTGTTTTTTGGAAGTAAACCGTCCTCTTAGTACCCACCAAGTTGATGCAGTATGGTATGAGAAGGTTGATGGACGTAAAAGGGACCTTGGTCATTTGCCCATTTGGGATCCGGGAAAGATTTTTGGCACTGTCTACAATGTCCATCGTTGTTTTACAGTATATTCTTTTATGGTAAATTGCTGCTGAATATATCGGTACTAATAATGAAAATGACTTGGTAATTAACATTTATTCACTTGCAACATAAAGCGTGTAGAGAAGACGTACAAAGACTTGTCTCCTAATGAGTAAGGCCATGAATCAGAGCGAGTTTATCTATTCATTTGTAGTAGATGACCCAAATGATATATTTCTGTCTTACATGAAAGTTGTGAAATTGCTTAATGACTCATTTGTAGATCCCTGGAAGAGGTGAGATCAGTGTGAAATCATTATGAGTAAAACATGGACTAAATGTTCAATTATCTATAAAACTCTACAGATGATTCATTGATTGAAATGGTTCTCCAGTATTTAACAATTGATGACCCATCCTTAGGACAGATCATCAATATCATATCAGCAGGGGTCCGACACCCTGTACCCCCACTGAAAATACTGCTGGAAATACTCAGCACTGTCCATTGCGCAGTGGATGGAGCTGGATACAACAGTGCTGCTTCCATTCACTGGAGCAGTGCTGCAGTAACCAGCTTTGTCCACTAGACAATGGACGGCACTGTGTAGCTCCAGCTCCTATCTGCCAGAGCTACTGAAAAAACAGCTGATCAGTAGGGGTGTGGGGTGTTGGGCACTAACCAATTAGATATTGATGATGATCCCCCAGGATGGGTCATCAATATTCTACTTCCGGAAAACCCTTTTAACACCACAGCAGGATCAGACTATACATAGATTTCAGTCTGTAATCATGGAGACGCAGGTCTACATAGGAAATGTAGATTTAAACCAATAGGATATTTTAATATGGGATTGAGATAATTATGTAGTTGTGCACATTAAGTTGATTAAACCTGTGGAGCTAACTGCAGAATGTAAAAGACATGAAGTATTTACCCATCCTCCTCTCCTCTTCAGCCAAGTGACTAAAGTCTTGCGTACAAATTCTCCTAGACAGTCCACAATGGTCAGAACAAGCGCCGGCTGTGAATGTTTTACACAATCGAGTGCGAGTCCCGCTGCCACTGCATACAATGAGACCACTTTACCCCATGTGATCCCTGCAGAAGTAAATAAGAAATATACATGAAACAATTGCTAATAGTGTGATGAGATTTCTCTGCTGATGACCTATCCCCTGTGAGCGTCCGACACTTGGTACACCCGCCGATCAACTGTTTGAGAGGGCACCACCGCTTGCAGTAGCGCCATAGCTTTCAATCAGCTCACGGAGCAAAGCGCCTGTGCTTGGAATCGCAGATCAGCCCCATTCACTTCTATGGGACTAAGATGCGCCTAAGTCAAGCGACAAAAGAACGCAACATCACATTCCCTAGAGAAAGCCGCAAGAAAGCAGCGGCCAGTACTGCAAACAGCTGATTGGCAGGCGTCACGGGACCCCCACCGATCAGATACTAACCGATTCAGGTACAGTAAGTCATTAGTAGTAAAGTCTTGGAAAACCTCTTTAATTATGAATGAGAATATAGACTTGATATTTTAGATAACTTGCGTACGCTGCAGGTATTCATCTTCTCATCATATTAAAGGGGTTGTCTCATCATAGACAATGGGGGCATATCGCTAGGCCGAAGGAAAAATGAGGCCGAAGGAAAAAGCCGAGCCAGTGCTCGACCATTTTCGACGGCCCCATAGAAAATGAATAGAGGGCTGCTGCGGATGCACAGTGCGCCCTCCTTCACTTTCGGGGCTCCGTTCTTGATATAGGTGCGGGTCCCAGCGGTGGGACCCACGCCTATAAGACAATGGGGGCATATCCTAGCGATATGCCCCCATTGTCCATGGTAAGATAACCCCTTTAATAACGTATTATTGTTTAATTGTTTATATTGTATGCATACATCCCACTAATCTATTGAAATCCGATCTGTCATCCTGTTAAACTCCCTTCTTGAGCATGGCACCCTGCCCAGGAACACCTGGTAAATAAAATTAATTTTTACCTATAGTCCATTTGGGGACATGACTTTACAGACTTGCAGAAAGTCACAAACAAGGGTACTGTGCTCTGTGTGTACTTCAGATCGCCTTCCCTGATAGGGATTTAAGAGGCAATTACATTTTTATGGCTTGCACCAATTACATGCAGTGACATAAGACTAATCACATGGTCAGATTTCCATAGGCATTGGTCACAAGCCCATTTACAGGGGTCAACAGTGTGAACACTGACCTGGAAGGAGGAAGTTCATTCCTGATCAGCGTTTGCAGTAATGACTGAAGATGTATGGGAATGAATAATCACCACTACTTCATTCCCATTCAATTTCCTTGTCTGTCAGAAGCACAAACAACAGATGCTGTCACCCGGCAAATGAGCATTTGCTCGTTTGCCAGGTGAATGGTGGCCCTGTTACACGGGCCAATCAGGATCAGGCACAATCAGGATCAAGCATTCATACAAACGGTCATTCCCAATAGCTGTCCCGATCCTCAAACTGTGTAAAAGGGCCTTTAAAGGGATATTCAGGTTAGATCTAGTTATCCCCTATCCACACTCGCATGTGTGACCAGCCACTCCGTTCATTTCAGGTGGGCTGCAGAGGGTACAGGCTCCCATTCTTGTGATGGCCCGGGTTCTACCGCTTGCACGACTTCATTGCAACTAACAGTAGTGAATTTGGTGGCATTGCGACCTGCAGGATGACACGACCCAACAGACTGCAGAAATCCAATCATGCTGCATTTGCTATCATTAGTAACTGTCAGCGTGGCAAGTCGTCACATGCCGCCATGTAGTTCTAGAAGAACACATCTAATATACAACACGGAATGTATGTGTGTATGTCCGCTAAAGGAATCCGCCCCATCGCATTTACAATCACAAACATTGGCACACACGTACATCAGGTGTCCGGGAAGGTTTTAGACTGGGTCTCAGCTCTCTAGCACGTACCGTTCCTGAGATATTCCCAAAAAATGCATTAGCCAATAGAAGCCTGGTCACATGACCCTTATCAGCCAATAGAAGCTTGCAGGCCCTTAGTCTTCACATACACACAGTTTTACACCAGGTTTTCATAACAACCCAGCCATTTTTCTTCACTGTTGCAGGTCAGCCTTAAAGGAGCAGGGCGCAGTGGATGACACTGTTATGGGAGTAGAGTGCTGTGGAGGTCACAGTCAAGGGGGCAGGTAGGGTGGCCATTCAGGTCACCCTCAGAAGACGGACTTTAAACTCCCGCCCTAGGTCCTGCTAAGCCACGCCCCCTCCCACTCCGCAGTCGGCGGGGATTGAAAAAATGAAGGTAAAAATCAACTTCTGTCAGCTGCAGGGGTGGGAGGGAGGGTGACTTTCTCCCTGAAGCTCACGATCAGACAGCACAGTGCTGCTGTCTGAGAGTGAGCTGTTCAAAAGAACATCCCTGTGTCCGTCCAGGCCCTGCTCCGTACGGAATACAGGAAGTCTGAAAGCCGTACTGTCCGGCCTAAAACCGGACCTCTGGCCACCCTAGGGGCAGGCTGCTGTTGAAGTCACAGTTAGGCCCCTTTTACACAAGCGAGTTTTCTCGTGGGTGCAATGCGTGACGTGAATGCATAGCACCCGCACTGAATCCTGACTCATTCATTTCAATGTGTCTGTGTAGATGAGCTTTTTTCACCCATCAGTTCTGCAGTGCGTTAAAAATGCAGCATGTTCTATATTCTGCATTTTTCATGCAGCCCTGGCCCCATAGAATTGAATGGGGCTTCAGTGAAAAAACGCATTGCATCCGCAAGCAAGTGCGGATGCAATGCATTTTTCACTAATGGTTGCTAAGAAATGTTGTTTGTAAACCTTCAGTTTTTTATCACGCGCGTGAAAAACGCATCAAAACACATTGCACCTGTACGGAAAAAACTGAACAACTGAACTCAATCACAGACAAAACTGACTGAACTTGCTTGCAAAATGGTGCCGGTTTCACTGAACGCACCCCGAACGCATCCGGAGCCAATCCGTCACACTTGTGTTAAAGAGACCTTAAGGGGACAGTCCGCTATGGAGGTCAGTGTTAGGGGCAGATTGCTGTAGAGGCCACTGGTAAGGGGATGGGGTACTGTGGAGGTCACTAATAAAGGGGTGACCACTGTGGAGGTAAAGGGGCGGGCTGCTGTGGAGGTCTCTGTTAAGGGGACAGGGAATGGTGGAGGTTACAGTTAAGGGGATGGTCCGCTATGGAGGTCAGTGTTAAGGGGTGGGGTGCTGTAAAGGTCACTGTTAAGGGGGCGGGGTGTTGTGGAGGTTACATTTTAAAGGAGGTCACTGTTAAGGGTGCGGGTTATTGTGGAAATCACTATTAACGAGATGGGGTACTGTGGAGGTCACAAATAAAGGGGCGGCCGCTGTGGAGGTCACTGTTAAAGGAAAGGGTGCTGTGGTTACTGTTAAGGGGGCAGGCTGCTGTGGAGGTCACTGTTAAAGGGGCGGGGTACTGTATATGTCACAGTTTTATTGGATACTGTCAATGTCTTTTAACGACACACACAAACATTAAATGAAATAGATGAGATATACCAGTTGCGAAACCGGGTCTTTCTGCAAGTACTAAATAAAGCTCAAATCAGCATATTTGTCACTACTTTATGCTGCCCTCAAGGTAGCTAACAAGTTCCTTTTAAGCATGTACTACCCTGTACCTCTGCATAGCAAAAAACAGGTAATGCAAGCAATCGCGGTGTACAGAGATCTCACAGGGCCCCATAGCAAAACTTATTATGGGCCCCCCGCCCCATCCGGTTTCCAAGAACATGTGCATCAAGCACCCCTAGGCAATTAGGAATGCAGAGTGTGACAGAAAAAAAAAGTGTAACAAATGTCGCCCTCACCCACTTTATCTGACGTCAGAACAACTAGAACAAGTTCTTCAAAACTTCCAATCACCATAATTCTCAATGTATTTATACCAGACAAGTGGCATGTGGCAACAAGATGAGATCTTGAAAACCATGAGCAACTGGTACTAGAATTTTTTTTCCTGTTTATATTTGCCAGTTTCCAACATTAGTACCTGCTGAGAATATTTCTGCAGCAACTGCAAGGAATGCATCAGATAAAAGAGACTCTGAGGTAAGGGAGATGTTCAGTTGTCGAGCAATGTTCCGGTATACAGCTGGCCTCATGTATTCAAGCTCATCCCCTGCAATACAATAACAATAAGGGGACATAGTTATTACTAAGTATTTGGCTCAAGACAGAGTAGAAGTAAACTTATACTTTCCTTCTGAATTTTGGGAATTTTTTTCAACTGTATGTTATTCTAAATTATTATTATTATACGTATGTTTAACGAATACAAATATTTAAAGAGAAACAACATCATCCAATGCATCAAAAACTGAATAAAGAAAAAACTGTAAATCACCTATCGTTCTGTGTCTACCCCCTCTCCTCTCCTCATTCTGGGTAGTTGGTGGGTAAGTAGGGTCAGTTGGTTTTTCTTGTTGTGTGTCTGGCAGTATTGCTTTAATTGTGCACATTGTTGTAAGATAAAATGTATAAAAGCTGTAAACACAAAGGGGGTCATTTACTAAATCGGCAGCATGGTGGCTCAGTGGTTAGCACTGTTGCCTTGCAGCACTGGGGTACTAGATTCGAATCCCACCAAGGACAACATCTCCATGGAGTTTGTATGTTCTTCCTGTGTTTGTACTCTGGTTTCCTCCCGCACTCTAAAGACATACTGATAGGGAACTTACATTGTGAACCCCATTGCTAATGTCTGTAAAGTGCAACATACAGTAAATGCAACTTTTCCCTGCTCACACCAGGTCTAAAAATGGGGGCGGGCTACCAGACCCGTCTCATTTATGATTTTCTATGCCTGTTATAGGTGTAGAAAATATGAGTGCGGGCAATAGCCCTGTGGGCGGCCCGACGTGCACAGCATCATTGTAATCTATGCTGCTGTGCGCTCCCGTGTGCACGATCAATGCCGCTCCGGGACATATGGCCCGCTTACGGACCGTATGTCTTGGAGGGCATACGGTCGTGTGCAAGAGGCCTTAGTAGGAAAACATGATTGCAAGATATTTAAAAGTGTTGGCCCAACACAACTTATCCCCTGGGGCCCTTGCTGATCACTAGAACGGAGGGTCATGTTCTCCCATTTGAAACACATGCGTTGTCCCATGCCTTTCAACTTTATGGGGTTGCCAGATAACTCCATACAAACAGGGGAACATGAGCCACCATTCTAGTGATCGGCAGAGTCCACAGGACAGGGCATAAGAGCCTGATAAGGAAGGGGGGGTTGAGCCAGGGCAATGAGTGGGCACTTGTCCCTTATCCCGTGGATAGGGGATAAATTGTTGTAATGGGATAACTCCTATAAGGCCAGTTTCACATGCAATCCCAGCCTGACTGACTAATGACCCAAAAACCAGTATCCTAGGTTCAGATCATTAGACCTGCTGTTGGGCTCGGAATTTGCAGCCATGGTCATGCTCATGCGAAATTGCACTTAAAGGTTTTCTGTCATGTGCTAATGTCAGAGCAGCTTGATAATGTCTTTTTTATAAAAATCCGATTTATATTTTGGCTGAAAAACGTACTTTTATAATATGTAAATTAGCCTCTAGGAGCAGGGGCGTTGCCTGCTCCTAGAGGCTCAGCTGGCAACCTGCTGGCACGCCCCTTCTTACTTTGAGTGACAGTGCCGGGCAGCGATCCTCCGGCACTGTCTCCTTCTGAAATCCCGCGCTGTCCTTGCTTCCAGGTGTACTCAGAGGTATTCAGCGCAGGCGCGGTGAGCTGAGGACAGCAGGCACCAGCGTCCTCTGCTCACTGCGCCTGCGCCGAATACAGAGCGGCGGCGCAGACGCGGGATTTCAGAAGGAGACAGTGCCGGAGGATCGCTGCCCGGCACTGTCACTCAAAGTAAGAAGGGGCGTGCCAGCAGGTTGCCGCACGGAGCCTCTAGGAGCAGGGCAACGCCCCCCTGCTCCTAGAGGCT
This sequence comes from Bufotes viridis, assembly GCA_033119425.1. NCBI lineage: Eukaryota > Metazoa > Chordata > Amphibia > Anura > Bufonidae > Bufotes > Bufotes viridis. The sequence continues at coordinate 92,848,921 of CM065592.1, read as the reverse complement.
AATTTACATATTATAAAAGTACGTTTTTCAGCCAAAATATAAATCGGATTTTTATAAAAAAGACATTATCAAGCTGCTCTGACATTAGCACATAGCTAATGTCAGACAGCTTATAATGTCAAAACTTGATGACAGAAACCCTTTAAGTTGGCCATACATTTGAGAAAAAAGATCGGCTGCATCAGTCGTCCATGGCATCATTCGTAACGATTCCACCAACTAAATTGCGAACCAGGGAGTCAGTTCTTTATAAAAACAGACTCCTTGGTGCTTGAGCACAATGGCAAGTGATCGGCTGAATTCAGCTGATCATGCCATCAACATGCAGTTTCGCCCCATGGATGGCTGAAGTTTTCCGACGCGGCGGTTAGCATTTTCGGCAGAGAGGCGATCGTGCTAGTTTTTCAAATATTAGTCGTTCAGAATGGCCGTAATCTGCCATTTCGGCAAACTTTAATCTTATGTGTATTGGTGGAAAGGTCTGTAATGGTCTCCACCATTCATACCAGGGCTGAAATGGTCTCCATATCCACGATGAAGCTATGCATAAGTTATGAGATGACATAGCTGACATCAAGGAATCCTGTTAAGACTAGAGGTTGAATGTATGAACATGAACTTTAAGATCCTGTACAAAATATGCACAAACATGGACTAAATCAGCCTCAGACAGTTGTCTGGTTTATGTCCCCTTGGGTAAGCAGAACACATAGTCACATTGTGAACCATAAAGCAAAAGAAGGTGGATAACATGCAAGAGTGGGGGAAGTTATGCATATTCTCTGCGTATTCTCTGCCAGTTCTTGATAGGGGCAAATCCCATCTGGCAAATGAACATGGCCATATGACATAGAATTCTTTTTACATGCATTCACAGAAAATTCATTGGAACTATGGCATGTGTAATTACATGCTAAATTAAGGAGGTGGAGAGTCACATGGAGAGTCATACAGAGATATAGGGACTCTTTGTATAGGGTCTTGGCTATGTGCATGAGGACTAAAGGCTATGAGAACGTGCTCTAATAGGAGAAAATTGTCAGAAGATAATATTTACTTGTCTCGAGAAGACTGAAACTGGGGCAACAGTAGCAGTTCCCAAAAAGCAATCAAAAAGAGCAGTTACCAAAGCAACCTATCTGCTCCACTTTTCTTGTGAACTTGTCTCGATAAATCTATCCCAATGTCCTAGCCATTACTGATCAAACTAAACACAAGTCCAATAATAAAGAATACTGACCCAATCTCAGGAACGTTGCAGATACCTCCGCCATACGTCCACCTACTGTAGAAGAGATGCCATGTTCTGGTTTGCTCCATCCAAGACCAGCACGCTGAAGTCGCGCCTGAATATAGTCTCTGCATAAAGCTTTTCCTTGAGCAACCAGCTCCTTATCTGTGGGGGATCTGTCAAAAACCTCTAAAACTTCTGCAGCAAACACAGATGAGCGGCGTAGCATCTCCATTTTTAGAGAGCACAGTCCAGGACTTCGCAATAAGCCTCCATTCACATGAATACCATTGGTTGGAATAAATTTTCTTAGCCAATTGAAACCTGTAAAAGATTTAAAAAAAAATCACCATCAGCCATTTCAGGCTGTCGTCTTTCCACCACAATCACTACTACTGAAAATAGCTTTTTTCATCATATTTATTTCTATAGCTTTGCTTCAGTCTCGCTCTGAATTCCCACATACTTTTATGTGCGGTCATTGCTCCTTAGAGACTACAAGCTCATTTTCTCTGAAAGCGACGAGCAACTGACTAGAAACCGATAACAATGCAGATCTCAGTAGACTGAAATTACACCTTAAAGGGTTTTCTGAGATTCTGATACTGATTACCTATCCTCAGGCACCCTCGCTCATTGGATAGCAGGCATGCTTGGTATTGCAGCTCAGTCCTATTCACTTGAAAATAACTGAGCTGTGCCTAGGCCATGTGACCAATGTTACTGGCGCAACGCTCACCGGAGGTGTCGGAACTCAGACCCCCACTGATCAGATATTGATGACCTATACTGAGAATAGTTTATCAATATCAAAATATCGGAAATCCCCTTTAAAGCAAACCTCCAGTCTAAACATAAAATCTGTCTATACATGCCACATCGGATTCCTTCTAAGATGTCTGTCACCATCTCATACCTACCCATGAAGAACGCTGTAGGAAGGTCTAAGACATGCCTCTTCCCTCCACGGCCCTCAGATGGACACAGTGCCTGCATAATTGCACTGGTCCGTCTGAGAGCACTAGGTTTGGACTGGAGGTTTGGCCAAACTCATAAGTCAAGTGTCGACGAGAATAAGCCACTACCTGACTATTCCTGCAGAAGTCAGAAGTAAAGATCCCAACAGAGGGAGTTTTGGGAGGTCCTTATACACTTAAAGTGTTCTTGTACAAAAACTTTTGATATTTCATAGAGACATCAAAGGTTTTGATTGGTGGGGCTCCAAGTGCTAAGATGCCCACTGATGGAGAGAGAATCGCTGACATAATACGCTCTCTCCTCGCTGCAGGAGATGGGTTCACAAACTTTCTATTGAGTCCATCTCCTTCAGAGAAGAGACAGCATTCTATGTGAGCACTTCTCTCTTCTCATTCTAGCAATCGGTGGGGGTCTCGGCATTCAAAACCCAACAATCAAAACCTTTGAGGTCACTGTGACTTATCAAAAGTGTTTTTTCAAACTACAGGGACATTTTAAGATTACCTGATAATCTTGCCAAAATTGTCAGCTTTGGACAGATGTTGGATTCACACGTACAATGTGGGGTACAGTTGTGCAGTTTGGACACACATAGGGGAGGATGCAAAAGTGAGATTCACTTTACTTTTCCTCCCTTTTGTGTCCAATACTGTCTTTGGCTTAAAAAAAAATACATGTAATGGCAAAATGTTTAATGACAAACGCTGTAGCTGCTCAGACCAATCAACATGGTGGTCAGTGACCTCTATCTGCATATTGGGAACCTTCTGATGACTTTGAGTAGAGTGTGCTATCATGTCCGCATATGCACTGGGATAACTGAACATGGTCCTGGCAACTTCTTATCCTTCTCGCCATGAACTATGTGTCATTTCCAGCCACTATCACTAAGCTTGCATCCTTTTAAACAGCATGTCTTCTTGTTTGCTCTGCTGAGTACTATGGCCCCACTCCCAACTATGATCATATTTTAGCTACATTCGAAGTTGTTCACTGACACATCGGTACTTGAGGCCACAGCTAACAAGTGGAACATGATTCTGTTAAAGTTATTTTTGGATTGTCCATGTTCTGGGAAAGTTAAGTGTTTATGTCAAACTGTCAGCACCGCTTCAGGATCTTTCTGCTTCGTCTATGGCTCTCTTAAAGAGGACCTGTCACCTCCTCTGACATGTCTGTTCAGTAACTAATAGCATTCCCCATATGATAACAATTCTGGAGCATCTATTCTTATGATTATATGTTGTTCCCTTCCTCTTTAATTCTTACTAGAAGTTATGAATTAAAGGGGTATTCCCATCTTACGATTTCAGCCTCACCTCAGCCAGCTCTGCTGTTAACTTCCTTGTTTCCTGCTGCTAAGGCTGGGTGGGCTTAGGCAGTTGAGTGAAGGTCTGCCACGCCTCCTTATGACACCTGTCGCCGGCCGCATCCATGGGCCGCGCTTGCGCACAAGAACTTCTGCGATGCAGTGTCCAGCCTCTGATTTAAATTGTGAACGTGTACGGCGCCAGGCGGCCGCGCATGCGCTGATCTATATTCTTTTGTGCAGCGTTTACTATAGAGCCGCGCATGTGCGGCTCTATATTAGACGCGGCTCAAAGGAATATAGATCAGCGCATGCGCGGCCACCCAGCGCCGTGCGCGTTAACAATTTGAATGAGAGGCTGGACACTGCATCGCAGAAGTTCTCGTGCGCAAGCGCGGCCCATGGATGCGGCCGGCAAACAATGGGGTAGGAGGGAACAACATTTATCTAAATTATATAGAATATATTTAGAAAAAGGAAGCATGGCACCAGTTTAACCTTTTTAAAATGGGAATACCCCTTTAATTTCCAGCAGTTTGCCATGATGGCCCAGATGGGTGTTACAAGTTAGGGGTGTGTCCCTGTACAGTCTGACACTATCCAATCAGTGCTGCCAGGTCAGACTGTGCAGGCACACCTCCTTCCCCCCACTTCTGGTAATCAGATGGAGATTTATTGCAGACTGCTGGCAATTTATTCATTCAGTAGGGATAATAGAAGAATGGCACCACATAGAGTCATTAGAATAGATGCTCCAACATTGATATTACATGGGGAATAAAAGTAGTTACTAAAAGACGTGTCAGAAGAAGTTACACGTCCTCTTTAAAGGGTTTCTGTCACCAGGATTACACATTATAAGCCTGCTGTCCTCAGCTCACCGCGCCTGCGCCGAATACAGAGCGGCGGCGCAGGATTTAGCAGGGAGACAGTGCCGGAGGCAGGAGAGGATCGCTGCCCGGCACTGTCAATCAAAGAAAGAAGGGGCGTGGCAGCAGGTTGGCGCACGGAGCTTCTAGGAGCAGGGGCAACGCCCCCCCTGCTCCTAGAGGCTAATTTACATATTATAAAAAGACGTTTTTTAGCCTAAATATACATCAGAAATACATATAAAGCACATTATCAAGCTGATCTGACATTAGCACATAGCTAATGTCAGACAGCTTATAATGTGTAATTCTGGTGACAGAAACCCTTTAAATAAAAAGTGCACTACGTTCTTGCTGAAAAAACCTCAAAAGGTTATATCATTTCTACTACATTATGGCCATCTACATTCATTTTACAAATTGGGCTGCACACTCTTGCGGACTAAAAAGGCCCACCCATTCTGGTGCAGGCCCTAGATCATCCACTAGCTACAAACCACTCTGCAACCCATGTCACCAGAACCAGCTGTTCCTTTATTCTGCTCCAAACCCAGATGTAGATATTTGGCACCAGCTGTCTTTTGGAGCATGTCAGACCAGCTGGTAGCGCTAGAGCTGTAGAGGAACTAGTGACAGAGGAAAAAGGGTCTTACAATGGGGAGCATGGGTCAACAACTACCCAAGTGTCTTATAGCAGTGATGTGACGGACGTCTATTACATGTACTTCAGTAGCTATAAACAGTTTATTATGATCGTTGCTGGACACGTTGAAATTACAAACAAGCAGCACCAGCACATACAACATTTCGTTCAATCTGCTACCATATGGCTCATGTCGGTGTTGTATGGATGCCATGTTCTCATAGCCTGCAGACTTCAGCTGTGACTTGTATAGCTCTATTGGTTTGACCAAAGGCTACTTTGTTCCCAAATTTTAACTTTCAAGTTCAATTAGTTTGGACATTGCCTGCTTACAGTCCAGCGATGTGTCCGTGCTGTAGAAACAAGCAGGAAGTTTGTCCAAATGACAGGCGCACTCCACCTAAGGGGGCAGAGCAAATGGGAGGGGAGGTCACATGATCAGCAGACAGGATGTCTCGCTGCAACTGTACACACCACACTTTTCTGGTCACAAAACCGTCAGACAGAAGGGGGGAGTCGCATAGTATAATGCTGACAAATATATTTCTCTATCTTTTCAGACAAGACAACCCCTTTAAAGTGTACCTGAGTTTTCAAAAAAACTAATGTCTTTTTCAGCCTAATTAGTCCACTCTTCAGCTGCACAGCTAGATGCATTTCTCTTAGAAGTAGAGCGTATCTCACTTTTGTGGATTCTGCCAGTACTGTACTGCTGTGACATCCTTTCCCTTACTTCCCACTATGTTTGTTTTCAGCTCCTGAGCTCACAGAACAGATAAGGTATCAGAGATCACACTTACTAAGTTAGGAGGCTCCTGTGATGTTCAGAAAGAGTGTAGAAGCAGCTCTTTCATCAGGCTTAGGATCTCAGCTAGCTCTGACACTTCTTACCCCACTTCCTCTCTGCCATCTACTGAGTCTTTTTTTTACTAGGGACAGATCTTACCTGACAACAGCAAGTTCGGTGGAAGTGAGACCCCTAGTGGCCATGACTTTACAGCATTTTTTTCAGGTGGATGATAACATTTTTTAAATGAAGTCATTAAGAAATTTGTTATTTACACCATTTTCTATAAATTAAAATAAAATTGTATGAAAGTACATTGACTCTTTAAGCTTTATTTATGTAAAATTGGAGAAAAATTTTTAAGTGTCACTAGGAACCATGGACAAAACTAGAGTTTCACTGAGGCAAAGATTAGTGCCACCTCTCTGTAAGGCCCCAATACACATTACCCACATTACCTACCTCTGTAAGGCCCCAATACCCACCGACAATGGCAGGATCTGCCAACAGTCCAATGTGTATGGGGAGCTCCTGACTATTTTCACCCTATTATTTTGTTCTCCCAGAAGACAAGCCATTGTCAGAGGTGTCTTGCAGCAGCTTTCTCCCCTCTGCCTATTAAATACACATATATGTTCGACCGAGTTGAACTTGTATGTATGCGAAGAAGTCGAATGTGTATGGCCAATATCCTTCCGTTGCGTTCTTTTATTGTAAGGAGCTGTTTAATTTGCAGGTGCTTCATAAAAATACCATAAAACAACTAACTGCATTTCCATGTTATCCAGATCCGTTATCTTTGTTTTGCAGCATTTTCCTGTATCTACTTCAAGGTCTTCCTCACTTGCCTTTTGTCCCGGTTGATAAGGCCATAAAGGTCTGCAGGGAGGGCACCCTCACAAATGTACTGATTAGCCTGAAGCAGGCCTTCACTTTTAATGGCCTTCACTTCCTCAGACATTTGATATAATTAACCCTAAAGGTCAAATAAAGCAATGTGAATGTCTTACAAAAAATTACTTTTTAACATTCCTGTAAAAATGTCATCTATATTTTATAACAAAAATGGCATATCTTTCCACAGATGTCAAATCCTTCTGGATAAATGCTTCTTCTGCTGCAGGTGAAATGTTGATGATGTAACTTTAGATTTTTCTTGGCAGATCCCGCTGATTTCTACAAGCCTTGTCAGATCCTCAGCACAAGGTGGTGGTGGGAATGAGGAATGGACAGGATGCTGCATGTGTTAAAGTGTATTTCCAGTGATCAGAACCCCCAGTCTTACCAGTTTTTTTTTATGTTCTGCTATGAAGGCTGCACGTTCATTGCACACCACATTAACTTCTGTGACAAGATCTCCTGCATTTAGTATTATTCCTAGATTACTAAACTACATTGACCAGAATGACTAGCTGTGATTTGGTTAACTAAGGAGCTATCAATGTCCCACATATATATTATTGATAGATAAGGTGTTAGTAACCTGTGGCTCTCCAAGAGCTATCATGACATGAATGTCTACAGCTATGACATTCTGGAATTGCTAGTTGTTCAACTCAAGAGTCACAGGTCAAAAGACCAATAAGGTAAATTTTAGAAAGCAAACAAAATCAGGAAGATTTTGCCTGTATAGTGATTAGCCAAGGCTACATATAACCTCTTGAGCTTTGTAGCTACAGTGTATCGAGGTGTCCCAATTTCCCAGCCGGCAAATGCCAGGGCAAATAATGATCAGGAATGTTGGACTTCAACGTACTTGATCCATTTTTATCTGGAAGCAGCTTATTTCCCTCTCCCCATTTAGAAGACTTGCACACGAGTCCAGGAGGAATAGCTGAAGCCTGAGCGTTCCCCGTTCATCTAAGCCGTTCATTTCCAATTTTATCTGGCATAAGACACCAGGCGGGACTTAACAAAACTTAACAAACAGTGCAACATAATTTGATCCAACAGAATATAATAAATATGTTTTATAGGTGATTTATTATGTGGCTTTATAGAATGTAATATATTACATATGATTGAATCTGATCATCAGCTTATATTTCTTGAATGCTTTGCTCTATGTCTCTATAGATTGTACTAAGCATATCCAAACCTGTCTGAACCACCATCAATGTGCTCGATAAACTACAATAAGAATGTAACATGTATTAGGCTGAATTTTCATGTTCAGGTTTTTTAATGCAGTTTTAGATGTCAAAGCCAGGAATGCATTCAAAAAGAGGAGAATACTCAGTCTTTCCTATTCTCCTGTCTTTAGTGTATACCTGGCTTTGGCTTCAATAATTGCATCAAGAAACCTGACTGTGGAAGCCGAGCCTTAGGGTACAGCCACATATTGTTTTTGGACGAGGTTTTGAGGCTGATCTGCCTGCTGGATTTTTTGGCACAGTCAGAAATGGATTGGAAACGAATAGGAAATATAAAGGAAGGATTTATGCTTCTCTGTCCTGGCGAATCCACTTATGGCTTTGTCTGAAAATCCTACAGGAAGATTTGCCTCAAAACTTTGTCCAAAAAACTTTGTGTGGCCATGCCCTTAGGCTACATGTTCAGGCTTTGGTCAGGTTTTCTCAACCAGTTTTTGAAACCAAAACCAGGAATGGATCATAAATGGATTATTAAGTGAGAGAAAGTATGACAGGAAGATTCTATTTATCCTATTTTGCGAATCCTCTCTTGGTTGTAGCTTCAAAACCTAAAAGTGCACTGGTAGCCTTAAAGGTTTTGACCAGCTTTATAACCGCCATTTATATTTGTCCAGTACTGCACTGTCCCTAAACAAAAAAATACACTGACCTGCTTCCTGCTGCTTCGTTCCAATGCAGAGTGCCCAAACCATGCTCCTTCTGATCTAAGGCCTGTAAATTTCCAGGTGGGGTCATGCGCGCCGCATGGTGGCTCAGTGGTTAACACTGGTGTCTTGCAGGGTTGGGTCCAAGGTTTGAATCCAACCAGGGACAACTGCATGGAGTTTATATGTTTTCCACGTGTTTGCTTGGGTTTATGCTGGGTACCCCAGTTTCCTCCGACACTCAAAAAATATACAAATAGGGGTCAAGCTCCTTTATGGCAGACACCAACTTCCCAGGGAGTTGCCTGAGCCACACAATTATCTCTGTGCTTTGTTAGTCATTTGTCATGTGTGTTATTGCAGCCAATAACTGGCCTCAGCGGTGACGTCTCCCCAAGAGGCATGTCACTGCTGGGTCACATGCCTCTTGGGGACACATCACCGCTCAGGCCACTGATTGGCCAGAGCACTGCACGTGACCACATCCAGAAGTATACAGGCTGGGGACTAGAAAGAGCACAGATCAGGCCCTCAGTGCTGGAATGTAATGGTGGGGAGCAAGTGAGTGTATTTTCTTTTTTTGTTTAGGTACAGGAAGGTACTGGGCAAGTTTACAAGGAGTTATACAGCTGGACAACCCCTTTAAGAGTTGAAGCTATTACACACTTAGTAATAGCATGGTAAACCTGTCAGGGAAGAGGCTGGAGCTGTGTTCTGGATCTCCACCACTTCTGATCTGTTTTACACATGGTTATTCTTGGCTGGATGTAACTAGATGGCATTTATCAGTAGGCGGTTACTCTTTTGCCAGCAGATGAGTAATAAATAGGCTTTCTGGGTTCTTGGTAATTGTGAATGTTTTTTAACCGTCATGCAGTAAAGGAGATGACCCTTGGGTTGGAATATGTATGACTGGCAAAGAAGTAAAAAGGCATGAGTCATATGCACGGAACAGATACCTATTATACAGCAGAAATTATAAATTTAGGATAATCATTGTAATCGATGAAGTTTTAATTTATAATATGGCCATTTGCCAAGTGAGGCTCACCAATGAACGCACTGAAAAGTCATCTAAGGATTTTGCTGAAAGCGGTAAAGCCTATGATCCTTATACTAACGTGCAGGGGTAGCTCCTGAACGAGCAGCAGAAAACAAACACAGAACATAACTAGGGCAGGCTTGGCTTCACTACAATACAAGAGACAATAAAACTTTACAGTAGTAAACGTCTATTGCTTGTTGGCCGTAGTGATGGTTACATTATTTCAAAATAGGTTCATATCTATCTATCTATCTATCTATCTATCTATCTATCTATCTATCTATCTCTCATAGCTATCTATCTATCTATCTATCACCTCATAAGCAGGAACAATTAACAATAGATCAAGGCAACTGGAAGGAGATCAAAATCCTGGCCAGTGCTTTACAGGAGCCTACTGCATATATTTATGGTCAGGGCTGGTTTTCGGGGGTGACAACAAACAGGGCAATTACCCCTGGGGACAGGAACCCAGAAATAAAACTACCCAGTAAAACTAAGGCTACTTTCACACTGGTGGTATCCTTTTCCGGCAGACTGTTCGGCAGGTGAACAGCCTGCTGGATCCGTGCTACCGCAAATCCACCGTGCTGACGGAAGTCTGCTCCGGCTCCATTCACTATAATGGCAAACATGCCGAGAGATGGCTGGGATAAAACTACAGCACACTGCGGTTTTTGTCCAACCACCTCTCCGCATGTTTGTAGTATAGTGAATGGGGCCGGAGCGGACTTCCGCTAGCGCAGTGGACTTGCGGTAGCACGGATCCAGCATGCTGTTCCCCTGCTGGAGCAGCCTGCCAGAAAAGGCTGCCGCCAGCGTGGAATTAGCCTAAGGTGCTACCTGTTTGGTAATGTATGGTGGTATTATTTAGAAACTAAATAGTCTATTATGTGGAAACTGTATGGCAATATTATATGGCTATTATTTGTGTGCTGCATATGCACTATGACGTGAAATGATGTAGGCTGCATATTGCAGTACTATATGTGGCAGTAAGGTGGCATTATCTTTGATGAAATTACTAGCAGTGTCTGAAAATGGACAGTTTTGGGGCAGGCTAATTTGCTTGTTGCCCAGGCCATATTATCTATAAAACTGCCCTTTCTCTTGCTACTGTTGCGCTACAGGGAAGCTGTAGATTACACCAATTTCTAAAGATAAATGTTCTGATGATATTGGGGAATTGTTTGCTTTTTTATATTTATTTCTAAGGAATGTATGAACAAGATGTATAATATGGTAAGAACATGGGTGCGGAGGTGCAACTGCATTCCATAATTATGTAAACTGAGCCGCAGTCTCTGGTATGACATTATTCTAGCTGACATCAGGCAATCATCACAATTAATTGTATGTGAGTTGTGCTTTAATCATGCTTGGTATGCGTTTATTACATGATCATAGGGCACAGTATCAAACTTTATAGCCAAGTTTTCATGCAATGTTACATCATATAAAAATATGTGGATTATAATGGACCGATAAGAGGAATGACTCACGCCAGAATGTGTCGCTTTTGCAAAAGCGAAACCAGATTATCCAGGGATATAGCGAAAGAATTTTTGGACAGGTCTTGCCTGTGTTTAGTCGCTAGAATGATACTTTGTAGTGTCTGTTGTAACATAAAGATCACTTACAGTCAAGCCCAGAAGACAGGACTCAGCACCTGTCACTACTGATACCCGCAGCTTGAACCCTCAGTCCTTGGCAGTTACCTACAGTCTGCACTCTGCACAGTTGTATTATTTGGGCACTATATGGTTCACTATATGGAGGGGGTCATCTATTCAAGATGCTGCACAGGGCAATAGTCTGTCTCTGTTTCCAGTACATGTAGTCTATTGTACTAGGTTGTGCCTTTGATTAGTATTCAGTAGCAGTCACTGGCTTTTTGATGGTACGGACACTAATGTAGATTTATAGACCTTTTATAGCACCACACATAATCTGCTGTCCTTTGTCAAGCCTATAGGGTGCTTTTTTTTTTTCCAAAGAAACAATACAACTGAATATCTTTTTTTTTTTTACATATGATATCACTTGCATTCTTAATAGGAAACTATTCCGAGGATTTTTCATGAATGCATGGCTTTGGTGCATTTGCTAGCTGGTGCTTTTCTCAGTCACATCCCTCGTAGATGTTGTTTTGCTACAAGCATTGCACATAGTACAATCCTATCATCCAACCAATCAAATCAATTACTTGTCGGATAGTTTTTTTTTAAGCGTACACGGGTGCTTCTGGCGTAGTTTATCTCAGCATATTATTTGATTATGATGACATTGGACATAGTTTCCAGTGATATTGCTCCGATTGTATACCTAGCACCTGAGCAAGTCATTAAACTAATATTTCTAAATTAGTTGGATGTAATACTGTATTGAAGACTTTCAGATTTAGAAGGTGCACATAAAAATTAACATATTCACCATTGCTTACTTATGCAGCATGAGGACAAGTAATAAATAGGGGGTACATAGTCACTACTACTCACCCCTGACCTGGCGCAGAAGTCACTGATGTCTATGCATCTCTCCGGGTACCAATGACTGGTGCTTGGATGGGCTGTTCTTGTGACTCTCTCCTGTGTCTGTCTCTCTGGGGTGTTCCTCCTACTGTTAGCTCTCACTGAGCTTCTCCTCCTTGACTACTAGCTCCTGCGGCAGATCTTGTTCTCTAGGACTCACTGTGCATTTGGTCTGGCAGAAGCCAGTATAACCAGAAGCTTTGAGACAGAAGGAGGGGGTGGGAGGAAGGAGGGAGTGAACAGGCTTTATCCTTGTAAGGAAAATAGCAGGAATGCAATGGAGGAGGGAAAAACATGCTGCGTAAAGGTGCAATTGATGCCAATGACAGCCGGTTGTCCCAACTGGTGCAATTTTTTTATATTTACTTATTGGATTTTAATCATGGCAATTTTTAATCAGTATAATCGGTTGTCTTTCCTTTGTTTGTAGCTAATTGACAGATCAGATATGGATAAATATACAGTAGTTTATATGCTAAAACAAAAACAAAACCAGGTATGATGCATGATATGTGATTGCTGTGAATGGCAGCTCAGAGGGTCTCTAGAGGTCTTCTGTTGTACCGGGTTATGGTATTCAGAGCAGAGTAGTTACACAGTGCTGGAATATATCAGGTGCTTCAAACAGGCACCTAGATGCAATACAAATTAGGGATTAGATAGAGGTGACCAAAATGCAAACATGCATATGACAATGCTGTGGCAATACCACAAGTCAACAGTCTTCTACCTGGTACTCTCCAGTTGGTGCAAAACTGGAATCTCTTGTAGTTGCCAGGGCATGCTAGTTTGCAACAGCTGGAGATCCATAGGTTGGACAACTGCTTCACTGCCATAGTAAAATAATAATCTTTATTTATATAGTGCCAACATATTCCGCAGCGCTTTACAATTCAGGGGTTCATGTACAAACAGTCATAAATAGCATAGCAACAGACAAGTCAATAATTACAAGAGGAATGAGGACCCTGCTCGCAAGAGCTTACAATCTATGAGACGATAGGGGTGACACAAAAAGTGTAGAAGTGTTTGTTTTTTACAATGGCCTAGCCATCTTGGGAGAATAGGGGAGCAGATAAGAAGCTGCATGAGCCGGTCTGCAGCCAATATATGAAGTGCTTCTGGGTGCGGTGGAGGAGTTTGATGGAGGATCAGGTTCAGGGAATGATAAATGGGCTATGTGGAGAGGAGTTAGATCAGGGGATGTGATAGGCCACCCTAAAAAGATGTGTTTCTAGGGAGCGCCTAAAACTGTGTATGTTGGGATTTAGCCTGATTTCTTGGGGTAGGGCATTCCAGAGAACCGCAGAAATGGCGCACCCCTCTACGCGTGTTTCTCCTCCTGAAGAAGCTTACGCGAAACACGCATACAGGGGTGTGCCAATTCTGCACATTTCCACAGCATTTTGTAAGGTATGTTCCTAGTCCTTGTGGTAACTGAGATCAGTATTTAAAATGGACACCACTAGTCTGTAGGAAGCTTTTTGTGCACATGCATTGGGAAATTGTTCTGTTTACAACAGCTAGTGGTTTACTCATTGGACTTTCAGGAATAGGTCAGAAATATGATAGTATTTAATATCAAGTGCAGATGAATTATGGTGCTTTCTATTTGTTTTCCCCACTTATGGTATTTATTGGATTTTATAAGGAAAATTAATAAAGATTGTTGATGTTTTAAGGCATTTTTTGTACTTTATTATTGTTGATAGTGACATCTATCTCTGTATACACACTTACACAGAGAATGCTATCAATCACTGATAAAACCTCCCTGTGTACAGCTATCTCTGTATACACACTTACACAGAGAATACTACCAATCACTGATAACACCTTCCCTGTGTACAGCTATCAGTGACTGACAGCTATCTATGTATACATACTTACACAGAGAATGCTATTAATAGCTGTACACAGGGGAGGTGTTATCAGTGATCAGTGACTGACAGCTATCTCTGTATACACACTTACACAGAGAATACTATCAATCACTGATAACACCTCCCCTGTGTACAGCTATCAGTGACTGACAGCTATCTCTGTATACATACTTACACAGAAAATGCTATTAATCACTGATAACACCTCCCTTGTGTACAATTATCAGTGACTGATCGCTACCTCTGTATACACACTTACAAAGAGAAAGCTATCAATCACTGATAACACCTTCCCCATGTACAGCTATCAGTGACTGACAGCTATCTCTGTATACACACTTACACAGAGAATGCTATCAATCACTGATAACACCTCCCCTGTGTACAGCTATCAGTGACTGACAGCTATCTATGTATACATACTTACACAGAGAATGCTATTAATAGCTGTACACAGGGGAGGTGTTATCAGTGATCAGTGACTGACAGCTATCTCTGTATACACACTTACACAGAGAATACTATCAATCACTGATAACACCTCCCCTGTGTACAGCTATCAGTGACTGACAGCTATCTCTGTATACACACTTACACAGAGAATGCTATCAATCACTGATAACACCTCTCCTATGTGGAACTATCAGTGACTGACAGCTATCTCTGTATAGACACTTACACAGAGAACGATATCAATCACTGATAACACCTCCCCTGTGTACAGCTATCAGTGACTGACAGCTATCTCTGTATACACACTTACACAGACAATGCTATCAATCACTGATAACACCTCCCCTGTGTACAGCTATCAGTGACTGACAGCTATCTCTGTATACACACTTACACAGAGAATGCTATCAATCACTGATAACACCTCCCCGTGTACAACTATCAGTGACTGACAGCTATCTCTGTATAAACACTTACACAGAGAATGCTATCAATCACTGATAACACCTCCCCTGTGTACAGCTATCAGTGACTGACAGCTATCTCTGTATACACACTTACACAGACAATGCTATCAATCACTGATAATACTATAATAATTTTCTCAGCATTGTCATGATGGTCTAGTTCAAGGGTTGTAAACTTTAGGCATGCAAATGTATTTTTTGCCGCTAGGAGCATTTACATTAAGTGTTTTAGTTATCTAGGTACTGCCATGTTCATGTCAAGGTTACATACATACAACCGTACTTATTTTTCAGTCCACTGAACGTGGATCCACAAAATATGCATACCGTCCATGTGACGTCCGCATTTATTTACGGACCCATTGACTTCAAAGGCTTTGTTGTCTGCAATTGCAGCCAAGAATAGGGCATGTTTTGTCTTTTGCAGAATAGACATACAAATGCAGAAAGCACAAGGAAGACATGGGAAGGCGTTTTGTGGACCGTAAAAATTCATACGGTCATGTGAACGTGGCTTGAAAGGGATCTCTGATACTGTGAAGCCATGGCCAGGGGCTGAGCATGGCATGGAAGTAAAACAAAAACCCACCTGTCACAACTGTTCCATGTCCAGTGCTGAGCTCCAACCTCCTCCACATCTGGTCCCTGCTGGTCTAGAAGTGTGGCCTGTCTTCTAAATTCACATCACTGCTGCTGGCCCAGGGTGACCTTGATCATGTGTCATTCCTGTAAATGTGACTATTGAGGATATTGATTGGTGAGCAGCGGTGACGTGCATGTAGAAGGCAGCAGGGACCAGAGGCGGCAGAGACGGGAGCTTGGCGCTGAACCCAAAGTGCTCAAGACAGATGAGTCTTTTATGGTGTGGCACAATGCTCAGCCCTCTGACCATGGATTCCTGGTCTTGGAGAACCCCTTTAAATAATTTGGTCATGTAGTGTAGCTAGTGTTAGCAAGCGCTATTTAGAAAGCATTGTATGACTTGTATGTATAGTATGTGGCTTTAGTGGTTCTTGTGTTTGCGTAACATTTATAATCATTGCCCACAACTTAATGTAGCACATCAAAGTGCAATACAAAGTATACAAAATAACAAAACAAAGGATAAAGAAGGTGGTCAGAGATTATAATCTAATCTGAGAAAAACAAAACAAATGAAGCATGAGGGTGGGCAGTATGAAGGACAGGATGTCTGAACGTGTTTTGGTTGGAAAAAGAATTGCTAGCACATAAATGAGAGGAAGTTAAGATGAGGCTTGGGGAGATTTTCTGAGTACATTTTTATTGACCACTGTGATCCTGAGAAGATGGTGGAAAGTTTGATGAAAGCTGAAGTATAGCGCAGCTCCAGGCACAGTTTACCCTTCTGGTTTCCATACCTTTCCTAATTACACTGTTAAGAAAAAAAATCCTTTAAAGTTTGCAAGGTTGAAGGCAGTTATTTATCAAAACCGGCGTTTTTACACTGGTCTTGATATCCCCAGTGTCATCGGAGCATGTCCTTTAATTTAAACTAAATTCAGCGTATCCTCCAGCAGTACATGAGCCTGAACTGAAATTGCTGAGAAAAATGATGTTTTAATATATGCAAATGAGCCTTTCTCAGCAACGGGGGCATGGCAGTTACACCTAAAGGCTCCGCTCTCTCTGCAACTGCTGCGCCATCTGCACTTTTATTGACAGGGCCAGGTGTGATCACGTTTATACTGCCTGGTCCTGTCAATCAAAGTGGAGAGGGCGAGGTAGTTACAGAGAGAGCAGAGCCTTAAGGTGTAAAGGTAATGTCCCTATTGCTCCTAAAGGCTCATTTGCATATATTAAAGCTTAATTTTTCTCAGTAATGTGGGCACAAACGAACATGGGACCAACACAGATGTCTTCAGCTGCCAAGCACACATATAGGTCAGCCAGTTACATAGGTACAAATCTGCTGACAGATGCGCTTTAAGCTATTACAGATGAAATGTTGCATCTGGAATAAAAGAATACCTGCTGTTATGTGACTACAGAGTTGCTGCCTCTGTTCTTGTTTTTTGTACTGTACAATTGGGGTGAGTTAGACCAAGCCTTCCCTGTATGGCGGTTTTATTTAATTTGATATCAGCATTGGGAATAATAAAAAGCATTTGGAAGGAGGTTGAAGGAGCCCAGGGTACACCAGGGGCCCAAAGCAGGAGCTTTGAAAGACAGGGGTGCTTCTAGTCTAATTTTTCCTGCCTAAAAAAGAAAAAAGATATGACATCCCCCACCACCAAATTGGAAGTGGGAGGAGTGAACAGATGGACTGTACATCTGCCAAAAGGAGAGGGAACAGAAAGTAGAGAAAGGGGGGTGACCGAGAAGTGACGGAGCGGTGTGGATCAGTGTGACTTATTTTATTATTTTAAACCATTCTAAGCCTATACAAATAATTAATCAGCTGGACAACCCCTTTAAAATTGTGAGTGGGAAAATTAAGACCATTGTTGGAAAATGTAACTAAATAGATAAAAAAAATACAGCAAGACTGCGTCTGATTTAAGTTATGTGGACCATTTGCTAATATTTCCAGACTTGGGTGACTGTACAGTAGTGATGTGTTCCTAGACTACTCATGGGAATTTTTGTCAGAAAACAGAGAACATTGCATAGATGAATAAAGACATTTATTGGAGTGCCACCTCAACTTCTATCTGTCTGCTATGGAGGACTCTGAACCTGGGACAATGAATGGAAGGTAAGACCTCTGGTCTAAAGCTGGAGGCAGGTAGCACAGAGTTACACCGATGACAATAGGTGATGCCTATAGATTACCTCCCTGCACAGGTCACAGAGAATGCTTAGAACACTTACCAGGGGCGTAGCTATAGGGGGTGCAGAGGTAGCAGTCGCTACTGGGCCCAGGAGCCTGAAGGGGCCCAAAGACACTTGTGCCGCATAGGAAGACACACAAACTGCTGAGGGAAGGGGGCCCCAAGCTTAACTCTTGCACCGGGGCCCATGAGCCTTTAGCTACGCCCCTGACACTTACCTACAGAAATCAGTAATTTCTAGACACCAGTTCCCCATTGTCCATGTGGCTGCTGTAAAGCAAACATCTGAACTATTGTTAGAGCAGAGCAGCAAAATAGCAACATAAATCTAAAATCAGAAAATAAATATAATACAGAAAAAGATGTTCCACTGAAAATATATATATAGGTGATACATTCCTTTTAGAGGGCTATTCCCATCTAAACCACTCATGGCTGAGATCGAAATACCCGTTGTATGTGGCGGCTGGAGGTAGTAGAGGTATGGAAACCACAAAGTGGGCTGTTCTACACTGGTCCCATCACTGCCATAGAAGTCAAAGCGAGTCATGGAAACAGTGAGGCCTCTTTCAGACGGGCGTTGCGGGTGCACTCCGTCAAACAGTGCGGGTGCGTTGCGGGAATTGCCGCGATTTTTCCCTGCGAGTGCAAAGCGCTGTCATGCGTTTTGCACGCGCGGAGAAACATCGGCACTTTTGGTACCCAGACCCGAACCTGCACTTCTTCACAGAAGTGCATGTTTGGGTCAGAAATTGTCCCGCTGGTATTATTTCACATTATAACATAGTTATAATGTAAAATAATACCCTTGGCCATCTCCCTAATGTTGAACCCGGTGCAGAATGGGTTAAAAATAATAAACTAATAATTACTTACCTGTTCCATTTGATCGCGAAGCCCGGCCTCCTCTCCGTTAGCTTGAAAGATGTAAAGGACCTGTAATGATGTCACAGCATCACATGGCCCAATCACCTGCTCCATCACTATGGTGATGGAGCATGTGATTGGTCCATGTGACCACGTGACATCATCCAAGGTCCTTAAGCACTAGCCACAGCCTGAGGATAGTGATTAGGACCTTGGATGATGTCACATGGTCACATGGACCAATCACATGCTCCATCACCATAGTGATGGAGCAGGTGATTGAGCCATGTGATGTGACGTCATCACAGGTCCTTTAGATCATCGATGCTGCAGGGAAAGAGAGGACAGATCGCGACTCACGCGATCAAGTGGCTAAGGTAAGTTAACTTTTATTATTTTTAACCCCTTCCTCATCATTTAATAATGTATTCTTTATTAAGAATGCTATTATTTCCCCTTATAACCATGTTATAAGGGGAAATAATAGAGATTGGGTCCCGTTGCTAAGCAACAATGCGGAAAATCGCAACGCATCCGCACTTGCTTGCGGATGCTTGCGATTTTCCCGCATCCCCATTCACTTCTATGGGGCCTGCGTTGCGTGAAAACGCAGAATATAGAACATGCTGCGATTTTCACGCAACGCAGAAGTGATGCGTGAAAATCACCGCTCATGTGCACAGCCCCATAGAAATGAATGTGTCCGGATTCAGTGCGGGTGCAATGCGTCCTCCTCACGCATTGCACCCGCGCGGAAAACTCGCCCGTGTGAAAGGGGCCTGAGGCACAGCCCGCTCAACTGTGTCCTTAACACTGGACCTATATTATGACACATATTCTGATCTCATACCCCTTTAAATAAAATCTCTCAGTAATAAATACGTATTCTGGTAAAATCAGGAAAACCTTATGCCCCACCCAAGACTTCTCCTGTAATGTTTTAACTATAGGGGGGAAAAGTGTGTAGCTGCAATCAGGCCCTGTGCCTAAGGCGGTGTGGGGGCCCCTCTGCCACATAAGAGGATGGCCGTTCTATAAATGGGACATATCCACTGGAGGCTTGGGAAATTACTGGATTATGAACAGGAATTTGCTAATTCCATACACAATACAGGCTCCAAAATGTAAAAAAAAAAAAAAAAAAAATAGCTCAATCATATATTTCATGTCTTGGTTTAAAGTGGACCTGGCACCTTTTTCTGTCTTCTGCATATGGCCACCCATGGCAGCCAATGACTATGGTAGAATAGTGTGGCCATGGGCAGGCATGGTGTGAATGAAAATGGACTGTACGCTCCCAATGTCCAGTTAGTTGTAATGCCCTAAAACTGTGCCCCCTTCAGAGTTAAAATCCCCATTGTGCCCTCTTTATAATAATAACCCCCATTGTGCCCCCTTCATAGTAATAATCCCCATTGTGCCCCCTTCATAGTAATAATCCCCATTGTGCCCCTCCATAGTAATAATCCCCATTGTGCCCCCTTTATAGTAGAAATCCCCATTGTGCCCCTTCATTGTAGTAATGCCCTCTGGCTCCGTGCCCCCTCCATAGTAAAAATGCCCATTGTGCCCCTTTACTTTAGTAATGCCCTCTGTGCCCCTCCAGAGTAGTAATGCCCTCTGTGCCCCTCCATAGTAGAAATGCCCTCTGTGCCCCCTCTAAGCTCACAGTCCTCTGTTCCCTGTAGGCACAGATCGCTCTGCAGCAATGTATAGGAGGAGCCTATGCAAATTACCGGGCTTCAGGCTCCACCCACACAGGCCAGCAGAGCAATCCGTGCCTGCATCCTGAATGGTGGAGCAGGGAGAAGTCTTCCTGCTTCACCATTCAGAGCACCGCTGGCCTAAAGAAAAGGAGGAGCGCGGGGAGCTGAGCGGTGAGTGACAGGACCCAGCTCCCTGCGCTCCAGCAATGAGCGCTTCCATCTGTATGGAAGCCCTCATTGCTTCGGGCAGCTGTGCTGTGGGCCTCAGCCACAATACCCAGCTAGTTTATAGCTCCTCCCACCCAGCTAGTTACATAGACACTACCCTATCACTGCCCCTAACAACACCCAACTAGTTTATAGCTCCTCCCACCCCACTAGTTACATAGAAGCTCACCTATCACTGCTCCTAACAATACCCAGCTAGTTTAAAGCTCCTCCCACCCAGCTAGTTACATAGACACTCTTCTATCAATGCCTCTAACAACGCCAGCTAGTTTATAGCTCCTCCCACCTAGCTAGTTACATTAAAACTCCCCTATCACTGCCCCTAACACTGTCCAGCTAGTTTATAGCTCCTCCCACCAGCTAGTTACATAGAAACTCCCCTATCACTGCCCCTAATAACACCCAGCTAGTTTATAGCTCCTCCCACCCAACTAGTTACATAGACACTCCTCTATCACTGCCCCTAATAACACCCAGCTAGTTTATAGCTCCTCCCACCAGCTAGTTACATAGACACTCCCCTATCACTGCCCCTAATAACACCCAGCTAGTTTATAGCTCCTCCCATCAGCTAGTTACATAGATACTCCCCTATCACTGCTCCACCCATGGACATAACATCACAGGAAAGAGCCGCATGGACATGGTCATGTGACCACAGCCCTAAACAGAAGATAGGAGCAATTAAGGTAAAAGAAATGCATTACAAAATTACAACTACCTTCATACCTTTATTTTAAAGGATGTTGATGCAAACTGGAAGACCCCTTTAGGGGTCCTATAGTTACATGCCTGGCAGTGACATTTACACAGGACATTGCTGAGTCTTATCTCGGCCCGGAGGAGTTTCCTTCAGCTGAAGGGATGGTCTTGATGAAGAGACCAGGTGAAGATCTTACTTCTGGGATGAGGTTGTAGGAGATTAGTGAAAAAAAGAATAAAAAACATCATGTAAAAAGTGATCCAAAATAATTAAACCAAGCAATTCATGGAACAATTTACCCTTCTTTGTAGACAATGGCCAGGTCAAATGGCTGTAATATGGCCGCCACAGCTGCACTGCCAAACATTAAACTGAACGCGAATGCTGGAAAAGGGCCTAATATGAAGCTGATATGTTGCTTGGTTTTGCTCCAGTCCTTGCTTCTCAACTTCCTGAGCGGCCTTGGGTCACGTGTGTGATGGTGTCCCCTAAGTGCTTGCCTCTGCAGGTCCAATAAGGTGGAGACCCAACCAGAAAGGCCGCCAAAGCTAGATGGTCCCTTTAAAGAAGTAAAAATTATATTAGAGAATTGCTATTTATGAAATACCCTTTTATAAAGAAGTATCAAACCAGACCTTCACATCAAGACTCACAGTAAATCAAGTTCTGATTGGTCTTTGTTTTTCAGCATTTAAAAGGGATAAATGATATTAATTGCTGAACTGCTCCGATGAAGTCATGCTCCAATAATGTTAATATCTGTGTAGCTTAGGGCACAGCAGGAGTCTGAGGCAAGTAATTCCATGACAACACAATTCAAGAGGGAAACACTGGAGAACACTTCAATCCCCGTAGGCACGTCACACTGCCGCCATTCAAAACTTCTCCTAGAACCATCCAGTTCTCAGTTGTAACAGTAGCTTCAAGCATTTCCGGTCACTCAAACTGGCTTCAACAAGCATTTTCTTATGTGAGGAAGAATTCACCATCATAATAGTTGTTGTTCATGACCAGGCGTGCTATTAAGTTTTATGGACTTACGGTCCATGAGCTGTAAACATCCGGACAGGGTCACATGTGAAACAAGGTTGCAATACAAAGGATTTTACAAATGTGGTACTTCCCTTTCCGATATATGGCTATATGAATTGTAACACAACCTTTGTGGTATTCTAGATTTTTTTGTATGAAATATCAATTTAGTTATATTGCATGAGGCACCAGATCTTTAAAGCTACATTTCTTAGAAAATCTTAATGACATAAAAAAATCCAGCTGATTGAAATATATCTAATGTGTCCAGACATTTTATTTCTGTGCCTGGAGGGTCATCTAAATGTATGAGAGTTATGGGCACTGAGAAAGTGAAATGACCAGCCCGAGGTGGAAATTACACACGAGGCTTTTTGGATACCTGCAGGACGCACGCAAGCAGATGTTTTTGATAAAAAATCTGCACTAAACTACCTGAAATTTTCGTACTTAGGTTTAATGGACAAATGGTCAAAACAATGGTAACTGAAATTCAATGTTTCCAAATAAAAAATAAGGAACTTGAGGAGAAGGTACTTGGCTGCAGTGATCACATGTATTCATGAAACCTTCACTGCAGCCGTGGACACAATGTTGGCTGGGGCGAACCACAGTGGCAGCACTGAATGGCCTACATGAGTAATGCTGCATATATTATTT
This sequence comes from Bufotes viridis, assembly GCA_033119425.1. Taxonomy (NCBI): domain Eukaryota; kingdom Metazoa; phylum Chordata; class Amphibia; order Anura; family Bufonidae; genus Bufotes; species Bufotes viridis. The sequence goes on along the minus strand of CM065592.1, from coordinate 92,825,940 downwards.
TATTTCACTTCCAAGCATTTACATTTTGGTTGGAACAAAAGGAACTGTAATCAATAAATTTGCCAGTGACCACCAGGAACCAGACACTGATTCTACCAGCCAGAGATTTGGACCCTGGGTGTTCACCATAAAACTAACCATCACTAACAGCAATCATGGTTTGTATGGCTGAAAAAAGACCATCCAGTCCAGCCTGTTATCCTCTTGATCCAAAGGAAGGCAAAAAAAACCCCCATCTCTAGTAACTATAACCTGTAATATTGTTACACTCCAGAAATACATCCAGGCCCCTCTTGAATTCCTTTATTGTACTCACCATCACCACCTCCTCAGGCAGAGAGTTCCATAGTCTCACTGCTCTTACAGTGAAGAATCCTTTTCTATGTTTGTGTACAAACCTTCTTTCCTCCAGACGCAGAGGATGTCCCCTCGTCACAGTCACAGTCCTGGGGATAAATAGATGATGGGACAGATCTCTGTACTGACCCCTGATATATTTATACATAGATATTAGATCTCCCCTCAGTCGTCTTTTTTCTAAAGTAAATAACCCTAATTTTGATAATCTTTCAGGGTACTGTAGTTCCTCCATTCCAGTTATTACTTTACTTGCCGTCCGTTGAACCACCTCCAGCTCTGCTATGTCTGCCTTGTTCACAGGAGCCCAGAACTGTACACAGTACTCCATGTGTGGTCTGACTAGTAATTTGTAAAGTGGTAGGACTATGTTCTCATCACGGGCATCTATGTCCCTTTTGATGCAACCCATTATCTTATTCGCTTGGCAGCAGCTACCTGACACTGGTTTCACCAAAGTTCCTAGCTCCTTTTCCATGTCAGTGTTAGGCCTCATGCACACGACCGTTGTTTGATTCCGTGTCCGTTGCTCCGTTTTTCGTGATTTTCTGCGGACCCATTGGTTTTCAATGGGTCCGTGGAAACCTCGGCAAATGCACCGTTTGTCCTCCGCGTCCGTGGTCCGTGATTCCAGTCCGTCAAAAAAATATAACCTGTCCTATTCTTGTCCGTGAAAAACGGTTCACGGACCCATTCAAGTCAATGGGTCCGTGAAAAATGCGGATGGCCATCCGTGTGTCATCCGTGTTCCGTGTCCGTTTTTTTTGCGGATCCCTTGGCAGGCACTTGGGAAACATTGTCAGCCTGTCTTTTGGTAAAATCTTTTGGGTCATGTCCGCTAAAAAAACGGAAGACACACGGAAACACAACGGAAGGCAAAAACGGACACGGATCACTGAACAACGGAACCCCTTTTTGCGGACAGCATAAAAAAACGGTCGTGTGCATGAGGCCTTACTCAGTGTTTTACCAGTTAGTATGTACTGGTGACTTGCATTATTCCTTCCCATGTGCATGACCTTACATTTGGCAGTGTTAAGCCTCATTCACACGTAAGTGTTTCACGTGTGCTGTACGTGTACTCCCCGGACAGCACACGTCCCTATTCATTTTAATGTGTGTATTCAGACATCAGTGTTTGAGCACGGTCAGTGGGTCAGTGTTTTTAGCACAGATGCATGCTCTATTTTGTCCGAGTTCACAGATCCATCATGCTCATGATAGTCTATGCCATCCGTGTTGCATCCGTGTTTCACGGATCATTAAGAAGAGATGTTTGAAAATTATTTTTCAGCTGTTCAGTGCAACACAGACAGCAAAAAACAGATCCTTCACGGATGCATCACTAACCACCTTCTCACAGATTTGAGCACGGACATGTGAATGAGGCTCTAACCCCCTATGGACCGGGCTAATTTTCACCCTAAGGACCAGGCAATTTTTGCAAATCTGACCAGTATCACTTTATGTGTGAATAACTATAAAACGCTTTTACTTATCCAGGCCATTCTAAGATTGTTTTTTTGTCACATATTGTACTTCAAGTCATCGGTAAAACTACAAAATCAGCGCAATAAATATTGAGTTTTGTTTGGCTGTTAACCCTTGCTTTGTTACTGGAAAAATGGATTAAAATGGAAAATTTGCAAAACAAATAGCTGTTTTGGCACCGTTTTTATTTTTTGTTTTTTACATCGTTGATCTGACAGGTTAGATATTGTGTTATTTCTGTAGAGCAGCTTGTTACGGATGTGACAATACCAAATATGACTACTTTTGGGGGGGTTTTGTTTCAGTTTTACATAAAGCATTTTTGAAAAAAATGATTTTTTATTTTCTCCACATTCTGAAAGCCATATTTATTTTTGATTTTTTGGGCGACTGTCTTATGTAGGGGCTCATTTCTTGCGGGATGAGACGTCGGTTTGATTGGCACTATGTTGGGGTGCATATCTTATTTTGGTCGCTTGCTATTACACTTTTTGTGATGTAAGGTGACAAAAATGGCTTTTGACACCGTATTTATATATATTTTTTTGCTGTGTTCACCTGAGAGGTTAGGTCATGTGTTATTTTTATAGAGAAGGTTGTTACGGATGCGGCGATACCTAATATGTATACTTTTCATTTATTTATTTAAGTTTTACACAATAATATCATTTTTGAAACAAAAAAAAAATCATGTTTTAATGTCTCCATAGTCTGAGAGCCATATTTTTTTTTTTTTTGGGCGATTGTCCTATGTAGGGTATCATTTTTTGTGGAATGAGATGACGGTTTAATTGGCACTATTTTGGGAGGCATATAACTTTCTTATCGCTTGCTATTACACTTTATGTGATGCGAGGTGACAAAAATGTTTTATTTTTTCCACTGTTTTTATTAAATTTTTAAGATATTTTTTTGAGGGGTTAGATCATGTGATATTTTTATAGAGCAGGTTTTTACGGACGCAGCGATACCTAATATGTGTACTTTTTTTTATTTGTTTTACTTTAACACAATAAGCATTTTAGAAGAAAAAAAAATCATGTTTTAGTGTCTCCATAGTCTGAGAGACATATTTTTTTATTTTTTTGGGCGATTGTCCTATGTAGGGTTTCATTTTTTGCAGGTTGAGAAGACGGTTTGATTGGTACTATTTTGGGAGGCATATAACTATGCTAACTTTTTGTGATGTGAGGTGACAAAAATGTATTTTTTTTTTACACTTACACAGTTTCTTTTTTTTTTTACGGTATTTACTTGAGGGGTTAGATCATGTGATATTTTTATAGAGAAGGTTTTTATGGACGCGGTGATACATAATATGTATACTTTTTTTTAATTTACTTCACTTTAACACAATAACAGCATTTTAGAAAAAAAAAATCGTGTTATAGTGTCTCCATAGTCTGAGAGTCATATTTTTTTTATTTTTTTTGAGTGATTGTGCTATGTAGGGGCTCATTTTTTGCAGGATGAGATGGCGGTTTGATTGGTACTATTTTGGGAGGCATACGCTTTTTTGATTGCTTGGTATTACACTTTTTGTGATGTAAGGTGACAAAAAAAAATGGCTTTTTTTACACCATTGTTTTTTTTTTTGGGGGGGGGGGGGGTTTATGGTGTTCACCTGAGGGGTTAGGTTATTTGATATTTGTATAGAGCAGGTTTTTATGGATGCGGCGATACTTAAAGAGGACCTTTCATGACTTTTAAAGATATAAACCAAGTATGCTCACATGTAGAGCGGCGTCCAGGGATCTCCCTGCACTTACTATTATCCCTGGGCGCCGCTCCGTTCTCCCGGTATAGGCTCCGGTATCTGTGCTCACTAAGTTTTAGTGGGCGGAGCCTGCCCTTCATCTCCTTCTCGCAGCGCAGAGCTCATAGCCTGGGAGAAAAAAACTCCCAGGCTATGAGCTCTGCGCTGCGACTGGCCAGCGCTACAGCCGGGAGAAGGAGATGAAGGGCAGGCTCCGCCTACTATAACCAATTCCGCCAAGTCCCCGCCTACTATAACTTGGTGGCGTCGATGCCGGGCCTATACCGGGAGAATGGAGCGCGCCCAGGGATAATAGTAAGTGCAGGGAGATCCCTGGGCGCCGCTCTCCATGTGAGCATCCTTAGTTGATATATTTAGAAGTCATGAAAGGTCCTCTTTAATATGTGTAGTGTATTTTATTTTTTTAATTTTTATTCATTGATAAATATGTGTGTTTTCACTTTTTTTTAACATTTTTTTTTACCTAAACCCACTTGGTTCTTGAAGATCCAGTGGGTCTGATATCTGTATAATACAGTACATTACACTATATAGTGTACTGTACTGTATTTTTTACTTTACAAAGCCTGATCAGAGTTACCATTACCATGGCAAGCAGGACGCCTGTGAAGGCGTCCTGTTGCCATGGTAACCATCACCCGCTGCCAGAACAGAGCAGTGGGTGATGGGGAGGGAGGTGGGCCCCCTCCCTCTGTGATCCCATCAAGAATCGGGGGCTGCATGGGCACCGCAGCCACCGATGGGAGAGGGAAGGAGCTCCCTCCCTGTTAACTCCTTCCATACAGCGGTCCGTACGGACCACGGCATGGAAGGGGTTAAACGGCTGACATCACAGCACAGATGTCAGCCGTTTATACCAGAATGTCAGCAATGTGCTGACACTCTGGTATACCCACTACTCCACCAATGATTATATTAGAAAGGAGGCGGGCGGGGGATCGCTTCCGCCGCCGCCCCCAACCCCCCCCCCCCCCTCTGCACCGCCCGCAAAATATGATTATGGGCTACCAGGACATCAGGACATACGGTACGTCCTATGTCCGTAACAGGTTAAACCTCATCTGTCACTTCTTAGCCCAAGCCTCCAATCTATCCAGATTCCTCTGTAGCAGTATACTGTCTTCTTCCGTGTTAATTACTTTACACAGTTTAGTGGCATCTGCAAAAATTGAAATTTTACTGTGCAAGCCTTCTCCAAGATCATTAATAAATATATTGAGGAAGGGGGGGCATGGCCGGAAGCCAGTGCAGCCGTGAACGTGTAAGTGCCGAGCTCTGTGCACCCCAGGCTCCATTCAGCTCCTTCAGCGGACACCCCGATTCAATATGGGGAAGAAGAAGGGGGGGGGGATCCCCAGAATGTTACCTGAGTCCAATGGGGTCCTCCGCGGTACCTCGCACAGGGACAGAGGTGATGCTGTTACTGTGAGTTGTGGTCAGTACAAGGACATCCCTCTTGTCCTTATATCTGACCAGCAACAGGTTTTAACTGGTAAGGGCACGGGTCTCCAAACTCTGGACTCCTCTTTGCAGAGAAGCGAGGACCACGCTTCATCCAAGATGACAGCGCGCCATGCCGCACGAGCAACGGAAGAAGAGGTACCTCCCGTCCTGTCCCCTCAGGCAGCGCTGGTAAGCGCAGCTGCCCCTGTCTCACCACAGCACCCTCTGCCCCTTGAACAGACGGACTCCCATGCTCTTGAAGCCCTGCAGCAAGTGGCTCTAGGGGGAACCTGGCCACATGAGCCCCAAGCTGTCTCTAATGCCCCATGGGCAGATGAAATAGCCCCAGACAAACCCTTGTCACTACAGAGGGCTACCCCAGTGATGTTTTCTCCTCTACTATCACTGGAGAGTCCTCATGTGCAAAGGTCCCAACAGCCACTCCACCTCTGAGTGAGGGGGAGCAAATTCAACATGTAGAAGGACTTCTCCAAGGGGTCCCACACTCCGCTGCAGCTGCCACGGGCAAATCTCCAACCCCCCATGATATCCTCCTAAGTACCTCCTCTGCCAGAGGACTTCCTCCTCTTCTCCAAAGGTCGGACAGACCTAGCAAATCTCAGACAGACTAACCCGTGCCCAGTCCTGCTCTCCCTGCGACTGAGGATATTGGTGTCCCTCAGATTTGGCAATCCCGCTCCCCATCCACGTGAGGGCCGACCTCCTCTTCAGATTCTAATAGTTCAAGCTCTTCCGCCAAACCTCCTCTTAATTGGTGGTCCCATATCCAACAACTGCCTACCAAGCAGGATTTTTGGGACCTTATTTCAGAAGTAAAAGACGCCTTAAAAGAGGAGTTGGCACCGGTGAAACACGATGTACAAACTATGGGGCATCATCTACACAAGCTGGAGGAAGATCATAATGCTTCACGAACAGTGATTCGCACGCTCCAGACTCAAACATCTTCCCACACTCCAACTGCGTGACTTGCAAAGCCATGTGGAAGACTTGGATAATACGGGCCGTCGTCACAATATTAGGGTGCGAGTACCAGAGTCCCAGGGAGAAGAAGATGTCCGATCCACCCTCCTTGCTATCTTTAATACTGTCTTGGGTCGCCCACCCGACTCATCCCATCCTGATGGAACGTGCGCATGGGGCACTCCGACAGAAATCGCAGGAGGGACTACTGTGAGATATCATATGTTATGTTAATAACTGTGGCCTCAAGGAGGATATTATGGCAAAAGCGCGCCTTATGCAACAATTGGATTTTTATGGGGCAAAGGTGTCTCTTTGGGTCCCCGCAAACAACGAATCCGACCAGTGACTGCTGAACGGGGAGCCAGACTCTCTACCTAGAAGATTATTCTCCAGCTATGTGGTTGTGTCTTCCTTTTCTCCTATTATCTCTCTTTATTTTGGCCTCCACTTTCTCCTTCCTTCCTTGAGCAGATTCCAGTGTTTTATTACGGTGTCCATCATAGGTCCCTAATGTCTGTGGAGCTCTGGGGTGTGGAATCTTTAGTCGACCACGGTTTCTGCTATTTATCCCCAAACGAGTTTATTGTATTTGACTCAGCTACCATTGGTTAGCTGCATTGCTAGTTCCTTGTCCGAACTCCACAGACCTAGAGGTCAAAGTTATACTATGCCTTTATTGTCACAATTGTTTTTCTTGTACTGTTGGTTCCTTATCACATTTTTCTGTCTGTTTGTAGTTCTTTTTCTTTCTGCACTATCTCCATGCATGTTAAGTGGCTATGTCCCTCGTCATGGTTGTGCTCTGAGGAGCTGTGGGAGGAGTAGTCTGGCACCCGATAGCAGGGATCCTTTTCCCAACTGTCTCCGTTACAGATGGTATTCCCTCCTTTTACCCCCCCCCCCCCCATGTCTAAAATTATGTACTTGAATGTTAAGATCCATAGCTGACATTATTCTTTTACAGGAGACGCACCTGACATCTGATGGTTCTGCCTATCAGAGGCCGGTGCAGGCGGCGTGATGACGTCATCGCGCCGCCGGAGCGGTACAGCTTGAGACACAGGCCGGAAGAGGCCTTCATCGCATCGCTGGAGGTAAGTATAAGTGTTCTTTTTTTTTTTTTCTTGGGGCTACTGGCACTTAAGGGGGCTGCTACTGGCACATAAGGTGGACAGCTACTGGCACATAAGGGGGACAGCTACTGGCACATAAGGGGGGACGGCTACTGGCACATAAGGGGGGCTACTGGCACATAAGGGGGCTACTGACACATAAAGGGGATGGCTACTGGCACATAAGAGGGGCTACTGGCACATAAGGGGGGTCTAATAACACATAAGGGGGGCCTAATGGCACAAAAGGGGGGACTACTGGCACATAAGGGGGGCTACTAGCACATAAGGGGGCACTAATGGCACTTAAGGGGGCTGCTACTGGCACATAAGGGGGACAGCTACTGGCACATAAGGGGGACAGCTACTGGCACATAAGGGGGGACTAATGGCACATAACAGGGGCGACTAATGGCACATGAGGGGGGCCTAATCGCACATAAGGGGGGACTTCTGGCACATAAGGAGGGCTACTGGCACATAAGGGGGGACTACTGGCACATAAGGGGGGACTACTGGCACTTAAGGGGGCTGCTACTGGCACATAAGGGGGACAGCTACTGGCACATAAGGGGGGACAGGCTACTGGCACATAAGGGGACTAATGGCACATAAGGGGGCTACTGGCACATAAGGGGACTAATGGCACATAAGGGGGCTACTGGCACATTAGGGGAGTCTACTGGCACATAAGGGAGACGGCTACTGGCACATAAGGGGCTACTGGCACATAAGGGCGGCTACTGGCACATAAGGGGGTGGCTACTGGCACATAAGGGGGGACTAATGGCACATAAGGGGGGGCTACTGGCACATAAGTGGACTACTGGCACATAAGAGGGACTACTGGCACGTAAGGGGGCTACTGGCACATAAGGGGACTACTGGCACATAAGGGGGACTACTGGCACTTAAGGGGACTGCTACTGGCACATAAGGGGGGACAGGCTACTGGCACATAAGGGGACTAATCGCACATAAGGGGGGACTAATGGCACATAAGGGGGGGTACTTGCACATAAGGGGGGGCGGCTACTGGCACATAATGGGGGCTACTGGCACGTAAGGGGGGCTACTGGCACATAAGGGGGGGTGGCTAGTGGCACAAAAGCGGGGACTACTGGCACATAAGGGGGACTACTGGCACATAAGGGGGGAGGCTACTGGCACATAAGGAGGGACGGCTACTGGCACATAAGGGGGGACGGCTACTGGCACATAAGGAGGGACGGCTACTGGCACATAAGGGGGGACGGCTACTGGCACATAAGGGGGGACTACTGGCACATATGGGGGGCTACTGGCACATGGGGGAAGAGAGGCACATATTACTGGCACATGTGGTGGCATGGAGAGGCACGTGTTACTGGCACATTATTATGGGGCACTATGGGGGCTTCTACTGAGGCCACAAAGAATGGGTATTTTATATGGGGGGCTCTGTGTGGTACTAGTATAACCAGGGGTATTATCTGTTTCTGCAGTGTAGTATTGGGGAGCACAGCGGCACAGTATTGGGGGTAGTAGGATGATTTGTCCAGAAGATGGGAGGATGATGGAAAAGTAGTAAACTAAGATTTTTTTTTTTGTTAAACTGCAGAGATGGAAAATGGCGACAACATGGCGGTCTGGTCTGAAGGTCTGAAAGGAGAAGACGAGGACAGAAAACATCTACATCAAAAAAGACATAATAGGTAAGTGCCCTGTATTTCTGTAGTGATGGGATCAGAGGCATAACGATGGCGGTGTGACCAGGTAGTGGAGGCGGGATATAGGTGTGGCTGGAGGTATAACATGGGCATGGCTGGAGGTAGGGCATGGGTGGGGCCTGAAAGGGGGCCCTTGATTTGTTTTGCTCGGGGGCCCTGAGGGTTCTCAGTCCGCCCCTGATCATTCCAATTTTATTAAGGTGTATCCATATAAATGGCCCACCCTGTATATTGAAGAGACTAGGGCCCAATACTGACGGTGACCCAATCTGAGTGTATACCTTTAATAACCACCCTCTGTTTTCTATCACTGAGCCAGTTACTTACCCACATACAGACATTTTCTCCTAGTCCAAGCATTCTCATTTTATATACTAAGCTTGTATGTGGTACAGTGTCAAATGCGTTGGAGAAGTCAAGATATATGAAATCCATTAACTCAACCCGGTCAAGTCTAAAAGTTACCTCCTCATAGAAACTGATTGAATTAGTTTGACATGACCGATCCCTCATGAATTATTTTCATTGAAGTACTCCAAGATAGCATCTGTTAGAAAACCTTCAAACAGTTTACCCACGACAGATGTTAAATTTACCCTCCTATAGTTTCTGGACCCCTTTTAGAATATTAGCATCACATTTGCTAAGTGCCAATCCTGAGGAACGTTTCCTTTCAATATAGAGTCCTTAACTTCTTCCCGACCGCCGAACGCACGGATGCGTCCAGGCGGCGGCAGGTTTATTCCTCCTGGACGCATCCGTGCGTCATCTCGCGAGAGCCGAGATCTGCTGTGAACAGCGCACGCCGCGGCTGCGTTCACAGCAGAGCGCGGCTCTGCAGTTGTACTACAGCCTGCCAGCAATGATCAATCGCTGGCAGGCTGTAAATGTAAAATAAATGAGATCAAAGTGGTATATCAGACGCTGTGTTGCTAACAGCGTCTGATATACCTAATACCTGGTCCTCTGGTGGTCCCATTTACTGGGATCGACCACCAGAGGACCAGGTAACTAATGTAAAGTTGCACCAAACACTACACTAACCCCCCACCCCCCTCACTTTATAACTACTATTAACCCTTTGTTAACCCCTGATCACCCCATATAGACTTCCTGATCACCCCCTGTCACTGATCACCCCCTGTAAGGCTCTATTCACATGTCCATATGTGTTTTGCGGATCCACGACGCGGATCCGCAAAACAAGGACACCCGGCAATGTGCTTTACGCATTTTGCAGATCCGCACATTGCCAGAACTATATAGAAAATGCTTTTTCTTGTACGCAATTGCGGACAAGAAAAGGACATGTTCTATATTTTTGCGAACGGAAGTGCAGACCCGTAAGTGCGGATTCGCAATTCCGGATCCGAGCGGGACAAAGTCTGTCCCCATAGAAATGAATGGGTCCGCAATTCCGTTCCGCAAACAGAATTTCGGACGTGTGAATGGAGCATAAGGGTCCCTTATCACCACCAGTTAGCTAGCTACTTGTTAGGTAGCTAGCGCCCAGCCCACCGCAGTCACTGATTTGGCCGAGATTTTTCATCCACATTGATTGATGCGAATGAAAAATCTGTGCAGTTCATTTTTTTTTTTTTCAGCGCAGAGGCTGAACGGACAAAAATCTCATTACCCGTATGCTCAATATACGGAGAATCGCAGAAACTCCTAATGCTGGCCATACGTGTAATGATTGCGGAGGCCCTCAAATGCCAGGGCAGTACAAAAACCTCACATGTGACCCCATTTTAGAAAGAAGACACCCCAAGGTATTCTGTGAGGGGTATGGTGAGTTCATGCAAAATTTTATTTTTTGTCACAAGTTAGTGGAATATGAGACTTTGTAAAAAAAAAAAAAAAAATCAATTTCCGCTAACTTGTGCCAAATTTTTTATTTTTTCTGTGAACTCGCCATGCCCCTCACAGAATACCTTGGGGTGTCTTCTTCCACAATGGGGTCACATGTGGGGTATTTATACTGCCCTGGCATTTTAGGGGCCCCTAAAGCGTGAGAATCCAAATGCGTAAAAATGTCCTGTGAAATCCTAAAGGTACACATGGGAATTTGGGCCCTTGCGCATCTTGCCTGAAAAAAGTGTCACTCATGTGGTATCGCCGTACTCAGGAGAAGTAGGGCAATGTGTTTTAGGGTGTATTTTTACATATACCCATACTGGGTGAGAGAAATATCTCTGTAAATGACAACTTTTAATTTTTTTTATACAAGGTTGTCAATTTACAGCGATATTTTCACACAAAGTATGGGTATATGTAAAAATACACCCCAAAACACATTGCCCTACTTCTCCTGAGTACGGCGATACCACATGAGTGACACTTTTTGCAGCCTGGGTGCGCAAAGGGGCCCAAATTCCAACGAGTACCTTTAGCTTTTACATGACTGCTCACAGTTTAGCCCCGCCCAAAATGCCAGAACAGTACAAACACCCACAAGTGACCCCATTTTGGAAAGAAGACACCCCAAGGTATTCACTGAGGGGCATAGTGAGTCCGTGAAAATTTAACTTTTTGTCAAAAGTTAGCAGAAAGGGAGACTTTATGAGAAAAACTATAAAAATCAATTTCCGCTAACTCGTGCCAAAAAAAAATCTTCTATGAACTCGCCATGCCCCTCATGGAATACCTTGGGGTGTCTTCTTTCCAAAATGGGGTCACATGTGGGTATTTATACTGCCCTGGCATTTTAGGGGCCCTAAAGCGTGAGAAGAAAAATGCGTAAAAATGCCATCCTAAAAGGTACTCATTGGTTTTAGGCCCTTTGCGCATCTTGGCTGCAAAAAGTGGCACACATGTGGTATCGCCGTACTCTGAAGAAGTAGGGCAATGTGTTTTGGGGTGTATTTTACATATACCCATGCTGGGTGAGAGAAATATCTCTGTAAATTGACAACTTTGAATAAAAAATGTAAAAAGTTGTCGTTTACAGCGATATTTCTCACACTCCAGCATGGGTATATGTAAAAATATACCCCAAAACACATTGCCCTACTTCTCCTGAGTACGGCGATACCACATGTGTGCAACTTTTTGCAGCCTGGGTGCGCAAAGGGCCCTAAAACCAATGAGTACCTTTAGGATTTCACAGGGCATTTTTACGCATTTGAATTCTCACGCTTTAGGGCCCCTAAAATGCCAGGTCAGTATAAATACCCCACAAGTGACCCCATTTTGGAAATAAGACACCCCAAGGTATTCCGTGAGGGGCATGGCGAGTTTACAGAATTTTTATTTTTGGGCACAAGTTAGCGGAAATTTATATATTTTTTTTTTGTTTTTTTTTTACAAAGTCTCTTATTTCACTAACTTGTGACAAAAATAAAATTTTACATGAACTCACCATACCCCTCACAGAATACCTTGGGGTGTCTTCTTTCTAAAATGGGGTCACATGTGGGGTATTTATACTGTCCTGGCATTTTAGGGGCCCCTAAAGCGTGAGAAGAGGTCTGGAATCCAAATGCGTAAAAATGCCCTGTGAAATCCTAAAGGTACTCATTGGTTTTAGGGCCCCTTTGCGCATCTTGGCTGCAAAAAGTGTCACTCATGTGGTATCGCCGTACTCAGGAGAAGTAGGGCAATGTGTTTTGGAGTGTATTTTTATATATACCCATACTTTGTGTGAGAAATATCGCTGTAAACGACAACTTTTAAAAAAATTTATACAAAGTTGTCAGTTTACAGAGATATTTCTCTCACCCAACATGGGTATATGTAAAAATACACCCCAAAACACATTGCCCTACTTCTTCTGAGTACGGCGATACCACATGAGTGACACTTTTTGCAGCCTGGGTGCGCAAAGGGGCCCAAATTCCAACGAGTACCTTTAGGTTTTACAGGGCTGCTCACAATTTAGCCCCGCCCAAAATGCCAGAACAGTAAACACGCCACAAATGACCCCATTTCGAATAGTAGACACCCCAAGGTATTCACTGAGGGGCATAGTGAGTCCGTCTGAGATTTTTTTTTTTTGCCAGAAGTTAGCAGAAATGGAAACTTTATTATTTTTATTTTTTTCCTCAGAAAGTGTCATTTTCCGCTAACTTGTGAAAAAAATGAAATGATACATGAACTCACCATGCCCCTCCGCGAATACTTTGGGGTGTCTTCTTTCTAAAATGGTGTGATTTGGGGGTTATTTATACTATCCTGGCATTCTAGCACCTGAAGAAACATGACAGGTGCTCAGAAAGTCAGAGCTGCTTCAAAATGCCGAAATTCACTTTTTTGCACCATAGTTTGTAAACGCTATAACTTTTACCCAAACCAATAAATATACACTTATTGGACTTTTTTTATCAAAGACATGTAGAACAATAAATTTAGAGAAAATGTATATAGAAATGTAGTTTTTTTGAAAAATTTTACAACAGAAAGTGAAAAATGTCATTTTTTGCAAAAATGTCGTTAAATTTTTATTAATAGCAAAAAAAGTAAAAATGTCAGCAACAATGAAATACCACCAAATGAAAGCTCTATTAGTGAGAAGAAAAGGAGGTAAAATTCATTTGGGTGGTAAGTTGCATGACGGAGCAATAAACGGTGAAAGTAGTGTAGTGCGGATTTGTAAAAAGTGGCCTGGTCATTAAGGGTGTTTAAGCTAGGGGGGCTGAAGTGGTTAAATATCAGAAATATGGGTCTGGCTATGACATTACTTAATTCTCTTAGGATACGGGGGTGTATGCTATCTTGTGCCGGAGATTTGTCTATTTTAATCTTTTTAAGACGTAGCTCCACTTCTTCCTAAGTCAGACAGGCCACTTTTAATGGGGAATTTATTTTTACATTCTGCATTTTATCTGCCTCAGTGAATACAGTGGAGAATTTTTTTTTTAATAGCTTTGCTTTCTCCTCATTACTCTTTGCAACTCCACTCTCATCACTCTGTAAAGAGCCGACACCTTCAGATTTATACTTTTTACCATTTATATAATTGAAGAATATTTTCACTCTCTTTGGCAATGAATCTCTCTGTCTCCAGTTTGGCTGCTTTTATTTGTCTTTTACATATTTGTTTTTAAATGTTTCCTTGCTACCCTCCTGTTTCAGTGATTTAAATGCTTTCTTTTTGTCATTTATTGCTTTCTTTACATTTCTATTTATCCACATTGGTTTTTTTTCTTTTTCCTTACCCTTTTATTCCCATAAGGGATGTACCTCTCACAATTAGAGTTTAGGATGGTTTTAAAAATATCCAATTTTTGCACTTTTATTTTTGAGGACATTGTCCCAGTTAGTGAAACTAATGGCCCTTGTTAGCTAGTCAAATTTAGCTTTTTTTGTGGTATTTTTGTGCCTCCCTGAAGAATCATTCTTTTGAATGACAATTGGAAGGTTATTATTTTATGGTCACTATTTCTCTGGTATTAGTCAGGCTTTTGCCATTAGTGTACATACAATTAAGAGGTTTTTGTATAATTTTTACCCTACAATTTTCCTTATGAACTGTTCTAGTCCCTCCATTTCTCATTAGCTCGCCCCTGGTCTCTATCTACACTATCTTCCCTTCCTATAATGTAATTACCCCCCAGTCCCTAGTTTAATCACTCCTCCAACCTTCCTGCCATCTTCTCACCCAAAACAGCTGCACTTTCCTGACTGAGATGCAGCCCATCCCTACGATAGAGCCTGTAGTCAACAGAGAAGTCAGCACAGTTCTCCGCTTGTGACCTAAATCCCTTAAATCATTTTTAATGATGTTCCACCTACCTCTTTGTCATTGGTACCGATATGGACCATCACCACTGGATCTTCACCAGCCCCTCCCAGTAATCTATGAACCCGATCCGTGATATGTCGAACTCGAGCGCCAGGAAGACAACACACTGATGATCCCGGTCTTTTTGACAGATTGTCCTATCTGTACCACTAATACAAAATACACAGCACTAACAAGTATGGTAAAAAATGTCTCTCAGGTACATGCATATACTAGGTTTATTGCTTGCTCAGATGCATAACTTGAAGCTTCTGGAGCCCCATGCAGAATCAATAACAAGATCCCTAAACTAAGTGAAGTTGCTACCTGCTACCCCTACAGTAACACCATTCTGTGTATTTTTCAGTGCTGATAATCTCCGCACTTTGTAGCTGGTATGTTGAACAGCAGTCAGCCTCAAGCCTCATTTAGAAGGCAGTTATCCATGTTATAAGGGAGCCATGCTGGCTTTTCCAGCTGTTTCATCAGATTAGAGCATTGTTCATTCTTATGAATCCGCAGTGTTTATCCCTTTTTTGCAATTACGGTACTTTATGAAAACAGAAAATGTTAATAGGTCTACATATTTTTATAGTAAAATCCAGCCATTTCTAAAGGGTTTTATGTGTAAATAAATTAAAAGAAGGAACACTAGGGGTTAAACATAAGCCACCCTCATCCTCACCAATCCCCTGGCACTGCTCCTTCACTTTCTGGTCCCAGTAAAACACATCAGAAACACCCACTCAGCTATCACTTGCTTGGCTGAGAAGCCCATTCTTGGCATTTCTGGCAAGTTTAGATGGGACTAGAAAATGAATAGCAACGGGGACAGAAGCAGCATAAGAATGGTAATGGCGGGGGAAAAGTAGGGCTGAGTATAGTTTTTTTTTTATTTTAACCCTTTGTGTTCCCTTTTTGACAAATGTATTTCCCCCTAAAAAAAACCTAAATACACTCCTCAATGCTGACGTTACAAAACCAAGAAAGACAAGCCATAAAGTTATTTTCAAGCACCTAGCTCCAATCTGTGGCATGTGGAAGGGCCATAATAAACAGATTGAAAGGAAAGTTTTTTAGCTACATGAAACCTCAAAAATTGGATTAAGTTGTAATTGGTGACTGCGGAATGCCTCCCGTTTATCGACGTGCCAGTTATCACCAGTTGCCGCAAACAAAGAGGCACGGAATCCTTCAACTGAGAGGCCTTGGTTTATCACTTTGGCAGATTGCTACGTGCCTAGACAGAGATGTCAGCACTGTTCAACTTTGTGTGCCACGGCGTTCGAGAGAACAATGATGAAATGGAATGACAGCAAGGGGTGCTTGCTTTTTTGCAGGATGTGTTGTGCTTTCGAATGGCACCATTTTCTAGTGAATGCAATGTAGTGGCAAGCTACAAAACAATTGCAATGGGGTGGAATTGGAAAAAACACAATTACAGTTCAATAGGTTTTGTTTTTACGTAATTTCTTATGGGGAAGCGCTCATTAGTACCGGAGGACCAGGAAGCAGTCAAGGCTCTGTACTCACCGCTTTCTGGTCCACGGCTGTTGGCTGTGAAGGCTGCGCACAGTGTAAGGGCGCTCTGAGACCTCATGCTGTGCGCGCCAGTTCACGGCACAGCCGACAGCAGGAGGAAGAGGATCGTGATGTACGTGAGGAGCGGCAGCGTCCAGGAGGAGGAGAGGTAAGTGTTTTTTTATTTTATAAAACATGAGGCTGCTGGGGGCATAATGGGGGCTAAGAGGCATAATGGGGGGTAAGGCATAATGGCTGATAATTGGGGTTGAGAGGCATAATGGGGACTGAGGCATAATGGCTGATAATGGGGGCTGAGAGGCATAATAGGGGCTGAGGCATAATGGCTGATACTCGGGGCTGTGAGGCATAATGTGGGCTGAGGCATAATGGGGGCTGAGAGGCATAATGGGGCTGAGGCATAATGGCTGATAAAGGGGGCTAAGAGGCATAATGGCTGATATGGGGGATGATGAGAGGCATGGGGCTCTTATCAGAGGTCTGATTGGAGGACATTTACTGTACATTGGGGTCTGAGCTGAGGTCTTATTGGGGTCTTATTAACATTGGGGGTCTGATTAGGGCTGTCAGCTGAGGTCTGATTAACATTGGGGGGTCTGAAAAATATTTTTTTCTTATTGTCCTCCTCTAAAACCTAGGTGCGTCTTATAGGGCGAAAAATGCGGTATTTTTTTTGCGTTGTATGTATGAATTTTTGATCACTTTTTATTAAATTTTTTTGAGAAGTGACAAAAAAATGCCAAACTGGCCATTCCATTATGGGATACATTTTTCAGACATATTTTTACTCTGGGGAAAGTGGGGGAGATTTGAAATTAGTTTTATTTATTTTTTATATTTTTACAAACTTTTTTTTTTTTTAGGCCCCCAATGGCCTAACAACATGCAAGCATTAGACTGCCATTTGTATTTATCAATGAAATTTAATCCATTACTAAATAGAAAATTCAGTATATTCAAACGTGGCGCTGCCACCTGCAGGCCTACATTAGAATATACCTGTGATAGGCATCTGAGCTTCCAGCAGGCTCCGGCCTACCATTACCAAAGAACAACTTCCCTGATCTCAGTGAAGGGAAGCTGTTAAGGGCATGGGACCGCACCTTTCCCAGATTTTCACTCCCCAGATGCTGTGGTCACAATTGACCACATCATCTGAGATTTTAAATATCTGTGATCGACATTATTGTCAATCTCAGACTTTAGCCCAGATCTCTCCTGTTTAAAACAGCAGAAACCCCACTGCTATGGCGACCGCCGCTCTTGCTAGTGGATGCCATATTTAAGGTGATGACTTCTGCCGTACATGTATTCAAGGGGCTAAAATCCACACAACAAGTTATGTGCTGATTCCAATGCGGATACTTTCCACAGTGAGTGGATAAAATTTGTAAAAATATCATCCACTTTGCTACTACTATAAACGCTATAGGTTTTCTGCATGCAATTCCGCCAAAGAAAATCAGCAGCATTTAAGCAATGTATGGCCATACCCTTAGGCCCCTTTCACACGAGCGAGTTTTCCGCGTGGGTGCAATGCGTGAGGTAAACGCATTGCACCTGCACTGAATCCGTACCCATTCATTTCTATGGGGCTGTGTACATGAGCGGTGATTTTCCCGCATCACTTTTGCGTTGCGTGAAAATCGCAGCATGCTCTATATTCTGCGTTTTTCACGCAACGCAGGCCCCATAAAAGTGAATGGGGCTTCGGGAAAATCGCAAGCATCCGCAAGCAAGTGCGGATGCGGTGCGATTTTCCCGCATGGTTGCTAGGAGACGATCGGGATGGGGACCCGATCTTTATTATTTTCCCTTATAACATAGTTATAAAGGAAAATAATAGCATTCTCAATAGAGAATGCAAAGTAAAAAGGGCAAGAGAGGATTAAAAATAATAAAAAAAACTAACTCACCCCCTCCATTTGATCGCGTACCTGCCGGTTACCGGGCTCCTGTTCTGTCTTCAGCCGGGAAGGGGGTGAAGGACCTTCAGTGACATCACTGGGTCACATGGTCCAATCACCTGCTTCCATCATGGAAGCAGGTGATTGGACCATGTGACCCAGTGACGTCACTGAAGGTCCTTCACCCCCCGCCTAGCTGAATACAGACAGAACACCGGCAGTTACGCGATCAAATGGAAGAGGTGAGTTTATTTTTTAATTATTTTTAACCCTCTATTGCCTTTTTTACTTTGCATTCTCTATTGAGAATGCTATTATTTTCCTTTATAACTATATTATAAGGGAAAATAATAAAATCTACAGAATACTCAACCCGAAACCGGACTTCAGTGATGAAGTCCGGCTTTGGGTCTGGGTACCAAACATGCAGATTTTTCACACGCGCGTGCAAAACGCATTACAAAAGTTTGCACACGCGCTGAAAAATCGGGCATTTTCCCGCAACGCACCCGCCTCTTATCCGGGCGTCAAACATGACGCCCGTGTGAAAGAGGCCTTAGAGTCTGGTATATTGCTTTGACAAGGCTGCTTATAATGGTGCATTCTAATAGTTTGTATAGTAGAAAGTGTTACGGTATGACCATACATCACCGGATGGGATACGGTTGCTGTGCAAGCCACATGGGAAACATATTAACTGATAAGAAACAAATTGTTTATCAGGTGTTTTGTTGGGGAATCTGTCACTAGGATTCTGGACTATTTCCTGCAGTAATACATGAGTAGTACTGAAGATAAGGAGTCCAGATCATCAATTTTTATTTTCCTACTGACCCTATAGCTCCGCTGTCAGCACTCAAGACTGTGCTGAAATACATAGTCAGGACTGTTGTGCTGCGCTAACATAATAGAGAGGACTCATGTGCGCATGTACAGCAGTCCTGACAATGTATTTTAATGCCACTCTGAGCGCTGACAGTGGATGAATGGGGGGGAGGCAGTAGGAAAATATAAAATAGTGATCTGAACTCCATATCTGCAGTACTACTCATGTATTACTGCAGTTAATAGTCCAGAATCCTGGTGAAAGATTCCCTTAAATGGCTGCATGGTTTTGCAGGTTACCAAATGAAAAAACACATACATAAAATAAATTAATCTTTTATTAATGCATAATGACCAATATATTACAACAACAACATTAAAATAGCAGCAAAATAGAAGGTGCAATGATAAAAAGCGGGGGGCTTCCCCCTTGAGGAAGCGTCAGCGAAACGCGTGTCGGGGTACGGGTGTCTCTCCAGTCCACGGCTAGTATGGGGGAGTCATTTCTTTTTTTTTTTTTTTTTTTTTTTTTTTAAAAAAATTTTTATTAATATTGCGTCATGACCATAAAGTATCTCAAAAATACACAATAGTAATATATCAATTCTAGACATTCACAGTCCACAGTTGACATAAGATAATTGCAAGTCGGTCTCACAGTACATGTAAATTGACAATTTGTATATATCACGACGCAACAAAACATTTTCTTTTTTTTTTTTTTATTCCCTCTCCCCCCACTTAATCCCCCCACCCACATCAAACCCCTAACCATAATCTCAATCAAAACCGTGGCAAAGATCTCTCTGGGTCCCACACTCCCAATTCGGATACATTTCCCCAATCTGATCCCATAGAGTCATTTCAATCATTATTGTTTATGTTAGTATGCTTGAACAATTATATTGGGTGGTGTGACTTTGGTTGTCTAGCGCCCCCCTTTTGCTGTATTTTTATAGATTTAAAGGCAGTTGGGACCCAGATAATTAACTATTTCTGGTGCCATACAACAAGTTGGGATAATGTGGTCCATTGAAGTTGTATTTAAGCACAGCGCACTTTCACCTTTAACCGTGGTTCCTGGGGAGCCCCCCGCTTTTCATCATTGCACCTTCTATTTTGCTGCTATTTTAATTTTATTGTTGTAATATATTGGTCATTATGCATTAATAAAAGAATTTATTTTATGTATGTGTTTTTTCTTTGGTGTCAGTATATACTGCTACATACATAGCATGTGATTTGGAATGTGAGGTTACCATTAGAGATGAGCGAACACCTGGATGTTCGGGTTCGAGAAGTTCGGCCGAACTTCCCGAAAATGTTCGGGTTCGGGATCCGAACTCGAGCCGAACTTTATCCCGAACCCGAACCCCTTTGAAGTCAATGGGGACCCGAACTTTTAGCCACTAAAAAGGCTGTAAAATAGTCCAGGAAAGGGCTAGAGGGCTGCAAAAGGCAGTAAAATGTAGGTAAATGCCCTGCAAAAAAATGTGGATAGGGAAATGAATTAAAATAAAATAAAATAAATAAAAATTAACCAATATCAATTGGAGAGAGGTCCCATAGCAGAGAAACATGCGTCATATCACCCACCACTGGAGAAGGCCACTTTCAGTTATTTCGGCCCCAGCACCCAGACAGAGGAGAGAGGTCCCACAGCAAGGAATAAGGCGTCATATCACCCACCACTGGAGAAGGCCACTTTCAGTTATTTCGGCCCCAGCACCCAGACAGAGGAGAGAGGTCCCACAGCAAAGAATAAGGCGTTATATCACCCACCACTGGAGAAGGCCACTTTCAGTTATTTAGGCCTCAGCTCCCAGATTGAGGAGAGGTTCATTCAACTTTGGGTTGCACCGCAAGATCATGGTAAAGTTAAAAAAATGAGGATTCAATAAAGAAGTGCCCCGGAGTACAAGAATACATGGTTGAGGGGGAGGCAGTTATAAATGTCTATTCTGCACAAGGGAGGGACAGGTCCTGTGGGATCCATGCCTGGTTCATTTTTATGGACGTCAGCTTGTCCACGTTGGCTGTGGACAGGCGGCTACGTTTGTCAGTAATGATGCCCCCTGCCGTGCTGAATACACGTTCAGACAAAAACGCTGGCCGCCGGGCAGGCCAGCACCTCCAAGGCATAAAATGCTAACTCTGGCCATGTGGACAATTTGGAGACCCAGAAGTTGAATGGGGCCAAACCATCAGTCAGTACGTGGAGGGGTGTGCAGACGTACTGTTCAACCATGTTAGTGAAATGCTGCCTCCTGCTAACACATTCCGTATCAGGTGGTGGTGCAGCTAGCTGGCCGTGACACAGCTGGGTTGGCGACCTCTTGCTCCTCCTCTGCCTTCGCCTTGGGCTTCCACCTGTTCCCCTGTGACATTTGGGAATGCTCTCAGGACCACGTCTACTAGCGTGCGCTTGTACTCGCGCATCTTCCTATCACGCTCCAGTGCAGAAAGTAAGGTGGGCACATTGTTTTTGTCCCGGGGATCCAGCAGGGTGGCAACCCAGTAGTCCGCACACGTTAAAATGTGGGCAACTCTGCTGTCGTTGCGCAGGCACGGCAGCATGTAGTCGCTCATGTGTGCCAGGCTCCCCAGAGGTAAGGACAAGCTGTCCTCTGTGGGAGGCGTATCGTCATCGTCCTCCATATCCCCCCAGCCACGCACCAGTGATGGGCCTGAGCTATGTCGGGTGCCACCCTGCTGTGAACCTGCTTCCTCCTCATCCTCCTCCACCTCCTCCTCATCCTCCTCGTCCTCCAGTAGTGGGCCCTGGCTGGCCACATTTGTACCTGGCCTCTGCTGTTGCAAAAAACCTCCCTCTGAGCCACTTCTGACAGACTGGCCTGAAAGTGCTAAAAATGACCCCTCATCCTCCTCCTTTTCCTCCTGGGCCACCTCCTCTTCCATCATCGCCCCAAGCGTTTTCTCAAGGAGACATAGAAGTGGTATTGTACTGCTGATAACGGTGTCATCGCCACTGGCCATGTTGGTGGAGTACTCGAAACAGCGCAACAGGGCACACAGTTCTCGCATGGAGGCCCAATCATTGGTGGTGAAGTGGTGCTGTTCCGCAGTGCGACTGATGCGTGCGTGCTGCAGCTGAAACTCCACTATGGCCTGCTGCTGCTCGCACAGTCTCTCCAGCATGTACAAGGTGGAGTTCCACCTGGTGGGCACGTTGCATATGAGGCGGTGAGCGGGAAGGCCAAAGTTCCGCTGTAGCGCAGACAGGCGAGCAGCGGCAGGATGTGAACCCTGGAAACGCGCACAGATGGCCCGCACTTTATGCAGCAGCTCTGACATGTCGGGGTAGTTGTGAATGAACTTCTGCACCACCAAATTCAGCACATGCGCCAGGCAAGGGATGTGCGTCAAACCGGCTAGTCCCAGAGCTGCGACGAGATTTCGCCCATTATCGCACACCAACAGGCCGGGCTTGAGGCACACCGGCAGAAACCACTCGTCGGACTGTTGTTCAATACCCCGCCACAACTCCTGCGCGGTGTAGGGCCTGTCCCCCAAACATATGAGTTTCAGAATGGCTTGCTGACGTTTACCCCGGGCTGTGCTGAAGTTGGTGGTGAAGGTGTGTGGCTGACTGGATGAGCTGGTGGAAGCAGAGGAGGAGGAAGCCGAGTAGGAGGAGAAGGCTACAGGAGGCAAAGAATGATGCCCTGCGATCCTTGGCGGCGGAAGGACGTGCGCCAAGGAACTCTCCGCCTGGGGCCCAGCCGCCACTACATTTACCCAGTGTGCAGTTAGAGAGATATAGCGTCCCTGGCCGTGCTTACTGGTCCACGTATCTGTGGTTAGGTGGACCTTGCCACAGATGGCGTTGTGCAGTGCACACTTGATTTTATCGGATACTTGGTTGTGCAGGGAAGGCACGGGGCACGGCTGTCTTGGAGAAGTAGTGGCGGCTGGGGACAACATACTGTGGGACAGCCATGGACATCAGCTGTTTGAAGCTGTCTGTGTCCACCAGCCTGAATGACAGCATCTCAAAGGCCAGTAGTTTAGAAATGGTGGCATTCAGGCCCAGGGCTCGAGGGTGGCTAGGTGGGAATTTACACTTTCTCTCCAAGGTTTGTGAGATGGAGAGCTGAACGCTGCCGTGTGACATGGTGGAGATGCTTGGTGACGCAGGTGGTGGTGTCGGTGGCACATCCTCTGTTTGGTGGGCGGCAGGTGCCAACGTTCCTCCCGAGGCAGAGGAAGAGGCCGTGGCAGCAGCAGAAGGGGGAGCCAGAGTGAGTTCCTTGCTTTTAAGGTGTTTACTCCACTGCAGTTCATGCTTTGCATGTAGATGCCTGGTCATGCAGGTTGCGCTAAGGTTCAGAACGTTAATGCCTCGCTTCAGGCTCTGATGGCACAGCGTGCAAACCACTTGGGTCTTGTCGTCAGCACATTGTTTAAAGAAGTGCCATGCCAGGGAACTCCCTGAAGCTGCCTTTGGGGTGCTCGGTCCCTGGTGGCGGTGGCCAGTAGCAGGCGAACTTTCTTGGCGGCGGCTGTTCTGCTTTTGCCCCCTGCTCCCTCTTTTGCTACGCTGTTGGTTCGGTTTCACAACTGCCTCTTCCTCTGAACTATGAAGGTCAGTGGCACGACCTTCATTCCATGTGGGGTCTAGGACCTCATCGTCCCCTGCATCGTCTTTCATGCAGTCTTCCTCCCTGACCTCCTGTTCGGTCTGCACACTGCAGAAAGACGCAGCAGTTGGCACCTGTGTTTCGTCATCATCAGAGACGTGTGGACTCCGATGAGGTGGTATTCCCATGTCCTCATCATCAGGAAACATCAGTGGTTGTGCATCAGTGCATTCTTTGTCTTCCACCACTGGGGAAGGGCTAGGTGCAGGGGCGTAACTACCGGGGAAGCAGGGGAAGCGGCTGCTTCGGGGGCCGGACTGACAAGGGGCCCGGCGCCAGGCAGCACATGACCTCTCCTCTGCTTCCCCGGTAATCAGCAGCGTGCGCTAATTGCCGACAGTGCGACACTGAGAATCGCACTCTCAGACTGTCTGCTGTGCCGGGCCCCCCCTCCCTACCCACCCCTTCACAGTTTGGCTCGCCCCCCCTTTAGTTACTAGACACTTCTACAGTGCATTGTCCCGCGGCCGGAATGATCGCAATCGCAACCTCCTCGCATGCGCGGGCACGGTGCTGTAATCCTATCTTGCAGCCGGGCAGGGCAGGGCAGGGAGGCAGGACTGGAGACGGGGAGGTGGTGCTGGCCGAGTTGCCAATGTGGCGATGGAAAAGGGGAGATATGTGTAATATAAAAATGTTCTTCAATGCATCAAGGAGCACAATGATCTCGTAATACCTTATTGTTGTGCTTGTATTTATGTAGTCTTATATGTGACATCTTGTGCTTAGGGACATGAGGCCGTTGTGCAACCCTTATGGAGGGCAGCACGACAGGGAGGAAGATGGGTATGGATGTGGCAATTAGGGTGGTAGTTAGCCCCAATGCTCACGGTGGCCATGTCCTGCTCCCTCACTCCCAAGGCGGTTACAGTGAAGAGGGGACCATGGGATGATATACATAGGTCTCCCCAGGGCACACTCAGGTTGTGGACTCCTGTCCAGTGGAAGGTGGGGTGCCCTGGGTGTCAGATTGTGGTTTAAGGACAGGAGACCAGAGGAGATATAGAGGTGTGCGGGTTAACTTTAACCAGAAGAGCAAGTTCTAAACATCCAAATAATTGGAGGCAAAATTCTCAAAGAGAGAATTAAATAAAGGGGAATTAAATAAGGGAATTATCTCTAGGTCCCTTTTAGATTTACTTTCTAATATAACACTTTTCTACATTCCAATCCAGCCTAGGGGTGCAATTCCCCACAAAATATATATGTCTACAATTCCCACTGTGGGGGGTTTAGATCCTAAGACAGAAACACAATCTGTCACACTGGTATTACTGGGAGCTGGAAGCGTTTTGTCCCAGCCAAGGGCTGTGAAGTTCAGCAAGACATAAACGTGCATTACCTTCACAGACTACTTCCATGACCCCTCCTTTTTTGGCCTTCAACCTCAACCTTCTCAATAGTTATTTTCTACTATCAGTCTCATGGGTTCTCTGGAGTCCTCCCTGGGTCCCAAAATCCTGACTTTGTGTGCCAAAGGCCTGCATATAGCAGGAAGCTTCTTTTAATTAAACCAATTCCCTCTAATTCAATCCATAGAAAAGGGCCGTCCAGGTTAAGGGGGATGGAAATTAACCTTGTGATTCAGCCAGAAGTTATTTACAATCCACATAACACAGTATAACACCTGATAATACATTAGGAAATATGAAAAAACGTATAGGACCTAGGACACAGGTAGATTTTTTCTAGTTAGATTAAGGCATCAGATACCAAGATCTTTATATATAATATGTTATACAGTATGTTAAGAAACATGTAATATTAGGTAATTCATTGCAGTCTGAGAAGGCAGCCTATTGGGAATTGTTATAAACTGCATGAATATTTTATGCACCCATAGAAATATAATGTTAGTACGGGCTCATTATACAGAACTGGTTCAGTACTACAATCTATTACCAAATCCTTACAGGGAGCATCATGCCAATTGACACAAGGGGGCAAGCCGTCCCAAATCTCTGACAAACTGACATGGACGATTGACTGCTGACAGTTAAAGCAACTATTTTGTATTTTTCCTGTAATGTATATATTTTATAACAATTAGGCTACAAAATGGCTATACAACATTTTTAGTGTGGAGAGCATATTTTTGTCTTTCTTCTATGATGAGAACTCAGGGAATTTCATACAGTGAGGCTCTGTTCACATTTCTGTGATGACATCCGTGACAAGACAGTCAGTGTTTCATCATTTAATTCACTGAAGTGTGAACAAGGCCTAATGATTTGGAATACAAATGTTACATCAATTTTTTTCTGTTGAATTTATACAAAATCTGACACAAAAAAATGTATGGCTCCACATAAAACCAGAGGTATACGTATATACAGTAGAGGGTTCATGTATCTCTATGGCAGTCCTATTAGGCCTGGTACAAAACAAATCCGTACTACTGCTGTGTGCATAAGCCTTAAATCTGGAACATTTGCTAGATCTATTCCAAAAAAAACTGTCTGCACCAATTTTCATAATTAAGCACAACATGTGCAGTCGGGACCTTGTCAAGTTCAATGGTAATGAAATTACATAACTGCTGATGATATGGAGGATGTACGCTGTTACGCAATGTATCATGTCCTCTGTAAGATCTGAGGATCTGCAAACATGACAATACAGACACATTTTAATGCAATCTTTTGTGTCCCATATACAAGCTGGATAGAGTAGTAGTATTCTTCAATGGAATTAGTGACAGGATGGTCAGAAAAATGTCTGCTGCCATCATGATACTGCTACTATTAATAATAATTAGGGAGGAGCGAATCGACTTTGGATGAAACATCCAAAGTCAATTTGCATAATACTTCGTATGAATACTGTACGGAGCTAGCGCTCTGTACAGTATTAGAATGTATTGGTTCCTATGAGCTGAAGTTATTACTTCGTAAAGTCTCGCAAGACTTCGCATAATAACTTAATAAGAGTAGTAACATAGTAACATAGTAACATAGTAACATAGTATATAAGGCCGAAAAAAGACATTTGTCCATCCAGTTCGGCCAGTTTCCTGCAAGTTGATCCAGAGGAAGGCAAAAATCCCCTGTGAGGTAGAGCCAATTTTCTCCACTTAAGGGGAAAAAATTCCTTCCCGACTCCAATCAGGCAATCAGAATAACTCCTTGGATCAACGACCCCTCTCTAGTAGCTGTAGCCTGAAATATTATTACGCTCCAGAAATACATCCAGGCCCCTCTTGAATTCCTTTATTGTACTCACCATCACCACCTCCTCAGGCAGAGAGTTCCATAGTCTCACTGCTCTTACCATGAAGAACCCTTTTCTATGTTTGTGTACAAACCTTCTTTCCTCTAGATGCAGAGGATGTCCCCTCGTCACAGTCACAGTCCTGGGGATAAATAGATGATGGGAGAGATCTTTGTACTGACCCCTGATATATTTATACATAGTTATTAGATCTCCCCTCAGTCGTCTTTTTTCTAAAGTGAATAACCCTAATTTTGATTATTCCAGATTATTCCAGTTATTACTTTAGTTGCCCTCCTCTGAACCCTCTCTAGCTCTGCTATGTCTGCCTTGTTCACAGGAGCCCAGAACTGTACACAGTATACCATGTGTGGTCTGACTAGTGATTTATAAAGTGGTAAGACTATATTTTCATCACGGGCAGCTGCCTGACACTGGTTTTTACAGCTTAGTTTGTTATTTATTAAAATTCCTAGATCATTTTCCATGTCAGTGTTACTGAGTGTTTTACCATTAAGTATGTACGGGTGACTTGCATTATTCCTTCCCATGTGCATAACTTTACATTTGTCAGTGTTAAACCTCATCTGCCATTTCTCTGCCCAAGCCCCCAATCTATCCAGATCCCTCTGTAGCAGAAAACTGTCCTCTTCAGTGTTAATTACTTTACACAGTTTAGTGTCATCTGCAAAAATTGATATTTTACTGTGCAAGCCTTCTACAAGATCATTAATAAATATATTGAAGAGAATAGGGCCCAATACTGACCCCTGAGGTACCCCACTAGTGACAGTGACCCAATCTGAGTGTGTACTGTTAATAACCACTCTCTGTTTTCTATTACTGAGCCAGTTACTTACCCACATACAGATATTTTCTCCTAGTCCAAGTGTTCTCATTTTATATACTAACCTTTTGGGTGGTACAGTGTCAAATGCTTTGGAGAAGTCCAGATATATGACATCCACTGATTCACCCCGGTCAAGTCTAGAACTTAACTCCTCATAGAAACTGATTAAATTAGCTTGACATGACCGATCCCTCATGAAGCCATGCTGATATGGTGTAATTTGCTTATTTTCATTGAGATACTTCAAGATAGCATCTCTTACAAAACCTTCAAACAGTTTACCCACAACAGATGTTAAACTTACCGGCCTATAATTTCCAGGCTCTGTTTTTGGACCCTTTTTGAATATTGGCACCACATTTGCTATACGCCAGTCTGGTGGAACATTCCCTGTCAGTATGGAGTCCGTGAATATCAAAAATAAGGGTCTGGCTATAGTTGGATTTCCAGAAGGAGTTGAAGGCCGGCAGTTAGTGGAGCAACTTAAAGATTTGATTGTGGAAAATCTGGGCGGTGAATATTTTTTGTCTATGTTTCAAATAGAAAGAGCCCACCGGATCCCAGGGGGCAAACCCACCCCAGGGAGGCCGCCACGAGTAATCCTAATAAAACTGCTATTGTCGATGGATAGAGACATGATATTGAGAAGAGCTAGAGAGTGCTCATCTATTGACTATCAGGGTACAAAACTGTCATTCTTTCCTGATTTTGCGCGGCAGACCCAAGAGAAAAGGAGAAGTTTCACTGAGATAAAGAAACGTTTGGCGTCTAAGGATATTAAATATTCTCTTCAGTATCCAGCGAAATTGAGAGTGATTTATAATGGGACTGCCCAATTCTTTGAAAAACCGCAACAAGTGCTGGACTGGATGGAACAACTGGGCATATGAAATATCTTTCTGAAAGGAAATGAACTGAAATAAATTAGCGGGGGGCTGGAGGGGGGATGGGATAAGCGGGGGGGGGAGAACGGCCGGAAGATAGAGGTTTGCCGACTAGATCGGGCGGACCAACAGAGGGGGGGAGAGGGGATGGGTACTGGGTATTTTTTTTTTGTTTATAATTGATGTCTGTCAGAACCGTTAGAATTGTCTCTTGGAATGTTAGAGGCCTTGGGGAAAGGGTTAAGAGGCAGGCTATTATGGATGCATTAAAGAGATATCTTCCTGCAATTATCTGCATAGTGGAAACTCTACTTATTGATGAGTCTTTGACCCGTTTGACGACGGGATGGCATTCCCAATCCTACCATTCAACCTTTAGTAGTGCCTCTAGGGGCGTATCGGTCCTGATTCACAATTCTATAGATTTCTCTCTATTAGAATCCTATATAGATGATCAGGGTAGATTTATTTTTTTGTATGGTAGGCTCTATGGCCATAGCTATACTCTCGCTTTCTTCTATATACCTCCGCCATTTTCTGTGTATCCACTTATCCAACTATTGCGTTTTTTGGAAAAGAGACCAGAATGTCGGCTTGTGCTGATGGGAGATTTTAATGCTGTTATGGATCCTGAAAAGGACAGATTGTCTCTAGATGCAGAACTGGGAAGTAATATCCGTGGTTCTCCATTGCCTCAGTTCTGTTTGGAGGTTGGATTGGTGGATATATGGGAATATCTTGGCGGAGGAAAGAGAGTTTACTCCTGTGTTAGCAGAGGGGGTAGAGCAATGTCTAGGATTGATTTAGCGTTTACTAATGAGAGTAATTTGAATAATATTAGAAAGATACGATACGGAGTAAGAACAGTTTCAGACCACTCACCCGTTTCTATTGAGGTTTGCATTGGGGAGGATAAAGATAATAGGGACCTAGGCTTTAGGCTGAATCCATACTGGCTTACCATTATGGATAATTATCAGTCTATTAAAATACATGTATCCTCCTTTTGGGAAGTGAATCTCCCCTCTGCTAGAATCAATTCAGTTTGGGACGCCTTGAAAGCATATTTGAGGGGGGTTCTTATAAGTGACATTGCGGCTGTGAGGAGAACATTTAGGAAAAAAGAGGACGAATTGGTTAAGATCGTGGCATCCACAACTGAGCGTTTTACTGCTCAACCTAGCGAAAATAACAAAGAAGAGATGCAGAAGGCTAGTTGCTCTTTGGAGGATTTTGTAATGGAGAAAGCAAATCACAGATTGTTCTTTAAGGGACAAAAGTATTTCTCAGAGTCTGGACGTCCTGGTAAGCTCCTAGCCAGAATAATTACACAACAGGATAAGAAAAAGAAAGTTATAACCTCGATTCGTAAGTTAGATGGTGTAATCATATCAGAACCAGAGGAAATTAGAGAGACCTTTTTTCAATATTTTTCTCAGATTTACAGAGCTCCTCCTGGATTACCATCTGATTTGGTGAGGCAGTTCCTGGAGAGAATCCATCTTCCAATGATAACGGAAGCCCAAAAAAAATTTTGGGAAAGAGAATTGTCTCTTTTGGAGATCCAGGAGGCGTTAGACTCTATCTCTGGGAATTCGTCTCCAGGGTTAGATGGTCTTCCGTATGAATTCTATCGCAAGTATAGGGATGTTATTCTTCCTTATCTAATGGAGGTGTTCTCTGAAACCCTAAAGGGAGGGAGCCTACCACAGTCCATGATGGAAGCTTTGATAGTCTTAATTCCTAAAAAAGATAAAGATCCGCTGGATTTGAGTTCATATAGACCTATTTCCTTATTGAATTCGGATATTAAGATACTATCAAAAATTCTGGCTAGGAGGCTCTCCGGGGTTATGTCCTCTGTTATTCACCCAGACCAAAATGGCTTTATGCCAAAAAGGGGCACCCACCATAATTTGCATAGGTTTTATACTAACATCCAATCTCCTGGGAGTGGCGCCCGCTCTATTCTGTCATTGGATGCCACTAAAGCGTTTGACAGAGTCGAGTGGGGGTTCCTCTGGGAGGTGATGAAGAGGATGGGCTTTGGCCCTAAGTTTATGGCGATGGTGCAGTTGTTATACAAATGCCCAGTCGCTAGGATCAGGATTAATGACATACTGACAGAGAGCTTCGTACTGGGAAGAGGTACACGCCAAGAATGTCCCCTTTCCCCTCTTTTATTCAATATTTATATTGAACCCCTTGCAGCTAGTATTAGGCAGGACTTGAAAGTGGCTGGTTTCGGTGTAATGGGGGAGCAGGATCGTATATCTCTTTATGCAGATGATATCTTGTTTTTTATCCAGCAAACAGAAACTACACTCCCTCGAATTATGGAATTGGTCAATCTGTTTTCTGCCTCTTCCGGACTTGAGGTTAACTGGGAAAAAACTGCTCTTCTCCCTGTAGATGAATTGCGAGAATCGAGGGAAAACTCTATTATTAATCGGTTAATGATTTCTGACTCAATAAAATACCTGGGGATAATAGTTACTGCCAAAATTCAAGATTACCTACAACTTAATTTGCTTCCCTTATTGTTAAAAGTGAGATCTAAAATTAAGGTATGGCAAAAAATTCTGCCCGCAAGAGCAGATAGAATCTCATTAATAAAAATGGTGGTGCTTCCCCAGGTACTGTATGTTCTTCGCAATTCGCCTGTATGGATTGAAGATAAGTACTTTAGGTTGATAGAGCGGATGCTCAACGATCTGCTATGGGGGAGAAAGCGTGTGAGATTAAAGGCGCTATATTTTTCTATGCCCTACAATCGGGGAGGTCTTAACCTCCCCTATTTTAGGGGTTACTATATGGCCTCTCAACTCAGCTTTTTTTTTACGACTGGGAAAATAGCCATCTTTGTAGAAAATTGGTAAAAGACTCGGGTTTTTCTGATTTTTTTACAGTACTAGAGTCCGATTATTTAATTAATATACAAACTGGATATAAACCTTTCTGCAGGATGGCTATTAAAGCTTGGTTGGTTATAAAGGGCTGTTTTAAAGTTGAGGCATTACTAATTTGTACCCCATTATGGCATAACCAAAAACTTCTGAACTTAGAGGACCCTAATTGCAGGGAATACTGGAGGATGAAAAATATTCAATATGTACATCAGGTGGTTAGAAATGGTCAGATCCTGTCGCATATGGAGCTAAAACAAAAGTTAAATGTAGGTGAGGTGGCTTGGTATGCCTACTTTCAATTGAGGTCGGCACTTTTTAGCACTGCTGTTAGTCATTCACTTAACGTAGACACTCCTGAATTTCTGCACAATTTGATTAGTAAGAAAGGATGTATGAAAGTTAAACTCTCACATTGTTACAGGCACTTGATGAAAAAAAAATTTATGGATTGTCTTTCTCCAGGACAGAGATCCTGGTCTGATTTACTGTTTGAGGTGGGTTCCCCGGATTGGGAGAATATAGGTGATGGTTTAAGATTGGTTTCTCACAACTTCAACCATATCGTTGTTCAGTTTAATATTATACACAAAATATATTTTACACCTTTATGGCTTCACAGGAGAGGACTTAGAACTTCTTCGGACTGCCTTCGATGTGGGGACCCCGGGGCAGACCATCTTCATCTGTTCTGGGACTGTCCGATAGTGAACAAGTATTGGAGAATGGTTCAAATAGTTTTGGTTCAGAGGCTTAGTGTGAATATTCCTCTATCCCCAAAGATATGGGTTCTTGGTGATCTATCGGAAGTTAACTGCCAGCCCCCCAAGCGCCAATTGCTGACCGAAGTGATGTTTTTGGCTAGGCTTCTCATAGCCAGAGAATGGTGCTCCTCCTCTGTTCCAGAGTGCAACCATTGGCTAAGCTTAGTTAAGAAGGTGAAAAGCTATGAGAAGGTGTTGTACAGACAAAGAGGCTCTTCTATCAAATGGAGTATTATTTGGATGGATTGGGACAATTAAGAGGTTTATCTTTTTTTTTTTTTTTTTTCCTGCGGGGTTGAGAGGGGGAGAGGGGGGGGGGGTATGGTGGGGTAGATAGGCATGACTTTGCTTTGTAATGCTATAACCTTTTATGGATTGTATGTCCTATGTACCTCAAAATAAAAATTATATAATATAAAAAAAAATAAGGGTCTGGCTAGGACATCACTTAATTCCCTTAGGATACGGGGGAGAAGTAGAACGAAGTTTTATGCGAATCGACTTCGGATGTTTCATCCAAAGCGCAGGGGATAATTTTTTGGCTGGTGTGACTCTCTGGGAAGTCAGTGGCTGCCATATAGGTGCTCGACCCCAACACACACTAGGATCAAGGAGGCAAATTTTGCATATTTGTATATTTTTGAAGGGGAGAAACTCCATATGCAGATGTTATTCCTGGTCAAATTTGAACTCAGGACTCCAGCACTGCAAGGCACCAGGGAGGGGAAAAATGAGTTACAGTAATCATGGCGAGAATGGATCAGGGCAACAATAAGAATTTTGACTACTTCCACTGTGACAAAATGGCAGGTTCTGTAAATCGGTGCAGTGCCCTGGAGCAATGGTACTCTGGAGTCCGGACATTTCCCCCATTGTTGCTATGCAAACCCATCATCTTACTACTTTAGTGCACTTTGAAGGGTTAACTTGCACTGTGATTTATGCTGTTGTTTGCGCTTATACTTTTTTATAGTGTTGAATTGCATTATATATGATTTATCCTGTACATTTACACTGATATTGCACTGAATTGTGGAAAGGGTTAAAAAGATTTTGGGAATTTTCCACTTCTGTCATAAGAGACTATGCAGAGCTGAGTTTAGAGGGAAAAAATAGACACCGTGAACTGTTGACTTTCTGGTTTAGGCTTCGTTCACATCACCGTTCATCCTTTCCGTGAACGAAGCCTTAGCTCTGTCAGACTGTTGTTTACAACTGAAAACTGCTTGGTCCGTACCATTCACTTGTACTGAGACTCAATACAGTCTATAGCAGCCTTGAACTCCAACATTGTTTCTGTAAGGCTGTGCTTCTCTTGCTTTAACCTCCCCTA
The DNA here is from genome assembly GCA_033119425.1 of Bufotes viridis. Taxonomy (NCBI): domain Eukaryota; kingdom Metazoa; phylum Chordata; class Amphibia; order Anura; family Bufonidae; genus Bufotes; species Bufotes viridis. The sequence continues at coordinate 92,792,460 of CM065592.1, read as the reverse complement.
GAAGGTTCTAGATCAGTTAGAAACTGTATAAAAGTAGAGCAGTCAGAGTCCCTGGCTGTTTGCTGATAGGGATCAGCATTCAGTTGGAGAGAAATGCCAGACAGCAAAAGTGGCCAAAAGCAAATTGAGACAGGGATACCTTGCCCGATGACTGGGCCACCGGCCCTTTGGCCAGGGTATTAGCCTTCTGAGAGAGAGGGACAGCTAACTATGGCTTTGTCTCAACACAGAACCTATTTTGTTTTGCACTTGAGTTCCTCCAGTAAAGAAGCACACTGGTTTACTGAAGACCCTAACTCTCTGGACTTATTTCCCATTCCGGTGCCCCACATCCTCTCTAGAGACCAGCAACACATGATAAAACCTCAACAGTGTCCAGGGGACACAGCTTTGTGTTGGGACCATTCCAAACCTGATCACTGCATCTGGAGATATTCTTGAGGTGCAGGAGCAAGCCAATTATATAAAAGGAGCAAACGGAAGATTTGAGACAAACATGGGCGTAGCTATAGGGGGTGCAGAGGTAGCAGTCGCTACCGGGCCCAGGAGCCTGAGGGGGCCCAAAGACCCTTGTGCCGTATAGGAAGACACAGAAAGCACTGAGGGAAGGGGGCCCAAGCTGAAGTTTTGCACCAGGGCCCATGAGCCATTAGCTACGCTACTGGAGACAAACATAACCCCAAGACAGTGGACATGCTTCCCAAGAGTTATGGTTATAGCATAAACAGAAATTGAGATATCAGGTTTAAGAAGGTTAGTAGATGGTGGGAGGACAAGAAGTTCTGTTTTTGAGAGATTCAGTGTCAGAATTAGAGAGGTCATGATGTTAGTGACAGCAGAAAAGCAATCACTGGTGTTTTTTCAGTAGTGCAGGGATGACTACCTTAACCCACATATTTCAAATTGCCGAATCTGCAGAATCTGTTATATACACATATGTGAATGATAGCAAGAAAGTAAATATTGGCAGCCAATATTCTGTTTATAATTTATAATGCATTATGCCAAGTCGAAATTGGAGCCTCATCTGCAGGCAGCATGTTATAGAGCAGGAGGAGCTGAGCAGATTGAAATATAGTTTTGTTGGAAAACATTCAGTATAACTTGTAATTTATTCATTTAAATACCTGCACATTTTATGTTTTATGAATAACCCTAATTTTGATAATCTCTCAGGGCTGGGACAAGGTCCACCACCAACAGAGGCTGAGCTGCCCAAGTGCGCCCCCCCCCCCCCTCCAACTTGTGGATGACACTGCTATGGGGGATCTGTGATGGATGATACTGTTATTGGGGAATCTGTGGATGACACATATGTGTCATCCATAGATCCCCCCTCCCCATAACAGGGTCCATGTAGGAATGACCCCCAATACAAGGGGTGAGGCTGTGGGGTTGTATCTGCTTTTTTGATGACAGCGCCAGCGAGCCCGTGCAGTGACTGTATTCTACTACACCCCCCACACTGTATATAATCTTAACTATATAACTGTAGTGATTTACTACAGTTATATAGTTAATAAGATTATATCCAGTGAGCAGGGGGATGGGGTGTAGTAGAAAACAGTCACTGCACGGGCCCTGCTGTCATTATGAAATAGCATATGTGACCCCCACCTCTTTTATTGGTGGTCATTCAGTAAATTAACCCTGTTTTGGGGGATGGGGGTGTCTGTGGGACAAATATGTGTCATCCACAGATTCTCCCCATAATAGGGTTAATTTACTGAATGACCACCCAAATTGTGGTGACCCAATACATGGGAGTTGCATCTGCAGAGCTTTTGTATAATGCCACCCCACACTGTAGTGTCCCCCACACAGTAATGTCCGCCACACTGCCCCCCGCACAGTAATGTCCGCCACACTGCCCCCACACAGTAGTGTCCGCCACACTGCCCCCACACAGTAATGTCCGCCACACTGCCCCCCACACAGTAATGTCCGCCACACTGCCCCCACACAGTAATGTCCGCCACACTGCCCCCACACAGTAATGTCCGCCACACTGCCCCCACACAGTAATGTCCGCCACACTGCCCCCCACACAGTAATGTCCGCCACACTGCCCCCACACAGTAATGTCCGCCACACTGCCCCCCACACAGTAATGTCCGCCACACTGCCCCCACACAGTAATGTCCGCCACACTGCCCCCGCACAGTAATGTCCTCCACACTGCCCCCCACACAGTAATGTCCGCCACACTGCCTCCCACACAGTAATGTCCGCCACACTGCCCCCACACAGTAATGTCCCCACACCCCCTCAACCACACAGCAGTGCCCCCACATAGTAATTTGTTATGCCCCCCTCTTGTCATAATCCCCTCTTCTTGTCATGCTTTTTCTGCCCCCTGTCATTCTCCCCCATCTTTTCATGCTCTTTTACCCCCCATGTTGTCATGCTCTTTCTGCCCCCCATGTTGTCACAGACTTAATGAAAGGGGCCCGGCATTTCACTGTACTTAATGCCGGGCCCCGTCAGAGCGCTCCTCTCACCTCCATTATGGTCACTGCTCCAGGCTTCGGGATCAGGCCCCAGCGCTGCCTCACATTAAGCAGGTGGGCGGAGCCTAACGGAGGTCCGTTAGGCTCCGCCCACCTGCTTACTCTGTTTCTAGTTAGAGCCTGAGGCAGCGGGCCTGAAGCAGCATAATGGAGGTGAGAGGAGCGCTCTGACGGGGCCCGGCTCAGGGAATGACAGGAGGGAGCGCTGAGCGGTTCCCCCCTGTCAGTCCCTCTCCCTCTCGCCGGCCCCTGCCTGCGCCCTGAGGCTGGAGCGCCCTGAGGCTGGAGCCTCCCCAGCCTCTGTGTCGGCCCGGCCCTGCCCATTCGTTATTACTTTAGTTGCCCTTCTCTGAACCCTCTCCAGCTCTGCTATGTCTGCCTTGTTCACAGGAGCCCAGAACTGTAACCACCCTCTGTTTTCTATCACTGAGCCAGTTACTTACCCACATACAGACATTTTCCCCCAGTCCAAGCCTTCTCATTTTATATACTAACCTTTTATGTAGTACAGTGTCAAATGCTTTGGAGAAGTCCAGATATACGACATCCATTGATTCGCCGCGGTCAAGTCTAGAACTTACCTCCTCATAGAAACTGATTAAATTAGTTTGACATGACCGATCCCTCATGAAGCCATGCTGATATGGCATTATTTGCTTATGTTCATTGAGGCACTCCAAGATAGCATCTCTTAGAAAACCATCAAACAGTTTACCCACGACTGATGTTAAATTTACCAGCCTATAGTTTCCGGGCTCTGTTATTGGAACCTTTTTGTATATTGGCACCACATTTGCTATGTGCTAATCCTGTGGAACACTCCCTGTCAATATAGAGTCCTTAAATATTAGAAATAAAGGTCTGGCTATGACATTATTTAATTCTCTTAGCACACGGGGGTGTATGCCATCTGGTTCCGGCGATTTGTCTATTTGAATCTTTTTAAGATGCCTCTGCACTTCTTCCTGTGTCAGACAGGGCACTTTTAATGGGGAATTTACTTTTACATTCTGCACCTCATTTCTTCAGTGAATACAGTGGAGAAAAAATATTTAATAGCTTTGCTTTCTCCTCATTGCTGTCTGCAACTCCTCCCTCATCACTCTGTAAAGGGCCGACACCTTCAGATTTATACTTTTTACCATTTATATAATTGAAGAACATTTTAGGGTTAGTTTTTGCTCTCTTTGGCAATTAATCTCTCTGTCTCTAGTTTGGCTGCTTTTCTTTGTCTTTTACATATTCTATTTTTTTCCTTATAGTTTTCCAAGGTTTCCTTGCTACCCTCCTGTTTTAGTGATTTAAATGCTTTCTTTCTGTCATTTATTGCTTTCTTTACAATTGTATTTATCCACATTGTTTTTTTTCTTGTTCCTCAACTTTTTATTCCCATAAGGTATGTACCTTTCAAAATTAAATTTTAGAATGCTTTTAAAAATACCCAATTTTTTGGCTGTATTTTTATTTCTGAGGACTTTGTCCCAGTTAGTTAGGCCAATGGTATTTTTGTTCCTCCCTGAATGACAATTGGAAGGTTATTATTTTATGGTCACTATTTCCCAGGTGTCCCCCAACCTGCACATCTGTTGTTCTGTCAGGTCTATTGGTTAATACTAAGTCTAGTATGGCCGTCCTTCTAGTCGGACCCTGAACCAGTTGGGAAACGTAATTGTCTTTGGTTATTGCCAAGAACCTGTTTTCTTTATGAGATGTAACATAGTAACATAGTAACATAGTATATTAGACCGAAAAAAGACATTTGTCCATCTAGTTCAGCCTGTTTCCTACAAGTTGATCCAGAGGAAGGCAAAAAACCCCTGTGAGGCAGAAGCCAATTTTCCCCACTTAAGGGGAAAAAAATTCCTTCCCGACTCCAATCAGGCAATCAGATTAACTCCCTGGATCAATGACCCATCTCTAGTAGCTATAGCCTGTAATATTATTACACTCCAGAAATAAATCCAGTCCCCTCTTGAATTCCTTTATTGTACTTACCATCACCACCTCCTCAGGCAGAGAGTTCCATAGTCTCACTGCTCTTACAGTGAAGAATCCTTTTCTATGTTTGTGTACAAACCTTCTTTCCTCCAGACGCAGAGGATGTCCCCTCGTCACAGTCACAGTCCTGGGGATAAATAGATGATGGGACAGATCTCTGTACTGACCCCTGATATATTTTAAAAAGTTATTAGATCTCCCCTCAGTCGTCTTTTTTTCTAAAGTGAATAACCCTAATTTTGATAACCTTTCAGGGTACTGTAGATCCCTCATTCCAGTTATTACTTTAGTTGCCCTCCTCTGAACCCTCTCCAGCTCTGCTATGTCTGTCTTGTTCACAGGAGCCCAGAACTGTACACTGTACTCCATGTGTGGTCTGACTAGTGATTTGTAAAGTGGTAGGACTATGTTCTCATCACGGGCGTCTATGCCCCTTTTGATGCAACCCATTATCTTATTGGCCTTGGCAGTAGCTGCCTGACACTGGTTTTTGCAGCTTAATTTGCTGTTTATTAAAATTCCTAGATCCTTTTCCATGCCAGTGTTAACGAGTGTTTTACCATTTAATATGTACGGGTGACTTGCATTATTCCTTCCCATGTGCATAACTTTACATTTGTCAGTGTTAAACCTCATCTGCCATTTCTCTGCCCAAGCCTCCAATCTATCCAGATCCCTCTGTAGCAGAAAACTGTCCTCTTCAGTGTTAATTACTTTACACAGTTTAGTGTCATCTGCAAAAATAGATATTTTACTGTGCAAGCCTTCTACAAGATCATTAATAAATATATTGAAGAGAATAGGGCCCAATACTGACCCCTGAGGTACCCCACTAGTTACAGTGACCCAATCTGAGTATGTACCATTAATAACCACCCTCTGTTTTCTGTCACTCAGCCAGTTACTTACCCACATACAGACATTTTCTCCCAGTCCGAGCATCCTCATTTTATATACTAACCTTTTATGAGGTACGGTGTCAAATGCTTTGGAGAAGTCCAGATATACGACATCCATTGATTCGCCGCTGTCAAGTCTAGAACTTACCTCCTCATAGAAGCTGATTAAATTTGTTTGGCATGACCGATCCCTCATGAAGCCATGCTGATATGGCGTTATTTGCTTATTTTCATTGAGATACTCCAAAATAGCATCTCTTAGAAACCCTTCAAACAGTTTACCAACAATAGATGTTAAACTTACCGGCCTATAATTTCCAGGCTCTGTTTTTGGACCCTTTTTGAATATTGGCACCACATTTGCTATGCGCCAATCCTGTGGAACATTCCCTGTTATTATAGAGTCCGTAAATATCAGAAATAATGGTCTGGCTATGACATCACTTAATTCCCTTAGGATACGGGGTGTATGCCATCCGGTCCTGGCGATTTGTCTATTTTAATCTTTTTAAGTCGCTGTTGTACTTCTTCCTGGGTCAGACAGGGCACTTTTAATGGGGAATTTACTTTTACATTCTGCATTTCATCTGACAGTTTATTTTCCTCAGTGAATATAGTGGAGAAAAAAATATTTAATAGTTTTGCTTTATCCTCGTCGCTCTCTGCAACACCCCCTCATTGCTATGTAGAGGGCCGACTCCTTCAGATTTATATTTTTTACTATTTATATAATTGAAGAACATTTTAGGGTTAGTTTTACTCTCTTTGGCAATTAATCTCTCGGTCTCTAGTTTGGCAAATTTTATTAGTTTTTACATATTCTATTTTTTTCCTTATAGTTTATCAGTGCTTCCTGGCTCCCTCCTGTTTTAGTGATTTATATGCTTTCTTTTGTCATTTATTGCCTTCTTTACGGTTCCATTTATCCACATTGGTTTCTTATTGTTCCTTAGCCTTTTATTCCTATAAGGTATGTACCTCTCACAATTAGATGTTACAATGCTTTTAAAAATCTCCCATTTTATGGTTGTATTTTTATTTTTGAGGACTTTGTCCCAGTTAGTTAGGCCTATGGCCTCGCTTAGTTGGCTAAATTTTGCTTTTTTGAAGTTTGGTATTTTTGTTCCTCCCTTTAGAAACTCTCGTTTGAAGGATAATTGGAAGGTTATAACTTTATGGTCACTATTTCCCAGGTGTCCCCCAACCTGCACATCTGTTGTTCTATCAGGTCTATTGGTTAATACTAAGTGCAGTATGGCCGTCCCTCTAGTGGGGTCCTGAACCAGTTGGGAAAGGAAATGGTCTTTGGCTATTGCCAAGAACCGGTTTCCTTTTTGGGATGTACAGCTTTCAGTTTCCCAGTCTATATCTGGGTAGTTGAAGTCCCCCATGATAACGACTACATTATGATTTGCCACCTCGTCTATCTCGTTTAGTAATAGATTTTCTGTGGACTTTGGTATATTAGGTGGTTTATAATACACTCCTATTAGTATTTTATTATTGTTTTTTGCTCCATGTATTTCTACCCACAGTGACTCCACCTGTTCATGTCCCTCAGAGATATATTCTCGAATTACGGGATTTAGACACGACTTCATGTAGAGGCAGACCCCTCCACCTCTCCGGTTTTGACGATCCTTTCTAAACAGATTGTAACCTTTTATATTAACTGCCCAGTCATAGCTATCATCCAGCCATGTCTCAGTTATTCCCACTACGTCATAGTCCTCCTCACACATCACTAATTCCAGTTCACCAGTCTTGTTAGTCAGGCTTCTGGCATTAGTATACATACATTTGACAGGTTTATGTGTATTTTTTACCCTACATCTTTCATTCTGAGCTGTTCTAGTCCCCCCTTCCATTCCTCCCCCGTCACACTACCTCGCCCCTGGTCTCTATCTGCACTATCTTCCCCTCCTATAACGTAATTACCCTCCCCCCCAGTCCCTAGTTTCAACACTCCTCCAACCTTCTAGCCATCTTTCTCCCCAACACAGCTGCCCCTTCCCCATTGAGGTGCAGCCCGTCCCTACGGTAGAGCCTGTAGCCAACAGAGAAGTAACATAGTAACATAGTAACATAGTATATAAGACCGAAAAAAGACATTTGTCCATCCAGTTCGGCCTGTTTCCTACAAGTTGATCCAGAGGAAGGCAAAAAACCCCTGTGAGGCAGAAGCCAATTTTCCTCACTTAAGGGGAAAAAAAATTCCTTCCCGACTCCAATCAGGCAATCAGAATAACTCCCTGGATCAACGACCCCTCTCTAGTAGCTATAGCCTGTAATATTATTACACTCCAGAAATAAATCCAGTCCCCTCTTGAATTCCTTTATTGTACTCACCATCACCACCTCCTCAGGCAGAGAGTTCCATAGTCTCACTGCTCTTACAGTGAAGAATCCTTTTCTATGTTTGTGTACAAACCTTCTTTCCTCTAGACGCAGAGGATGTCCCCTTGTCACAGTCACAGTCCTGGGGATAAATAGATGATGGGAGAGATCTCTGTACTGACCCCTGATATATTTATACATAGTTATTAGATTTCCCCTCAGTCGTCTTTTTTCTAAAGTGAATAACCCTAATTTTGATAACCTTTTACGGTACTGTAGATCCCTCATTCCAGTTATTACTTTAGTTGCCCTCCTCTGAACCCTCTCCAGCTCTGCTATGTCTGTCTTGTTCACAGGAGCCCAGAACTGTACACAGTACTCCATGTGTGGTCTAACCAGTGATTTGTAAAGTGGTAGGACTATGTTCTCATCACGGGCGTCTATGCCCCTTTTGATGCAACCCATTATCTTATTGGCCTTGGCAGTAGCTGCCTGACACTGGTTTTTGCAGCTTAATTTGCTGTTTATTAAAATTCCTAGATCCTTTTCCATGTCAGTGTTACCGAGTGTTTTACCATTTAATATGTACGGGTGACTTGCATTATTCCTTCCCATGTGCATAACTTTACATTTGTCAGTGTTAAACCTCATCTGCCATTTTTCTGCCCAAGCCTCCAATCTATCCAGATCCCTCTGTAGCAGAAAACTGTTCTCTTCAGTGTTAATTACTTTACACAGTTTAGTGTCATCTGCAAAAATAGATATTTTACTGTGCAGGCCTTCTACAAGATCATTAATAAATATATTGAAGAGAATAGGGCCCAATACTGACCCCTGAGGTACCCCACTAGTTACAGTGACCCAATCTGAGTATCTACCGTTAATAACCACCCTCTGTTTTCTGTCACTCAGCCAGTTACTTACCCACATACAGACATTTTCTCCCAGTCCGAGCATCCTCATTTTATGTACTAACCTTTTATGAGGTACGGTGTCAAATGCTTTGGAGAAGTCCAGATATACGACATCCATTGATTCGCCGCTGTCAAGTCTAGAACTTACCTCCTCATAGAAGCTGATTAAATTTGTTTGGCATGACCGATCCCTCATGAAGCCATGCTGATATGGCGTTATTTGCTTATTTTCATTGAGATACTCCAAAATAGCATCTCTTAGAAACCCTTCAAACAGTTTACCAACAATAGATGTTAAACTTACCGGCCTATAATTTCCAGGCTCTGTTTTTGGACCCTTTTGAATATTGGTACCACATTTGCTATGCGCCAATCCTGTGGAACATTCCCTGTTATTATAGAGTCCGTAAATATCAGAAATAATGGTCTGGCTATGACATCCCCCAATTCCCTTAGGATACGGGGGTGTATGCCATCCGGTCCTGGCGATTTGTCTATTTTAATCTTTTTAAGTCGCTGTTGTACTTCTTCCTGGGTCAGACAGGGCACTTTTAATGGGGATTTACTTTTACATTCTGCATTTCATCTGACAGTTTATTTTCCTCAGTGAATATAGTGGAGAAAAAATATTTAATAGTTTTGCTTTATCCTCGTCGCTCTCTGCAACACCCCCTCATTGCTATGTAGAGGGCCGACTCCTTCAGATTTATATTTTTTACTATTTATATAATTGAAGAACATTTTAGGGTTAGTTTTACTCTCTTTGGCAATTAATCTCTCGGTCTCTAGTTTGGCAAATTTTATTAGTTTTTACATATTCTATTTTTTTCCTTATAGTTTATCAGTGCTTCCTGACTCCCTCCTGTTTTAGCGATTTATATGCTTTCTTTTGTCATTTATTGCCTTCTTTACGGTTCCATTTATCCACATTGGTCTCTTATTGTTCCTTAGCCTTTTATTCCTATAAGGTATGTACCTCTCACAATTAGATGTTACAATGCTTTTAAAAATCTCCCATTTTATGGTTGTATTTTTATTTTTGAGGACTTTGTCCCAGTTAGTTAGGCCTATGGCCTCGCTTAGTTGGCTAAATTTTGCTTTTTTGAAGTTTGGTATTTTTGTTCCTCCCTTTAGAAACTCTCGTTTGAAGGATAATTGGAAGGTTATAACTTTATGGTCACTATTTCCCAGGTGTCCCCCAACCTGCACATCTGTTGTTCTATCAGGTCTATTGGTTAATACTAAGTCCAGTATGGCCGTCCCTCTAGTGGGGTCCTGAACCAGTTGGGAAAGGAAATTGTCTTTGGCTATTGCCAAGAACCTGTTTCCTTTATGGGATGTACAGCTTTCAGTTTCCCAGTCTATATCTGGGTAGTTGAAGTCCCCCATGATAACGACTTCATTATGATTTGCCGCCTCGTCTATCTCGTTTAGTAATAGATTTTCTGTGGACTCTGGTATATTAGGTGGTTTATAATACACTCCTATTAGTATTTTATTATTGTTTTTTGCTCCATGTATTTCTACCCACAGTGACTCCACATGTTCATGTCCCTCACAGATGTATTCTCGGATTGTGGGCTTTAGACAGGACTTCACATAGAGGCAGACCCCTCCACCTCTCCGGTTTTGACGATCCTTTCTAAACAGATTGTAACCTTTTATATTAACTGCCCAGTCATAGCTATCATCCAGCCATGTCTCAGTTATTCCCACTATGTCATAGTCCTCCTCACACATCACTAATTCCAGTTCACCAGTCTTGTTAGTCAGGCTTCTGGCATTAGTATACATACATTTGACAGGTTTATGTGTATTTTTTACCCTACATCTTTCATTCTGAGCTGTTCTAGTCCCCCCTTCCATTCCTCCCCCAGACACACTACCTTGCCCCTGGTCTCTATCTGCACTATCTTCCCCTCCTATAACGTAATTACCCTCCCCCAGTCCCTAGTTTAAACACTCCTCCAACCTTCTAGCCATCTTTCTCCCCAACACAGCTGCCCCTTCCCCATTGAGGTGCAGCCCGTCCCTACGGTAGAGCCGGTAGCCAACAGAGAAGTCGGCCCAGTTCTCCATGAACCCGAACCCCTCCTTCCTACACCAGTTCTTGAGCCACTTGTTAACCTCCCTAATCTCCCGCTGCCTTTCTTGTGTGGCTCGTGGTACAGGCAGTATTTCAGAAAATACTACTTTTGAGGTCCTTGCCCTAAGCTTTTGACCTAAATCCCTGAAATCATTTTTAAGGACTCTCCACCTTCCTCTAACTTTGTCATTGGTTCCGATATGGACCATGACCGCTGGATCTTCTCCAGCCCCTCCCAGTAATCTGTCAACCCGATCCGCGATGTGTCGAACTCTACAGGTTGTACAGGTTTCAGTTTCCCAGTCTATATCTGGGTAGTTTAAGTCCCCCATAACAATGACCTCATTATGATCCACTGCCTCGTCTATCTCGTTTAGTAGTAGATTTTCTGTGGACACCGGTACATTTGGTGGCTTATAATAAACTCCTATTAGTATTTTATTATTGTTTTTGGCTCCATGTATTTCTGCCCACAGTGACTCCTCATGTTCATGTTCCTCCCTTATATCTTCCCACAGTGTGGGCTTTAGACAGGACTTTACATAAAGGCAATCCCCTCCCCCCTCCGGTTTTGACGATCCTTTATAAACAGACTGGAACCCTGTACATTAACTGCCCAGTCATAGCTATCATCCAGCCATGTCTCAGTTATTTCCACTATATCAAAGTCCTCCTCACACATCACTAATTCCAGTTCACCAGTCTTGTTAGTCAGGCTTCTGGCATTAGTATACATACAATTGAGAGGTTTATGTATATTTTTTACCCTACACATTTCCTTATGAACTGTTCTAGTCCCTCCATCCATTCCTTCCCAGTTCCATTACCTGGCCTCAGGTCTCTATCTGCACTATCTCCCCCAAGCCCCCCACCCCCGTTCGTCCCTAGTTTAAACACTTCTACAACCTTCTAGCACCATCCCCATTGAGGTGCAGCCCATCCCTACCATAGAGCCTGTAGCTGACAGAGAAGTCGATGGATTGTAAAAACAGGAGGCCAGAAGTAATGTCTCCCTTTACTTAACTTTGTAAAAACGTGTTATAGACCAGAGTAGGAGCTCTGGCGTATGCTTCCTATCTCCTCTCCATTTGAACTCGAACCCCCCCTCCTGGCAGGAGGTAGAGCTGGCCCACGCCTACAGAGAGGGGAGGAACAGGGTGGCTAGTCCTACCAACCATTGCCAATCATACCTCTTCTTGCTGGAATATATGTTCTAAACATAACATGACATTAAGACATAATATAACATAACATAATGAAACATTTGCAGAGACCCCCATGTCTGGGGTACTATACATGTACATACAGAGGAAGATGTCAATCACTAAATAGGACAGTCGACTGGACTCCTAAGCATAAAGTGTGCAGATATTTAAATGAATAGAATACAAGTTATACGCATAAAACTATATATTAATCTGCTCAGCTCCTCCTGCTCTATAACCTGCTCCCTGTGGATTGCATGCACAATGTGACAGGTTCCTGTTAAGTCTTATCTATGTATTTACGTTTAGTGTTCCTTAATAAGGTAGAATGCTGACATTGGACGAAAGACAGCATTGTGAGTATACATAATGAAGAAGAAAGAATTCAGTGGTTTATATTCCTGTCTAATAGTTTATATTCCTGTCCAGTGTTGGCTCTTCATGTTTATAATGATGAAGTTATAGTTTATGCACTTTATGCCTACAACTCATACAGTCACTGTTTTAATAATGTAGGCGCCTAAAGGTTCACAGCACCAGCGCTGTGTAAACATGGCTGCAGGTGTAACTGTGAAAACCATACCATGAACCATTAAAACTATACAAAGTGAGTACATGTTGGAGCAGTTATGTGGCATATAAAAGGCTGTGCACCATTTGTATGTATTTGACATCTAGTTTCTTTACTATTTACATCAAGGATCTATGTGATGCCTTTCACTATAGAAAAAAACAAAACATTTTTATATTATATGAGTTTTGGGAACAGGTTAAAAGGAAGCCCTGGTGACAAATATAGTTTCACATTTTTTTAATAGTATCTTTTTATTAATTAAAGATAACAGACATTACAAATACACAAATAACATGTATATCACGTCAATCTCAGTACATTACCAACATGGGTTAACCGTAACATCTTTGTTTAGCTTTTGCCCATTTCTGAAGTGGAAATCACTGGATAATGCGTGTAGCACCCAATGGAATATGACTTAAAGTACTGAGAGCATTGCATACATACACTCATTCACACCTACCCTCATCAGTCAAAGACAAGACCATCAACATCTAATAAGGCAGCAGTGTTTGGGCCTCAATCCAGGGACCCCAGATTTTCATAAATCGAACTGGCACCCCTCGTCTCTCATATATAAACTTATATAACTGAAGATTAGTGTTCACTATTTGCATCCATTGTTGCAAAGTAGGGTTCTTAGGGGGTTTCCAGTTAAAGAGAATGATTTTTCTAGCATAAAATAACAGTATTCTGTATAGTTTCCTGCCAAATCTGGTGGGAACGACCTCATTAGCTATCCCCAAAAGACTTGTCAGAGAGGTACAGACATTGGGAAGACCCAGTCTACCATTAATATAGGCATGGATCTCTGTCCAGAAGGCATGGATGACTGGACACTGCCAAATCATATCGATGAAGCAGCCCTTTTCAAATCCACATCGCGTGCATCTCGGGTCCGGTAATTTGCCCATTTAGACAGTGTACAGTACACTCTATGGAGCCATTTAACTTGTATTACCTTGTCTCTAGCACTTACTACTGTTGATCTCCAGGTGCGACTGATTTCCTTTATATGCGTATCTTCTAAGTTCTCTACATCTTTTCCCCATCTCCCCATAGATTTATCGAGGGGGGAGTCTTGTAGCATCATTAATGATGCATAAAGAGCCGATACCGGCTTGACCAGAGGGACCCTTCTAATTACCGCTTCCACTGGACCACACTCCAGGTTCAGAGGTTCTCTACCAAATTGTGCATGGCACGCGTGTCTAAGTTGAAAATATCTGTATAGATTATGTTGGGGCAGGTTAAGTTCTTGCTTCAAGCTACTAAAGGACCTGAATAAACCTTTATCATACAATTGGGTGAGATATCGTATCCCTTTTTGGGGCCACAATTCAAATTCTGTTAGTGACAATAGTTATGGTAGGGCTCTATTCCTCCATAACGGCAGATATGGTGACCAAGTGACCTTGTCCTCTCCCGAGTTTCTCATCTGACTCCATTTAACCCAGATCTTAACCACTACAGCCATGGACTGGGTGTAGTGGTCCGTATCACTAGCCCCTTTCCTATATGCTAGATTTGTAAGTGCTTCATAGGAACCCATCAAGGCCGCTTCTAATACTACCGCTGGATTACCCGCATCTGCCCGTACCCACCATGCCACATAGTTCAACTGTGTGGCCACATAGTACATGTACATATTGGGCATAGCAAGGCCTCCCTGCATGTACGCTGCCTGAAGGGTACATCTCGCTATCATAGGAGAGGATTTGCTCCATATAAAGGGAGTGAACGCTTTATCTATTGTAGTACAGTTTTCTTGGGGTATCGGAGCAGCCCTGTATATGTACAGCAGTTTCGGGAGAAGTATCATTTTTATAATATTGATACGTCCCATGAGGTTCAGAGGTAGGTTCTCCCAAGCTTCTAGTTTTTTGCTAATATAATGAACTGTTGGAATCACATTTAGTTCATAGAACTTCACTACTTCTTTGTCAATAACAATCCCCAAATATGTGAACTTCTCCACAATCTGAAGACCAGTATTCAATGATATGTGAACAGGGTCAAACTCGTCAATTAGGCACAGGCTGGATTTGGCCCAGTTCACCCGCAGACCTGAGAGGCTACCAAAATGGTCTACAACCTGTAAAAGGGTGTCTAAGGATTTCCCCGGGTCAGCTAGGTATACCAACATGTCGTCAGCATATAATGATAGTTTTTCAGTTATCCCGGCTATATCCCAGCCCTCTATATTCGAGTCAGAGGAAATGAGTATCGACAGCAGCTCCATTATTAATGCAAATAATAGGGGGGAGAGAGGGCAACCCTGTCTGGTGCCCCTCCCTAGAGAGAAGGGTTCTGACATATATCCATTTACTCTAACTCGCGCTAAAGGCGATCTATATAACATTCGCAGCCATCTTAGGTATTTTTCAGGGAACCCCATCCGAGTCAGCACCGCCCACATAAAGTCCCACGCTACGGAGTCAAAGGCCTTCTCATTATCTAAGGAGGCCAGAACCCTCATACCTCGGTTATCATGTTTTACCTGAAGGTTAGTGAATAATCGTCTGAGATTGATGTCGGTGGTTTTCCCCGGCTTGAAGCCCGACTGGTCTACCCCCACTAGGGAGAGGATTACTCCCCTCAACCTCAACGCCAGGACTTTTGCAGAGATTTTGACGTCTAAATTTAGAAGCGATAAAGGCCGATAAGAGCTACATTTATCAGCTGGCTTCCCTTGCTTATGTATTACTACTATTGTCGCCTCTGAAAAGGAAGGAGGCAGTGAGTTTTGTTCTAGTGCATGTCTCAATAGCTTCCCCATTCTAGGAACCAAATCTCTTGAGAATCGCTTATACCATTCAGCTGGGAATCCGTCTGGCCCTGGAGTCTTCTAAGTCACTAAGGAGTTAATAGCTGCTTCAATCTCTAGGTCTGATATGTCTGCGGCTAGGGTCTCCCTATCTTCCCTGTCCAGAGAAGGGATGTTGATACCTAATAGGAATTCAGCAGGCTTCTCTGGAGCATTTGTGGTTTTAGGCTTATATAATATAATGTATTGTAGTAAGAGGCAAATTGACAGCATATGTCTTTAGGTTCCCTCAACAAATCTCCCTGTTCATTCAGGATTCCTGCCACTATTGTCTGCTGGGTTTCAGATCTAGCCAGATATGCCAGGGTTCTACCACACTTGTCCCCATCTGAAAAAATGGTTTGTTTTTGATTCTTTTGAGTGTATTCAGTTAGAAGTAGATTAAATCTTCGCTGCGCGTCTAGCCACACACTTTGGTTCTCACTACATGGGTCTGCTGTGTACTTCCTTTCACTGTCAATTAGCTCTCTCTCCAATTTAGCCCTCTTGACATTTAATTCCTTCCTGTAAGTTGCTATTGCGGATATCAGTGCACCCCTCATCACAGTTTTAAAAGCTTCCCATTCTGTTAGGGGGTTTGTAGACCCTTCATTTTCTCTCCAGTAGTTCCCCATGCCATCTACACACCCTCCCACCACTGGTAAGACGTCTAGCCACATTGCTTCTCTGCTGGCGCCAACGGTTGGGACATGATCAGCATCAGGGGAGCATGGTCCGAAACACCTCTCGGCAGATATTCACTAGACCTGATGTGAGCCTGCAGAAGCAGAGTAACATGAGAATTGTGCATCTGTGGGGTGCAAATAACGCCATGTTTCTATCAGGTTGTAAGCGTTAAAATCTCCCATAATGATACAGGGTACCTCTGGAAATAGTGCTATTTTGGCTATAATCAGGTCTAGGACTTCTCTGCGGAATGGCGGTGGAATATACAATCCCACAATCAGGTATTGCAGGCCTCTGATGTTGGCATGTAAGATTACATATTTGCCCTGTGGGTCCAATTGTACAGAGATTTGAAATGAGAGACTCTTAGCAATCAAAATAGATACACCCCTGGCGTGGCTTGAGTATACTGCATGATATGTGGGGCCCACCCAAGGGCGCCTCATAGCAAGCACTTTCCCTCCTTGCAGATGCGTTTCCTGCAGTAAGACAATATCTGGATTGTACTTCTTTAAATAGTTAAACACCAAAGATCTTTTGATCTTATTGTTGAGACCCCTGACATTCCAGGACAATAGTTTGATCAACGCCATTTTTCCCACCAGAGAGAAAATATCCAATGTCTCAGACCGATGAGGGACCATTCACACACACATACATATCCTCTCAAAGACAAATTCAGAACAGAGACTCCCCCCAAACCACCCTCCAACCCACCCTGCCCAAACCTCCCTAACATGGTTGAGCCTATATCCCTTAACCAAGTAAACTTTGGGTATGATTGCCCTACCCTAACTTTCTAGTTGAGCATGTAAACTCTATCTCCACTTTAGTGATGAAAAACAGATATACATTCCTTCAAGTAACAGTGCGTGCCTCTACAGGACATTACCACCCAACACACATATATAAGGTTAAAACAGAATGTCCCGCCATTAGTTAACAATTCCCACGAATCCGATATAAGGCAGGAGACAACAACGGAATGGTAAAACTGATACTCCCACCCCCTTCTTCACTCAGGGGCATACCGCCATACTGCCAGATATAAGCTATTCCTATAGTCACCACATGAGACCCTTGCATTCAGGGTACTGTCGATCCAATCTGAGGCTTCTTCAGGAGTATTAAAGACGCGGACAGCTTCCCCGTCCTGCACCCGCAGCCGAGAAGGATAAATCATTGCATATTTCACATTCTTATCCCTCAGCCTTGCTCGGACCTCCGTAAATTGCTTTCTTTTCTTTTGCACCTCCGCGGTGAAATCTGGGTAGAACGACAGGCGGACATTTTCATAGGTAATGTTACCCCTCTGTCTAGTGGCCAGTAGAATGGCATCCCTGTCCCTGTAATTCAGGATTCTCATGATTAATGGTCTCGCCGGAGATCCCCGCGGTAATGGCCTAGTTGGAACACGATGTGCCCTCTCCACCACAAAAGAACTGGATAAAGTGGTAGGGCGCAATACATCTTTGATGAGTTGTTCCGCAAATGTTTCTGGGGTAGATCCCTCTGCACGTTCTGGCAGGCCCAGGATGTGGCGGATATAATTGCGTCTGCTGCGGTTTTCAGCGTCCTCCGCTCTAGCTTGTAGCACCTGAACCTGTTGCAATAACCGCCTGGTGTCAGCTCCCATCTGTCTGGACGCATCTTCCACGCCACTCACTCTTTGCTCCACTGCCGTCGTTCTTTCTCTTATTTTGTCAAAGTCGTGCCGCAAGCAGCTGAGATCAGATTGAAGATAATCTATTTTTGATTTGAGAGCAGCCTGACAGGCTGCGATGGCTTTCATGATTTGAGATGTTTCAGCAGAGGGCACAGAGACTTGGGATCCCTCGCTTTCATGCTCTGTCTGACTCATGGCATCCATGTATTGTTTAGCAGTTGACGGAGCCACAGAGGGGGTCCTGCGGCCCATAGAAACAGTCCCCAGTCAGTAAGATACCCAGTAGAGACAAAAAACGTAGGTGCCAAGATTCTGTATAGTGTCTGGAGGACACGTAACTGAGTCCAGCTTAATGTGAGGGATCTGTCAGTCTGACAAGTGCTGCTTTCTTGTCACCCTACAAGGGGGGTAAGTATGTCAATCCCACTCCCTTGACTTCCTTTGAATGACCAGGGGACTCTCAGGTAGCCACTATAATTTTCGACCTGACTCTTCTCCAAGAGAGGGACACAGAGGGTCTGATATTAATATACCCGGCAGCAGAGGTATGTGCACTTAAGATGTTGTGCTGCTCCACTCCGTTTGCTGGGTTAGGTACGAGGCACTTCAACACGCTGTCTCCACCCCCGAGATGGCGCTTACCACGCGGCTCGTTCGCGCTTTCCCCACAGGTCGCTGGTCTCCTCCGGTTGCGGGCAGCAGCCCACTACAATTTCACCGCTCTGGGGTCAGCTCCGCCGTGGCAGACAGTTCCTCCAAGGTGTCGGAGGGCTCAGCGGCTCGGACGCAGCTCCTCAAGTGTCCCGCGCAGCTCCTCGCTGTTCTCACCTCAGGGCTGATCTTGCATGCAGGATGGAGAGCGATCTGAAGCTCGTCGGGTGGTCCGGTGTGTTCCCACCACTCAAGGTACCTAATTAGCGCCTGTGGGAATTTAAATAACCCTTAGTTGGCTGGGAGTTTTAGTGTAAAATCAGGATGTTGGAGGAGCACTGGAACTCTGCTTCCTCACTCCATGCAGGTCAGGCCACGCCCCCTATATAGTTTCACATTTGAACTATTTATTATAGAATCTGTCAAAATGAATGTGGATGGCTGCTTAGCACTCACTGAGGGTGATACAATGGATCTGTGCACTCTTGTGTACATTTACTTTGGTCATCACCGTCTATACAGTAAAGGTGCTTGTAGCACTAGCAGAACAAGTACTACTGCTCTGCAAGAGAAGATGCCAACAGTTCCTAGCATTTTATTAACCCCTTAAGGACACGGCCATATTTCACCCTAAGGACCAGGCCATTTTTTGCAAATCTGACCAGTGTCACTTTATGTGGTGATAACTTTAAAACACTTTTACTTATCCAGGCCATTCTGAGATTTTTTTTCCGTCACATATTGTACTTCATGACAGTGGTAAAATTGAGTCAAAAAAGTTAATTTTTATTTATAAAAATACCAAATTTACCAAAAATTTTGAAAAATTTGCAAATTTCCAAGTTTCAATTTCTCTACTTCTATAATACATAGTAATACCTACAAAAATAGTTATTAATTTACATTCCTCATATGTCTACTTCATGTATGGATCATTTTGGGAATGCCATTTTTATTTTTTGGGGACGTTACAAGGCTTAGAAGTTTAGAAGCAAATCTTGAAATTTTTCAGAAATTTTCAAAAACCCACTTTTTAAGGACCAGTTCAGGTCTGAAGTCACTTTGTGAGGCTTACATAATAAAAACCACCCAAAAATGACCCCATTCTAGAAACTACACCCCTCAAGGTATTCAAAACTGATTTTACAAACATCGTTAACCCTTTAGGTGTTTCACAAGAGTTAATGGCAAATGGAGATAAAACTTCAGAATTTAGATTTTTTGGCAAATTTTCCATTTTAATCCACTTTTTAAAGTAACAAAGCAAGGGTTAACAGCCAAACAAAACTGAATATTTATTGCCCTGATTCTGTAGTTTATAGAAACGCCCCATATGTGGTCGTAAACTGCTGTATGGCCAAATGGCAGGGCACAGAAGGAAGGGAACGCCATATCATTTTTGGAAGGCAGATTTTACTGGACTGGTTTTTAGACACCATGTCCCATTTGAAGCCCCCCTGATGCACCCCTACAGTAGACACATATGGGGTGTTTCTGCAAACTACAGAATCAGGGCAATAAATTGAGTTTTGTTTGGTTGTTAACCCTTGCTTTGATACTGGAAAAATGGATTAAAATGGAAAATTAGCTGTTTTGGGACAGTTTTTATTTTTTGTTTTGTTATTTACATCGTTGATCTGACAGGTTAGATCGTGTGCTATTTCTGTAGAGCAGGTTGTTACGAACGCGACAATCCCAAATATTTTTGTGGGGTTTTTGTTTCAGTTTTACATAATGCATTTTTTAAAAAAATGTTTTTTTAGTGTCTCCACATTCTGAAAGCCATAGATTTTTTTTTTGGGCGACTGTCTTATGTAGGGGCTCATTTTTTGCGGGATGAGATGTTGGATTGATCGGCACTATCTTGGGGTGCATATGACATTTTGGTTGCTTGCTATTACACTTTTTGTGATGTAAGGTAGCAAAAACTGGCTTTTGACACTGTATTTATATTATATTTTTTGCTGTGTTCACCTGAGGGGTCAGGTCATGTGTTAGTTTTATAGAGCAGGTTGTTACGGATGCGGCGATACATAATATGTATACTTTTTATTTATTTATTTATTTAAGTTTTACACAATAATATCATTTTTGAAACAAAAAAAAATCATGTTTTAATGTCTCCATATGAGAGCTAAATTTTTTAATTTTTTTGGGCAATTGTCCTATGTAGGGTATCATTTTTTGCGGGATGAGATGACGGTTTTATTGGCACTATTTTGGGAGGCATATAACATTTTGATCGCTTGCTATTACAGGGTTTTTTTCACACTGTTTTTATTAAAAAAAAATTTAAGGTATTTACCTGAGAGGTTACATAGTATATAAGACCAAAAAAAGACATCTGTTCATCCAGTTCGGCCTCTAGTAGCTATAACCTGTAATATTATTACACTCCAGAAATACATCCAGGCCCCTCTTGAATTCCTTTATTGTACTCACCATCACCACCTCCTCAGGCAGAGAGTTCCATAGTCTCACTGCTCTTACCGTAAAGAATCCTCTTCTATGTTTGTGTAGAAACCTTCTTTCCTCCAGACGCAGAGGATGTCCCCTCGTAACAGTCATAGTCCTGGGGATAAATAGATGATGGGAGAGATCTCTGTACTGACCCCTGATATATTTATACATAGTTATTAGATCTCCCGTCAGTCGTTTTTTTCTAAAGTGAATAACCCTAATTTTGATAACCTTTAAGGGTACTGTAGTTGCCCCATTCCAGTTATTACTTTAGTTGCCCTCCTCTGAACCCTTTCCAGCTTTGCTATATCTGCCTTGTTCACAGGAGCCCAGAACTGTACACAGTACTCCATGTGTGGTCTGACACACATGATTTGTAAAGTGGTAGGACTATGTTCTCATCACGGGCATCTATGCCCCTTTTGATGCAACCCATTATCTTATTGGCCTTGGCAGTAGCTGCCTGACATTGGTTATATCATGTGATATTTTTATAGAGCAGGTTTTTACAGATGCGTCGATACCTAATATGTATACTTTTTTTATTTTTATTTTACTTTAACACAAAAACAGCATTTAAAAAAAAAAAAACATGTTTTACTGTTTTTATTTTTTGGGGCGATTGTGTTATGTAGTGGCTCATTTTTTGCGGGATAAGATGGCGGTTTGATTGGTACTATTTTGGGAGGCATACACCTTTTTGATCGCTTGGTATTACACTTTTTGTGATGTAAGGTGACAAAAAATTGCTTTTTTACACCATTTATGGAGTTCACCTGAGGGGTTAGGTCATGTAATATTTTTATAGAGCAGGTTTTTACGGATGCGGCGATACCTAATATGTGTAGTGTATTTTTTTTTTATTCAGTGATAAATGTGTTTTTTTACTTTTACTTTATTCAACTTTTTTACATTTTTTTTTTACCCAGACCCACATGGTTCTTGAGGATCCAGTGGGTCTGATGTCTGTATAATACAGTACACTATATAGTGTACTGTACTGTATTTTTTACTTTACAGAGTCTGATTAGACTTCTGCCTTCAGCAGAAGTCTGATCAGAGTTACCATTACCATGGCAAGCAGGACGCCTGTGAAGCCGTCCTGTTGCCATGTTAACCATCACCCGCTGCCAGAACAGAGCAGCGGGTGATGGGGAGGGAGGGGAGCCCCCTCCCTCTGATCCCGTGAAGAATCGGGGGCTGCAAGGGCTCCCTCCCTCCCTGTTAACCCCTTCCATACAGCGGTCCGTACGGACCGCAGCATGGAAGAGGTTAAACGGCTGACATCACAGCACAGATGTCAGCCGTTTATAGCAGAGTGTCAGCAATGTGTGCTAACACTCTGCTATATCCACTGACCACCAATGAATATTAGAGTAGAGGCGGGCGGGATCGCACCACCCATCTCCCGACGAACTTTCAGCGCCGCCCGGGATAAAAACAAAAAAAAACTGCAATTTTCAAGTTTCTGATCCCCGTGGTCTGATCAGAAACTGCAGAAAGCGCTGCAAACCGCAGGTCTGAATTGACCTGCAGTTTGCAGCAATCGCCGATACGGGAGGGTCACAGGACCCCCCCCATGACATTGTCCCAAGGTACCTGCTCAATGATTTCAGCAGGTACCTTGTTCCGATCACCACACACTGCACAGCAGTGATCGTAAATACACAGGACGTATCGGTACGTCCTATGTCCGTAAGAGGTTAAAATTGTGGGTGGGAGTTGTAATGTCTCCCTGGCAGAGGTTTACTTTGTGCTTAATAAAATGAAGCATATTCTTACTGTCCGCATTCTAAACACCGCTCTTCTACCCGGCCAACTCCTGTTCATCATAGAGTATTTATGCTGAGAAGACAACGAGGCACCATGAGTGTGTCTCATCAACTCCTAGTGAGTCTGCTGTTCACAGCTACAGGAAAAATTGTAGTTAGTAGGTTGCAGAACCATTAAAAATGCTTAAAGGGTGTTCCAGCTAATCAAAGATAATTGGCAGTGGGGTCAGAGGGTCTTCAAACAGAAAATAACATATACCTCCACTAATCCCCCACCGCAGCTGTTCTGTCTCTGGCCGAGTCCCTGCTGCTTTCTACCTCTGGCCCCTGTCCCAACACGCAGGTGACCCACTTCAGCCACTGACTGGCAGGAAGAGCATTTTGAGGCATTTCCTGTGTCAAGACCAGAGCCCGAAGTCAATGTTATGGCAGCCACGAGGGATCGGTGGACATATCTCTCCAAAATGGCAGCAGTGAGATATTGGTAGGGGTATATCTTCTTTCATGTTTTACGTCCCACTGAGCCTGCTTCTATTTTAATTTAGCACCCCTTTAACCCCTTACAGACATCTGCCTTACATGTACAGCGCATGTATGGTCTTACCCTGGGTTCAGACCTGAGCGTTCTTGAAACGCGCGTTTTAGTCACGCGTATTTCAGCGCGTTTTTGCAAATAGGAAACGCACGTTCGTACGCGCGTTCTTGTGATTGACTACTGTGGTGTCAATCACAAAATGCGCGACAAACGCCCCAAAAAAAGCTCAAGTACTTGTTTATGCATCGGGCGTTTTACAGCACGTTCAAACGCGCTGTAAAACGCTCAAGTGAGAACCAGGGCCATAGGAAAGCATTGGTTTTCATGTGTTGAGCATTTTACAGCGCGTTTGAACGCGCTGTAAAACGCTCAGGTGTGAACTTAGGGTTAAAAGATGGAACCCACTCAGGAGCTAAGCAGGCGCCATAACCCCCAGGTTTCTGCTGCTGCCGCAAGTCCATGATTGGCGATAACGCTGATTATGGACTTTTAACCACTCAGATGGCGTAGAAAATTGTGACCACGGCAACTGAGAGATCTTTTCCATTGAGTCCTGCACTGGGGCCCAAATAGTTCCCCTGCGTCGAGTTTGATGGAGCTGTTCAGTTGTTTTGGCAGCCTTCAGTCCACTGAAGGAGCTGAGACCTGCCACAGCAATGTTCCTATGGATCCCTGCCTGGCAAATATGAATATAGTGAATCTCCCATAGACCCCAATAGTAGTTTATTGCAGTTTATGGGAGAAGAAATTATATGATTGCATGTTCAAGTCCCCTAGGAGAACCCTAAAAAAAGTTTTAAAAATATTAAAAAAATCAAACCACCCCCATTTTAATACTAGTATCACGTGTCCCAAAATGGCCAAACTATTAAAATATAAATGTATTTATCCTACACGCCGTAACAGAAAAGAAATGATCAATTTACCGTTTTATCATCACTTCACCTTCTCCCATAAAATTGAATAAAAAGTGATAAAAATTTAATTTTTTATGTATTAAGACACAAGAAAAAATATTAAAAAATATGATATGGCTGTAATCGTACTGACCCAGAGAATGAGGGTAACAGGTCAGTTTTACCTCAAAATGAAACCCATAAAACTGTGGTGGAATTGTGTTTTTTCCCCAATTCCATCCCATTTTTATTATTTTTTTCCCAGCTTCCCACTACATCATATGCAATATTAATTGGTGCCATTAGAGCATACAACTTGCCTTGCAAAAAAAAAAAAGCCCTCATACATTAAAAAAAAGTTATGGCTCTGAAAAGACAAGTGTTATGCCAAAAACAATCACTGACGCTGATGGCACATACAGACCTTACTCTTTAATGACTCCTACCCTTGTGCCAACTGAACTGAATGAATTCAAGGAGAGGAGGCTCCGGCTAAAAAAACTGGTCTAATTAAAATCAGCCTGTTGGAAAGATGGATTTGTTAGGGGTGCGCAACCATAATGGTGCAGTTACATTGTGTTTGGTTTTACTTTTGTATTGTCAGTCATAGTGATGCCTACCTGCACACATGTTTCATTTTGCAGGAAGTGCTGGCTGTGTGCTTTGTTTTAGTAGTATGCATTTGGACGTGTGGCTGCCTCCATATTGGTTGTGTACTCATAACAAACCCATCTTTTTCACAGGTTGTTTTTTTTTTTTTTATTCAAAATTTTTATTGATTTTTCATTCAAGTAACAAAGGGTACTGTAGGATAACAGTATGTAATAACAAGAGTACAGGAGTAGCTGAAGACACTTATACGCATGCATCAAGTATACAGTTGCAAAATTATTGCGGCAATACAAGACACCAACACAACGGGTTGGTAACTCAAACCATCCGGAGGTCAGCACGTACATCACAAAAGCGAAGGTTAAGGACACTATTCATATGTAGATAAGGAAGCCCTAAGAGGGGCCGGGGAACCTGAAGGATTTCCATTTGAGCCATAATTTGAGGAACCGTAAATGAGAGCGAGATTCCCAGGATGACATCTCTTCAAAGCGGTAAAGCTGGTCTACCTTTGTCAACCAGGCTTCAAGGTCTGGAAGGGAGCTCTGGAGCCAGAACTTTGGAGGCAGCAATCAGTAATTGACGAAAGAGGAAGGGTACATGTAGTGGGGGGTGAGAGGGGGGAATTGATAGGAGCGCGAGGGAAGGTGTGGGGACAAAAGAGGTTTGGCAAATCTTATTTGCTTGAGTAAAAATTTTTGACCACCATTGGTTGATTTCACAGGTTGTTTTTATGATGCAGTTTATAGCTTCCGTTTGCTCTCCCTGAATTAAGCCCTGTTGGCACAAGGAGAAGAGTCATTGTAAAGTAGGGTCTCATCTAACAGAGGTCACCTTGCCGTGGTGGATGGGCACAAATGATTTTGATCGAAATATAATTGCTAAGTACCTCACATTAATTTACATAATGAATATAGCATTAGTTCATATAATCAATGTTTGCGGAGTGCTGTTGCATCGTGTGTTACTTGTAACCTGTCATCAACTTTATGCTGCCCATACTAACGGCAGAACAAAGTCTGTCATTTATAAGTTAAAAGTAAGTAGTTACCAAGAACCAACGTCACAATAATTGCAGACTGGGCCTTGAAAAAAGTCACGGCCACCTGAGAAGAGTCCTGGTTATTCATGAATTCCTGCACTCCTGCCCACCTGCTGATGACTGAACAGTCTTCTACCTAGTTTTCTCCCTTTCTCTCTAGGAGAGAACTGCCAATCATCAGCAGGTGGGCAGGAGATTATGAATAACTGTGACTCTTCTCAGGTAGATGTGACTCTTTTCAAGGCCTGGGCTGCAATCATTATGATGCTGGTTCTCAGCAACCACTTACTTTTAGCTCATGAGTTACACACCGCTGAGATCAGCATTTCTGTCACTATTTTATGCTTTCTTCAGTGACGTCAGCATAAAGTTGATGACAGGTTCCCTTTAAGTAATGGAATGTGCTCTAAAATTTTACCTAACATCACCGTAACAGAGGGGGCCCCACATGTTATATACCTTCTAACATGTTTCCCAATGTATAATTTCTAGTGTTAGCACCCTGCCAGTGAATGTATCTAAAGTACCATATTGTAGTAAAAGCAACAGATATGACAATCTAATCAAAAGATTGTATATAAAAACGAACGCATGAAAATTCAAGGATCATGTCACTAATTGCTTAACATCGCCTTTCATAATATTTTAATCTTCTGACATTCAACAAGATAGTTGTAATATGTGGTTAAGACAATACAAGGATCATTGGCAGAGTTTCCTTGATGATGTGCCATGTGGCTCATCAGGTTTTACATAAAGGAAGGAACGCTTCAGCTGGGACTGTTTAGCTGACATAGTAATGTTTTCTGGTAAGACAAGAGAAAATATAGCATCTAGGACCACCGCATGAAACCAGGTTGAAGGCCATTGTAGAGTGCTAGGGAAATGCCTTCCAGATGATTCCTGTTTTCCTTCTTTTCCTATTTCCATTCATATATATGAATATTCCAGATGTCTACTAGTCAGGGGTGGATTAAAAACCGGATTAGGATAATTAATTTAGGATACGGCAACATCTTTTTCCAACCCATCCATAGCTATATATAATAACATAGGCAGTGCACACATAATAAAATTCAGGACCAGGATGATGTGCTAATTATTAATTATGCCAGAATATCGGAATTTGAGAAGTTGGATAATTCGGCAAGCCGTCATAATACATAGTAGGCCTGAGTTGCTGTGGTTCCTAAACGCTTCCACTTTGCAATAATAGCACCCACAGCTGATGGTGGAGTATCTAGGAGGGAAGAAATGTCATGAACCAATAGTGACATCCTATTACAGGACCATGCTGGAATTCAGCAAGCTCTTTAACAGCTTCATTACTGGAGTATTTAACCCCCCCCCCCTTTCACTGACGTCACTGGGTCACATGGTCCAATCACCCCCAGGTGATTGGACCATGTGACCTAGTGACGTCCCTCCTGCTAAAGACAGAACAGGAGAGTGGCAGCTACGCGATCAAATGGAATAGGTGAGTTTGTTTTTTTATTATTTTTAACCCTCTATTGCCCTTTTTACTTTGTATTCTCTATTGAGAATGGTATTATTTTCCTTTATAACTATGTTATAAGGGAAAATAATAAAGATTGGGTCCCCATCCCGATCGTCTCCTAGCAACCATGTGGGAAAATCGCACCGCATCTGCACTTGCTTGTGGATGCTTGCGATTTTCCCGCAGCCCTATTCACTTCTATGAGGCCTGCGTTGCGTGACAAACGCAGAATATAGAACATGCTGCGATTTTCACGCAACGCAAAAGTGATGCGGGAAAATCACCGCTCATGTACACAGCCCCATAGAAATGAATGGGTCCGCCTCACGCATTGCACCCGCGCGGAAATCACGCCCGTGTGAAAGGGGCCTAAGAGGTGTGTCCCAATGCTTTTCTATATAGTGTTTGTAGTCTCCATGTAGGAGAATACTTCAACTATTACAAGTCTCCTAGATGGAGCTATCAGGAGAAGGCAGTTCCTTGATCTCCATTCTGCAGGGTGAGATGACCACATTGATCTGGGAAGATCCACACAATGAGGAAACCATACAAACATGGGGAGGGCATGTTTTTTTTATTGCTTATATGGTATGAGATATTCAGTACGGTCTTTTCCAAATTCATGCTTAACATTCTTCACACCCACACAGGGTTCCTTATGTGTTCCAGTTCTCACACGTCCTCTTCATCAGAGATAGAGGAGGATGTGATTATGCAATATGCATTACAGTTGTTTTCTGTTCCAAGATGCAGCCACACCAGGAGCCTCTCCTTCCCCCCAGGACCCTAAGGGAGCAGAAATCATCAACTGTATGATCATTACACCCGAATGTGTTCTCAGCGCCAAAGAGCTTACCTGCAGATTTTCATTTGACTGTGAAATGAGTGTCTGGAATCACTAATAGGATGGAGCAAACGCCCTTACGTCTCATAAAATCATTAGTGCCCAGAGGCAGAGGCTTAGTATGTACTTATGTGCTTGACAGAAATGACGTGATTGTTCTAGAATTAATGATACACCAGCATATACCGGTAACCACTAGACCACCGCATTGAAATTTTCAGACATCAGTAGCGATTCCTGTTGTTTAAAGGGAAAATCACCTGTAATACGGTTTATAACCACTGTTTAAAAAAAAATTTAGTTACTGCATATCGCCACTCCATAAATGCACTGGGTGACAACCGCACATCAGCATTACTCTGTGTACTCTACTGTTGTCAAGAATAGAACGTGCTTTATCTTTTTTTGCGGAAGTACAGATGTGGACAGCACAGGGTGTGCTGCCCGCATCTTTTGTGGCCCCATTGAAATGAATGGGTCCGCATGCATTTTGCAAAATTGCAGAACGGATGCGGATCCATAAATACGATTGTGTGAATGTATCCTTGGGCCTCTTTCACACGAGCGTGACTGATTAGGTCCGGAAGCGTTCAGGGAAACTCGCACCATTTTGCAAGCAAGTTCAGTCAGTCTTGTCTGCGATTGCGTTCAGTTTTTTCCACGCCGGTGAAATGCGTTTTGATGCATTTTTCACGTGCACGATAAAAAACGGAAGGTTTACAAACATCTCTTGTGAAAAACGCACTGCATCCGCACTTGCTTCCGGATGCAATGCATTTTTCACTGAAGCCCCATTCACTTCTATGGGGCCAGGGCTGCGTGAAAAACACAGAATATAGAACATGCTGCGCTTTTCACGCAACGCAGAAATGATGCGTGAAAATAAACGCTCATGTACACAGACCCATTAAAATGAATGAGTCAGGATTCAGTGCGGGTGCTATGCGTTCATGTCACGCATTGCACCCGCACGGAAAACTAGCTCGTGTGAAAGAGGCCTTAGGGTCCAGTTCAGCTGGAATCGTCGTTCAACGATGTAACTTGTAAATCAGTGCTTCCCTTACGTCCTACCAGCAGCACAGATGGGGTTAACCACCCCCCGTGGACTGGCAGGATCGGCGGAATGTTTAATGAGCCCAAGACTAATAACTCAATTTAACAATTAAGTATCTCCTTAAAAGGAGGAAGTCAACCCCCAGCCCACTGTGTTTTTTTCTGTCCTCCTGGACAGGTGGACTAGGCGGTTTGTTCCCCCCTTTCTTATGGAAAGTGCGGGGAGCCTTCTTTTCGTTTGGGTAACGGCGTTACCTTTTTCCTAGGTACCTTGTCAGTTTGGCCGGCAGCTTATTTGCTGCCGGCCCCGCCAGTTGCGCCTGGCTGGGAGTATTTTGGCGGCGTCCTTGGTCCAGGATTCCTGGTCCCTGTGCGCCGCCATCTTCCGGAGGTGACGCGGGGACTCTCCTTTTGCATCACCTCCGGGTAATCCGGCCGTGATTTTTCACGGGCACGGTTTTTTCATAGATGCGATTTTTATGCATCTTCCTGTGGAGGATTTACTGGGGAAGGGTGGATTGGCTATCCCTCCCTTCCCCTATTTTGGGAGGCTGTGTGCTCCAGTTCAGTCTGGCTACATATGCTTTTTCAGCTAGCTCCCAGAGTCCTAAAATTGGTGTTGTTCCACTTGTGGTGTTTTTTCCTCAGCTGCCTCCGGTCTGTTTTTCTTCCTTTCCGGCGTAGATAGGTGGTTTACAAATGTTTTATTTGTCTCTTTTTTTCCCGCAGTGATGTCTCCTCCGCGGGATTCGGAAGGCAGGAAAGTGGATTCCAAGAGGAAGCATCTATCCTGCTACCATTGCAGCAGTCAACGGTTATTGTAAGCTGATCATACCTGCACTCGTAAGATTGCAGAAGCTAAGCAGCTTTAGGCTGGGCTAAGACCAGCTTGGGAGACCGGTTGGGAATCCCTGGGTGTGTTGACTTAACCTACACCTGGGGTTACAGCTGCGGTTAGAGGTTTCTGACCTCTAGTGAACATACATTGCAGGATATGTATCAATGGCTCTGTTAAAGGAGTCATAGGCCTGCTGGATGGAAAGGCTTCCTATTCGTGCCCAGGCCCCTATGGAGACCTCTGTCCCGGTAGGCAAAACGGCCTTGATAGAGGCCTTGCCCTTTTACTCTGAAGATTCAAGTTTCAGCCATCTCAGCTTGCCTTAACAGGCTTTTTTCTCAGGACCCGCTGATCGAACGGTTCCTTAAAGGAGCTGGAAGATTAAAGCCTACAGTACTGAGACCCCTTTTTTTCAATGGGTTTTTCAGTAGTTCTCAGGGGGTTAGCATCTCCCCCCTTTGAACTGTTAGAGGAGGTGGACATCAAGTTCGTCACTTGGAAGTTTGTGTTTCTCCTTGCAGTGACTTTGGCCAAGAGGGTCTCTGAGCTTCAAGCTCTCTCAGCACATGAGCCCTATTCTTACATGACCGGGACCTTCTTAGATTCCTCCCGTATTGTAGGCCTAAAGTTCCTTCCTTCCAGAACATCAACCAGGTGATATTCCTCCCGGTTCTGTTGACATCTACCACCTCCTCCTAGGAACCTGCTAGACATCCTCTGGACGTCTCGAGATGTCTCCGGATCTATGTGGATAGATCAAGGAGTTCAGGAAAGATGAGAATCTGCTAATCCAAACCTTCCATCAGTCGGTGGATTGAGGAGGCTATTAAGGAATCCTTTGTTTCCACAATCTCTGGACCCTCCGGGATTCGTGAAGGCCCACTCTACTAGAGTTGTGGCTACTTCTTTTGCCGAGAGAAGTCTTCTGCCTCTCAATATGATTTGCAAAGCTGCCTCCTGGAGCTCTGAATCGACATTCATCTCCCATTATAGACTAGATGCCAGTCTAGCTGAGTTTTCGGCCTTTGGGCAGACTTTTCTTAGTTCTGCCAGGCAGGAAGGCCCTCCCTAGGGGTTTCTTCTTGCTATCTCCCCATTTGTGCTGCTGGTAGGACGTAAGGGAATCGTTAATTTCTAACGATAATTTGTTTTCCCTTAGTCCTAACAGCAGCACACAAATTTCCCACCCTAGTAAGTCTAGTTTTTTTCTTGCTATAAACACAGTGGGCTGGGGGTTGACTTCCTCCTTTTAAGGAGATACTTAATTGTTAAATTGAGTTATTAGTCTTGGGCTCATTAAACATTCCGCCGGTCCTGCCAGTCCACGGGGGGTGGTTAACCCCATCTGTGCTGCTGTTAGGACTAAGGGAAAACAAATTATCGTTAGAAATTAACGATCGTTTAAAGAATCTTTTACTCAGGCCAATGCAAACTGTATGGGGGATGAATGAGCTTTACTACGTAAGGATCCACCAAGATAAGAATAGCTGATACTACGTGTGCATATGGTTCATACTATATGTTTTATCTGTTTATTAGAGGTTTGCAGCTGTCCAGAGGTGTTTTTAAATTATGGGTATGTTAGATATGTGTATTTCTCTGTCACAACTCCTACCTGCTATTCATGGATTGATTTTTTTCCTTCCTCCCTCTTTGTGTCTCTAGCCATTTACTTCCGATACTAACATCAGGCTAGATTTGATAGGTATACCTTTTGAGACATGGTTATATTGCTTTACATTTTCTTGTACCTTTTAATTATATATTCTTTTTGATACTGGCAGGTATTACATTGTATTTGAGATCTGCACATAATCAATGTAATTTTCCAGCATTATTTCAATATTGCCAATTTGTTATTTGTACTATTGCTATATATTGAGGTATTTAAATATATTGTTCACCCATATGATGTATACTATCTACATATTGAATTATTTATCAGAACTGCTGCATATTTCTCTTTGGTGAGATTAATTTTTTAATATTTTTATTAATTAAGAATTTTTGCACACTCTGGGCTATAATGTCTCTTTTTGTGTTTTTGTTTATGGCTCATATATGTTTTATGTGTTACTATATGTATTATTTATTACAGAAACAAAAGCATCAAAAAGGAAAATTAATCATGAATGGGATTTTTGTCAGTTTATCTTGAGTCTGAGTTGCCATAATTTGCGCCCAATTGAACAAACATCGCAGGTTGCTTGATCAATCTGGCGCATCTTTAAACATAACACTTTTGTATAGAGGTGTTACTCTACTTCTTACTCCTGAAGTAAGATTACGGCATTTTTGTGACTTAAAAAAAAAATCGTAGCGGCGAACACCTAATTATCCTAGCTAAGCACATCCACTTTTCCACCAGTTTTCCCAAAATGGCAAGAGCTACATAAAATTATAAAAAGTCCCAAATGTTTGAACAAAAATGTTGTGCACCAATATTTGCGACCATTTATATTTAACAGAATTCTGTCACAAATGGAAGATACAGGCCCAGCACCGACATCATTTTTGTTGTTCTGCTCCTATAACAGAGGAACAACGGAACTAATTAGTACTGATGTGAACAGAGCCTAAATGGTCTCAATTTACATTTTAAAGGGTCACTGAGATTTCATAAAACTTTTCATATGTCATAGTGATGTCAAATGTTTTGAGACCACCACTGATCGCTAGAACAAGAAGTGAGAAGCACTCACATATTGAGCTCTTGCTTCTCACTGCACGAGACAGAACTGAGACACGCTCATAGACTATCTATTAGGTCTGTCTCCTGCAGCGAAGAGAGAGAGTGCGGTATGTGGGCAGTTCTCTCCTCGCTTTGGAAATCGTCCACAGCAATACAAAACTCTTGAGACAAATTCTTCTTTGGAAAGTTCTCATGTGCTTATTACAGACAGAGCAGCAAGGCAGGTAACAGGCAATAATATGGGCAGCAGGCAGAACACGGCAATGAGGTGAAGTATGGTAAGGCTAATGGTAGTGAAGATAATGGCAATAGTACCCTATCTATCCCAACAGGAACTTTTATGGTTCAATCTCTATAGGTTTAAATACTAATTTGACAGAATAATACAAGTATGCCACATTGTGTCTCGGTATAACTGGACATACTGCAGTGCCAGAGGCAGTACAAAAAGCATGTCAAATAGAGACGATAATGTAAACTGAGTGAAAACATAAAGAATGGGTGAGAAACAGTGTATCTCGGCAGGTATCGTTTGACATACTGTAATATCGGAGGCACTATTATTTGTTAAATATGGTGAAGTGCAAAAAGCATGTCAAGTAGAGACAATAATCTAAACTAAGTAAAAACAGAAAGAGGGGTGTAGACATACAGACTTACAAAGGAGACCAGACAGAGACATGAGGTTAGATTGGGTAAGAGTAAATACCTTATAAAACTAATGACCAGTTAGATAACCTGTGAAGGAACAACACCATTGATCCACCAGTCCGAGAAAGACAAGAATTTGTGGAACTGAAACCAGGGAGCCCAAGCCCATGTAAAGGCATATACTAGTTCAGTGATGGGCAAAGTGCGGCTCTCCAGCTGTTGCTAAACTACAACTCCCACCATGCCCTGCAGTAGGCTGATAGCTATAGACAGGCTTTGCATGTTGGGAGTTGTAGTTCTGCAACAGCTGGAGAGCCGCACTTTGCCCATCACTGTACTAGGTCATGATCTTCTGCTCTGAGTTCCTCTATGAGTCTATGTGAACAAGAATGTCAAGTGCGGATACCTACTGAAGACTCTCAGTTGATATCTATTTACAAAGTATTATTTGTCTCATAGGCAAAACAAAGAGTCTGAGTGTTGCATCTGGCCTAGGAAAACAGACAAAAGGGCAACTTTGGCTGAGGGAGGTATAGAAGACCAGTAAAGAGAATTATATAGAGCAAATACATCTTGTCACAGAGGAGCTACACCTGGGCAGTCCCACCAGATGTGCAGCATTGTACCAACTGCTGCTAAACAACACCAACAGGTATCAGGTACAGAAGGATAAAACTAGTAAAGCTTCACTGGCGTCCTATATCCCCGAGTCAGTATCTTGTAGTTAAATTCTTGTGGCCTACACGACACTGATGATTTATGAGTAGAGATGAGCGAAAAAGTCCAGTGTTCGGGTTGTGGTAAGTCGCGCATCCCGTTATGGATTCCACTATAGCGGCATATGGAATCCATAAGGGGCGGCTGCCACCAACCCGAACTGTTGAACAGCCGAAGGACCTGGGGTGACGTCACTGTCATGTGATCAGTGCAGGGGCGTGGCTCAGCACTGGATTTGATCCCGAACCCGAACGCCGAACACCGGACTTTTTTTTAAAGTTCGCTCATCTCTATTTATGAGTAAATAATAAAGATCTACGCCATTGCTTAACGGTAAGGGTGATGCCCATTTCTTCCTCCCAAGCAGAAATGAACCTAGAAGCTGCCGGTGGGGTATTTATAGCCCCGTCCCCAATCTCCTCGGTGTTAAGTGAGATCGCGTGTCCAGGCCCAACAGGAACTTTTATACCCCAGAGAACAAAGGAGAGATCATTAGTATAATTCAAGTTCGCAGTGTACCACAGTCCATAGACACCAATATGTTTCATACATTACATTATTGATACCTTAATATTCATTTCTGTGACCACATTAGAACATTGGCGGCCACACTACTGGCATTCTTGCCTCACACGCAGCATCACCGCCCACAGAGCCATAGAGCCCCCCACAGCACCAATCCGGCCTTTCCAGATTCACTAAGTGCGGCTCATCCAGTTTCCTGATGAAGACTTTTGCCGAAACGTCACTTTATTTAAAACTGACAATCCGCATATTGTATGTCAAGCTTTAATAAACGCACCGAATTGAGGCCGCAGGCCGCACCTAGCTGCGAACCACATGCGGAGGAGCTGCTCCCCCAGTTAGAAACACGCAACAGTGTTTGGAGTTTGAGCAGTTCCACCCATTTAGGTTATTCACGGTTATTTCTGTGATTTTTGCTTTATATGTATTGGATGTGCCATTGTGTATGGCTGGTAACATTCTGTTGCACCTGGGAGCCTGTGTCACATGGTCTGTTGTAGGTGCGGCCTGCGGCCTCAATTTTCTCCTATTGCATTGTTGGTCCTGCAGTGCACGTGAGTGGGATTGGGGCTGTGAGCTGGATATCTGCACCTTTCAGACCCTGTTCACACACCATAGTTAGTCCAGTGGTAGGACCCCATGCCATGCTGAGAAACCTTGACGTGGTGCATGAGGGGCTCCGATATGTTCCTGACTGGGAGATATTGGCGAATGGCTCAGCTTTTAACATCAGCTTGAGGGATTAGCCAGTGTTTTCAGGTGCTTATCCTTGTGGTGCACTTTTTTTCAGTGATTTAGACATATGATAGAAATACAAGATGTCTGACTGAGACAACATGGCAGACCCACAGATAGTATCTTACATTCGTTCTGGGGATCGGAAGAGGTCTCAGCACCAATCAAAACTTTTGACATATCTCTATGACATATCAAATGTTTTATGCTCCCCTCTAAACCCAGAAGGCACAGCACTGGAATTACATCCCATACTAGCTCTGCCTGCTCCAAGCATTGCCCACAGTGCAAGCCTGCCCTACACAGCTTACATTCATTAATGTATGTGATGCCAGTAATGATGCTCATACATCGCCTTGCCTGAAAGAAAGGCTGCTAAATCCGGAACTGCAGGGCAGTGGAAGTCCTGAAAAGATGACTGGGGCTGTCATATGACCCCAGCAGAGATGGAGGCATTTGGAAGAGTAAGTAGTTTGCAAAGGCTGCTCTTTCAACAGGTAGAAGGAAATCCGCTTTTTGACAATTGTCCATTATCATTTATGCTTAAGAAGAAGCAGAACACTTTGGTCAGCCTAGATCAGTGATACCCAAACTTACTACCATAGTTGAACTACTGGGAAAATGTATACTCTCATGGAACCCCCTACTCCAATTCCCCCCTTTAAAGAAACTTGCCTTACTGATTGACTGACCACTTATATGTGACATCATCATTTCTGGTCCAACAGAGACTACATATCCCAGGGACCGGACCCACAGAGCCATAACGAAGGAACCTTTAGCAGGTAACTAAAGCATTTTTTGTTTTATAAGCCTTATTGCCACCTAGACAATTTTAAAAGCTGTCAGACAAACGCTGTAACTCAAATTATATATTCTTTCTAATTGTCCATATGAGTTAGTATTTAAAGGGGTTATCTGGAGGACTTTACACTCTTTCTGCGGATGGGCAGCAGGTCATATGAGACAAAAACAAAAAAAGTGTCTGGGCCACCTGCTTCTGTATGAGATCACTACATCAGCACTGAGAGAAGGACGTGATCAGTGCAGCTACTGAACATGTTAGTCCACCTCTGAATGCAGGAGAAAGTAGACCAGAAGGATAAACAGCAGGTGGCACTACCAAAGAGGAAAATGTACATAAACAATGATTTTATATCATGTGTATTGTAATACTACTTCAAATGAAATGCCCTATTCATTGCTTAGTAATACTATTCATGGGATAACCATGGCAGGGCTGTGAAGTCTGAGTCAGAGCTAGTTTTGGGTGGAGTCGGTAAAATGTACCAACTCAGACTAAAAAAAAATTATTATTTGTTTTTATAATATTGAGTAATTAATTTAATAACTTTAATATAATTTGAGGAATGTTAATCATACATTTATTTTATGTTCTATCAATCTAAGGCCCTTCTCAAAAATATAATAAGCAGGGTATTGTATTGGTGGAGAATAATCAGTTCTTACCTCTCCTGTGTTCTCTCCTCTCTCTTATGCTAGTTATAAGCAAGGCGTTCTAGTAGTGATAGAAAATCAGTTCTTACCTCTCCTGTGTTCTCTCCTATCTTTTCTATTATAAACAGTGATAAGCAGGATGTTGTATTTATGATAAAAAAAAATCAGTTCTCACTTCTCCCTTATATTATAAACCGTAATAAGCAAGGTGTTCTAGTTATGATAGATAATCATCTATCCTGTGGGCTCTCCTTTCCTTATACTATAAACAGTGATAAGCGGGGTGTTCTAGTGGTGATAGACAATCAGTTCTCACCTCTCCCTTATATTATAAACCGTAATAAGCAAGGTATTCTAGTGATGATAGATAATCATCTATCCTGTGGGCTCTCCTTTCCTTATACTATAAACAGTGATAAGCAGGGCGTTCTAGTGGTGATAGACAATCAGTTCTCTCCTGTCCCTTATACTGTACACAGTGATAAGCAGGACGTTCTAGTGGTGATAATCATCTATCCTGTGGGCTCTCCTTTCCTTATACTATAAACAGTGATAAACAGGGTGTTCTAGTGTTGATAAATAATCAGTTCTCACCTTTCCTTTGCTTTCTTTTGGCCCTTATACTATAAGCAGTGATAAGCTGGGTGTTCTAGTGGTGAAAGAAAATACCTTCTCATGTCTCCTGTGTTCTCTCCTGTCCCTTATACTATAAATAGTGATAAGCAGGGCGTTCTAGTGGTGATAGAAAATCAGTTCTCTCCTCTCCTGTGTTCTCTCCTGTCCTTATACTATAATCAGTGATAAGCAGGGTGTTCTAGTGGAGATAATCAGTTCTCATCTCTCCTGTCCCCTTATACTATAAGCAGTGATAAGCAGGGTGTTGTAGTGGTGATAGATAATCAGTTCTCATCTCTCCTGTGTCCTCTCCTGTCCTTATACTATAATCAGTGATAAGCAGGGTGTTCTAGTGGTGATATATCATCAGTTCTCACCTCTCCTGTCCTTTATACTATAAAAAGTGATAAGCAGGGTGTTCTAGTGGTGATAATCAGTTCTCACCTCTCCTTTATTTTTTCCTCTTCGTTGTGCTATAATCAGTGACAATTAGAGTTCTATAGTAGTGATAAGTAATCAGCTCTTACCTCTCTTATACTAATCTTAAGCAGGGCATTCTAGTGGTAATAGATAATCAGTTTTCACCACTTTTGTCTTCTCTCCTGTCCCTTATACTTTAAACAGTGATAAGCAGGGTGTTATAGTGATGATAGAAAATCAGCTCTCCCCTCCCATGTGTTCTCCCCTGTCCTTTATACTAGTAATAAGCAGCGTATTCTAGTGGTGATAATCATCTCTCACCTTTCCTCTGTTCTCTCTTGTCCTTATACCAGAAACAGTGATAAGCAGGGTGTTCTAGTGGTAAAAGCCATCTCTCACCTTTCCTCTGTTCTCTCCTGTCCTTATACTGTAAACAGTGATAAGCAGGATGTTCTAATGATGATAGAAAATCAATTCTTACCTCTCCTGTGGGCACCTGTGAAAAGTAATTTTTTGCAGATAACCCTTTTATGGCAAGCACTGAATATAGCAGCTACCAGGGGCATAATATTGATGGAAAATATACATAGTACATGGAAGCGCTCATGAGTATTCGCCCCATAAGACACGTTGCCATTTCCCCCCCCCCCCCCAATTTTGGGAGGAAAAAGTGTCTTATAGGGCAAAAAATATGGTAAGTAGCCTTATTACTTAAATGAAAGTAGTTGGCTTAGGCTATTTTCACACTAGCGCTAAACTGTACTGGAAGGCTGTTCCAGTAGACAAACAGTTTGCTGAAAATCATGGTATCCTGCATAGCCATATATTACCTTTACCTGCCAAATCCTATTGACTGTAATGGGATTCGACCTGTTTCCGGCTTTAGTGCCAGGATTCAGTCGGAGAAAACCAGCGGTATAATGCTGGAAACAGGCCGGATCCCATTATAGTCAGAGGGGCTGGCAGTGCTCCTGCAGTTTCTGTATGAACTTCGACAGTCTGTTCCTCTACCGCAGCAGCCTGATAGACCAATTTAACACTAGCGTGAAACTAGCCTCACCAACTTCACAGCCCTGTTAGATGGTGCATAACTAATACTTCTTATTTATTATTTAGTACTGTCTCACCGATGATATCTGTTGAATGCTGTGGATGTGTTAAAATAAGCATGTACCAATATTTTTTGGTGCTTTGCTTTAAATAACATCTCACTGCAAATGATATGTATCCATTTATTCTCTCTGTAGGTGTCATGTATTACATACAGTCTGACATGCTTTTAAACGGAAAAATAAAAGTTAAATAAACTTTCCTAAATTAGAAACTTAACTTTTATATCACTATGGTATATCAAGTACAGATTAAACATCAATAAAGCGTTAAATGGAAAGAATCTGCCAGAAGACTTTCCTAGGAGAAACTGTTGAGCATCAGGATAAAGTGCAGCCATAGCAGACGATCAGTTAAATATTTGGATAACAAGCCATCACTGCTAAGCTGATGTCAAGAGAGTATTTGGAGTATGAACCTAATGGTATTCCACAATACTGGAGCTACACATAAAACCTGCCCACAACCGCATTCATGTCAACTACTGTGATCCAGTCTTAAAAATCTGTTTTTTGCCATTTGTTTGTGATAATTTAACATTAGCCAACCAGCGTTTGATCAGTGATTTTCATCAGTGATTGGGAGCCTAAAGGCCCTATTACACAGTCAGATTATTGTTACGATAATCTCTAATGAGCATTTGAATGAACGCTCGTTAGCAATCATCTGGCAGTGTAATACTGCTGCCGATTTAGGCCTTAGGCCTCATGCACACGACCGTGTTTTTATGCTGTCCGCAAAAAGGGGTTCCGTTGTTCAGTGATCCGTGTCCGTTTTTGCCTTCCGTTGTGTTTCCGTGTGTCTTCCGTTTTTTTTAGCGGACATGACCCAAAAGATTTTACCAAAAGACAGGCTGACAATTTTTCCCAAGTGCCTGCCAAGGGATCCGCAAAAAAAACGGACACGGATCGCGGATGACACACGGATGGACATCCGCATTTTTTCACGGGCCCATTGACTTGAATGGGTCAGTGAAACGTTTTTCACGGACAAGAATAGGACAGGTTATATTTTTTTGACGGACTGGAATCATGAACCACGGACGCGGAGGACAAACGGTGCATTTGCCGAGGTTTCCACGGACCCATTGAAAACCAATGGGTCCGCAGAAAATCACGAAAAATGGAGCAACGGACACGGAATCAAACAACGGTCGTGTGCATGAGGTCTTATTCACACGTCAGTGTTTTCGTCAGTGATTTCCTTTTTAAAGCATGTATTTTATTGTTTTCAATAAAGAATCAAATGTTCTATACAAAAATTTGCAATGTTTTTCATTATTTCAATAACAAAGGATAACATAAAAAACATGGGAAGAGGCAAAGCAGGAAAAGGTAAAAGTGACATGGATATCAAGCGCTATCATATATTTGATAAAACTTTGTTGTATCGGGATTGTAGCCAGTAATGCTCCCCAAGACCTATAGAACAGTTATTATTCACGTTATCATAGCAACTAGGATGAAAATTGATCAGTATTGGAAAAACCCATCTCCTCCTCTATTAATAGAAATAATTGATTTGGTTAACAATAAGGCTGGGGACACACCTAGGCGTTTCTGAATCGCGCGTATGACGCGCGTTTTTCGATGCGCGTTTTTGTAACTGAGAAACAGTGATTCAGTGATTCTCCCCTATGGCAACATTGTCCATAGGCGCGTTAAAACGCCCAAAAGAAGCTCATGTACTTGTTTGGGTGTTTTACAGCACGTTCAAACGCGCTGTAAAACGCCCAAATGTGAACCATGCCCATAGGGATGCATGGCTTTTCACATGTTGAGCGTTTTTCAGCGCGTTTGAATGCGCTGCAAAACGCTCAGGTGTGTTCCCAGGCTAACTGTCTTGGTCAGTGATTTCTATCAGTGATTGTGAGCTCAAACCAGAATTGGAGCCTCCACAGACATAAGGTATAAGGGAAAGATCTGCACCTGTTCGGTTTTTAGAGCCACACCTGGTTTTGGCTCACAATCACTGATGGAAATCACTAACCAAAATACTGACGTGTGAATAAGGCTTTATTGGGATCTTTCAACACGTTAAAAAAGTCCTGGTTTGCCGCCGGTAGATTGCGCCATGTAATAGGCGCTCTGCTGCTGGCAAACAATGAAACAGTCTTTGTGTCTATGCAAACAGCCAGATAGGGAGGTCGATGATGATAGATTCCATTTAAATAAGACATAGTGCAGTTTTCAATATTTGCCACTAGGTGTCAGTATACCAGAATTATTCTGGGTGCATATTCCCACAAATACAGTTTTTTGCTGCTTTTCTTGTGATTTTGCTCCTGGTCTTACACATGCAGGACACCCACTGGGTGGTACAGTTATTGAGGCAACTGTGCAACGACCAGGGAGTCTTGTGCACAGGACCCAATGAAAATATCACTTTAACCTCTCACCTCTTCTGGGTTCTCCCCTGTCATTATACTATAAACAATGATAAGCAGGGTGTTGTAGTGATGATAGAAAATCAGCTCTCCCCTATCACGTGTTCTCCTTTGTCCTTTATACTAGTAATAAGCAGGGTATTCTAGTGGTGATAGCCATCTCTCACCTTTCCTCTGTTCTCTCCTGTCCTTATACTGTAAACAGTGATACACAGGGTGTTCTAGTGGTGATAGATAATCAGTTCTCATCTCTTCTGTGTTCTCTCCTGTCCCTTATACTGTAAACAGTGATACACAGGGTGTTGTAGTGGTGATAGATAATCAGTTCTCATCTCTTCTGTGTTCTCTCCTGTCCCTTATACTGTAAACAGTGATACACAGGGTGTTCTAGTGGTGATAGATAATCAGTTCTCATCTCTTCTGTGTTCTCTCCTGTCCCTTATACTGTAAACAGTGATAAGTAGGGTGTTCTAGTGGTGATAGATAATCAGTTCTCATCTCTCCTGTGTTCTCTCCTGTCCCTTATACTGTACACAGTGACAAGCAGGGTGTTCTAGTGGTGATAGATAATCAGTTCTCTCCTCTCCTTTATACTAGGAATACGCAGGGTGTTCTAGTGGTGATAGATAATCAGTTCTCTCCTGTCCCTTATACTGTAAACAGTGATAAGCAGGGTGTTCTAGTGGTGATAGATAATCAGTTCTCACCTCTCTTGTCCCTTATACTGTACACAGTGATAAGTAGGGTATTCTAGTGGTGATAGATAATCAGTTCTCTCCTCTCCTTTATACTAGGTATACGCAGGGTGTTCTAGTGGTGATAATCAGTTCTTATCTCTCCTGTCCTTATACTGTAAACAGTGATAAGCAGGGTGTTCTAGTGGTAATAGATAATCAGTTCTCATCTCTCCTGTCCCTTATACTGTACACAGTGATAAGCAGGGTGTTCTAGTGGTGATAATCAGTTCTTATCTCTCCTGTCCCTTATACTGTACACAGTGATAAGCAGGGTGTTCTAGTGGTGATAATCAGTTCTCATCTCTCCTGTCCCTTATACTGTAAACAGTGATAAGTAGGGTATTCTAGTGGTGATAGATAATCAGTTCTCATCTCTCCTGTCCCTTATACTATACACAGTGATAAGCAGGGTGTTCTAGTGGTGATAGATAATCAGTTCTCACCTCTCTTGTCCCTTATACTGTACACAGTGATAAGTAGGGTATTCTAGTGGTGATAGATAATCAGTTCTCTCCTCTCCTTTATACTAGGAATACGCAGGGTGTTCTAGTGGTGATAGATAATCAGTTCTCTCCTCTCCTTTATACTAGGAATACGCAGGGTGTTCTAGTGGTAATAGATAATCAGTTCTCATCTCTCCTGTCCCTTATACTGTACACAGTGATAAGCAGGGTGTTCTAGTGGTGATAATCAGTTCTCATCTCTCCTGTCCCTTATACTGTACACAGTGATAAGCAGGGTGTTCTAGTGGTGATAATCAGTTCTCATCTCTCCTGTCCCTTAGGCTCCATTCACACGTCCGCAATTCTGTTCCGCATTTGCGGAACGGAATTGCAGACCCATTAATTTCAATAGGGACAGACGATGTCCCGGCCGGGTCCGCAATTGCATCCCAAAAAAATAGAACATGTCCTATTCTTGTCCGCAATTGCGGACAAGAAAAGGCATTTTCTATGAGAGTGCCGGTGATGTGCGGTCCGCAAATTGCGGAACGCACATCGCCGATGTCTGTGTTTTGCGGATCCGCAAAACACACACGGACGTGTGAATGGACCCTTATACTATACACAGTGATAAGCAGGGTATTCTAGTGGTGATAGATAATCAGTTCTCTCCTCTCCTTTATACTAGGAATATGCAGGGTGCTCTAGTGGTAAAAGCCATCTCTCACCTTTCCTCTGTTCTCTCCTGTCCTTATACTATAAACAGTGATAAGCAGGGTGTTCTAGTGGTGATAGATAATCAGTTCTCATCTCTCCTGTCCCCTTATACTATAAACAGTGATAAGCAGGGTGTTCTAGTGGTGATAGATAATCAGTTCTCATCTCTCCTGTCCCCTTATACTATAAACAGTGATAAGCAGGATGTTCCAATGATGATAGAAAGTCAATTCTTACCTCTCCTGTGGGCACCTGTGAAAAGTAATTTTTTGCAGACAACCATTTTATGGCAAGCACTGAATATAGCAGCTACCAGGGGCATAATATTGATAGAAAAATATACATAGTACATGGAAGCGCTCATGAGTATTCGCCCCATAAGACACGTTGCCATCCCCCCTCCCCCCCCCAATTTTGAGAGAAAAAAGGCTATTTTCACACTAGCGCTAAACTGTTCTGGCAGGGCTGTAAATACAAGGCTGAGCTACCTTACATTATAGATGATAAATGCTTGTAATATTCTGTAATGGTGACCACATTGCTTTACTAACCTGTATTTCTGGTCTATGTCCCTCCATATATATTTTTTTTCAAAAAGGATATGATCTCTCTTAGCAAAAAAGGTACAAAAGAAATAAGAGCTGCAAGCACAAGCCTTGAAAAGAGTATTCAGGAAGACTTATCACATCTGGTATGTTAGGTGTCTGGTGCAGAAATGTCACATGTGCTGACGTACATGGGATTTGCGCAAAAGTTTGTGATATTTTAAGAGCTGCGCCTTCCAGCGCCACCTTCAGAAGTGGATTGAAAGGTTGGTTGGGATTTCAGTGCATCAATCTTGTCATGGTAGAACTTTTGTATGATCCCTAAACATGGGATCTAGCCATGTTGTCTGCAATGCTGCAAATCTTAAAATTCAGTCCAGGGCCGAAGACATGAGTAAGAGTGGTATATG
This sequence comes from Bufotes viridis, assembly GCA_033119425.1. NCBI lineage: Eukaryota > Metazoa > Chordata > Amphibia > Anura > Bufonidae > Bufotes > Bufotes viridis. The sequence continues at coordinate 92,748,416 of CM065592.1, read as the reverse complement.
AGGCTTTCTCTTCTGACCCCAGACGATTCCTTTAATTAAGTAAAAACCTGGGTGATACCCTTACAACCTAAAAATATCAGCCAATAGGATTCTGCCACACAGATCTAGATGTCTTCACAACATACCATCTGGAGACAATTAACCCCTTCAGTACCAAGCCATTTTTCACCTTTAGGCCCCTTTCACACGGGCGAGTTTTCCGCGTGGGTGCAATGCGTGAGGAGGACGCATTGCACCCGCACTGAATCCGGACCCATTCATTTCTATGGGGCTGTGCACATGAGCGGTGATTTTCACGCATCACTTCTGCGTTGCGTGAAAATCGCAGCATGTTCTATATTCTGCATTTTTCACGCAACGCAGGCCCCATAGAAGTGAATGGGGATGCGGGAAAATCGCAAGCATCCGCAACCAAGTGCGGATGCGTTGCGATTTGCCCGCATTGTTGCTTAGCAACGGGACCCAATCTCTATTATTTCCCCTTATAACATGGTTATAAGGGAAATAATAGCATTCTTAATAAAGAATGCTGTGTAAAATGAAGAGGAAGGGGTTAAAATAATAAAGTTAACTTACCTTAGCCACTTGATCGCGTAGTCGCGATCTGTCCTCTCTTTCCCTGCAGCATCGATGATCTAAAGGACCTGTGATGACGTCACATCACATGGCCCAATCACCTGCTCCATCACTATGGTGATGGAGCATGTGATTGGTCCATGTGACATCATCCAAGGTCCTTAATCACTATCCTCAGGCTGTGGCTAGTGCTTAAGGACCTTGGATGATGTCACGTGGTCACATGGACCAATCACATGCTCCATCACCATAGTGATGGAGCAGGTGATTGGGCCATGTGATGCTGTGACATCATTACAGGTCCTTTACATCTTTCAAGCTAACGGAGAGGATGCTGGGCTTCGCGATCAAATGGACCAGGTAAGTTATGATTAGTTTATTATTTTTAACCCATTCTGCACCGGGTTCAACATTAGGAAGATGGCCAAGGGTATTATTTAACATTATAACTATGTTATAATGTGAAATAATACCAGCGGGACAATTTCTGACCCAAACATGCACTTCTGTGAAGAAGTGCAGGTTCGGGTCTGGGTACCAAAAGTGCCGATTTTTCTCCCGCGCGTGCAAAACGCATGACAGCGCTTTGCACTCGCAGGGAAAAATCGCGGCAATTCCCGCAACGCACCCGCACTGTTTGACGGAGTGCACCCGCAACGCCCGTCTGAAAGAGGCCTTAAGGATGAGGCCAAAGTTTGGAAATCTGACGTGTCACTTTATGTGATAATAACTTAACATTTTTACTTGTCTAAGCCATTCCGAGATTGTTTTCTCGTGACACATTGCACTTCATGATAGTGGTAAATTTGAGTCAATATTTATCACTTTTATTTATTTAAAAAAAAAATCCTGAAAATGTGGAAAAAAAACCCAAAATCTGAATTACTCTGCTTTTAAAGCAGATAGTGATACCTCAAAAAATTGTTATTACTTAACATTCCCCATATGTCTACTTTATGATGACATCATTTTGTAGATGTAATTTTATTCTTTAGGATGTTAGAAGGCTTAGAATTGTAGAAGCAATTATTAAAATGACCCCATTTTAGAAACTACACTCCTCAAGTTATTCAAAACTGATTTTACAAACTTTGTTAACCCTTTAGGTGTTCCACAAGAATTAAAGGAAAATTGAGATAAAATTTCTAAATTTCCCTTTTTTGGACAATTTTCCATTTGAATCCATTATTTCCGGTAACACAGAAAGGGTTAACAGCCAAACAAAACTCAATATTTATTGCCTTAATTCTGTAGTTTACTGAACCCTCCCCCTCCCCTATGTGGTTGTAAACTGCTTTATGGGCACACGGCAGGGCGCAGAAGGAAAGGAGCAACATATAGTTCTTGGAGGGCAGATTTTGCTGGACTCATTTCTAGACGCCATTTCCCCCTGATGCACCCCTACAGTAAAAACTCCCAAAAAGTGACCCTTTGGAAACCATGGGATAAGGTGACAGTTTTATTGGTACTATTTTGAATGCTCAATATTACGCTTTTTGTGAGGTAAGGTAACCAAATAATTGCTGTTCTGGCACAGTTTTTGTCATGTTTTTTACAATGTACACCTGACAGGTTAGATCATGTGATATTTCTATAGAGCAGATTGTTACGGACACGGCGATACCTAATATGTCTATTTTTTATATTTTATTCCCCGTTTTACACAATAAAAGCATTTTTGAAAAAATATATATTTTTGTGTCTCCATTTTCTTAAAGCCATATTTTTTTTTTGGCTATTGTCTTAAGAAGGGGCTCATTTTTTGCGTGATGAGGTGACGGTTTGGTTGGTACTAATTTTGGGTACATATGACTTTTTATAAGTGAGGTGGGCAAAATTTCTATTCCATCATAGTTTTTTTTAATAGCGTTCACCGTGCTGTAAAAGTAAAGATCAGGCCGTTATAGTTAGAAGTTCGATTTTTTAATTTTTTTACCCTTTTTGGACTCAGACTCACTTGGTTCTTGAAGATGCAGTGGGTCTGATACACTGCGCAGTGTAGTTCATTTACACTTAGCCTGATCAGGCTGATATAGCATGGCAAGCTGGATGCCTGTGAAGGTGTTTGGTTGCCATCGGGACACTGCCACAGCAGTGCAGCAGCCCGATGGGGAAGGGAGCTCCCTCCCTCTGTTAACCCCTTCCATACAGCGGTCCCTACGGAACAGCATAAGCCCGCCTCCTGGTGCTCCATTAGCTAATTTGCATAAAAATAAAAATTTACATTTCTCCAAAACACCTGCACCTACAAAAAAAAAGACAAGTATTGTATTACTCATCTGAATCAGCCCTACCAGGCAATATACCTGGTTTAATGGGGTTGATCCTGGTGACACAGCCTCTTTAATCACTTGAAATATTTAAGAGGTTATGCCACGTTTATATGTTATCTCCTATCCACAGGATAGGGGGTAGCTTACCAATCGCTGGGGGGCTGACTGCTGGGACCCCAACCAATCATGAGAATGGGGTCCCGTACCCTCAGTTCTAATGGAGTGGCAGGTCATTCATTCTCTATGGTAACACCAGAGATAAATTACTACCCACTCCAATTCTATGTAATAAAAAAAATCCCCATTCCTCCACCCAAAAAATTAAATTGGGGGTAAACGGAGATATCCACTTTGAGGAACTCAGCACGCCAAAAGGTTACATTGTACTATGGCCACTAAGACCCAAAACACCCCCAGTCATGAAAGAGTTTAATTCTCCACTGCTGATGCTCTGGTGGCTCCTGGGCCCCTTTGTTTACATCCTGGGGGCCACAGTCTGGTGACGCCAGAGGGGAGCGCCGCATCACACCACAGGCGAGTCAGTCGGCTACAGCGACCCCTTCCAATTTCCCAGAGCGGTACCCATGGACATAACGTCACGCCAAAATCCGGTCACATGACTTAAATGTCTCCGCTCTACGTGCCAACTTAGCTACTACAACTCCCAGAACACCCCGCGACTCCCGCTTATGGGATTTGTAGTTCTCGGCGCCACCATGACAAGGTTTAAAGGCCTTCTAAAAAACTACACATCCCAGATATCCCGGCGGCAGTGACGTCACTACGTGTGTGACATTAGGGTGGGGGGTGCGCCTGGAGCATTTTTTTCTCCTATGTACAGAGAAGACCATCTGCTGAGACTCTCGTGTACTGCTTCGTCTGCAGACTATGGCGCAGCGGCATGGCAGCAGGCTTGTCATAGACTAGTATAGAGGGCAGCTGTGGCTCCATGGTGCCTGAGGATGTAGTGCACACTGTTCTCGGGGTCAGCGCCTCCATACACTACACCCGGGACATACATGTCTTACTGCTGTGACTAGTGCTGTGTACACTGCAGGTCATCGCCATACTGCTGTGACTGGAAGCTCCCATTGAGTAGGCATTACTAGTGCAATCCCCCCGCCTGCTGCTAGTATCTCACACTGAGGGGGTACAGGGGGTGAGCCATGTGGGGGGAGGCGTGTACCCTGTGCCCCAGAAGCTTGTTCTCAGTCTGCGGATCAGCGATCGGTCATTGAGCGGACGAGATTGCTCCAGAATGGCTCATCTGCGAGACTTCCCGTCACAGGTAACTATCTGGTACCATTATATTGTACTTCATTACGTCATCGCTACTACAACCCTCACTAGTGTATAACCCCCTGATGCCAGCTCACTTAGAGGTTACCCATCTGATCTCCGTAGGTCTGGCAATTTTCTCCCTCGCCAATCTAAATGCTCTAATACCAGCCCCGCTAAGAAGCCCTGTTACCCATCTGATCCCCCCCTAGACCTGGAAATTATATCCCTTAGCAGGGCTGGGACAAGGCCCACCACCAACAGAGGCTGAGCTGCCCAAGTGCGCCCCCCCCCCCCCGCTAAGATAAAATACGAGAGTATGGCGGTATGCAGAGATACCTTTTAATTCAGCTATTTATTTTATTCATACACCATGCTGTACAGTATATGCAGGATGTACAGGATTATAATATATGCTGTACAGCATGGTGTATGAACTATATCGTATATTGTACGGCATGGTGTATGGATTATACTGTATATTGTACGGCATAGTACAATGATTATAATGTATACTGTACATTAAATGTATAGAGGTCACACCATGCCGGACAATATAACCCCTGCGCCATGCAGTACAATATACAGTATAGCCCCTACAAAGTGTAGCGGTATACTGTATATTGTGTGACATAGTGCATGCTATGTGTGTATACCATAAACATACTCCACATAAAAACGTACAATTACTTGGCTTGGACCTTGGAGATCTCAGACGACACTTCAACACTTTGGCTGGGGGGCTAGGTCTAAGAACATGCCGTCCCCTGGGCAGTATGGTTTTTTGGTTCTTCTTCTTCGGACACTGTACAAGAGGTAACAGGAGGTAATATAAGGGCTATTAGGGGACATTATACAGGGGTCATATAACTTATATCACCCCTGTATAATGTCCCCTGATAGCCCTTCTAAGTTACTTTACCCCTGTATAAAAATGTACCCTGATACCCCATAGTTATATTACCCCGCCCTGTATAATTTACCCAGATTATATAACTGAAGGGTATCAGTTATACAGGGGTAATATAACTGAGGAGGGCTATCAGGGGACATTATACAGGGGGTAATATAACAGAGGGTATCTGAGGGTATCAGGGTACATTATTATACAGGGGTAATATAATGGAGGACAGCTATCAGGGGACATTATACAAATATGTAAGCTATATTACCCCTATATAGTGTGTAATATCCCTCCTGAGTTACATTACCCCTGTATAATAATGTATCCTGATACCCCTTAGTTATATTACCCCAGCGGGGTAATATAACTAAGGGATATCAGGGTACATAATTATACAGGGATAATATAACTCAGGAGGCCTATCAGTCATTATACATGGGTAATATAAGTTATATTGTACCCTGATACCCCTCAGTTATATTATATAACTGAGGGGTATCAGGGGACATTATACAGGGGTAATGTAAGCTATATTACCCCCGTATAATGTCTGATAGCCCTCCTCAGTTATGTTACCCCTGTATAATGTACAATGATACCCCTCAGTTATATTATATAACTGAGGGGTATCAGGGTACATTAAGGGTTATAACTGAGGAGGGGCTGGGGTAGCAGGCAGGCCATGAGGCTAGGTAGTGTACGGTACATACTTGCTGGGGCCAGGGCAGGGCCAGGCATTCTTCTTAGGGGTGCCTCTGGCTGGTGCTGTGTTGCAGGCGCAGCAGGCTCAGTCCTCCTCCAAAGCTCGGGCCTGGTCACGGAGGCTCACGAGAAGCAGCAGCAGGCGCTCGCGCGGGCAGGCACACAGTGTGACGTGCTGACGTCAACTCTGCGGCTGCCGCGCTCCCAGCCTGCTCCCGCCCTGTACGCTCTGCCTGCGCTGGGAACAGTGAAGCCGCCGTCCCTCCGCAGACGTGGTCAGTGGCCTCCCTGCCGCCCAGAGGCTGGGGAGCTGGCCTGCGCCCTGACGCTGGAGCGCCCTGAGGCTGGAGCCTCCCCAGCCTCTGTGTCGGCCCGGCCCTGTCCCTTAGCAGTGTAAAACCCTCTGATGCCAGCCCACTAAGAGGTTACCCATCTGATTCCAACCCCCTAGACCTGTCTATTATATCTCTTACTAGTCTATAACCCTCTGATGCCAGCCCTCTAAAAAGCCATGTTACCCATCTGATCTCCCCCAGACCTGGATATTATATCCCTTAGCAGTGTAAAACCCTCTGATGCCAGCCCACTAAGAGGTTACCCATCTGATTCCTCCCCCCTGGACCTGTCTATTATATCTCTTACCAGTCTATAACCCTCTGATGCCAGCCCACTAAGAAGCTATGTTACCCATCTGATACCCCCCCAGACCTGGATATTATATCTCTCAGCAGTGTATAACCCTCTGTTGCCAGCCTGCTAAGAAGTTACCCATCTGATTCCCCCCCCACAGACCTGTCTATTATATCTCTTACCAGTGTATAACCCTCTGATGCCAGCCCACTAAGAAGCCATGTTACCCATCTGACAGCCTTTTCAGTTCTTCTCTCAGGCTGCACCAAGTTGCTCCAAGGTTGAAAATGCTTCACATCTCCCTGATAAACCCGCCTTTAGTACACCGCAAGCCTCTTGTATGACACCTGTTGAAGTGTTGCCTGTAGGCTACCTGCACACGGGTGCGGATTTCTCTGCGTTTCTGCAGTAAATGTTGCATCGGGTTTGTGATGCGAATTTGCAGCAGATCTCACCCTTGCTCCGAGCAAATTCCACGAACAATTGACATGCTGCAGATTTCTAAATCCTCACAGCAGGTCAATTTCCACACAGAAAAAAAGCAAAGTGAACATGAGTAGTGTTGAGCAAACTTGTGCATCCAAAGTTCGGGTTATCGAAGAATCCCGGTATGGATTCGCTACCACGGACCATAGCGGAATTTGGAATCCATAATAGGATTCTTCGATAACCCGAACCTTGGACGCCGAACTTAAAAAAAACAAGTTCGCTCAACACTAAACAGGAGATTTATCTAATCTCATACACATTGCTGCTGTAGTACGCTGTGGTTTTTCCATATGTGATCCACGCAGAAAAACCACACGTATTCCGCAACGCGTGCAGGTGGCCTTAGGCAGTCGTGTCATTTTAATGGTGCAGTTCAGAAACAGAAAGCTGAAGTCTGGTTGATTTAGGCCGATTCATAAGGACCATTGACTTGGTGCGGCTGATGTCTCCATGCTGAGTCCACCAGTGGTGATGCGTGTCAGCCCTACTAAGATAATAACGATTTCTGGATAATCCTTCCTCTGTAGGGTTCCAGAATGGATCCAGAACGCCTTTTCACCAAGCTTGAGCGCATCGGGAGGGGCTCATTTGGAGAAGTGTACAAGGGTATAGAGAACTGCAGCAAAGAAGTGGTGGCGATCAAGATCATAGACCTGGAAGAGGCAGAAGATGAGATTGAGGACATTCAACAAGAGATCACAGTTCTGAGCCAGTGTGACAGCCCTTACATTACTCGCTACTATGGCTCCTACCTGAAGGTGAACCCATTAACCCTTTGGATAAGAGCTCTGTACACAGACTGTCTTCCCTTTAAATTCAGTAGTGTGATGGCAAAGCGCCTGGCGCGTACACCTAACATGTTCATATTGCCAGACTGAACCTGTCATGTGTCAGTGGCTTTTTTTATTTTTACTATATTTTGTGTATATATGATGTTCAATTCAGAGGTGTCCCATAAAAAGGAAAAAAAACATACCACTGGATAGAGTCAGTGGCTGAAGTTTGGCACTAGTGATGCTGTGTGCCCATATGGTCCCTCCGCGTCATATGGCTGGTGGCGGAAGGCACATGGAAGTACGTGATGGGCCTGTAGCAGGTGTCATCCTCATTGGTCTGTACTCATTTTCCAGAAGTAATTTGGTTTCCTAGGTTGATGTATCCAATTAGTTTTCTGTCTTGTCCCTCATTTTCTGATCATCTCTTTATTACTGGCAAAAATGTGTTTCTTTGTCCTTCTTAGGGGTCAAAGCTGTGGATCATCATGGAGTATTTGGGTGGAGGATCTGCGCTGGACTTGGTAAGACTATGTATTACGCCTCATTCATTGTGAGCCAAAACCAGGAGCGGCTCTAAACACAGAACAGATGCAGATCTTTCCCTTATACCTTATGTCTGTGGAGGCTCCAATTCTGGTTTTGGCTCACAATCACTGATGGAAAAGACTGACAAAAAACACTGACTGTGTGAATGAGGCATTAGTGTCACATCTAGTAACATCAGAGGGCAAGTATACATGTTCAACCTCTGACAGCAGGTTGTTATATCGCCACTCTATAGGCATGCAGGGGTACACGCAGGATACTTTTCTACAAGATATGCCATACTACGTGTACATGTACCAACACTCTCCGGCCCAACATATGCCAAAAGGCCGCTCTTGTGGTCCTATGTATGCCAGAGCTCTCACTGCATACTGAGAATAGAAATTCTGTCAGAGCCCTGCATGGATGTGTGCTGCTGAAGGATAGGTGTTCAGAAGTCTTAAAGAGGTGGTGCAGCCAATATATATTGATGACCTATCCTCAGGATATTTGATTGGTGGGGTTCCAAATCCCAGCACCCCCAACAATCAGCTGTTTGAGGAAGAGGTGGCTCAAGCACTCGTAATTTCACTGCACTTCTGAGACCATACGCAGTGTCATTTTATAGAGGAAGTAGTGCTCATATGAGTGGTGGTGCCAGTAGTCGGACCCCTACTGATCACATATTGATGACCTGTCCTGAGGTTAGGTCATCAATATGTACTGGCTACACAAAAGTCCTGCATGCACAACTTTTTTCTCTGCTTAAAAAAATCTTCCTCTGAGTGGAAACTGAACGGGTCCCATTATAGTCTATGGGGTCCATAGGCTCCGTTCGGCTCAGTTTTGTGAATGTGAAGGGAACTCAGCCTAAGGCCTCATGCACACGGCAATTTGCGGTCCCCAATGCACGGGCAACATCCGTGAGGCGGCCGGGACGGATCGAGACCCATTTAACTTGAATGGGTCTGTGATCCGTCCGCGGAGGCATGGACAGAAACACCACGGAAGCACTGTGTAGTGGTTCCGTGCCTCCGTTCAGATCCAGATTGCGGACCCATTCAAGTGAATGGGTCCGCATCCGTGATGCAGGGAGCGCACAGCCGGGGCCCGCATATTACGGACGCTCTGTTTGCGGGCCGCAATACGGCCACGGCCGGGCAATGTGGCCGTGAAGCAAATCATTACCTCATCTTCTATTCTCTTTCATTGCTGCAGTTAAAACCTGGCCCGCTGGAGGAGTCCTATATAGCCACCATACTACGAGAGATCCTTAAAGGTCTCGATTATTTACACTCCGAGAGGAAGATTCACAGAGACATCAAAGGTGAGGTCCTGGGGGCAACATTTATGGATAATTGATACAAAGTTTTATCATGGGGGTGAAAAAACATTTCATTTTTTCTAAATGGTAAATGCTTTTGTATTATCAATTGGCTAGCAGCTTATGTAATGTCCTTATTGTATTTTTAGCTGCGAATGTATTGCTGTCAGAGCAGGGTGATGTAAAGCTGGCCGATTTTGGGGTAGCGGGTCAACTGACAGACACTCAGATCAAGAGGAACACCTTTGTGGGAACCCCATTCTGGATGGCTCCTGAGGTCATCAAGCAGTCTGCCTATGACTTTAAGGTTGGGTTGCCTTACAGCGTTATTGTTTTTTCCATAAAGTATTGTTTCTTTACTGGTTATTTAGTTTTGTTTTTTTTTTCTTTATTTTCAGGCAGATATATGGTCCCTGGGCATCACGGCCATTGAGCTGGCTAAGGGAGAGCCTCCATACTCTGACCTCCATCCTATGAGAGTCTTATTCTTAATTCCTAAGAATAACCCTCCTTCTTTGCAAGGGCAGCACAGCAAACCATTTAAAGAATTTGTGGACGCCTGTTTGAACAAGGACCCCCGATTGGTGACTATTTTTAGCCCATTAGTTTATTCTCTAACAGTTATAAGGATTTTAATATTGATGACCTATCCTTAGTAGGTCATCATTATCAGATGGGTGGGAGTTCACCTCGAGGCAGCATCTGCCAATCAGCTGTTTGCAGGAGCGGTGGCGCACCAGAACTAGCACAGGTCCATACAGTGTGTCAGAACTAGCAAAGGTCCCTGCGCTATCTAGCGGCTCGGAAATGTACTGCAAGCTCACTTCTATTCAAAAGAATGGGACTAAGTTTGCAGTACATTTCTGTCTGCTACACAGTGTACAGCGCTTGCAGTACATTTCCCAGCCGCTACACGGTGTACGGAGCTGTGCTAGGTCTGGCGCACCATGACTTCTGCAAACAGCTGATTGTCAGAGCTGTGTAAGGGACTGTATTTACCTGCTCCTTGCTGCTTGGTTCTGATCAAGATGAAAGGAGAAGGAAAAAGAATGGTAGGGATATAGACACAGGATCAATAATGTGGCATGCGTCTACTGTGCAAATGAAACAGTTTTCTCATCTTGATGAAGCTGGGCAATCACTGTCCTGTCTGTAGGGGTGCTATAGGGACGTTCCTCAAGGTGTCTTGTGGTTAGTAGTTAGGGATTGACAGGGCAAGAGACCCAGCTCTACTGTCTTTCATCCTATCCTATCCGACACACCTTGTGGTTTTACCTTTGTGGCGCATAATACCTGAATATGTGCCAAAGACGGTTTTATTTATTGTAGTATTGTCACACACCTTTGGGCATTTATCTTAAACCTGAATAAGAATAAACGTTAAGTTTTAATTGGTCACCCAAACATTATTATTTTGTGTCTATTGTGGTGGGTACCAGTGAGTACATCTCACCTTGACAAGAGGAGTCTGGTTGCGTGAATAAATTAAAATGGAAATTCGGCAAAAATAATTTTCTCTATTTTCCTTCAATTCTTGTGGAACACCTAAACGGATAACAAAGTTTGTAAAATCATATTTGAATAACTTGAGGGGTTTAGTTTCTACAATGGGGTAATTTATGGGTAGTTTCTATCATGTAAGCCCCACAAAGTGACTTCATCACTGCATTGATACTTTAAAATGCGGGTTTGGGAAATTCTTGAACATTTATTTTAATTGCATCTAAAATTGTACTCCATCTAACATTGTACTTTATAAATAAAGGTGAAATATATTGACTCAAATTTACCACTGCCATGAAGTAAAATGTGTCTCGAGAAAACAGAATGGCTTGGATAAGTAAAAACATTCCAAAGTTATTACCACATAAAGTGACACATGTCAGATTTCCAAAATTTGGCCTGATCCTTAAGGTGAAAAATGGGTTAGTACGATCTATCTACACCTTTTGGAGGCAATTATTGTTTGATTGCATTTTACTCATTTTTGGCTAAAAATCATATTTTCAACTGGCCTTCATTAAAAATATTGAGCCATTTTGTCACAAAGGGTTAACTGTTTTTCTAACTGTGTGACTGGTACTTTCACTTTGTGCAGGTCATCTAATTACCCTTATCTCTAAACTACTAAGAGGTCATAAACACTTATTTAACCCACTTTCTTATCAGTAAGATAAAGATTAAGCTTTGATAAGTGTTTATAATGTCAGAGAGCAGAGATAAGGAGTCCGTCTGGTCCTCAGATGACGGAAAAGACAAAAAATCCACTGGTTGTTACTAGAGCATGTCAGCTCTAACAAAAAAATTGAAATCCTTTTTTCTGTACAAAGACCAATTGGAAAAATGATTTTGAGCTCGGAATAAGTACAATGCAATAATAAAAAAAAATGCCCCCAAAGGTGTACATAGCCTTTAAAGTCCTAGAATGACCCTCTTATATTTAGTCTCATCACTATTGAAATTCTGTAACAGTAATTCCACAATAAAAACATTGTGGAAATTTACATAGAGAAAACAGCTGTCATATCTTCTACCGCATGTGTCGTGTCCTGTATTATAGAGGCCTACAGCACGGGAGCTGCTTAAACATCGCTTTATCTTACGATACACCAAGAAAACCTCCTTCCTTATGGAGCTGGTGGAACGATATCGACGCTGGAAATCTCAGGGCCACCGTGATGACTCCAGCTCTGACGACTCCGATTTGTGAGTTCATTTTGAAAGTGTGCCATCTCCCTTGTCTGTGATGCACGGTACTTGGATCCTGTTTTGATCTGTACCTTATTAATATATCATTTTTATGCCCAGAGACAATGAAGATGACAAAAATCAATCCCAGACTCCTCACTGGTCATTTCCAGAAACCATGCGCCCCTCCTCCATGAGCCGGCTACAGTGGGGATACCAGCAGGTGAATATTTTATGTCCATCTAAAGTTCTCAGGGAAGCTGTCTTCTGCATTTGTTAAAACGTTACTACTAATATTTTTTGCATGCTGCTTATTTAGTGCATGCATTTACTTTCTATTCTAGTCTAATTTTCTAGTGTATCCTGCCCACAGCGCCTCCTGCTAATTTACTGTAAGGCCCCATTCAGGCAGACGTATGGCCTCCGTGTCCGCATTGTGGACCGCAAACAGCGGGTCTGCAAAACATGGGCTCCAGCCATGTGATCCGCAACATACAGCAAAAGATAGTACATGTCCTATCTTTAGCGGTACAGAGGCACGGATTGGAAGCCCTGCCGTGGGATTCCGGGTCCGTGCCTCCGCACTGCAAAGGTAGGATATTTACTATCTTTTGTCGTGTGTTGCAGATCACAGACCATACATTTGTCTGAATGGGGTCTAACTCTTAGCGAGACGCTGCAGCATCCCCTTCTCCCTCTCTTCTTCTGTTTACTGGTTTACATTAAACTGATCTTGTAGAGAGTGAGCTGGTTTCTGAATATTAACATGGATTCTACAGGCAAAGAAAGGTAATTTAGTCTGCTGAAAGGTAAAGAAAATCCTGATGACACTTTAAAGCCTATGGACACCTTTTGGAGCCACTTTTTTTTAATTATAGATTCACATGTATTTTGGGCAAAACCATTTTAGTGATAGTTGTGTATTTTTATTTTTTTTATTTATTAAAAATGTTTCTTTTATTGGCTTCTGCATCTTCTGTTTTAGGCTACTTTAACACTAGCATTTTCAATTCCGCTATTGAGATCCGTCATAGGATCTCAATAGCGGGAGAAAACGTTTCAGTTTTGTCCCCATTCATTGTCAATGGGGACAAAACTGAACGCACCAAAATGCATTCCGTTCCGTTTGGTTGCGCTCCCATCGTGGACAGAATAACGCTGCAAGCAGCGTTTTTCTGTCCGCGATGTGGTGCGGAGCAAGAAGGATACATCCTGACACACAATGTAAGTCAATGCCGACGGATCAGTTTTCTCTATATAAGACATAATATAACTGGATCCGTTCATGACGGATGCATGCGGTTGTATTATTGTAAGATCGATGAGGGATCCGCAAAAACCGCTAGTGTGAATGTAGCCTTACATAGAAAATCAGTCAGACTGTCATCTAGTTTTCCATCTTCTCTCTTGACCTCTTCTGAAGGATCTGAGCTGATTTGACCACAACAACATTTTCAATAAAAACTTTAAAAGCAAAAACAAATCTGATATTCCATATGATCCCAGCCTTGGCAGGTTTTGCTTCTCCTCCTGTGATTATTACGGAGAACTGGTTTGCAGTTTATGAAATAAAAACTAAAACTTGAGATTTACATTGTGCTCTTCTCTGCAGCCATCAGAAGCTATAAAACGTTTGCCAAGATCCCACTGTTTATCGGCGCTTGTAGCTCCAGTATTTCAGGAGGTGAGCTGTTCTACTGTATTTAATGATGTACACATATGAAAAGCCAGTGATGGTGCCATCTACTGTTCATGAGTCGTTATTGCTTTCTTATAAATTTAAAGGGGTATTCCCATCTCAGACATTTTGGGCATATCGCTAGGATATGCCCCCTATTGTCTGATAAGTGCGGGTCCAAGAGGTGGTCCTCCGAGAACTGAGCCCTGAAAGTGGTGGAGGGTGCACTGCACATGTGCTGCCGCCCTCCATTCATTTCTGCGGGGCCGCTGAAAATAGCAAAGCATTAACTTGGCTATTTCCGTCGGCCCCGTAGAAATGAATGGGAGCAATGACCACGCAAGCATGGTTGTGCTCCCATTCTCTTTTATGGGGAGAGAGCTTGGTGGTGACCCAAGGTCCTGCAGCCACCACCCGATATAGGTTCGGGTCGCCCTGAGATTCAGTCGACTTACTGGTGAGCTCAGTTCCAGCAACATGAAAGTTCTTTGCCTCCAACTGGAGCACGAGGTTTGAAGTGATGTTTCAGGATGAAGCAGCTCTGGACTGGGCCAAGTCGGGATCGGTTTGAGCTGACTTGTACAGTTCCTTTGATACAAACCAAAGTCTGAATATGTTACATATTTATCAAGAGACTATAGTTGAAATTAAAGCCAAAAGACTTCTGGTTAAGGCTGGGTTCATATCACGTTTTTGTCCCATGTTTTAAAGAAAGTAAGAAAAAAAAAAAAAAAGGATACAAATGTGTAGTGCAAAGGCGTTTTCATTCTGCATAGTCCAGCAAAAAAATGTATGTGTTAATGTATAGTATTTTGTTTTTGTCGTGGGCATCCATTTAATGTATACATTAAACATAATACAAAAACATATGAACCCAGCCTAAGACTGTCGAATAAAAAGCCAGCCCTAAACGGGTTTTCTTACTTCAGCAAATGGTATTTATCATGTAAAGAAAGTTAATACAAGGCACTTACTGATGTATTACTATTATCCATATCCCTTCCTTTGCTGGCTTGATTAATTTTTCCATCACATTATACACTGCTCGCTTCCACAGTTACGACCACCCTGCAATCCAGCGCCAACCACGTATCTGCTCTGCAGCGGTGGTCGTAACACCTGGAAATGAGGTGTGTAATGCAATAGGAAAATTAATCAAGGCAACGTGGACTATGACAACACATTAGCAAGTGCTTTGTATTCACTTTCTCTACATTGTAAATACTATTTGCTGAAGCGAGGCAACCCCTTTGATAAATTTGCCCCAGTGCTTTGCTTATAGCAGCCTGTTAAAACCCATCATTAGCGTTACAAAAAGAGTGGAGAAGTTGATCAATCTCGGCCCCGCTCTCCGTTTTCAGGGGCCACTTTGAAATGAAAGCAGCAGTCTGATTAGTGACTATGGGCAGCTGTTGCAGTTTTCATACATTTTCCTAGTTGTCTCCTTCAGGGTTTGCAGCAGTTATTCGGGTTCATGCAGGGGCAGATTGGCCATACACCTTAGGCTAGATGCAGACGTCCGTTGGTTGCGATGACGCCGTACGCTCCGGCTGTAAAGAACAAATCCAGCCCGCATTACCACGGACTGCTCACGTCCGGGTTTAACAGACGTCTGCATCTAGCCTTACAGGGAAATTTCCCAGGGGGCCACCTGGGCCCTCTTCATAGCTGGCCAGTGGAAGTTTTTGGGGATGTATTTTGTGCTGCTGGCAGTATTTTCTGATGAACTGTGGTATTGGGCTCTGTTGGGGTAGTATAATGGGCCACAATATGGTATTTCTGGCCCTGCCTTCCATCAATTTGGACCCAACTACAAAACGGGGCCACTGTTAGTATTTTTTCCAGAGCCACTTTAAGTGCCCAGTCCGCCCCTGGTTTCATGGTATATAAATGACTTTTCTCCACCCACAGCTGAGGGAGCAGCGCTGTGCCGGAGCGTTTGGATCCGTACAGGAACTAGAGAATGCCTTTAGCTTAGCAGAGGAGTCCAGCCCCGGAATCACAGACCAGCTCATTTCTCACTTGGTTCAGCGTGTGCAAAGGTAAAAGGCCGATCTTGGATATACCAGGTCTCAAACACTAGTGCAAATAATGTCATTGTTGTCCAGTTGTGATATACTTGTTACAGTTACAGTGCACATTCGTCACTTACTCATAATGTAAAATGAAATCCGCTGTAATTTTCCATTCTGTTTGCGCACATAGTGATACTGTATGGCGTATCCTTGTACTATGGATCACACATCAAGAGTTAGGGTGCTTTCACACTTGCATTTTTACTTTCCGGCGTAGAGATCTGTCGTCGGGTGTCTACGCAGGAAAGAAACTGATCAGGATTATCCCCATGCATTCTGAATGGACAGAAATCAGTTCAGGATGTCTTCAGTTCAGTATTGTAATGTTTTGTGGACGTTGACAAAACCGCAGCATGCTGCGGATTTGTCTCCGTTCAAAAATGACCGGCGGCGCATTGATCTGTGACGTCATGAAGGAGCGGCTGCAGCGCAGGTAAGTACACTGCTGTGGAGTACCATGGCAGCCAGGACTTCAGTAGCGTTCTGGCTGCCATGGTAACCTGAAAGCATTTCGAAAACTGATCAGGTTCCTGATCAGTCTTCAAATGCTTTCAGGCGACTTGCGTTCTGCCGGATCCTCGAACGCAAGTGTGAAAGCACCCTTACTAGGAACAGAGTGTTAAATTAATATTAGTCCTAACTGAACTAATCTGATTCCTCTGACACTTGACAGCCATAACCACTGCTTTTTTTCATTAAAGAGGGGATTCTAGTTAAAGGAGTATTCTGGTTATATCAAGTTATCTCCTATCCTGTGGCTAACTGAGAACTCTTAGGCCTCCTGCACACAGTGCAGATTTGTATGTAGATAACCCACATGAGATCTATACCTGAACCGCATAAAAAAAAAACAGCAAAAAAAATCTGCCCTATTTATCGTGGTATTAGGTGTGGGTTTTCTGTTTGTCTATGGGGGAAACCCCCTTTACACAAGAGAATCTCACATGCTGTCGATTTTAAAATCTGCAAAAATTTCTGCATGTAAAAGACATGAAATCTCAAGTACACTTAGGCCCCTTTCACACGGGCGAGTTTTTCGCGCGGGTGCAATGCGTGAGTGGACGCATTGCACCCGCACTGAATCCGGACCCATTCATTTCTATGGGGCTGTGCACATGAGCGGGGATTTTCACGCATCACTTCTGCGTTGCGTGAAAATCGCAGCATGTTCTATATTCTGTGTTTTTCACGCAACGCAGGCCCCATAGAAGTGAATGGGGCTGCGGGAAAATTACAAGCATCCGCAAGCAAGTGCGGATGCAGTGCGAAATTTTCACGCATGGTTGCTTAGCAACGGGACCCGATCTTTATTATTTTCCCTTATAACATGGTTATAAGGGAAAATAATAGCATTCTTAGTAAAGAATGCATTGTTAAATGAAGAGGAAGGGGTTAAAAATAATAAAACTTAACTTGCCTTAGCCACTTGATCGCGTAGTTGCGATCTGTCCTCTCTCTTCAAGCTTCAGCTAACAGCTAAAGGACCTGTGATGACGTCACACCACATGGTCCATCTTACCATGGTGATGGACCATGTGATGTGACATCATCACAGGTCCTTTAGCTGTTAGCTGAAGCTTGAAGACAGATCGCAACTACGCGATCAAGTGGCTAAGGTAAGGTAAGTTTTTTAATTTTTTTAACCCCTTCCACTTCATTTTACACAGCATTCTTTATTAAGAATGCTATTATTTTCCTGTATAACCATGTTATAAGGGAAAATAATAAATTCTCCAGAATACTCTACCCGAAACCGGACTTCAGTGATGAAGTCCGGCTTCGGGTCTGGGTACCAAACATGGCGATTTTTCACACGCGCGTGCAAAACGCATTACAAACGTTTGCACCTGCGCGGAAAAATCGAGCATATTCCCGCAACGCACCCGCCTTTTATCCGGGCGTCAAACGTGACGCCCGTGTGAAAGAGGCCTTACTTTGCATATCTCCATAACTTTGCTGCTACTGCATTATAATCTGCAGTGTGCTAGTACCTTTAAATTGGTGGGGGTCTGACTGTTGTGCCCCCCCCACAAGAATGGAGGCTCCCCGAAACTTCTCTGAGAGTGGCACTGGGCATGCTTGACCTTCTGCTCCGTTCATCGATCTAATTGTTATTCCTTTCCTGTGAAACTTTATATGGCTTACCCCGTTAAATAAAGAACAATTACTCACAACGTAGTCCCTGGCAGTTTCCAGTGTTGCTGCTCTGGTCTTTACCACTGTTCAGTGTTTATAGCCTGCAATGGTGATGTTGCTGTATACCGCAGAGGCCAATGATTGGCTGCAGCAGTTGCATGCCTTGTACTGCAAAGTCACCGCTGCAGTCCATATGGTGACGTCCTGAACTGCAGCACTGCAAACAGTGGTGAGTATATGTTCTTTTCTTACGTTATCACATTTAGAAAGGTTTTCATGTAACTCAGACAACCCTTTAAGGAGTTTGACAAAATCTACAAATACCTGTTGAATGGGGTCATATCTGAAAACCCCAGTCAATCAACTGTTATTGGCAAGGAAAGTTGGACCAGCCATACATTTTTCCTGTAGTGTGAACTCACTTGGGGGTCATGCATACAAACGTGGGTCTGCCGAGCCCGTGCTGTGGACCACAAATTGCGGTCTGCAATGCACGGCACAAACCGTGTGCCCACCGTCTGTGGGCCCATTAACTTGAATGGGGTACGAGATCCGCATCACAGTCCATGCACTACTTTTTTGAGGTGCAAAGGCGTGGACAGAAAATCCATGGAAGCACTCCGTAGTTCTTCCGTGCCGCACCGCACCTTCCAGATTGTGGACCCATTCAAGTGAATGGTTCCACATCTGTGATGTGAGGCACAAGTGGCCAGTGCCAGTCTATTGCGGGCCGCAATATGGGCACCGGCCAACAACGGTTGTGTGCATGACCCCTTAACTGTACAACATGAGTGGAGGAAAATGAGAAAGAAACCAAGACTGACAGCAAAAAAATTGCCTTGTTGGTCATAGCAGCCAGTCACAATGCAGCTTGTGTTTGTAAGAGCAGGTTAAAATGCAAGTTAAAAAGCAAAAAAAATAAAATAAACTGAATTTTGTTTATAAAATGGCTAACTTTCATTTCTGCTTTTTCCACAACTCTTCATATTTTTGGGTTAAGGAACAAATAAGATAATGAAAACCTTCTGCCTAAACTGCATAGTGTGAACTGGGCCTGTTTGTCTCTACAGGTTCTCCTCTGCATCGTGAGTCCACAACATTGGTGCTCCACATTTTCCCCTCTTCATGTCCCAGCCTGGACCAGGACTACACTGTGAACGAGGACATGACCAACATGGCATTACTTCTAGTGTATTATTCTTTATTTTTATTGTAACATACAAAAAATGTACCGATATTTCTCATCAGCACATAATGTAAAAAATAAACTGACATTTCATACATAAAACATGGTCTTTATATCCATTTTGCATTTTAGGCGAGCTACAGGCCTTCCTTACAATGCAGAGCTGTAGAAATGAGGGGAGGGACTATTAGCAGGAGGCTATATCCTAATCTTGCTAAATTTGTAACTCACAGTAGTGACAGCGCCTCCTGCAGGCAAGAAGTAAGATTTTATTACAGTGGGCAGCATAGATTGTCAGGAATTCCTGAGCAATTTCAGATTTAGTGCATTATTGCGCTTATTTTAAACACTGCATGCTATCTTTCCCACTTCAGAATCTCAACTTGACCTAAACGTAAAGGTAGTGTCCTTGTCAGGTGAGGAGTAGTGTTGAGTGAACTTGTGTCTTCAAGTTCGGCATACAAGTTTCAGGTTATCTAAGAATTCAGTTATGGATTCCGCTACCATGGACCATAATTTACGGATAATCTGAACCTTGTACGCCAAACTTGAAAACACAAGTTCACTTATCCCTAGTGAGGAGCACACATTTCTCACGACATGAAAGAGGTTGTCTGGGAATAAACTGTTGATGACCTATCCTTGATATAGGGCATCAATATCTGATGGGTAGGGGCCCAACTCTTGGCACCTTTGCTGATCAGTTCTTTGAGGAGGCCAGGAGGCTTCCGTGAGTGCTGCATTCTCTTCCTAGGCCAGTGACGTCATGTTCACCCAGGGCCGGTGCAAGGATTTTTGCCGCCCTAGGCAAAAGAAAAGTTTAACGCCCCCCCCCATGTGACATCACAATGCCCCACCCATATGATCCGCCAATCAGCTGTTTGAAAAGGCAGCGGCGCTGGCAGTAGCGCCTCAGCTTTCTCGCAGTGACGTCACGACTAGTATCATTGGCCTGGGTGGGGCTAAGCTTCATTCAAGTGAATAGAGCTTAACCCCGCCAAGGCCAGTGATACTAGTCGTGACGTCACTGCACCTGCAGTAAACAGCAAGAAGGCCGAGGCGCTACTGCCAGCGCCGCTGCCTTCTCAAACAGCTGATTGGCGGGGGTCCCGGGTGTCGGACCCCTGCCGATCAGTTTAAATAAACTGCAGAACCCCTTTAACTAACGCCAGTTCTCTCTCCCCTCTTGTTATTCTTCCTTCCCCCTTGTCATTCTTCACTCCCCCTCTAGTCATTCTTCCCCCCCCCCTTGTCATTCTCTCCCCCCTATTGTCATTCTTCCTCTCCCCCCCCCCCTTATCATTCTCTCACCCCTCTTGTCATTCTTCACTTCCTCTAGTGTAGCGCGGCCAAGCTCTTTATGGTCCACGGGTACAGGAGCTTTTGTTTCCTGTACCCGAGGGGACTGACAGGAAGTGCACACTGTGTGCGCACTTCATGTCAGTCCGGCCGGGTACAGGAGACAGATGCTCCTTTACCCGCGGCCATAAAGAGCTCGGCCACGCTACAATGGAGTGACAGGAGGGAGCGCTGAGCGCTTCCCTCCTGTCAGCTCCTCTCCTCTTGGTGCGCCCTCATGGACGCGCCAGCCCGGGCAGTGCTGCTGCCGCCAGAGGCTCAATTCAGAGCGCTCGGGCGGCTGCAGCATGAGGCGGGGCCGGCGCTCCTAGCAGCGCCCCTTCCCAAGGGGCGCTCTACGCGGCGGCCTATTCCGCGTATAGGACGCGCCGGCCCTGTGTTCACCGGTCATATGGCCTAAGTGCAGCTCACTCCTATTCAAGTGAAAGTGCCTGGGGGCATTGCACAGGGCTGTACTTGGTACACTGCAGCCTCTTTAAACTGCTGATCAGAGGGGGTGCCAAGAGTCTGCCCCCACCAATCAGATTTTAATGACCTATCCTGAGTATAGGTCATCAGTATTGTGCTCCCAGAAAAACCCTTTAACAAACCTTCCTGGTGCAAAATAGTGTATTGTGTGGAGATGTGATCGTAGTACTTGCCACTAACCTGAAAAATGACGATGTTGATTTTCTTTAGGGCTGTAGACCGCTTCGGGCATAAAGTAGGTTTAAATAGTTATTAACTATTCACACAGCTTTCCTTAGATAGTACAGGTGAATAAAAGAAACTTTGTAATAAACATTTTCCATTTCACCACCATGACAGCATACAACTGGAGATTGATCCCCGACCTCTTAAGGGGCAGGAAACAGAGGTTAAATTACCCCCTCCCACCACCATTCACCAGTGTTTCTCATGTGTATCATTGGGGGACACAGGCTTGACCATGGTATAGCTGCTGCCACTAGGAGGCGACACTAAGCACAAAAGCTCCTACCTTCAGTGATGCCCTTCCTACAGGCACTAAGCCAAAACGGTTTTAGCTTGGTGTCTGTAGGAGGCAGACCTCCCTGCTTTGCAGGTCTGCTGATCTTTTTTGATTTATTTATTTTTTCCTTTCTTCTAGCTGAGTTACAGGCAGCCTAGCTACCTGCATTCCCACCCAGGAGAGAGGAGTCCCCAAGCCCGTTCCCGATCTAGAGAAGACAAGGACGTCCAAAGGTTCCTTCCCCTGGGGCCACCTTCTGCTCGTTTCCCAGCGTTCCAGGTCCTGTCCGCCGTCGGGGCCGCTCGTAATCGAGACCCCTGCTTCTGCGGCAGATACCTAGCACCCGGCCGGCTTCTCCGTTCGGCCGGGGCATGTCATGGCGCCACCTCTATCTTGGAGGAGGAGGGGGGGGGGGCGGGGGAGCCTTCATTAGGGCGTCTGTGTCCTGCAAAACGTGCCAGACCACCCTCCACCAGAAGGGTGTCTGCGTCCCCCATTTCTTCTGTCTCATCGCTGCCTCCCAGAGAGTCTCGCTCGGACATGTCCTCCCTGGAAGAAGCATGTTCCGAGGAAAAATGTCAGATGCTGACTTTGTCTCTCCTGAGGACCATTTTTCAAAACTGTCCTCTATGGTAGACAATCTCATTGCAGCGGTTATAGAAACCTTACAGGTTGAAGACCATGCAAACCTCTTTGTCCAGGTCCAGTTTTTCCTTCAGACAGTCCCGTCGCTCGCCACAATGTTTCCTCAACCACCAGGATTTTGATTCCTCTTTCTAAGGAGTGGAATTTCCCTGACAGGCGTTTTGCTTTGCCAAAACGCTAAGACATCCTATACCCCTTTCCAAAGGATTTGACAAAGAAGTGGTCTTCCTCTCCTATTGTTGACCCTTCAGTATCCAGCTTGGCTAAACATTCCAATGGCGGATGGGGCTTCCTTTTCCGACCACAGGGATAAAAAATTGGAATCTTTTGCGAAGTCATCATTTGAAGCAGTGGGCACAGCACTGCGTCCAGTTTTTGCCTGGATGAGAAAAGCTATGGGTGAGTAGGGAAACAAACTACGCCTGGGCCTCTCCTCTGCGGACCACTCGGAGGAACTTTCTGATATTACTCTGCAGCTCTCCCAGGCCAGTTCTTACGTTTGTGAAGCCTCTCTAGATGCGGACAGACTTATGGCCCGCTCGTCAGCTCTCTCGGTGGCTATTCGCCGTACCCTTTGGCTCTTCTGCTGGGCAGCAGATAATGCTTCAAAACGAGCCTTGACAGCCCTCCCCTTTACCGGCAGCAGATCTTTTGGCAAATGCCTGGATGAGATCATCTCTGATGCTACAGGTGGTAACAGCACTCATTTACCACAGAACAGTGCGCACTTAAACAGGTTGAAAAAGCGTAGGCCTCTTTTTTGCCCCTTTCAGCGTTTTTCCAGCCCTAAGTGGGCAGCCGACCCCGGTTCAGAAGTGCAAGCCTTCCTTCAAACCTTGCCCTACCTGGCGTCCACGCCAACAGGGCTCTAAGTCCTATACCCCCAAACTTCCTCTACATAACGTGTGGCTTTCAGCGCCCCCTAACCGGCCCGCCTTGATCTGTTCCTTCATGTCTGGCTGCCCATTCCTTTTTTTCAGGCTATTCTCACCCTTCTGCGGCAGGGAGGGTATCGTTCTGGTTCCTGCGCAAGACCGTTTTTGCAGATTTTACTCCAATCTCTTTGAGGTCCAGGATGGGACGGAATGTACCCTGCTTTTTGGGGACCACAAAGCCCTCAACCACTTTCTTCGGCTTCGCCGCTTCCGGATGCGGTCTTTGAGATCGGTCATCGCGTCCATGGAACTGGGGGAGTACCTGTCCTCGATTGACGCAAATGGGGACATGGAGGAAAGCGTCCTTGGTGTCTGTCACCAAAAATTTCTCCAGTTCGCAGTGGGTCCTTCTCACTACCAGTTTGTGGCTCTCCCGTTCGGTCTGGCCACAGCTCCCAGACTCTTTACAAAGGTTCTGGCCTCGTCATGGCTCTGATCCATGCCAGGGCAATAGTGGCGATTTCATACTTGGACGATATCCGGATAAAGGGTCTGTCGTTCCGGGCAACAGCAGACCGCCTACCCTTGACACCCTGGAACGCTTCAGATGAATTCTGAACCGGCCAAAGTCATGTCTCTATCCATCTCGGCATCTAACCTTTCTGGGCATGTTCTTCGACACCTTTTAGGCCAAGGTATTCTTGCCCCCGGAGAAACTATCCACTCTCCGGCTTCAGATTCTTCCCTTGTTGCGGCTCCGTCTTCTCCCCATTCGTCACTGCATGAGGGTTCTGGGTCACATGGTCTCTGCCTTCGAAGCAGTGCTCTATGCTCAATTCCATTCCAGGACTCTTCAGCGAGACATTCTAACCCATTGAGACCCATCCCCAGCCTCCCTGGACCGGCTATTACGTCTCCCTGTCCCGGCCTGCCGGGCCCTCAGCTGGTGGTTGGGTTCCCCAATGCTGACGTCGGGCCACTCTTTTCTTCCCCTCTGCTGGATGGTGTTGACAACGGATGTCAGCCTCCGGGGCTGGGGGAGTATTGTAAAAATCTCTCTGTTCAAGGCACGTGGTCACGCGTACCTCAACCACCTGGGTGGCGCTCGGCAGCCATGGCAGAAACGGCGCTGATTCTCAGCTGGGTGGAGAACCAGGTGACGCCCTCGTTATTCAGTGGAGTCAGTTCATGTTTCCTTATGTGTTCCCTCCTCTTCCCCTCATTCCGCGTCTTCTCTGGAAAATCAGGTTCGAAGGTGCACGTCATTCTCGTGGCCCCGGATTGGCCACGCCGACTGTGGCACGCATCCCTAGTCGCCCTCCTCGCTGACTAACCCTGGCGTCTTCCCCTTTGGGAGGACCTCTTATCGCAGGGACCGATCTTCCACCCGAATTTAAGGTCTCTACCTTTAATGGTATGACTGTTGCACACCTTTTCTAAATTCTACAGAGTACACACCTTTGCATCTTCTGATGCTTCTCTGGGGCGAAGAGTTTTGCAGACTGTGGTTCTCTGACCGGAGTGTTTCTTCGTTTATTACCCACCCCCAATGAGACGGATGAGAAAACTTTATTTCCCTTATGCCATGACAGCACCCTTGAGAGAGCCCGCCTCCAACCGGACAGGAAACAGGAACTTCAATTGGGAAGCTTTTTAAGGCAGGATCCAGCCTCTACTCCTCAGTTCCTGTTTCCTGTCCTGCTGGATGGGAGGAATTCTTCTGCAGGGAAGCTGCATCGGCTGCAGGGCCCCATTATGGTTTTTTGAATGGCCAGCGGGGTTACCTGGTGCGGCGTAAGTCTCCCAGAGGAGCCGCCTGCCAGACTGGATCTTCACCCCTCAGATCCTCCTGGTCTCGGTTGGGACCGGCCTGGGGGGGCAGCGGCAGTCCGTCCATACTGGGAGGTATGGGCGTCATTTCGGACACTCCTGGTAGTTTCTGGGAGTTCCGGGTCCTGAATGCGGGGGATCCTCTCCTCGCAGGCTTACAGGGCGGCAGTATGGTAAGCCCTTTGAACAGGCCTGAAGCGCGCACCGGAAGTGACGCGCGGGCCACTTCCGGTCGGTGGAACGCATGAAACCGGAAGTGGCCCGCTCAGGACGCCAGCGGCCTGCCACAGGGAGGATCTACCGTCAGGTTTTAAAAAACCTCTTGTGCGCCGGTGGAGGGGTGCCAGCCAGCCTTTCCTGGGCCTGGGTGGAAGTGCCTATGGAGAATCCTTCTCCCTGAATCCGACAATGGAAGAAGGGGTGCAGCGCACAGAGGACCAGGACAGCCATGAGACACGTTCGGTATTCCTGGTGGGGTAAGGGGTTATACCCCAATTTCTTTCTAATCCGTTCATTTCTCATTAGGAGCTTTTTTCTGTGTGCTCTTATTTTTTAGAGTGTTAAAAAGAGTCCAAGAAAGGCTTCTGCTAAAACGAAAGGGAAGGAATGTGCTACCTGTAGGAAAAAGCTGTCACCTTCCTGGAATAGATTACTGTGCCAGAAATGTATTGATAAAATGCTGGAGGAAGAATCGTCTAGTCTAAAGCAGAGTATTAAGTCTATGGTCAGATCGGAGATTGCGGACTCTATGAAAGAATTCAAGAGGCTCCTTCCTTCCTCCCCTCAGGGAAGCAAAGACGCTCTTGCCGCATCTCAGATTCAGGTTCTCCTGGTAGTGAATCAGAGTTAGAGAGATCCTGGATAGCTCTGACTCTTCATGTGAGGACGAGCCTGCTGGCAAGCCGCTTTTCCCTTGTGAAGATACAGATGCTTTACTAAAAGCGATCAGAGCTACCATGAAGGTTGATGAGGCCAAAGAACAGAAAACTATTCAACAGATTATGTTTGGAGACTTAGCGCATAAAAAGGCGAGAGTTTTCCCTGTAAACGAGAATCTAAAGGCATTGATCCAGAAAGAATGGAAGAAGCCTGATAAGAAGTTATTTATCCCCAGAAATATGAAAAGGAAATATCCATTTGAGGAAGGGGAATGTTCTTCTTGGGATAGGCCTCCTAAGCTTGACGCTCCAGTGGCAAAAATGGCTAAAAATCGGCCTTGCCTTTTGATCGATTTGGGCGTCTTAAAAGACCCAATGGACAGAAGGGCTGAACTTTATCTTAAAAACATGTGGGAAGCCTCCACACAGGCATTTAAACCAAATATTGCAGCCACCTCTACGGCTAGGTCCCTTAAAGTTTGGTTACAGGACCTAGGATCGCAGATTGAAAATAAGACCCCAAGAGAACAACTGTTGGAGGTATTTCCTACAATTCTAAAGGCGGTTGATTTCATTTCCGATGCCTCGGCCGATGCCCTTAGACTTAGCGCAAAATCAGCAGCTTTATCTAATTCCGCCAGGAGGGCAATCTGGTTGAAGAACTGGTCGGGAGACACTGGATCAAAAACAAATTATGTGCCATTCCCTGCCAGGGTGACTTTTTATTTGGATCGGTCTTAGATGACCTGCTTGAAAAAGCTGCGGATGACAAAAAGGTTTTCCTTCAGTTAAACCAGAGAAGAAAAGACAGTTTTTTCGGCGCAACCGTAGAGAAGACTTTCAGCAGAAAAAGAGAAAATATTGGAGGGATAATAAGTCTAGAAAGGAAAAAGGGTTCTTATTTAATTCCCAGCCCAACAGTCGCCAGAAGTCTACTCAGCAATGACGGTTTTTTTCCGGTGGGAGGAAGGCTTTCTCATTTTCTAGAGGCTTGGGAAGATATTTCCGCAAGCCCTTGGATTCGAGGCATCATAAAAGATGGGTTCCGTCTCGAGTTTGCCTCTCTCCCTCCGGAAAGAATGAAAATCACTTTTCTCAGACCCGGTTCCAAGAAGGATCTGGCATTAAAAACAGAGCTTTTTTCTCTGCTAGAAAAGAAGGTCCTGATAGAGGTTCCAGAATCGGAAAAGGGAAGAGGGTTTTATTCGTCCCTGTTTCTGGTTCCCAAACCAGACAAGTCCTACAGGATGATCATAAACCTAAAACTTCTGAATCAGTATTTAAAATACAAAAATTCAGGATGGAATCTGTTCAGTCCACCATAAAATATTTGTTCCCGAACTGTGTGATGACAACCTTAGACGTAAGAGATGCGTATTATCACATCCCAATTCATCCAGACTTTCAAAAGTACCTAAGGATTGCTGTTTCTACAGGAACAGACATTCTACATTTTCAGTACAGGGCTCTTCCATTCGGGTTGGCCCAGGCTCCCGATTATTCACCAAGATTATGGCAGAGGTAATGGCGCATGTAAGGGAAAGGGACATTTTAACTGTCCCCTACCTAGACGACATTTTGATTGTAACAGTCTCAGACGCCAGCATGGCTTGTCAGGTCAGATTGGTGTTAGAAATTCTAGGAAAACTGGGATGGGAAATAAATTGGAAAAAATCGAACCTAGTTCCCTCAAAATCTTGCATGTTTTTAGGTCTGATACTGGACTCTGTAAATCAGCGATGTCTACTTCCCCAATCAAAGATTCTCAGACTTCAAGAAGAGATTCGTTCTCTGATGACAACAGACAACAGGACTATTCGACAAGGCATGGCGGTCCTAGGAAGGATGACGGCTTCAATTCCGGCAGTAAACTGGGCATTGTTGAACTCCCGAAGACTACAGTGGCAGATTTTGGATATTTGGCAAGGGAGCCTCCGTCCACTAGAAAGTCGCCTTCACCTCCCCCCAGAAGTCATCCAGTCTCTCCAATGGTGGCTGAAACCGGAGAACCTGTCCCAGGGTCTTCAATGGGATCTGCAGGAAGACATCTCTGTTACAACGGACGCAAGTCCGACTGGTTGGGGGCGTTCTGTCAAGACGCAGTAGCTCAGGGACTTGGTCCATACAAGAAAGAAACGAATCACAGAACATGAGGGAATTAAGAGCCGTCTATCTAGCCTTAAAAAATTTCTTTCCAAAAATAAAAGGGAAAAAGTAAAAATATTTTCAGACAACACCACGGTTGTCGCATACCTCAACAAACAAGGGGGAACAAGATCAAGAGAACTTATGTCCTTAACGGAAGAAATTTTCAAAATCATAATTCCCTCCATTCCAATGTTAAAAGCTGTACACCTAAAAGGGGCAGAAAATGTAACAGCAGATTACCTGAGCAGGAGACATCTAAATCAGGGGAATGGTGTCTCAATCAGTCAGTTTTTCTCCAGATAGAAACGCTCTGGGGAAGACCCACGTTAGATCTGTTTGCCAGCAGAAAAAATCGAAAATGTCGACAGTTCTTCTCTCTAGATCCGGAGGATCATCCCACAGCGATAGACGCTTTCGCTCATCAGTGGCCAGACGAATTATTATACGCCTTCCCTCCGATAAAATTAATTCCGAGAGTTCTTCAAAAATTGAGACGGTCCGAAACCACGGTGATCCTGATTGCTCCTTTCTGGCCGAGGAGGTCATGGTTCACCTGGCTCCGGAAACTGTCAGTGTCAGACCCATGGATACTTCCGGACCGGGAGGATCTGTTGAGCCAGGGCCCAGTATACCATCCGCAAGTGAACAGTTTACATCTCACGGCCTGGCTTCTGAGAGGTCCATACTAGAGAAAAAAGGGCTTTCTAAAGATGTAGTTAATACTCTCCTCTCTTGTAGAAAGGATGTTACTTCCTCTATCTACGCTAGAATCTGGAAGAAATTTAATTCTTTTGCCGGTAGACCTGTGGACCCGTTGGCCTCTCCTCCTATTTCCTTAGTCCTCGATTTTTGCAGAATGGCCTTAAGATGAAGCTTAGAGTTAGCACTCTGAAGGTTCAGGTGTCCGCTTTAAGTGCCTATTTTGATTCCGCATTGGCCGATCATCCATGGATAAAGAGGTTCTTTAGGGCTGTTAGCCGGATGCATCAGGTGCCCAGGAAGCTGTCCCTCCCTGGGATCTGAACCTGGTTCTGTCTAGTATGATGTTCAATCCTTTTGAGCCTCTGGAAAACCTTCCAATTAGGATCCTTACACTCAAGACAGTTTTTTTAGTGGCCATTACCACTGCTAGAAGGGTGGGTGAGATTTTAGCCCTGTCTATCTCTCCCCCTTACACTAAGATTTTGGAAGACAGAATTATACTAAAACCAGTCCCGGCTTTCCTTCCCAAGGTTGTTTCTTTCTTCCACAGGTCTCAGGATATTGTTCTTCCTTCCCTCTGTCAGAATCCAAAGAATGCGAGTGAGAGGGATTTGCATTGTCTTGATGTCAGAAGATGTATTCTGAGATATTTGGAAGTCACGAAACCTTGGAGAAAATCCTCTAGGCTGTTTGTTCAATTTTCCGGTAGAAACAAAGGTAGTAAGGTTACATCTAGAACCCTTTCCAGATGGATCATCTCTGCTATTTCCCTGGCTTATAAATCTAAAGACATTCCTTGTCCTTTGGGTTTTGGTGCTCATTCAACTAGGGCGGTCTCCGCCTCTTGGGCAGAGAGAGCAGAAGCATCTTTAGAGCAGATCTGTAGGGCGGCTACCTGGAAGTCTCCCTGTACCTTTTTCCGCCATTACAGATTAGATCTGGATGGCAAGAGCCAACTGTCCTATGGTAGGAAAGTCCTGAGTTCCGTGATCCCTCCCTAAAGGATTACTAGTCTAGTCATCTCTCAAGGGTGCTGTCATGGCGTAAGGGAAATAGATGATTACACTCACCGGTAATTACTTTTCCATGAGTCCATGACAGCACCCGTCTTTATTCCCCCAAAAAAAAAAAAAAAAAAAAGTTATATTTATATAAATATATAGTGTAATGGGAACCTGATAATATAAAAGAAAAAAAAAAAATATATATATATATACAAAAAAAAAAAAAAAAAGAAAAAAGGAATATTTTGCAGGACATGTTTCTTGTAGACGACTGAGGAGTAGAGGCTGGATCCTGCCTTAAAAAGCTTCCCAATTGAAGTTCCTGTTTCCTGTCCGGTTGGAGGCGGGCTCTCTCAAGGGTGCTGTCATGGACTCATGGAAAAATAATTACCGGTGAGTGTAATCATCTATTTTTGTACTTACTGCAAAATCTGTTTCTCTTCCGTTCATTGGGGGACACAGCACCCACTCGTTCTCTTTGTTTACGGGCCTCTGTGGCCTGCTTGGTTCTGGGTTTGTACATTGTTCGGTTTTCCTTTTTTTTTTTTGCTTCTTCTACTGCTTTTGCACTAACTGTTTTAGCTTAGTCCCTGTAGGAAGGGTATAGCTCATACTTTTGTGCTTAGTGTTCGTCTCCTAGTGGCAGCAGTTATACCGTGGTAAAGCCTGTGTCCCCCAATGAATGGAAAAGAGACAGATTTTACAGTAAGTACAAAAATCTAGTTTTTCCTGCCCCTACAGTGGCCACAACAGAGAAAGATCTTTCTGCCTGTCAGGGAGGGGAAGGGGGGAGAGTTTCTCTGGGGGTCCCCTGTTCACCAGCGGTTTCTTACCAATGCTAGGCAGGGCGACAGATTGGCCTCGCATTCCATTAATCAGATGCCTGTCCACATGCTGCCACAGCCTCCTTTACCCCGGTGGGACAAGCTGGTGTGAAAATGCAAGCTCCGCATGGTAATCGCGGGGGGTCTGCCATCACTTCCGGTTTTGGGATGGCACTAGTGTGTACCCGGAAGTTCTGCTGAATGCAAGGCTGACATACTTTGAAAGGAATCAGCGGGAAAGCCACGGAGCTTCTGATTTGAGGTCTGGTGAGTGCCATGTCAGGCCCTGAGCTGCAGGCAACTAGAGAGCTTGATGCTCCAGCACCACAAGTCCTCATAATGGGAATCCACATATGGCAGCAAAAGTGTGTGTGTGTATGTATATATATATATATATATATATGTATATATATATATATATTTGGTATCTGAAATTGCCTCCACTGCTAATCCCTTTTTCTAATTAGCCTCTTATGTAAGCACGTTTATATGGGGTTATATATATGTATTTTTAAGTGGTAACAATATACATAACCCTTACAATGATGGGGTTGCTCTTTTACTGATAGGTCTCTAAGGAGGCTCAGAAGAAGCCTAAGAAGAGTATCAAGTGCAAGCAATGCTATAAGAAATTACCAGACCAATATACTAAAAAACTCTGCAAGGAGTGTATTTCAAATATTGTAAGCGATGAACAACCATCCATCATGGAAGAGTTCAGGTCTATGAAACACGAAAAAGTAAAATCTTCAATGAGGGATGTGATTCCAGGTCCACAGCCTCCCAAACGCCAAAAGCTGGCAGTAGATTCCTCCTCGGACTGTAATGGTCTAGAGAATGAAGCATCCTTATCAAAGCAGTGGGATGATGAGGATCCTTTATCTGAAGAGAGATTGTAGAAGAATCCAAATAGTTATATTTCTCTACGGACAAAATGAACGACCTATTAAAAGCGGCTAGAGCTACAATTGGTATAGAGGAAATTCAAAAACCCCATTGAACAAAGATGAAATGTTTGGGGGATTGAGAACCCAAGCGCTCCAGAATCTTTCCCATTAATGGGAATATAAAGGATATGGTACTGGACGAATGGTTAGACCCAGAAAAAAGGCTCTGTATAGCTAGAAAATTTAAGAGCAGACTTTTATTCGATCCAAGTGAATAAAAAATATTTGACGAAATACACAAAATTGATGTCCAGGTAGCTAAAGTAAATAAAAAGACCTCATTACTCTTTGAGGATTGATCGCAATTAAAAGATCCCATGGAGAGAAAGGCGGATAGCCTCCTGCACAAATCTTGGGAAGCAGCTATGTTTGGTATGAAGAAAAATATAGCAGCAACAGCAGTAGCCAGATCAATGTATCTCTAGTTAAATGAACTGGAAAATCACCTAATAAATAAAACTCCCTGAGAAGAGATAATAGATTCAATATCCCTGCTGAAGTCAGTTGAAACGGTCGGATTCTCAGCAAAAGATGCGGCTCTATCTAATGCGGCTAGAAGAGTGCTGTGGATGAAGTCTTGGGCTGGAGATAAAACTTCCAAGATGAAATTGTGCTCCATAGCATTTTCTGGGGAATATGTATTTGGTCCAGTTTTGGACAAAATCCTTAAAAGTGTGTCTGACAAGATAAAGGGTTTTCCCGAAGAAAGACCCCTCAGAAGGAAACTGCCCTTTCGCCCCTCTACTAACCAAGAAAGATCTTACAGAGGGAAAGCAAAAATAGAACACTGGAGCTACCACAAAGGTTGACGAGGAAGAGGATTTCTCCTCAATACTCAAAATAGACCAATTGAAAAACAATGACACCAGGATCAGGGGAAGACTGATGAATTTTTTTTATCCCAATGGGCGACAATAAGAACACCCTTGGGCCTTAAATATTGTAAGAGAAGGGTACAAGATAGACTTCTCTTCTCCTCCAAACTGATTCCAGATTACGATTCACAAGTCAAAACTGCTTATAGGAAAAATCTGGGAAGAAGTCCAGGATCTTTTAACGTTAGGAGTAGTAGTTCAGGTTCCCCAATCTGAGCAAGAAAAAGGTTATTACTCAAATCTTTTTCATATCAGCCAGACTTGGGTGGGGCTCACAGGCTTCTCCCTCCTCCCATTGCAGGCATAGTTACATGCTGGAGGTAACTGAGGAGTCTGCTGCGAGTCGGCCTAATACATTCCTGTAATTTTGCCCACTGGTATTGCCCATATGGCACAGGTAGTTGAGTGTTAGGTCCCGAACTACTTGAGAGACCTTGGCGTAGTGCTCGGGCTTAAGACATGTCCTCTGTAGGACATGTTGACTAACCTCTCAATTTTAACATTAGTTTGAGGGCTTAGTAAGACCACAGTGTGCACCTGTTTTGTCATTTGTTATTGCTATATTGTCAAATCTTTTTCTTGTAGCAAAAGCAAACTGTTCCTACCAAACTATAATAAATGTAAAAAATTTAAACAAATACAGACAATTCTAAATGGAGACCCTAAACTCTACCATCCCACTAATAAAAATAAATGCATTAATGTGTACAGTCGACCTAAAGGACGCATACTATCACATACCAATCCTTGATCAGTCTCAGAAATACCTAAGGTTTGCCCTATAAAAAACCTACAGGGGGCATATCTCATTTTCAGTTTGTCACCCTCTGGTTTGGCATATAATCAGCCCCCAGAGTTTTTACCAAACTCAATGTAGAGATGGTGGTGTTTCTAAGGAAAGAAGGGTTAATAATAATTCCCTATCTAGACGAATTTTTAATAATATCAGACACATGGAGTAAAAAAAAAAAAAACTAGCCTTAAACAAATTCTGACACCTACTGAAAGATCTCGGATGGGTAATAAATCTGAAGAAGTCCTGTGTTCATCCTCTGACAAGAGTAAAATTGGGAATTCTGCTAGAGAAACAAACATCCTTCCTTCCAAAGGAGAAAATGGAATCTCTACAACGGAAGGTCCACATATTTCTGAAGACATGCATAACTTCGGTAACCTGGTGCCAATCCATTTCCGAGTTCTCCAATCCTGGATGCTGAAGAAATGGGACAGATGCCAGACGTCTCTAGATCGGAAGTTTCCTATTCCAGAACACATAAAGACATCCCTTCTCTGGTGGATGATTCCATCAAAACTCAGGAAGGGAGTGGTATGGCAAAAGACACCATCAATCCTAATTCAAAAAGATGCAAGTGGGACAGGTTGGGGAGCAAAGGTAGAGGACAATTTCTATCAGGGAGTCTGGTCAACCGGAATGTCCAGTCAATCGTCAAATTATCGAGAGCTTTGTGTGGTTTGGGAGACTTTGAAAGCAGTCTCAGAGATTTTGCAAGGTCATCATATAAAGATTCTCTAAATGTAACAACAGTATTGTGCATCAAGGAGGGACGAGGTCATGAAAATTAGTAAGTCTCTTCGAGAAAATATTCTACTGGGCAGAAGGAACAATGAACTCCATTACAGCGATACATTTAAAGGGGAGTCAAAATTACGTGGCAGACTTTCTCTGCAGAAAAAGATCAGGGAGAGTGGTCTCTAAATACAAAAGTATTCAGAAAGATAAAAAACTGATGGGGTTTTTCATTGATAGACTTGTTTGCCTCAAAAGAAAATACAAAGACCCAGACGATCTGTTCACTAAATCCCATGGATAGGCCCTGGGCAGTGGATGTATTCTCCCAAAACTGGAATTGGGATCTTGCTTATGCCTTCACTCCGTTCCAATTAATCAAAAAGCTCTTGAGGAAAGATCAACACTCATATTAATAACATTATTTTGGCCAAAAAGGAGTTGGTTCTCCCTACTAAAGAGACTATCTTTACAAGAAAACCCCAACAGAAAGGACATTCTAGTTTAGGGTCCCATTGTCCATCCTCATCCAGAACTCTTCAAACTGACTGCATGGCAGCTGCTAGGTTAAGGTCCTTCTTGTGATCTAAATGTTGTCCTTATGGGTATTACAAAAATTCAGTTTGAACCATTAGAAGACAGTTCAGTTAAGTCATGATTAAGTCATGACGTTATGATTAAGGACTGTATAGTCTGAAACGCGTCAACAAGCCTGTCAATGTGAACGTACCTATGTCTGAAATTTTGGAATAAAGAAGCTTTTACGGTAATTGGTGCTGGAACTATCCCTTTTTTTGCACATTTTCAAGACTCCAAGTCATGTTCCGTGACACCTGAATCCACAAGGCGGTCCTGCATAGGTGAGCTGGAAGCACAAGTGTTTCTGTAGTTCAGTTAAGTCCCTTTCTTACAAGACAGCAAGAAGATTAGGGGAGATCCAGGCCCTCTCAATCCGTAAACCTTACCTCACAGTCCTAGATGACAGAATAATCCTAACACTAGACCCGGGATTCCTACCAAAGGTGTAATAGGGACCAGAAGATAATCCTTCCATCCTTCTGAAATAACCCTAAAAATCCTAGAGGAGTTCCATTCACTAGATGTAAGAAGGACAGTTCTCAGATACCTTGAGGTTATTAAAGAATTTAGACTAGTTTATAATCTCTTAGTCCACAGCCTCATCTTGATTATCACCATGTCCTGCTTTTGACTTTGCCTGGTTGCATCTGGCTGTATTTGTCTATCTAAAACCTTGCTTCAATAAAATATGATTGAACCATAATCTCTTAGTCCAGTCTGCAGGGAAGAACAAAGGTAAAATGGTATCCAAGGCATCCATTGCTAGATGGATTAGACAAACTATCTATAACTGTTATAATGTCCAGGGCCGGCATTGTCCTATAAATGTTAGAATAATATCACAGAAATTAAAGCTATCCAGCTAAAATGTAACTTTTACTTGATATAATTAAAAAAGAAAAAATTCCAATAGTCAACAGTATTATAAACAAATGCCAGACTAGAGGTCAGTCAAGACCCACTGATAGCATCTAGGCAGAGGGTCAAACGTCGATATATAGGTAAGAGATATGGCACTTACAGTTTGGTGGATCGCTTATACGTATAGATATGCTTCAGGTGAGGTTGGGAGGAGATATTATCCCTGATGATACCATAGGGTGTCTACCCCTGTCCCCCCTTTTTTTACCCTAACGTGACACTAAAAAGCGCACATCATCAGCCACGGTTACTGCCAGCATATAGCCACCATCCTTCGGCTATGGAAATTTGAACATCCAAAAGTCCCCTGATGAACCAAGGATCTCTACTTGGGGAAACGCATCGGGACATATATGACTATCTGGGACATTTTCTTTGTCCAAAATAACCAACTGGGAGCCAAGCAGCCAACTGAGAGCACGCTTTTTAGCAGCACGCCCTCTCAGGGCGCCTGCTCTGCCTGTAGGCAGGGGTAGACACCCTAGGGTATCATCATGGATAATATCTCCTCCCGACCTCACCTGAAGCATATCTATACGTATAAGTGATCCACCAAACTGTAAGTGCCATATCTCTTACCTATATATCGACGTGTGACCCTCTGCCTAGATGCTATCGGTGGGTCTTGACTGACCTCTAGTCTGGCATTTGTTTATAATACTGTTGACTATTGGAATTTTTTCTTTTTTTAATTATAACAAGTAAAAGTTACATTTTAGCTGGATAGCTTTAATTTCTGTGATATTATTTTGATAGCTTTCCTCACCACTATACAAACTCTGTGATTGTGCTATAAATGTTAGAGCCCATTCCACTAGGGCTATGTCTTCCTCTTATGCTAAAAAAGTAGGTGCATCCTTGAAGGCACTTTGTGTGTCTCTGGGGCACTGTAGTAATTTAGAAATACACTGGTGAGTGGTGGTGGGAGGGGGCAATTTAACCTCTCTCTGTTTCCTGCTCCTACTGAGGTCAGGGGTCAATCTCCAGTTGTATGCCGTCATGGTGCATTCATGGCAACAGAATTACCGGTAAAACTAATTGCGATTATTAGAGAAAAGTGACATTCTTCTCTTATCAAGCACCTCCTTTTCTTACCCTCCTTTCCTAAATGAACATTTACTTTAAATTTTATGCTAAATCCATCTTGAGAGACTATGATGGACTGTCGGTGATCTACAACCATTTTGCCAAATTTTGATGCTTTCCAGAGGAAAGGCATGGTTTAAACTTTTGGACAGATTTATTCATGCTACATCTAGAACAGCGATCAGCAACCTTCAGCACTCCAGCTGTTGTGAAACTACAATTCCCAGCATGCTCCATTCATATCAATGAGATTTCTTAGGCCTCTTTCACACTAGCGTTTTAGCTTTCCGTCCTAGAGATCCGTCCTCGGGGCTCTAGGACGGAAAGCTACTGATCAGGATTATCCCCATGCATCCTGAATGGAGAGAAATCCGTTCAGGATGTCTTCCGTTCAGTATGTGAACGTTTTTTGGATGTTGACAAAAGCGCAGCATGCTGCGGATTTGTCTCCGTCCAAAAATCCGGAAGACATGCCGTAATGCCGGATTCGGAATGAATGCCCATTGAAGTGCATTAATCCGGATCCGGCCTTAAGCTAAACGTCGTTTCGGCGCATCACCGGATCCGACGTTTAGCTTTTTGTCAATGGTTACTATGGCAGCCAGGACGCTAAAGTCCTGGTTGCCATAGTAAAGAGTAGGGGGAGCAGGGGAGCGGCATACTTACATTCCGTGCGGCTCCCGGGACGCTCCAGGATGACGTCAGGGCGCCCCAGTGCATAGATCACGTGATCACATGGATCACGTGATCCATGCGCGCGGGGCACTCTGACGTCATTCAGGAGCGCCCGGGAGCCGCACAGAATGTAAGTATGCCGCTCCCCACTGCTACTATGGCAACCAGGATGCTAGTAGCGTCCTGGCTGCCATAGTAACACTGAAAGCATTTTGAAGACTGATCAGTCTTCAAATGCTTTCAGTTCACTTGCGTTGTGCCGGATCCGGCGTGCATTCCGGCGACGGAAGTGCACGCCGGATCTTCACAACGCAAGTGTGAAAGAGGCCTTAGAAGAGCAGAGCAAGTATGCATGGATGTGATGGAAAAAGGAATCCAGTCAGCAAAGGAGGCAATATGGACAATCACAATACATTACTAAGTGTCTTGTATTAACTTTCTCAACATGATAAATGTATATTATACATTATTTTATAATAAAATGTATATTTGCTGAAGTCAGACAACCCCTTTAAGAGAGTCCAAAATGCACCTAATTTATTAGGAGGCATGCGCCTTTTAAAAGATTTGGTGCGATTTACTCTAGGACCAAATTTATTCCAATAATTTTTTTCATAAATGTAGAGCAAGTCCTGTTGCCTCAAATTACACGTGGGAAACCTTTGTGTGCCTCTGTATAAAAGCTAAGGTACAGTATGGCCTCACAGCAGACAATGGCCACCCTATTATAGATCCATACCTAACAAATTTCTTAATGCAGCCATGTGCAAGGACCCTTGCTTCCAAGATAATCACATTTTTTCACATATTTATAATCTTTATTTATATATGGCAAACACATTCCTCAGCACTTTATTGGTACCTGAAGGGGTTGTCCCACCATAAGAACTTATCCTATATCCTTTGGGTAAGGGCTACGTATGTGATCTGTAGGAGTCCGACTGCTGGGACCCTCAACAATCACTAGAATGATGTGTAACAGGCATGAGTGCTGTGCTCCATTTAACTGTCTGGGACTGCAGCAGACATCACAGCACTGAACGCTGCTGCTCTTCATCAGTCCTATAGATGACCCGCCCCAATCAGATACTTACCCTCTATCCTGTGGATGGGGTATATGTTCTTTTGGCGGGACAACACTTTTAAATGGGTTAAAGCCAAATCCTGACCACAGCCTCTTCAGTAGGAACTAGTTTTACTATGCACTAGGAAACTAGTAGTCTAATTAGTCTTTCTGTTGTCTCTTCTAGTCACTGCCAAAAACAGCCCTGCATTATAACGTGCAATAATAGGCAATAACATTTCTGTTGCTGCATGGATTTCCAGCTTTCTGCAATGTAATTGTACTCGTGAATCTGAAATGACTGATCAGTAACGCTTCTTTGTAAATGTATGGAGTAAATTTAATATTTTTGCTCTTTAGTAATTTCTATTAACATCTCCTAATGCACATTCCATTCTATGCATCCTTTACAAAACGCCTGTTTGTGTTCTTGTATATACTTGTCCTGACTTCAAGCTGTAATTAGTTCCTCAAAGGGTCAATCAACAATGATTCCATCCTCGGCTAAGTGTCCGATTTTCCCTGGGGAGCTCACTCCACGCCTGATCACTTCCATCCACCTGGAGATACAGTAGATAAAGGAGACATTACCAGCTAATTTACAGTCAACTTTCTGATCTAAGCAACTAGAAGAAAGACACGTAGACCTCCGTGACTAAAGGAATTCCATTGTGTTAACTCACCCAAACATTACGCTTATTTAAGTGCTTAAGAATTTTAGTCCTTAAATTGTAATGTTGCTAAAAATTACATCCAGCTATTTCTGTGTGACGTTAGTTTCTGGAAATGCTTGTCCACACGCTGTGTAAAAAAATTGGCAGGAAAAACTGACCTACAGCCTATGAATTTATGCTGCAGATATCACTCTTTGCGGACCCTTTCGCTTTAAAGGGTCCACAAATCTGGAGATGCGGAACAGAACACTACGGAGTGCTTCTTTGGGGTGCTGTTCTGTACCGCAAAAAGGATAGAACATGTTCTATCTTTTTGCGGAACGGACGAATGCAGACCCATTCAAGTTGAATGGGTCTGGATTCATCCCGGCGGCCGTACGGAGGTTGCCCGTGCATTGGGGACCGCAAATTGCAGTCCCCAATGCACGGAACGGACCACCTACGGCCGTGTGCATGAGCCCTTAGTTTGTTAATGATCAGATAATCTCTGCTTGGTATATGCTATAGGTAGCAATACTACATTAAACCAGTTTTTAGTGCATAAGCTCCTATGAGTTCACTGGCTTCAATCCTTCTACTGTGGGTAGTGTAAGTGTTAAGTCATATTGGGAATTTCTAAAAGCTTATAAAAGCATATAAAGTCTATCTGGACAGCTTTAATTATGTAGAAAAAAAGTAAAAAAAGTAAAAAATGTCAAAGATTATAAAAAAAAACACATTAGCAATATAACAGTCTTACCTCCTCCATGTATACTCGCTGTCTGCTCTGAAGAAGTATACATGAGACTTGAAATGCAGTTTGAAAACGTGGCGACAGGTGACAGGATCAGAGAAGGTCGGGACACTAACTGTGTATCCCAGCAGTGGCAATGAGGCAAGTGGAGCATCTTCCTGTGAACATACACATCCTTTAGGCTACTTTCACATCTACGTTTGGAAATCCGGCAGGCAGGCATACCCGGATAATGCCACAAACTGCCTGAACTCCATTGTCTAAAATAATGGGATCTGATGGGGATCTTACAGCTTTCCGATATAAATGCCGGCTTTGGGAAAGACAAAAAGTCCTGAATGTAAGACTTCTTTTTTTCCGGCCAAAGGCTAGCATTTATGCTGGAAAGCGGAAATATCACTGTCGGTTCCCATTATAGTCGATGGGGATACGGCGGTTTGCAGCATTATCTGGCTGTGCCTTAACTAGTGTTACTGCTTTATGTAGATGAAAGTTCTGAAAAACCAACAAAGCTACAAACGGATAGGATAGTTCATGACACACATGAACGTTCTGCTCACCTTACATACAACTGTTATATTGCTGAGATCAGAACTCCCGTCTTTCATGTACATGAAGACTCTGT
The DNA here is from genome assembly GCA_033119425.1 of Bufotes viridis. Classification (NCBI taxonomy): domain Eukaryota; kingdom Metazoa; phylum Chordata; class Amphibia; order Anura; family Bufonidae; genus Bufotes; species Bufotes viridis. Next base: position 92,708,235 of record CM065592.1, on the reverse strand, counting down.
AACTGCTGAACTCATGTTCAGTATTGAAGCGTAAAACAATCACTGAATATAAATGATAATGATGCTCTACTTAAGCGCTTGGAAGTTATTCTGTGAATTAATGTCTTTACCTGATGCGTTTTATAGAAGTAAAGGCAGAAATTGGTGAAGATCACCCACAGCCGCTGCCAGCCATTGCTGTTCTTGAACTTACGAAGCAAGTAACCCGAGAGCTGATTCTAGAGAGAACCAAGTGAATAGTTAATAAAGAGACAAATAATGCATAACAATGCTGAAGACCATTGGCCTCCATACATTAGATCAGACATACCCAACCTGCGGCCCTCCAACTGTTGCAAAACTACAACTCCCAGTATGCCTGGACAGCCTACAGCTATTAGGGCATGCTGAGACTTGTAGTTTTACAACAGCTGGAGGGCCGCAGGTTGAGCATCACTGCATTAGATTATCAGTAAATCCTTCAAAAATCGGCTACCGTACCAACAAATGTCTCAGGTCTGTGGCTACCGTAAGAAAGTATCTCAAGAAACCTGAATTTACAATGCAGGGAACTTAGAATTTGGATGTTTGTCCCCTGCACAGCAAAACATCATGAAGATAGTATGCCTGTAAAATAAATGATAAAAAACACTTCAGATAGCTGTCATCCGAATCTCGTCCAGCCATTCGCCCTGAACCCCCATACATATTAATCGAGTTACTAATGCGTCTACGGCTAGAATCTGCCTAAATTGGCTCTATTTGGTACAACTAGGATTTTTATACTTTCTGCCCCACTTGCTCAAAAACAGATGGGGCTTTATGGAAAAGGGGGACGTGGCCTCAAATACAACAATTTTGATGTAAAATTCTGTCTCAAAGTAAGCCAACCAATAGTTGTTATACAGTCAGAGAAAAGTGTCTATCCCTGCAGCAATGTATCACCCAGTCAGCGCTCCTGTGATAAATCTGGTGCAGGTCTGTCCAATCAGACCAATAGTTGGTGTGTATAACAAAAGATCTGTGTTTGTAATAGGCGACCTGACCAACGATTGGTCAGAAAAGCTGTCAGATAATCTGTTTGTGTACAGCCCTAAGCTTTCACCATCTATAGGATTAGTAAATCATTGCTATTGAGCAAGTATGTGTTCTTAATAGGGAGAATAAGGGTAAGTTCACATCTCAGTTATGAAAGCTGCTCTGACTGTATTCAGCGCCATTCACTGCTGGATACCCATTGACTAGAATGGGATCTGGTGGTGATCGGGCCACTTTCTGGCATAATGCTGGGTTTCGGACTGACAAATACGACTACATGCAATGGTTTTTTGTCTGGCCAACAGCTGAATGCAGATCGCCCAACGCTAGTGTGAACCTAATATAAGCTGGTACTAGACATGTCTGGCAATGGCTTATCTCTCATGAGAACATATTTTCAATTTCACCATGCCTGATACTTTTTTCTCCAACATTCCTCAAGCAAAATTTGGGTCACCCCAATACAAATCAGTCAGCCAGTCCTGCTAAAGTTGGTGAGTTTGCCCGACCTTTATGTAATGTGTGTGGCCACACTTAGGCCCCTTTCACACGAGCGAGTATTCCGTGTGGGTGCAATACGTGATGCGAACGCATTGCGCCCGCACGGAATCCGGACCCATTCATTTCAATGAGTCTGTGTACATGAGCGTTGGTTTTCGTGCATCACTTGTGCGTTGCTTGAAAATCGCAGCATGCTCTATATTCTGCGATTTCCACGCAATGCTGGCCCGATAGAAGTGAATAGGGCTGCGTGAAAATCGCATCCGCACTTGCTTGCTGCATTTTTCACGGATGGTTGCTAAGAGTTGTTTGTAAGCATTAAATCGCATTGCACCCGCACGATAAAAACTGAACGCAATCGCAGGCAAAACTGAATGGACTTGCTTGCGAAATCGCGCAGTTTTCACTGAACGCATCCAGACCTAATCTGCTCACGCTCGTCTGCAAGGGGCCCTAAGCTGCTCTACTGAAAGGTTCCAATGACGTGTCTGCTTCTGATTCCTGCCAGGTGCAGTGCCATCCATCATGGAGATCATCAATAATAAAGCCCCATACAACCCCTTTCAGCCTAACTCCGATTTTCAAGTCAGAAGAGGGGACCCCAATTTCATGTCTTGTAAAGGTTTTGAACATTATAAAGGTTAGTGCTTTATACCGGATCTTACCTCCATCATAGTGATGTGATCAGTCAGGGACACACTCTGGTTTCGATACCAGCAAACATGGCTGAGTGTGTTGGGATGATGGTTCTGCCCTGGGGCCTGGAGAACTGGCTCTGGGGAGAGATGGTCACAGCATGAATCAAATGGCTGAATCAAACCCTGGCTAAACCTGACACCTTGTGCCAAATGTTTAATTACAGTTGTCAGAAATCCTCAAAAGAAATGTTTCATGTGTATGTATTCTATGTTAGGATACTTTCATACTGGCGGTTTTTGCCTGATCCGGCATGCTGCGGTTTGCTCTGCGGTATGAGAACGCAACCAAACCGAATGGAATGCATTTTGGAGCATTCCGTTCTGTTCAGTCCACATTGACAATGGATAGGGCCAAAACGGAAGAGTTTTTCTCCGTTATTGAGATCCTCTGCCGGAAAATGTGAACGCAAGTGTGAAAGTAGCTTTAGGTGGCATTTGGTTTGAATAGATAACATGTCAGCATCTCTGGATGCAGCATAGCCGAGTTGGTCATGTGAGGCAATGTGGTATCCGGTTCTATGACATAGTACGGCAGGAACACATAATTGTCTTTACTCAAGGTGTGATCACAATGCATTTGGGCTGTGTTCACACACACACCTACAAAAAGAATGCGTCTTTGCAAAACTTGAACTCTCAATCAAAATCACATGAAAAAACATGATCCAACGTGTAAATGCACCATTAAATGCATGCACAGTGACTTTGCTGCAAAGTTCAGAAAATAGTGGATGCAAAATTGTGATGTGCGTCTTGGCCTAAGGTAAAGGTCAGCCGCGCTGCATCTGTATAGCGACTGATGGAAGATATTATAAAAAAGACTCACGCTGTAGTGATAAGGCAGAAAGTTCACTGTATCTCGGAGCCCGACTAATAGCCGCATTCAGATCATCCAGCCAGCGCCTCATGTCCACCTGAGAACTTAAAATGACAGACAAAACCCAGTATGATCAGAAGTGGATGATGAGTGTCCTCATTCAGCAGAAGATGCCACATATATGTAACACACACATCCACAATCTGCCCACATTCAGCCATTAAAAATGAATGCTCTTCTGTTCAGTATTGTCATCTTTACTCCAGACACTGTACTGCTGTCCAATAAAAAAAAAAAGAAGACATTTTTTTTTCCAGAATGCACTGCAACAGGGTGCAATGCATTATCAGTTCCGACTGCCCAATGTTCATATGAATGCTCATTAACGATAATCTACTTGTGTAAAGGTGCTGCCGAAACGCTCCTTCATCGAGTAATAGGATCGTTGGTGCAGACACCTAAATCATCATTTGGCGGTGCTGTCTAATCACGGTCTGCTGTTGGCAAACAATGATTCTGTATGGGGACGAGCGATGGCTTTAGTGATCCCTCGTCCCCATAATGTGGAGGAGATCGCTGCATATAAATGGAACGGTCTTCTCCACTGATGAACAGGCGATTGCCGGGAGGGAACGCTTTGGGAAGGGGCCTTTAGACATGTACATTATTCAATGTGATTGAACTTTAAAAGGGTTGTGCAGTATCAGGATATCGATGACCTATCCTCAGGACAGGTCATCAATATCAGATCGGCGGGAGTCCGACAACCGGCACCCACATCAATAAGCTGGTTGAAGAGGCCATGGTGCTCGTGCCAGTGCTGTGCCCTCTTCAGCGTGTACCTGCACGCTGTCTAGATTGTAACGGTGGTGCAGTGTAATTACAACCTTCTCTCCTATTCACGTGAATGGGAGGAACAGCTGTAATTACGCTGCAATGCCTCAGGTAAACATTAGAGAGGACGCAGCTCTCGAACGTGCAGCACAGCCTCTTCGACCAGCTGATCATCAGGAGTCAGAAACCACCGCCGATCGGATACTGATCACCTATACTATCTTAAGAATAGGTCGTCAATATCCAGACACTGCACAGCCCCTTCAGTTCCCCTGACGTGTCTGTTTTAGTAAATAATTGGGATCCCTATGAAGTATCAGTGATGTTCCTCTGCCCTTCCTCCTTAAAATGTATGAATAAACTAGCAACTGGATGTTTCCACTCCCCTTGTCAAATGGGTGCAACCATACACAGTGCGCACTGATTGACTGATGGGTAGAGACACGCCTCAAACCGGTAGCACCAAGATTTCAATTTATTCATAAATTTCTAGTAGTAATAAAAAAGGAATTAGAGTTGTTTCGATACCAAAATTTTGATTCCGTATCGATACCATAAAAAAGTATTGCGATACTCGATACCGCGAAAAAAATAAAACGCAAAAAAAAAGCTGCGTGCATTCCACATTTTATGGAACCGCCGGCTCAAAATACAACAATCCTATCCTATTTTTGGGGGGACAAGGCTACTAAAAGAAAATGGCGAATCGTGCATTTTTTCTTTTACGGCATTCACCGCACAAAAGATGATTTTTTTATAGTTTGGACTTTTAAGACGCAGCGATATGTAATATTTTATTTATTTATTGTTTTTATTTTTTATATGTAAAATTGGGAAATGGGGTGATTTATACTTAATATTTTGGTGTATTTTTTTAACTTTATTTTTAATTTTTATTTTTTTACAGTTTATTTATTAACTTAGGGGCTAAAACCTGGGATCATTTTCATCCTATTCACCCTGATACAGCTCTATCAGGGTGAATAGGATCTCACACTGTCCCTGCTGCCCTGTGCACAGTGCACACAGCAGCAGGGAGCGGACTATGGCAGCCAGGACTTCAGTAGCATCCTGGCTGCCATGGTAACCGATCGGAGCCCCAGTATCACACTGCTGGGGCTCCGATCATAAGACAGGAGGTGAGGGGACCCTGTGGCCACTGCCACCAATGATATTAATACTGAAGGGGGGGGGGATGGGGGAGGGCACACTGGCCACCAATAATGTCTTTTAATACTGGGAACGGGGGGGGGGGCAGACTGGCCACTAATGTTTTAATACTGGGGACAGGGGGGCCACACTGGCCACCAATGTTTCAATACTGGGGAGGGAGAGAGGCGGGTGCACTGGCCACCAATAACTAGTAACGTTTCATATATAAATACAGGCAGAAGAAACTCATTGCCGACACCCTGCCTGTGACAGAGCGCTGCGATTAACTCATCAGGTGCCGGCAGTGTGTTTCTTTTGCCTGTATTTATATATGAAACATTACTAGTCATTGGTGGCCAGTGCTCCAGCCCCTTTCCCTCCACTGGTGGCAGCGGCAGCAGCAGCACAGGGGGAGGGAGGGGCTGCCTCCTTCTCCCTGTGCTGCCGAGATCATGGGCACACTGACAGCAGCGCAGCCACGTTCTCCGATACTGGGCTGTGCAGTAGCACAGCCCAGTTTCGATAAAAAAACAATCCTGGCATCGAGCTCGATACCAGAGAAAAGTATTAAATGGGTATCGAAACTTCGATACCCGAAACAACCCTAAAAGGAATATCACAATGCAGGGTTAGGCCTTATTCACACGTCAGTGTTTGATCCGTGATTTCCATCAGGGATTGTGAGCCAAAACCAGGAGTGGAGCCTCCACAGACATAAGGTATAAGGGGAAGATTTCCTCCCGTTCTGTGTTTTTGACCAGCATCTGCTTTTGGCTCACAATCACTGATGGGAATCACTGACCAAACATTGATGTCTGAATAAGGCCTTAGAAGAAAAGATGCTCCAGAATTGTTATATTAGAGTAATTAATACCATTACAAAAACAGACACGTCAGGAGAGAAGACAGGTCATTTTTTATGATTGAAAGCAATGCAATTATTCAGTAGACTGACACACGCCCGTATGTATCTTGCAGTACGCAATACACAGATCAACTAAAAAGAAAACGGCTGACATCCATGTGACATCCGTATGTGGATCCATTGTAACAACGCCTGTCATTGTCCACAAAATTATTTTTTGGAATGGACATGTGGACACGTAATGCACATATAGTAATTTCCGTTTTTTTGAGACCCCATTGAAATGAATGGTTCCGCATACAAGCCGCAGAAAAACCGGAATGGACAGGGACAAAAAATACGTTTGTGGGCATGAGCCCTAACTCAGATAATTAGACTCTTTAAAGTCAATGGACCTAGTAGAGGGTGCGAGTTTTCTTTACTGGCACTCTGTCAAAGACGGCTGTAGTCTCACCTGGCAGCCACTCCTATGGTCGTCTGTGCAGAGTAGATAGTAAAGCAGTGTGGGACAGAGCTGTGACTGTCCTCAGCCTGTGGAAAGGGACCAGAGAGATGAAGCATGAAGGTAACATGTGGACAACACATACACAACGCATGGAGCGAGACACTTCACAGTCAGATGGAGAGCAACGAAACACAAGGCCATAAAGCACATTTAATGTGGTTAGTCACATACTTACCGGAGGATCCAACACCAACAGCTGAAACATTAGTGACAGGCATAGAAAAGAAGGAAACATTTATAATACATGCAGAAATCATAAAGTATACGTGACAGCGCGACATGCTGGGGGCTAGAAGACATCACACCCTGCAAGCCAACAATTTTGAAAACAGGTGCTAGCAAGTGACTGAATGGCCGAATGGTGCATGTACTTACTGCAAATTCTTATTAACATACATATGGTAGGCTGCTGTCACACATTGTACTCACTGCTCCCTGGTCTTCTCTGCGGGTCCCGCGCTGCACCGTCCTGACTGCGTACAGTGTCGGAATGTAGTGGACGTAGGCACAATGACCTGATGCTGTGTATCGTCAGGTCAGAGTCCGGAAGAAGATCAGGGAGCGGTGAGTGCAGAAAGAGCGTGTGGTCGGGAGCAAGAGTGGGAAGTTCATTTATGTATTAGGTCTAATCTGTGGTCCGATAAGGATTGAGGGTCTGACTGGAGAGGTCTCATCTGAGGTCTGAAAGATTGGGGGCTCTAATACAAATTGGGAGTCTGATCTGATAAAGTCTATGGGCTGCAAAACGGATTTGTCCGGTTTCCGTTATTCAGGGGAGTCCTCTCCTGCATAACGGAAACGGGATGGATCCGTTACGCAGGCCATAGACTTCTATTATGACGAAATGAATACCGGAACGCCTCTAAAGGCATTTCGTTATGCATTCCATCATAGAATTGCGTTATGGTCAGTGGTAACGGAATCCATAACGCAATTCTGCTTTTGCCACCAAACGAAGTGTGAACGAATTTTATAACATGAAACTCGCTCATCTCTAAAAATTATTCCAGTCAGGGGCTGGAGTAAATTTCACTCCAATCGCACGGACTGCCAGAGGTGCGCCTAATACATGACGTATCATAAATGATGCGCTTCCATCAGCGCAGGAAATATGAAAGACCAGCGTGAAAAGCCAGTCTTTGATAAATGACTCCCTATAACTCTGTTTCCTATGTTGATAGACCTTGTAATAAGCCTGGGAATTTGGCGCAATTTGTGCAATAACGGTGATCCATGCGATCATGGTCATGGGGCGCTCTGACGTCATTGTGGAGCGCCCCGGGACTCGGGAGCCGCACGGACGGTAAGTATACTTCTCCCCTGCCTCCCCACTACACTTTACCATGGCAGCCGGGACTTTAGCGTCCTGGCTGCCATGGTAACCATTCACAAAAGCTAAACATTGGATCCAACAATTGGATCCAACAATTGGAAACAACAATTAGCTTAATGCCGGATCCAGATTAATGCACTTCAATGGGCATTAATTCCGGATCCGGCGTTACAGCATGTCTTCTGGATTTTTGGACGGAAACAATTCCGCAGCATGCTACGGTTTTGTCAACGTCCAAAAAACGTTCACATACTGAACGGAAGACATCCTGATGCATCCTGAACGGATTTCTCTCCATTCAGAATGCATTAGGATTATTCTGATCAGTATCTTTCCGTCCTAGAGCCCCGAGGACAGAACTCTAGGACGGAAAGCAAAAGCGCAAGTGTGAGAGGGGCCTAACATTTACAGAATCTATACAGTTTTACCATATTAAGGAAGAGAATCCTCTTTACATATATCCTCTGATATGTATGCCAGGGGTCCAAAAAGCGTCCAAGAAGTCACATTTCTGGCACTCCCCCACCACTGACATCAGTGGTTTGTACTATGACCATTGTTTTGGGGCTTCCCAGTATCATGGTTACATTATGAATAACTGAATTCTACTCACCAGCATACCATGTAGTGGAATCCGTCCGTGAACCCGAAACTGGTTGGTGCAGCTCAAACCCTTCCGTGTATATAGCAGCATATCTGAGAACTGATATAATACAAGGGGACATTATTAAACAGTAATCACCTCTGAATAATTAATATGTAATATTAATGTCGCCTATTAGATTATTAGGTTGCCTGTACATGGGGTCCACACGAAGATTACTGCTGATTGCCGGGCTGCACTTGTACTTGTTATTTGAAACAGCACATACAGGTACAGCCCGGTAGTTCGTGGTCACTTTTAGGGTACAATCACATGGTGCGCTGTCAACGCGGCTGCACTGCATTTGAGTATCTCGCTTCCAAACGGACTGCAGTGGGCTCTAATTAAACAAATGAGACGGCATTGATCAGTATTGCTAATGACCTTTGGATAGGTCATCAGTATCTTATCGGTGTCGTCCGACATTCGGGACCCCTGCTGATCAGTTGTTTGAGAAGACAGCGGTGCTCCTGTGTTTGCTTTTCCTAGGCCGAGTGACGCCATGTTCATGTGTCACGTGGTCTAGGAGCAGCTCGGCCCCATTCAAGTGAGTTGGGTGAGCTGCAATACTAAGCACTGCCACTATACAATGTAGGGCGCTGTGCTTGGTAAGCTGCAAGAAGGCAGAGGCTCTCACAGAAGTGCCTCTGCCTTCTCAAACAGCTGTCGGACTCCCACTGATCAGATACTGATGGCCTATCCGGAGCATAGGTCATCAGTATAAAAATCCTGGAAACCCCTTTTAAAGAACTGCATCTAAAAGCCTGCGTTGAGATGGTAAGTATATAAGAATCTTTCTTCCACAGACATGATATGAGTAAGTATGGTGGGCTCGCAGACCCTTTTAATTCATACACGTAACTAAAAGACTCAAGACAATGACATCAAGTTAATAAACTCGTTTTATTCATTCCTAATGAGATTTCTTACCAAAAATCAAACAGCCCCTGTATAAATGAGCAACACTGAGTGACTTGCTTATATGATCACTAGAGATAACACTATATAAAGATAAAAGGAAGTTGGCATATACAGAATCATTCTGAATGTCAGACATACAAGGTAGAACATGCGCTGCTGCAGACCACTCTTGGTTAGCTTGTATAGGCAGCCCTCTCTGATAAATTCCTATAGAAGAGATACATCATTAGGACATATACTGGAGTGACAGTTTGTAACAATTACTGAAATTCTACTTTGACATCTTAAATAATATCTGGATTGTTACCCGTCCTGGTGATGAAAGATGTTCTCCTCCCAGCAGATCTTTCTCTAACTGGTCCAGTCTCTGCAAGTTCTGGAGGTGCAGAAGGCGGTGCCGGAGCCGAGAACTCACTGCGCTGGCTTCTCCTAAGGCCCCTGTAAAAACACAGGATATAAAAGTGATTCTTAATTCTGCAGGTGGCCATGCACATTAGGCTACTTTCACATCTGCATTTTTGCTGGATCCGTCATTCCATCATGATAATACTACCGTCTGCATCTGTTATGAACGGATTCGGTTGTATTATCTCTAAAATAGCCATGACGGATCCGTTTTGTGTCAGTGAAAACAGATCCGCCACCATTAACTTACATTGTGAGTCATGATGGATCGGTCTTGCTCCGCATCCCGGGATGCACTCAAAAGCGCTGCTTGCAGTGCTTTTGTGTGCGTCATGGGAACGCAATTATAAAAAGTAACAGAATGCATTCGGGTGCACTCCGTTCCCTTCAGTTCAGTTTTGTCCCCATTGAAAAATTAATGGGGGCAATACTGAAGCCTTTTGCTATCCTATTACATCAGCGAGATCAGCTGGGATTGGAAAAGCTCTGGAATGGGAGCGTCAGTGGATCAGTAACGTGAGTATGACTTATTTTATACTCTTCCATAAAAATAAAAAATAAATCGGTTGGACAACATCTTTAAAGGGGTTTTCCAGTTATAAGGATTCAGCCTGCACGGTTTACCTCTGGTGGTGCATTGGCATGGTACCATTCACCACTCCAGCAAATGACTGGCTTCAGTGATAATGTGGCCACTAGCGATGAGCGAAGCGAGCTTCGAATGCCACATCCAAAGTCGATTTGTTCTAACCTTCGGATTAATACTGTAATCCATCTCAGTACAGTATTCAAATGTACGGGCTCCAATGAGCCACAGTCAGTTATTCGCAAAGTCACGCAAGACTTCATTGAATAACTTCGGTAGTTGATTTTACAACTAGAAAATCACTTTAAAACTTAGAACTGAACTGTGGTTTGGTTCAGACTGGTACCTGAGAACTGAACCCAAGTTCGGTTCCAAGTTTAAAAGTGGTTTTGCACCTTAAAAATCAACTACCGATAGTATCGCTGTTAAATACTTCATGTGCGTATGAAAAAATGATGGCGTACTTGAACTGTACGTATCGCTCTTATGAGACTCATGGGAAACTATGGTCATCTTCTAGCCATGTAACCATTCCAAGATGCTGAAACCCACATTTTGTGCTCATATTGCTGAGACTCTTTCGGAACAGCTTGTTGTTTAACAGGTTCTCTTTGTTTTGTTTCTTTTCTGTATGTCAATTTTCATGTATAAGCCTCATTGCATGATGCTTTCCTGGCTTTGCACCTCTTTCTTTGTATTTTATTGGAAAAAATTCAATAAAAACATTTGTTCTTAAAAATCAACTACCAAAGTTATTCAATGAAGTCTTGCATGACTTTGCGAATAACTGACTTCGGCTCATCGGAGCCCATACATTCTAATACTGTACGGAGACGGATCTCAGTACAGTAATAATCTGAAATTGTGAACGAATTGACTTCTGATGTAGCGTCCGAAGCGCACTTCGCTCATCACTAGTGGCCACAAGCAGCACGTCACTGCTGAAGCAAGTCATTGGCTGGAGCGGTGCATGTGACCATGCTCATGCACTGCCGGATGTCATCAGTGTGGGGACTGAAAGATGATGACAGCGGAGGCAGCAGGGGGTACCAGAGTGCGGGGAGCAGGTAAGTATGAATCTTCTGGTTATAATGAATGTGTAACAAGTGCCTGCAGCCTGCCTGTTAAACAGAAGACCCCTTTAAGGCCACTACCTAATATCAATTAGCTTTGCTTCCTTTGAATTTCCATGACCATGGGAAGCACGTAGACTATAGTATATGGATAGTAAACTAATGGTAGGACATTTCATTCTGGTATGAAATCATTAGAAACATAGAGGGAGCGAAAGATAAGAGAGTGGAAAAAAGGGAGGGAACTAAAAAGCAGGATGCATCCAATGCCAGATGAAAAGTAGTTTGGGTGAAAGTCAATTATTAACAAGTTAAGCTATTTTGCGGTTGCGGCCATACAAGTTTATTTCTGGGAAAACCCTCAGAATACCTGGATGCGGTAACATGGTTATTGCACTTTTCCATAACACTGAACATGGATCTTCTGACTAGATTTATATAACTACCGGTAGCTACAACAGAGGAAGGGGGGTGGGGTGGGGGGGAAGGAGTTAAAATGAAAGGATTCACTTAATGAAATCAGAACACGTCTAATCTTCCAAATCCAGTTATAATGTCTTACAAGAATGACTTCAAGGAGGAAACATTATGCAAGCAAAGTATAAAAGCCACAAAGTTATAAAACACTTGAAATTCTCAGAAATATATTTTTCGAGAAAACCTTGGTGACAACCTATGTGGCATACGTAACATATTCCTTACCAGGGTCCTTTCTAGATGAGAAGATAAAGTAATCAGATATGGAGGTCTTACTTTGGCAGTTGTTATAGTCATGGTGTGATGGCGGATAGTGGCGGCATAATCTCTCCAACAGCTTCTCATATTGTAGAGGCCGCTGAAGAGACTTCAGCAAAAGGCAGCTGAAAGGGAGGTAACAAACTCGCTGCTGTTCAAACTCCTGCAGCAGAGTATCCAGCTCCTGCTTCCCAGGACATCTTCTCTGCATTTCCAAAAAGACTTCCTCCAGTTTGTGCAGCGATGGGAGGAGGGCCTACAGAAACCAAGAACAAAAGCTAAGTAGAAGTATATTTATAGTGAGTGTCCAGTGGGGCAACAAAATTTTTTATAAAAGGGGTAGAATTCGTTAAATTTCCCCCTGTCGATCCCCTGGCACTACGATTCCAACACTTATGGTCCCGACTCGACATGTAGGAATTGCAAGTCACAGTCCGGTGGGTCAGCACTGTGACTTGCACAGTAGACATATGCTATTTCCTGTGTATCGAGAAGGGACCAGGATATGAAGACCAGAGGGAACCAGGTATGTGCCTAAACAACAGCAGCAGCAGCAGGGTGAGCCACGCTTCTTTTTTGAAAAAAATATCCAATCAGACAACCCACTTTAAAGGTAATCTATCACCTACGACAAGAATAATAATAGTGTACAGAACACCAGCAGCTGACTCCAGATCAGTAATTTGTAAGTGGATACTCACCTCCATTCCCCCACTATGCATGGAATGCATAGATTGTACTTGTCCTGGAGTCCTCTACATTATATGTGCATGCAAAGGAGTCCCCTCATTGCATTCTACGTCTGATTTGCAGGCACACGACAGGGAAACGGAGGCGAGTAGCAACAAATTACTGATCTGACGGCAGGGACAAGAATTTTATACATGTATTACTGCAGGTGTGTAGCTAAAGGCTCAAGGGCAGTGGTTTATCCTGGTTTTGTGCTGCCCTAGGCGAGACTAAACTCGGGCACCCCCCTAATATAAATTTGACCCACCCCTTCCTGTCAAGGCCAAACCCCTTCCCACCATTAAACCCCACCCCTTCCTCTTTAGGCTCCACCCTTTCCTGTTAGAGCTTTACATCTCTGAATAATGAAGGCCACTATTTTGTGTCTTCTGTACCAAATGTTGCATCTATTATTCAAAGATATAATAATATAAAGTGTAAATTCAACCACTTTACAAAGATCAGTCATCCAGGTCAACTATACTTTATTGATCACAGACACTCGTATAAGACGACCCCCAACTTTTCCATTTAAAATATAGGGTTTGGGCTATACTCGCCATATAAGACTACCCCTGAATGCCCAGCCCTCCCTGTCTTCAAGACGATCTTCTCCAGTCCAGGGAACTGACTGGGATCTGTGGATGGCACTGTTATTAGGAGGGGGATCTGTGAATGGCACTGTTATGGGGAGGGGGATCTGTGGATGGCATTGTTATGGGGAGGGGGGATCAGTGGATGACACTATATAGCATCTTATGCTATTTGTGTCATCCACAGATCCCACTCGCTATAACAGTGCCATCCACAGATCCCCCCACTAAACTATGCCATCCACAGATCCCCCTAAACAGTGCCATCCACAGATCCCCCCCATGACAGTGCCATCCACAGATCCCCCCCATGATAGTGCCATCCACAGATCCCCCCCATGACAGTGCCATCCACAGATCACCCCCATGACAGTGCCATCCACAGATCACCCCCATGACAGTGCCATCCACAGATCACCCCCATGACAGTGCCATCCACAGATCACCCCCATGACAGTGCCATCCACAGATCACCCCTATGACACTGCCATCCACAATGGTAAATGAAGTCTTCTACAATAGCCAGCATGCCAGCCAAGTGTCCGATATGCAAAACCTGCCTGGCTTGGTACGTTTATGCAGATTAATGCCCAGTGTGTACAATGCACAGCAATGTACAATGGTGGTTTCCTCTCCACCTGGTATTATATGCACAGCAGCCACAGCATACACAGGCTGTATACACTCCATACATAATAGGGCACAGGGGGCTGTATTACTCCCAATGAAGAGCGACACACAGCGCAGTGGTCTTACCCCCCGCAAATGACGAGTTGCTGCAGCCCATGCCGGCGGGTACACGGTCAGGCAGCTGTTACGGAGAGATCCGGGCACTTGAAGCTGACGGGGACTGCCAGAGCATGGAGCGGACGGAGCAGCGAGTGACGGGAGAGACGGGGAGCAGGACGCTACTGCAGCCCACGTGATTGGACGGTGGGGTGATGCCAATCACAGCCCGGGGTTTCAACCTTACCACATTCTAATTGGCCCAGCCCTAAGGGCGGGAGTCAAAAAAGGGAGCAAGTCTGCCTCCTTACTTCAAGTGCTCTGCCTGGACAGTTGGTAGTGTGGTGGCAGAGTAACTATCACTAAGCAAACAAGGTATTTTGCCGCCCCATTGGCAAGTGCCGCCCTAGAAAAAAATGCCTTGTTTGCCTCGTGATAGATACGCCACTGCTCACGGGCCCTGGTGCAAAAGTTCAGCTTGGGCCCCCCTTCCCTCAGTGCTTTGTCTTCTTATGCGGCACAAGTGTCTTTGGGCCCCTTCAGGTTCCTGGGCCCGGTAGCAACTGCTACCTCTGCACCCCCTATAGCTACGCCCCTGTGTTACTGGACTTATTAGGGCTTTCCGGAGACGGCGGATTTCCTTTAATGACAATAAAAAACAATAGTGACCATTTTCAGCAAAAAAAAACACTGCTCTAGCCTTATTTCAAGCTACAACAGGGGAATTTATTATGTGTTTTGAGCTACTTTTATTGCGTATAAAAGTCGCAAGTTATAGCACACCATATTTGCGTTATTTGGTGCACACCATATTTGCGTTATTTGGTGCACACCATATTTGCGTTATTTGGTGCACACCATATTTGCGTTATTTGGTGCACACCATATTTGCAACTTTTCTTGCCCCGCACTACTTTTGAAAGGTGAGAAGAAACGTTGGTGAGGTTCATTGGGAGCGAGCATGACTGGCATCATTCAGACACATTCATTATTACTTTAGACAGAAAGTGAAGCAAATTATAGAGCAGTTCTAAACTTGCTCACGGCAAATGTAGATTTATTTTCTGTTTGTGGGACTGCCCAAGATGTGCCATATGTTTTTCAGCTTAAAAGAGTTTTCCGAGATTTTTATATTGACCTATCCTCTGAATAGGTCATCAGTATCTCATCGGCGGGGGTGCCGAGCTGTTTTGAGAAGGCAGTGGCACTCCTGTGAGCACTTTGGCCTTCTCTCAGCTCACCAAGCACAGTGTCGTACATTGTATAGCGGCAGTGCTTGGTATCGCAGTTCATCCCCATTCATTTTTATGGGGCTGAGCTGCTCCTGGGCCACGTGACATATGAACGTGTTGTCACTCGGCCAAGGAAAAACAGAGAGAAGGCTGGGACGGTCACAGGAGCGCTGCTGCCTTCTCATGATCAGCAGGGTTCCAGGTGACGGACCCCCACTGACCAGATACTG
The DNA here is from genome assembly GCA_033119425.1 of Bufotes viridis. Classification (NCBI taxonomy): domain Eukaryota; kingdom Metazoa; phylum Chordata; class Amphibia; order Anura; family Bufonidae; genus Bufotes; species Bufotes viridis. Next base: position 92,692,640 of record CM065592.1, on the reverse strand, counting down.
ATGACCTATCCACTCAGAAAACCCCTTTAATACTGGTGAATGAAATGCATACATCATAAAGAACGGTGCACATTTAGCAAAATGTTTGCACTCGCATTTGCACCATATATGTGCTTGTGTTATTTGCTAAGGATCACCATAAATATAATCGCAGGACAAGAGCTATCCGGCTTCTAAAATCTAATACTTGCAACTGGAAGATGTCTGCATTACACTGATGAACAGTACATGAATATTCCCTCTTACCCTTAAGGCAGTCATATTCCGAAGCATGAAATCTCCAAGAATTTGCATATCTTTTGTACGTGCAGATCGCCCTTCCCTGAAACACATGTGTTACAAGTCTTGATAGCATGATGACAAAGGGGATGAAAACTGCAAATTAAACGTGTTCTCTCATCAGAGATACTATGGCTGCTGCTCCCACCACCCCATATAAACAAATTTTGCTGAAGGAAGCTGCGGCCAAATGTAGTTATATATGGCGCCTTTCAGATGACTAGCTGTCCATATGGTACAAGGACATCTTAAGTGGTTCTCCATTCTGGCTTATAAAGGATGTGAGTGGGTCGTGTGTGTGTGTGTGTGTGGGGGGGTGGGGGGTGGACACTCCTCTTTGATGTCCATATGCTGTAACTGGGATTATGGACAGGGATTGTTTTTTACTTGTTTATCATCATTATATAATAATAAAATGTTAATAACTTAAAGGAGGTTGTTCAATTTTTTTTCAAAAATTACATATGTATGTCACTCAAGTTACCCCACAGCCAGCAATCATCACCTGTCCCACCACTGCATCCACAGGGCGCAGTATGGTGATGGTAACAGGATTTACCCACTCACCGCTGTCCGTCCTGCCCCTGGATGGATCCTCTTCTGTGCTAGGCAATAAATGAACTGGTCTGCGCAAGCACAGAAGACTGTCTGTCCAGGGGCAGCACAGACTGTGACATGGGCGATTCAGGTCATCGCCACCATATTGCACCCTACGGATATAGCAGGAGATGGGTAATAATTGTTTACACAAATCGCTTATGAAGACCTGGGGACCTCCTCATGCATAGTGGGGATAAGATACAGATGTATGTCACACAATAAATAGATTAGGACCTGTTTGCGAAGTTCACAAACTGGCCAACTCCTTTAAGCTAATTACGTGTGGGAAATTACATGGGGCAAATAAAACAGAGGTTACACTGGCCCCAGTGGTTAAACAGGTTTTATTTTATTATCTGTATTTATCTGTATTCTGTACTCTAACATGTACTACACAAATCCACACTTTTAGATTTGTCTCGATATCTTGGTTTGTATCCTACAGATAATGCATACATCTATATTTTTAATTTTCCTAACATTTAAAGCATCAATATATTTTTCAGTGTGTCAGTTACCTGATATATTAATATGATGTATGTTCTTACCAAAGGCTTAGGACATCCTCAAGTTGCTGCAAAAATTCCTGGTGAAATAACTGTATGGGGTCCATGCAAGAAAAGAGAGGCTTCATCTGATGCTCTAGCGTTTCCTGTTGATTTCCACCTTTACTAAGCGCCTTCTCCAGCCACTAAAAATAATGCAAAACATTTCATAAAGCGAACAAAAGAGAGAGTGGAAACGTCTAACGGACAGATATCAACAGTTGGCCATGGTGGGGGATGTGGAATTAAATGTTTAATAGTATCGGGAAAATACTTAACTGCAAGAATACTGGGCACGACCACCATATCGGGGTAGAACATCTTTCCAAGACTGGGAGTTTCTATAGCTTAAGATATGTTCTGATATGTTCAAAGGGGTTTAATAGTGGTAGACAAATATATTCTAGGAGGGGATTTGAAAAACAATTTTCTAAACCCCTACTGTTTTATCTCTTAGGTCCCATTCAGATGAGCGTGTCCTGTGCGGAAATCACGCTCGGTGTGAAGAGCACGGCATTATACGGATTTATAATGCTGTGTGTGTCTATATAACTTTTCATCTACTGAATTGTATTGGCATAATGCTGTCAGTATAGTTCGTTGGCAGTAAGGTCATGCAGAGACACACAGCATTATAAACCAGTATAATACTGTGCGTTCCTGTGAAACGGGCAGTGTCCATAACGGGAAATCACGCTCATAGACGGAGGATGATTTCTGCACAGGACACGCTCCACTAAAAGAGGCCTTAGGGACTCATGGATATAAGCCTTTTATCTACACATCTGTAGTACTCCAGACCGTGAACAGACAGTCTCAACAACTGGCTTGCATAAAAGGTGCCAGCGAGAATGACAGGTGAATGACCACCAAACTTTTGTTGATGTGGACATGTACACGATGTGTACATCTCATCATAAATTAGCCGTAGCCTTCGACAGTCCATGAGTCTGAACAGAAATCTACACCAGCCCCTTGCTGACGTAAATTTCAGTCTTTGTCTACTTCAGAAACTGGCCTAAAGACGATAAATGTGGATGGACCCCCCCCCCCCTTTGCTATTCAGTTTTTCACAACAGAAAACTGGCAAAAATATATGATAAATTGGTCCTGGTCCTGATTTATCAAAGGCTGACAGTGTATGCTGGTCTACGATAGCCCTGTGAGCTGCCGGAGGCTGTGCCTAATTTATGATGAGGTGTATGCCTCGTCATAAATTAGGCGCAGCCTGCAGCACTTTGTGTGGTTAACTGGGGTTGGTGTAGATTTCAGTCTTTTTCTACGCCAGAAAACTGGCGTTAAAAAAAGATGTGAGGGGCTGCTGGTCTGTCTCCTCATGGGGACAGTGGTGAAGACGGCAGAGAAACACCATATGCGCAAAGTTTTTTGCTCAAGTGGTGTTGAAAGAGTCAAAAACTCGCCGTTTACGTCTTTTTCATGCCAAAAATAAATGTTGAAAAAAAAATGGTAAATTAGGCCCCATGAGTTTAATAAAAGAAAGAACTTTGCACGTGGGATACAAACAGGAAATGACAAGACCAATGGTCAGAGGAGCATTTATCTACTATTTGAAGCTTACCAAAGTTATGACCTCAATATCCTTTAGATGAGAAGTCTCTGTGCTGAGAATTTCCTTGGTGATATAATAGGCTTCATCCATCTGCAACTCAGGGAAACAAGATAGTTCTAGTCTTTGAACTACTGACATGGATTGTGTCTGTAAAGCTATGAACAATATGCTATGAGCATGCATCAGCTGTTTTTTCCTAACATTGAATACATACTACATTCTAGCCAGTCACTGAATTTAAGTACACATTTCTCTAGCTAGGCAGACTTAAAAAACATGGGGGATCAGTTTTAGGCCAGCTAACCCACCTTCCCACCCTCCTTAGAGTTGAGCTTGACCGCAAGATCTAGGAGCCAAGATGTAGTATTTGATGTACACTGGCCAACTAGGAGTATAACCTTAAATAGGCTGTCTGGGATTAGAAAAAGAAGAGTCTTTCCTTCCACTCCCAGAAACAGTGCCACTCAATACTTTGTGCCACTCATCTACCAGTATGCTCACTTGAACAGGGCTGACTTGCAATGTCACAAAGCCCATTGTCAGGACTGTGATATGTTCTGGGAGAAAATAGAGCTGTTACAGTGCCTTAAAAAAAGTATTCCTACCAGTTGAACTTTTTTTTTTCATGTTACACCCACAAACCTAAATGTATTTTATTGGGATCTTATGTTAAAGAACAACACAAAGTATCAAGGATGTGTGATGGAAAAGAAAATGATACATGGTTTTCAACATTTTTATTAAAGTGTGGGATGCATTTGTATTCAGCCACCCTGGTACTTTGTAGATCTGCCTTTTGCTGCAAGTCTTTTGAGGTATGTCTCTACCAGCTTTGCACATCTAGAGGCTGAAATTTTTGCTCATTCCTCTTTGCTAAATAGCTCAAGCTCAGTTAGACTGGATGGAGTGTGAACAGCAATTTTCAAGTCTTGTCACAGATTCTCAATGGGATTTAGGTCTGGACTTTAGGCCATTCTAACACATGAATATGCTTTGATCTAAACCATCCCATTGTAGCTCTGGCTATGTTTAGGGTTGTTGCCCTGCTTGAAGGTGAACCACCTCCCCAGTCTCAAGTCTTTTGCAGCCTCTACCAGGTTTTCTTCCAGGATTGCCCTGTATTCATCCATCTTCCCATCAATGACCAGCTTCCCTGTCTCTGCTAAAGAAAAGCATCCTCACAGCAGGATGCTGCCACCACCATGTTTCACAGTGGGGATGGTGTGCTCAGGGTGATGTGCAGTGTTAGTTTTCCACCACACATAATGTTTTCAATTTAGGCCAATAAGTTCAGCTTTGGTCTCATCTAACCAGAGCACCTTCTTCCACATGTTTACAGTGTCCCTTACACGGCTTGTGGCAAACTGCAAACGTGACTTCTTATGGCTTACTTTTAAAAATGGCTTTCTTCTTGCCACTCTTACATAAAGGCCAGATTTTTGAAAGAGTGGATAATTGTTGTCCTGTGGATAGATTCTCTAACCTGAGCTGTGGATCTTTGCAGCTGATCCATAGTAACCATGGGCCTCCTGGCTGTTTCTCTAATTAGTGCTCTCCTTGCCTGGGCTGTTAGTTTAGGTGGAAGGCCATGTCTTGGTAGGTTTGCAGTTGTGCCAGTCATTTCATTTTCTGAAGATGGATTGAACAGTGCTCCGTGAGATGTTCAAAGCTTGGGATATTTTACTATATCCTAATCCTGCTTTACATAACTTTATTCCTGACCTGTCTGGCGTGTTCCTTGGTTTTCATAATGCTGTTTGATCACTAATGTTCACTAACAAACCTCTGAGGCCTTCACAGAACAGCTGTAGTTATACTGAATACATTATACACAGGTGGAATCCATTTACTAATTTTACTAATTAGGTGACTTCTGAAGGCAGTTAGTCACACCGGATTTTATTTAGGGGTATCAGAGTACAGGGGGCTGAATACAAAGATACGCCACACTTTCCAGAATTTTACTAACTTCAAAATTTTGAAAAACGTATTATTTTCTTTTCACTTCACACGTATTAGCTATTCTGTGTTGGTCTATGATATTAAATCCCAATAAAATACATTTAAGTTTGTGAGAGTAAAGTGAAAAAATGTGGAAAAGTTCAAGGGGTATGAATACTTTTTCAAGGCACTGTATTCCAATCCTGTACAACTCTTTTAAGTATTCAAATGTTACACTATTAGAATTTCTCCAAAACCACAAGGGCTAGCAAGGAGCACCAGGAACTTCCGGCAAATTCCACCATATTAAGGCCAGTACCAGTAAGTGGAGAGAACAGGGACTGGAGCAGAGGAGGATCAGTGATATTTCATTAAATATAATAAATACTATGGTATTACTCGAATTAATAATAACAGTATGCTAGCATAAGCATAACTGGTGAGCAAGATAATTGCAATTAATTGCAAAGTCATTCCTTGAATCACTGAGACTACTGTATATTGATCAACTGATAATATCCATGTTAATTCCAAAATTGTCATATCATTAAAAATAAGTGAATAAAACTTATGTTTTATTATATATCAGAATAAAAAAGGTAAGTCTTACCAAATCAGACAGACAACTAATTACTAAATATAGGACTAAAAAGAAGAGGAGGGTGACACCATGATGGTGGATGCACACCGCAATGGAACCTACCCCTTAATACACCCCACTATACCCTATGCTGTCCAAAACTGCAGAGTTAAAGCTAGTAGTACAATGCTGCCCCTGAATATGTAAAACGGATACTCCAATGCCTCCTCCATATTAACACAGTATGCAAAGAGCGCTGGTGTCACCATAGTGAATAAAGATTGTGCATTACACAATAGTAATTAGTATCTGCTCCACAGTAACATCACCTGTGGGGTGTGTTGGCGTCACATAGGTAAGAGGGGTCAGGTTGCGCATGCTAAGAGACATTAGCTCTGCCTATTACTTGCTATAAAAATTTACCATCACAAAAAAAAATTTTTAACTGTATTTCAGCACTTCCACAAAATGACCTGCTAACAAAATTTCAGTGATCTTCTCTTTTGCTCAGGAGAAAGTGTCAACAAAGACAGGACAGCTGATATGTCATGCTGATTAAATTAGACAAGCAGAATCTTTTACTTCTTCTGTTCATCATGGTTACCTCCAATGAAACATGTGCAGTCATCATTGCTTTGCATAAAAAGTGCTTTGTAGGCAAGAACATTTCTGCTTCTAACTCAATAATTTATTGGATCATCAGCACTTCAAGGAAAGAGAGAGAGGTTCAACTGTTGTGAAGAAGACCTCAGGGTGTCCGAAAAACCACCAGTACAGAGCTTGCTTGGGAATGGCAGCAGCAGGTGTAAGTGCATCTAAACAAACTGTGAGGAAGGTTTTTGGAGGATGGCCTGGTGTCAAAAAGGGCAGCAAAGGAGCTACTTCTCCATAAGGTAAACATCAAGGACAGACTGACATTCTGCAAGAAGTGCAGGGATTCGACAGCAGAGGACTGGGGTAAAGTTATTTTCTCAGATGAAAAACCCTTCAGACCTTTTGGGACATCTGGAAAAACGATTGTCTGGAGAAGAAAAGGTGGGCGCTACCATGATTCCTGTGTCATGCCAACAGTAAAGCATCCTGGGATCATTTATGTTCAGGGGTTGTTTCTCATTCAAGGGAATGGGCTCACTCACAAGAGTAAACACTGCCATGAATAAAGAATGGGATCAAAGCATCCTCCAAGAGCAACTTCTCCCAAATATCCAGGAGCAATTTGGTGAAAAACTATGCTTTTTACAGCACGATAGAGCACAATGTTTCAAGGTAAAAATGATAACCAAGTGGCTCGGTGGCCGGGAAACTCCCTACATCTCAATGCCTTTGAGAACCTGTAGTCAATCATTGAAAAGCAAATGGACAAACAAAATAACTGAAACTGTAATAAACTCCAAGCACCGATTAGGCAAGAATCCTATCAGGGTTCCTATCAGTCAGTATTTGGCTAAGAAGCTGATATCCAGCATGCCAGGGTGAACTGCAGAAGTCTTGAACAAGAAGAATCAACATAAGAAATATTTAGTCCTTGCATAAACTTGATGTATTTGTCAATAGAAGTTAAAAATCATATGAAATGCTTATAATTATGCTTCAGTATACCACAGAAACATCTGACAAAAAGATCTAAAAACACTAAAGCAGTAAACTTTGTAAAAACCTAAATTTGTTGCAATTCTAAATCAACTGATCCAAGGTCACCTAACAAGACACTCATCAGATCAGCGTATAAGAATATTGTTGGGTGGAGATCGCCTTCAGCATATTGAAATATAAGTTTAAATATTCCACGATTTAAACCAAAATAAAGGGTATTTATGACACTATAGGGCCTCTTTCACACTAGCGTTTTAGCTTTCCGTCCTAGAGATCCGTCCTCGGGTCTCTAGGACGGAAAGCTATTGATCAGGATTATCCCCATGCATTCTGAATGGAGAGAAATCCGTTCAGGATGCATCAGGATGTCTTCCGTTCAGTATGTGAACGTTTTTTGGACGTTGACAAAAGCGCAGCATGCTGCGGATTTGTCTCCATCCAAAAATCCGGAAGACATGCCGTAATGCCGGATCCGGAATTAATGCCCATTGATGTTTAGCTTTTTGTCAATGGGTTCTATGGCAGCCAGGACGCTAAAGTCCTGGTTGCCATAGTAAAGAGTAGGGGGAGCGGGGAAGCGGCATACTTACATTCCGTGCGGCTCCCGGGACGCTCCAGGATGACGTCAGGGCGCCCCAGTGCATGGATCACGTGATCGCATGAATCACGTGATCCATGCGCGCGGGGCGCTCTGACGTCATTCAGGAGCGCTCGGAGCCGCACGGAATGTAGTATGCCGCTCCCCACTACTACTATGGCAACCAGGACGCTAGTAGCGTCCTGGCTGCCATAGTAACATTGAAAGCATTTTGAAGACTGATCAGTCTTCAAATGCTTTCAGTTCACTTGCGTTGTGCCGGATCCGGCGTGCATTCCGGCGACGGAAGTGCACGCCGGATCTTCACAACGCAAGTGTGAAAGAGGCCTAACACTGGCCTAACCTTGAAATATGTCAACTTCAGATCTGTGAGGTCTGGCACTCCCCCAATAAGTGACATGCCCCTGTCTTTGGTTACCAGACACAGCATTGAACATTTGGTTGTGCCCAGTACTGCAGCTCAGCTCTGTTCACTTAGATGGAACCAAGCTGCAGTGCCAGGCACAGCCATTACCAGATAGATGTACAGACTGTCCAATAAGCCAGGAGCTCCCCCCGCCATTGATATTGATGCCATATCCTGATCAGCAGTCAGTGTTTTGTTCCTTAGATCTGCCCTCACCTTGTCAGAAGTTTCTTCCACATCATCAGCTCTGGCACTACCACTGTCACTTAACGTTGGGCTCATCAATGGAGAGCTGCCAGGCTGGGAAGTAGAGGAGGGCAGCCTGAGAGTTACTGGAGACAAGTGACACCCTACTGAGAAAAAAAAAGATGGAATGTTATGAGGACCAGTTTTATTATACTAGGTAATGTACTAGTACTACATACTGTATTGGTACAGCAGTTTGTTAAAGGGAAGCGTTACCCATTTTGTTGTTGTTAAAGGCGTTGTCTGGTTTAGAAAAACAATTTCAGAATAACCTATTAGGGAATTCTGAGTCAATAAAAAAAGAGTGCGCTGTTCAGGGCCCGAATAGAGAGCAGTAGCTAAGTTCATTTCCTGCTCTGAAAGATCCATTGTGTCCACGTATTACATGGACAGCACCAATCTAGCATTATTTTATCTATTCAGTTGAATACTGCTATAACTATTGAACTACAACTGCAGTCCACATAAATACACCGGCCCATGTGAGTGGACCAAAATGTGGCACATCTAGCTTTAGTCATAAAGTGAGTGTGGCGTACCAGAAAAAGGGATTGGTTTCACAGGGAAGGGGCGTGGCCTATGATCTAACTTTATGCTTCAAAATTGCACCACAGATGTCTGCTAGGGTTGATCGTGCTGATTAAAAAGATACACACTGATCCTCCCAACAGCTGCACTTCTCCCACCCTCAGTAAAGCCACCATGGCCTTCACGTCCAAATGGATTTGAAACTGAATTTGTTGGCTTCACCGAGCGTGGAGGAGCGCAGTTGCTGTGTGCATCCTAAGCTGAGTGTCTGACTACAGGGCTGAATGACATATCTAGACCTGTCAATCAAAGGGGTGGGGGGGCTTGCACAGAGGAGATGGGTGTTAGAATAGTGGTGCTCCAGGTCTTCTGCCCAACTCTTGGTTCTTGAAAGAGCTAATTAGCACAATAAACTGCTCCTTTCTTAGGAACGCTGCTACATACAAAGATAACTAAGGTACCATTTTATCAGCATAATCAACCCTACTGGACAACATGCATGATTTAATAGGGTTCATCAGGCTGACACAGGCTCTTTAAATAAATCCCATTACTCAAAATTATAGGCTGAGAGATTCTGATAACATGATCAATCTGATTTCTGTCAAGTGTAGTGCTATCATGCAAACTACGGCCACTTCAGGGGATATCTATAACAATATACATTGCTATACATTTATTGTCCCCATTCATTGTCAACTGGGAAAAAATGTAACTGAACAGAATGGAATGCTCCAAAATGCATTCCGTTCCATTTGGTTGCGTTTTCATACCGGAAAACAAACCGCAGCATGCTGCTGATTTCTTTATATCATGGGATGCGGAGAAAGACGGATCCGTCAGGACTCACAATGCAAGTCATTGGGGCTGGATCCGTTTTCTCTGACACAATAGAAAACGGATCCGGATTTAAATGGTGTTTATGACAGATCAGTCATTCCTATGTTAAATACAACCGGATCCATTCATAACGGATGCAGATGGTTGTATTATCAGTAATGGAGGCGTTTTTGCTGAACCCTGCTGGATCCAGCAAAAACGCTAGTGTGAAAGTAGCCCAATATCTGCACAAATTTAAAATTTGCTACAAAAGGTAAATCTTCCCTTTAACCATGTTTATGTAATACGTGCAACGGTAATAAGAAAATAAAGTAGGTTTCATGAATAGAAAGGACAAAAAATACAAAAGGGAATGAGTGAATCATACATAGTGAAAGATTCAGGAAATAAATGTAAAACATGAAGTATGCAAGGAAAAAAAAACAAAAAAACATGCAGAAGACTAAAACCAGTCTGAAAAGTAAGCACAAGTATAGGGTAACCCCAAAAACAACATACAAAGCAGAAAGTGCCAGACAGAATCCACACATCATCAATAGGATCAAGATGGAAAAGAAGAACAGATGGTAAGAAGGGTGATGAATGTAGATGACAAGAGGAAATATGCCACCTCCATCTTTGAGGGTTCTCCATCCGTTAGACTGCGGATCTCTGGACAATGCAGTTTAAGAACTTTTTTCCACCAATTCAGAATCACAGCCCCTTGACATTTGCAGCCACGTGACAAAGAAAACCATGACGCCAATCCACCCAACTGCTTCTGGTCAAAAGGCCTTTATATGATTTGAAATGCTTGTTAACAAAAATCAGAACTATTCATATATAATTATATAACACAAGTCACGTCTTCAGATGTGCCTCTAGCAGGGCTCACTTGGCACTCTATATGGCTTGTCACAAGCTCCATGTCTACGCTTCACTACTAAGAAAACACGGCAGGCGGCAACATGCAATTCCCCATTTGTTGGTTTAGTAGTCCAATAAGGGTATGGTTCCATATGCAGATCATCCTGGAAAGATCTTTGTAAAATGCAAAAACTTTGCAAATTAGTTGTCAAATCTGGCAAATGGTAACCATAAGGAAAACGTGAAAATTGAAACCTCAGCTGAATCCCACCATCTAACCTACCTGTAAATAGGTGTATTATAATATGGCTGCTGGCAACAGGGCAGTGCAGGGGTGGTCCAGAAGTTTTATATTGATGGCCTATACTCGGGATAGGCGGGGGTCCGACAGCAAGCACCTCCACCGATCAACTGTTGTGCAGTAGCTCTTGCATCAGAACTACACAAATTAAATCTATCATTTGATCTTTGTCATTGGCTTGTCTTATGCAGCCTCTACGTGTTACCATACATTGCAGGCTGCTCAGTCCCGTGCAGCGGTTTTCTTCCAGCCGATTCTCTGCATATTTGCCGGGTTGCGGACGGATCTCCGCCAGCCCCCACTATAGTTTAAATGTGCATACTTAAACGGTGTTATGTTCGGGAACACCATAAAGTTAAATGAATAAATTACAATTTTTGCTAAATCTTTTACCAAAAAACAATATATCAATCTGCTCAGCTCCTACTACTCTATAATATGCTGAATGCAGATTGCACTGCATTTTGTGGTTCTCTTTAAAAGGGTAACTGTCATCTTTTCATCAAAAAAACAAATTTTAGCATGTGTTACTGCTGCAGCAGCATTATGCATAAAGCAATCTTTAGTTTCTTCACATACCACAGGTTTCCGTGAGTTTTTCCCCTAATTTACGGCTGTTTAAACATTTACAATATGATGACCTTCTCAAGATGGCTCCTCTGCCAGTTCTGAGGCCAAAACTGCTTTCCTTCACTTCCCATACACACTTGCTGAAGCCAGCAGCTTCCTGCCAGCCAATCAGATTAGATTACTGAGAAACACGCCTCCTCACTCTGAAGCCTAATGCAGGCATGCAGAATGAAGGACGGCCCCTCTGTCTTCCTAGCCAGAGACAGACAAGCCATAGCAACGGTCTTTTAAGGGAGCAGTGTAAAGGGACAGAGGACATTAATGAAAGCTGTTATTATAAGGTAATTACAGATCTTTTGGCAAATCATTGACAGACTAACTCAGGTATACATGCCTAGCTCTAATAAACTAGCAAAATAAAAAAATATATGACAGTTACACTTTAAGGATACAGCTACATCACAATCACTCAATGCGCAGACCTTTAAAATTTCAAAACAACTTTGCATAAATCAGTAGTACAGGATAGGTACTGTACCTACACTGGGGACTCTCACCAATCAGCTATTCGAGAAGGCACCCTCTCCTGGCTCACCAAGCACAGTGCACATGGTACAGTGGCTGTGCTTGGTATCGCGCTCAGCCCTATTCATTTGAATGGGGCCGAGCGTGATACAAAAAAGAATCATTATATAAAGTATGGCGTTGTGCTTGGTAAACACGGAAAAGGCCATGGTGCTGACAGAACCGCCGATGCCTTCTCAAACAACTTCATATAAAGTTTGACAGCACACCAGGAGATTTTTTGCAAGTGTGAATTTATTTAGCCGATTTGCATAATTATATAATATTAGCAACGTTTCGGGCGATTTTTATGCCCTTCATCAGGCTATGATTCTTAGCATGTTGGTGTGTGCAATCCCTTGTACATGCTAAGAATCATAGCCTGATGAATCCCTTGTACAAGGGATTGTACACACCAACATGCTAAGAATCATTGCCTGATGAAGGGCATAAAAATCGCCTGAAACATTGCTAATATTATATAATTATGCAATCCGGCTAAATAAATTCACACTTGCAAAGAATCTCCTGGTGTGCTGTCAAACTTTATATGAAGTTTCTATGTAATTCCTGAAGTGGAGACGGGGATATCAATTTTGACGAGCACCCTATATATACAGCCAAACATTGGATTGAGTGCTGTGGTCCTTATCAAACAACTGATTGGCAGGGGTCCTGGGTGTCAGACTCCCACTGATCAGATGCTGATGACCTATCCAGAACAGGCCCCCAAAGTGAAGGATAGTGCACTGTAGATGCACCCTCCATACACTTCTATGAGAGTTCTGAAAATACTGTAGCAGTGCACTATTTTCAGAAGTTACATAGAAATGAATGGAAAGTGTACCCTTCAATATCCTGCTGATCTGTTCTATATTTGTCTGATGCCTGGATGAGGGGACTGGGCTTAGCCAAGGAGGCAGTGCTTAATATTTTTGTGCTACTGCAGATGGGACAGGAGAGGCTTATACTAAATTCAGTTGTCTTCACAATCACAGAATAGTAAGATGCGGAAATGTCTGAGCTCCAGGGACACATACAGAAGATTTTTTATAAATATTTCTTAGTTTCAATTGTAATATAAGACAACAACAAAAGGAAGGCAGAACTGGGATACTTTTTCATTATTTATGTATTGTCTGTGTTTTCTTAGGTTTCTTTTGAGGTGGTGCTTTTTCTATTGGATTCATACAAAATACAACAAAATCTGTAAGCCATCCCTTCTCTGGCCCCCCCCCCCCCCTTAATGCTGCTGACTTTGTAATTGAGTAATCTGCAGAAGTAGTGGAAGGTATACTACAGTATTCCTGAGCCACCAACAATTCAACCCTAGCATTACAGAATTGAGAGATAGGATTAAAAGCAAATTCCCACACCTTTTATCGCCTTGACATTTTTATGGTCCAGAAGTGGTCACTAGTCGTCTTATTTTTGTAAATATTTTATGATATCTTTTCATGGGACAACACTGAAGATATGACACTTTCATACAATGTAAAGTAGTCAAGTGTACAGCTTGTATAACAATGTACATTTGGTGCCCTCAAAAAAGCTCAACACACAGCCATTAATGTCTAAACAGCTGGCAACAAAAATGAGTCAAATTGTACCCAAAGGGTCAATATTTTGTGTGGCCATTATTTTCCAGCACTGCATTGGGTACAGAGTTCACTAGAGCTTCACAGGTTGCCACTGGTATCCTTTTCCACTTCTCCATGACATCATGGAGCTGGTGGATGTTAGAGACCTTGAGCTCCTTCACCTTCCATTTGAGGATGGCCCACAGATGCTCAATAGGGTTTAGGTCTGGAGACATGCTTGGCCAGTTAAGCACCTTTACCCTCAGTTTCTTTAGCAAGGCGCTGGTCGTCTTGGAGGTGTGTTTGGGGTCGTTATCAAGTTGGAATACTGCCCTGCTGCCCAGTTTCCAAAGGGAGGGGATCAAACGCTACCTCAGTAAGTCACAGTACATGCTGGCATTCATGGTTCCCTCAATGAATTGTAGATCCTCACAGCCGGCAGCACTCATGGAGCCCCAAACCATGACACTCAATCACCATGCTTGACTGTAGGCTAGACACACTTGTCTTTGTACACACACTTGACACCATCTGAACCAAATAATTTCATCTTGGTCTCATTAGAGGCATGGTTGAAGTATTCCATGTCTTTAGTCTGCTTGTCTTCAGCAAACTATTTGCGGGCTTTCTTGTGCATCATTTTTAGAAGAGGCTTTCTTCTGGGACGACAACCAATTTGATACAGTGTGCGATGTATGGTCTGAGCACCTCTGCAGCAATGCTGGCAGCACTCGTGTCTATTTTGAAAAGATAACCTCTGAATATGACGCTGAGCACCTGCACTCAAATTCTTTGGTCGACCATGGCGAGGCCTGTTCTGAGTGGAGCCTGTCTTGTTAAACCGCTGTATGGTCTTTGCCATTGTGCTGCAGCTCAGTTTCAGGGTGTTGGAAATCTTCTTATAGCCTCGGTCGGTCATCTTTATGTAGAGCAACAATTCTTTTTTTCAGATCCTTATGAGTTCTTTGCCATGAGGTGCCATGTTGAACTTCCAGTGACCAGTATAGATGAGCGAACTTTAAAAAAAAGTTCGGCGTTCGGGTTGTGGTAATCGCCGCATCCCGTTATGGATTCCACTACCGCGGACTATCGCGGCATATGGAATCCATAAGGGGCGGCTTCCACCAACCCGAACTGTTGAACAGCCGAAGGACCTGGGGTGACGTCACAGTCATGTGATCAGTGCAGGGGGCGTGGCTCAGCACAGGATCAAATCCAGTGCTGAGCCACGCCCCCTGCATTGATCACATGATGGTGACGTCACCCCAGGTCCTTCGGCTGTTCAACAGTTCGGGTTAGTGGAAGCCGTCCCTTATGGATTCCATATGCCGCGATAGTCCGCGGTAGTGGAATCCATAACGGGATGCGCGAGTTACCACAACCCGAACGCCGAACTTTTTTTTTAAAGTTCGCTCATCTCTAGTGACCAGTATGAGATAGTGTGAGAGCAATAACACCAAATTTAACACACCTGCTTCCCATTCACACCTGGGACCTAGTGTACTCTGTGCCATGTCTGAACAGGATTTTACCGCATATGAATAAAAGTGAAGTTTTAACGGAAGCTGGATCCAACTATCTTTTTTCATACACCTGGGACCTTGTAACACTAAAGAGTCGCATGACACCGGGGAGGAAAAATGGCTAATTGGGCACAATTTGGCCATTTTCACTTAGAGGTGTACTTTTGTTGACAGCGGTTCAGACATTAATGGCTGTGTGTTGAATTATTTTGAGGGCACACCAAATTTACACTGTTATACAAGCTGTACACTGACTGCTTTACATTGTATGAAAGAGTCATACCTTCAGTGTTGTCCCATGAAAAGAGATCATAAAATATTTACAAAAATGTGAGGTGTGTACACACTTTTGTGAGATACTGAATATGTCAACATATGAAAATAGTCCAGGCAGCAAAAGATTTAAAACGTACTTGTCATTTCAGGTGACTTGTATTCTGTATTATTCACCAATTTTCCCCTCCACAGACTCTCTCTCTGATCCCTGAGCTAGTGGATAAAGACTAGCTGCTGTGATGTTTCACATACACTGCACACAGAGAAACTGGAGATCCTGCTCTGCCATCTCTCTGTAGCACACCTCTAAAAGTAGCAGCAGCGTGAAGAACATTGCAGAGCACTACAGAACAGTGTTGCTGTGAATCCAGCATTGGGATGAGATAAAAAGCTTAAAGAGGAAGCAGCGTCTCTGTATAGCATGTGCCTCTGTCTCCCTCCAGCAGCTCACTCCTCCTCCTCTTCAAACAATTCTATGGGAAGCTGTTACCTGATTCTTCAGTCAGCTGATAGTCCAAAATTAACAAAATTATCTTTGGCCTTTTCACATTGAGCAGTCTGAAGATATTGGAGGTGGTCTGTGACCTGAAAGCTCAGGCACACTACTGCAGTGTGAAATAGGGCAAGAACTGTGTTGGAGAATTGAGCTGTTTATGACTATGCCCAGATTGGTTTGGACAGTCAATAGATTTCTGAAGCCCTTTCAACTGTACTATGAAAAAGTAATAATATTAAGACTACAGTCACATAAAAGTGTAAAAGAGGAGAGCTCCAGCACTCCTAGTTTTATTGCAGATACATTTGGTATTAAACAGGTTAACAAAATCTGATGAAAAACAAAATAGTTGCACATGTAGTAAAACACCCCTTTCCTGCGGGTATATTGGCACCTTTGATCATTTAATATACAGACACTTGAGAAAAAAAAAAAAGGCAAAACAAACCATATTAATTCTCAAGGCACAATTAGAAAATATAAAAGGCCTGGTACATCCGAAATCAACCGTAATACCTGATTGTGAGCGTCTCAAAAACCACATAATAGGCATTAAATAGAAAGGTTAGATAAGAGTAGATCCCAAACACTGATACTGGGCTATATAAGCTACAAAAGTTTGATGGGACTCGTTTGGTAATGTATGAGCAACAGATTGATCAAAAGTCAAGATGGCATATAATAGAACTCTAAAACATAAATACAAATTATACTTATACTATTAAATACATAATTAGTGTTATGACAAAAATGGTGACATTATATGACTGTGTAAGATGATCTGGTGACTACTGTTATAACAAATCTCAGGTTTTCAGGATCTTTGGATCCTTCGCGGAGTTGAAGTTAGCATCACCAAAGCATGTTTCAAAAATTACAAATCATAAAAAGTCAAATTTTTCCATGGGATCTTCTGCAAAACAGCAAGTGGAGGGGACATATAATGTTTCTTTGTATCTGAACCATCTCTTCTAGAAAAAGGCTTCTAGAACCCTTCAGTGGTTAATCGAGGGCACGCAAATGTCTTCAGGGTCAACACGCCCCTATGTTTTTCTCATTTAATTCTCTCCATATTATGCTATTGAGAAAAATAATGAAGCATCTTCATATCAAAGACGGGTAAGTGACAAATAGTCTGATTGGGTTAGCAGTGTTAGAAAATTTACTCCAAAATGGCTTCAATGTAATAGTTTAAGCGAACTATGCACAAAGAGCAAGGAGCAATTATATCAAAGAAAAAGAGAAACAAGCATGGTTTGAAACTACAAGCAGTTTCTTAAGACCTAGAAGAGCCCACCACCTGAAAAGACCTCCCTCCAAAGAGCCGGTAAATATTATTCCTTCTATGTCCATATATTCTGAAACAGCAATAAGCTTAATGCTTAGGTGCTGATCATTTCCTCCATACAACAGTTAGTGTTGCTGCTAAATAGTGTTGGTTAGCAATTAATACAGGTGGGAAGAAGGATGTGAGAAGAAGATCATGCTGAATTAGTGATACTTCGTAACGCAAGGCTTAGCTAATGTGCCAACTAATAAACTAATGTGCGAACAACGTGAAAATCTGACAAGATCAAACCCAACAAAGGTCTAGGAATAAAGCATAGAAGAAAGAAAAGCCACGGTGATTCATGAACAGCCTGGAGCTATGGAATAACCAAGGATAAAAGCTTGGTTCTTCATCACTTTAGTAGATTTTACAGAAAGATAAAATAGAACCGTCTCTGGGCGTCCCTCACTCTACCTATTAAGACAGAATATGTCAACTTTCACAAGGACCATGTATGAGGTAAACTAGTCCAGTCTGGCAATAATGACTGCTGTTCGAGTCCATTCCTCAAGTAAATTTAGTGAAACAATCATTGCTGTGTTTAACTATTACAGCCTGGAAATTAAAGACCGAAAGCACAATCTAAGACGTTGCTGAACACTCCTTAGTAAATTGTGCACACCTATGACTTATGTATCCCTCATATGCAAGTGCTCGTTGTTGAGGTCATATGATCAATTTCATTTTCAGACGTCAGGAGCATCCTTCTTATCCTGCAGCCCAAGTTGATTAAAATTGGTAAAATGCGTCAGTGGATTGCTGAAGAATAAGTTCATATCAATTGGAGTCTCATCTTCAGAGTCCCAGGAGTCGTCTTCGGAGCTGCTAGAGTCCTCAGTGGTTGTTGGAGGGTAGCTAAGCTGTTCTAGCTGGTCTGCTATATCTCCAAATTGGAAAGCCGAACTGGATTCTGAGCGCACAGAGCAGGCGGGAAAATTTATCATTGAGCTGGCAGTGGAATGGTTAGCAGATCGGGAAAATGAAGGGATACCATTGAGGTTTGTGAGGGAACTGCTTTCAGAGCGACGGCGAATCAGGGAGCCAGTTTCAGAGCGGTAATGGAGTAGGGATCCATTTTCTGATGGGATCAGAAAACTTTGCATGAGATTTGCCTGAGCTTTCATTTCTAATAACTCATTAGCATCAGTTGACCTTGTGTTGCCATTGAAATCTGTCACATCCACCCCATCCAGAAAATACTCTTCTGGTGGGAGATCATCATGACCATGTGAGTCTAGACTCTCACCATAGGTATACAGCTCTGCTCCTCCACTAAAGGAGATGTCTGCTGGATCATCATCTATAAATTCTTCACTCAAAAGAAGTGAATCAGAAACCCCTGATACCCACAGCCTAACATCCTCACCCTGTTGGACATGTTCAGTATCCAGGATTTTTCCTGGGTCCTGTTTATTCTGCAAGGAGGGGGTTGGGTTTGGGGAAACACCTTGTAATGGTGAGTCAACTGAAGATCCTGCGTTCTCTTGAGCTCTTCGGCCAGGTTCCTCTTGCCACTGAGAAGCGGAGATGTGCTCATTCCTGGTTGTGCCTTTTTGCTTGGGTGAGGCAGGAGGGTTGAAAAAAGGGGACAGGATAAGGGAGGAAGGTAAAGCAGAAGTTCTCACACTCTCAGTGAAAGGAACGATCTGAAAGGAAATATGAAAGAGAAATTATAACACCACAAAGAATGGTACAAAAACTATAGCAAAGTCAACTGATCTACTGGTAAATAATATTGCATCAGCAAGCAATGTCAAAAACATCTTAAACAGTATGGGTGCTGAGCAGGCATGCGCACTCAGCAAGAATAGGGTAGCAGAGACAAGACATTTTCAGTATGTTGTATATTTCAATGCATTTTGCATGAAAGTACACAAGGCATGACAGTTGCAGCATACATTATATAGGCAGGATAGTTGCAGCATACATTATTACACAGTAAGCAACAAAGCAAGCACAGAGAAACTAAAGGGATCTAGGAAGACACAGAAACAGCACATAGGAAAGTTACAAGCGAGAGGAACAGCAAAGCAAGAGGCATCCAGTGCTGTACATCTACACGCACCTGCTTTGGAGAGTTAGGGATCACAGTGCTAGGGGACACTCTGGGTTTGCTGTGTCTCCTGCAGGACAGAGAGCAATGCAGTCAGGAGAAACCCACTGACACCAAAGCCCAATGGTTAACACACAAGCAGGTACTACGTATACAAGCAATGTTGAAGAGACTCAACACAGGAGATCACAGCTTATCAGAGATACGGGTTACACTTGACAATGCTTCTACGTCTGCTCGGTGTGTCCTGGCCATGGGATCCACATGTTATCTGCATGGGTGCACCTGTACATGCTATTGTTTCAAATGTTAAGTACAGGTATAGCCTGGCAACTAGCGGTGAACCAAGTGCAGATCCCGCGGCCGGGCTGTACTGTGTATGGGCAGCTTTAGGCTGGGTTTCCACATTCAAAAGACACAGCCTTTTCCTGATACTTTTATGATTCCTTCCTGGCTTTGGCTTTCAAAACTGCATCAAAACGTGGAACTCAATATTCTGTAACATTACAGTTTTCATATACACTGAAGGGGCTCAATGGGTAGCATGTCTACCTTACAGCTCTGGGACCCTCGGCTCATGTCTACCTCCATCTATATATATACTCTGCTGTGTTTAAATACATAAGGTGGCTATAGGTAGGAGAGAAAAAAAACTGCATTTAATAGCTGAATTTTTTTTTAAATGAAGAGGATTCATGACAATGGAGAAACAACCAGCGCATTTCTTGCTGTTGAATAGTATCTACAGTAACATTTTACTATGATACCAAGCATGAGAGAAGGGTTCTTTTTCCTTGCTCACATAAAATACCAGTGCAGGTCAGATCATTAGAAGATCCCTGTAAGGGCTCTTTTACATGGGCCAATGATCAGGTAGATGAATGTTAGTTCCCGAGAATTGGTCAGTGTACCTGATCAAATAACAAAAGAGCAAATGTTCATTTGCTGATCATCGATTGTAGGCAACACATCACAATGTGTAAACGTGGATGTGTGACAGAGAATGATAAAAGAGAACGGTTCGGGGGACATACAGTGCTGATGACTGCTCCCTTTATGTGCAATCGTTTGGGAACATACAGTACTGACAATTGCGCCATTTACTGTATGTGCAATTGTTCGGGGACACACAGTGCTGATGACGGATTCATGAAAATTGAGCTAAGCGAGTGCCCATTGCTACATCATCGATCAGCGTTTATTTCAGGCCAAAAAAATAAAAAATCTGCTTGTGTAAAAGGACCCTAACCTTTTCAATCAAATATTTAGGACATGGGAACAGCTTTTAGGGTGCTAATGTAGTACTGATAGATGGTTGCTTATAGCAATCATGTATAGGTACTAGAGTTGTTTCGGTACCAAAATTTTGATTCGGTATCGATACCATAAAAAAGTATTGCGATACTCGATACCATTCGATACCACGCGAAAAAAATAAAAACGCCAAAAAAATCCGCGTGCATTCAACATTTTATGAAACCGCCGGCTCATAATACAACAGTCCTATCCTACTTTTTTGTGGGGACAAGGCGACTAAAAGAAAATGGCGAATCGTGCATATTTTTTTTTTCTTTTTTTTTCTTTTACGGCGTTCACCGCATAAAAGTGGATTTTTTAATAGTTTGGAATTTTGAGACGCGGCGATATGTAATATTTTATTTATGTATTGTTTATATATTTTATATGTAAAATTGGGAAAGGGGGTGATTTATAATTAATATTTTGGTGTACTTTAACTTTTTTTTTTTTTTTTTACAGTTTATTAACTATTTTCCCCCTTAGGGGCTAGAACCTGGGATCTTTTCATCCTATTCACCCTGATAGAGCTCTATCAGGGTGAATAGGATCTCACCCTCTCCCTGCTGCCCTGTGCACAGAACAGCAGGGAGCAGACTAAGGCAGCCAGGACTTCAGAAGCGTCCTGGTTACCATGGTAACCGATCGGAGCCCCAGCATTACAGTGCTGGGGCTCCGATCACTGCCACTGCCACCAATGAGGAGGAGCTGAGGGGACCCTGTGGCCACTGCCACCAATGATTTTATTACTGGGGGGGAAGGGTGGGGGGGAAGGGGGGGGGCACACTGCCCACCAATGTTTTAATACTGGGGGGGGGGCACACTGCCCACCAATGTTTTAATACTAGGGAGGGAGGGGGGCACACTGCCCACTGCCCACCAATGTTTTAATACTAGGGAGGGGCGGAGCACTGGCCAGCAATGCCGAGTAGTTTCTTATATAAATGCAGGCAGAAGACACAGCCTGCCAGCACCTGCCTGTGACCGAGCGCTGCGATCAGAGGCTATTAACCCCTCAGGTGTAGCACCTGAGGGGTTAATAGCCTCTGATTGCAGTGCTGGGTCACAGGCAGGTGCTGGCAGGCTGTGTCTTCTGCCTGCATTTATATGAGAAACTACTCGGCATTGCTTGCCAGTGCTCCCGTCCCCCAGCTCCGCCCTCCTCCCGCCCCGCTCCGCCCCCTCTCCCTCTATTGGTTGAAGCGGCAGCACAGGGGGAGGGAGAGACTGCCTCCTTCTCCCTGTGCTGCCGAGGAGAACATGGCCGAGCTGAGAGCAGCGCAGCCATGCTCTCCTATACTGGGCTGTGCAGTAGTGCAGCCCAGTATCGATAAAATACTTTTCCTGGTATCGAGTGCGATACCAGAGAAAAGTATCGATCGGGTATCGAAAGTTCGATACCCGAAACAACCCTAATAGGTACTCCATGTACAGAATTCACCATGGCACACAGATAAACTCCTCCTAGGAGCCAGCATGCCCAGGAATTTGCCACTTGTGCCTAGCCTGTTTGAATTTACTCGTTCACCTAATGAACTGGTTTACCCATCTTCTACTTTCTGTAAGTTTTATCCATTTCTGTCTTAGGCCTCATGCACACGACCGTATGTATTTTGTGGTTTGCAAAAAAACGGATCCGCTAAAAATACGGATGACGTCCGTGTGCATTCTGCGGAACGGAACAGCTGGCCCCTAATAGAACAGTACTAACCTTGTCAGTGATGCGGACAATAATAGGACATGTTCTATTTTTTTGCGAAACGTAAATACGGACATACGGAAAGCACACAGAGTACCTTCCATTTTTTTTTCTGTACACGGTCCACAAAAAAAAAAATGGAACGGACACGGAAATAAAATACGTTCGTGTGCATGAACCCTTAGGAATATAAGAGGGGGTATGGTATACTGTAGACATTGTACAGCTTTCCATCTAATACAAAAAACTGGAATCTCTGCTGTATAAATCAGTGGATTTTATAAAAATCGAATAATCTACAACATCCAAGTAACACCCATAATAAGGAAACCAAAACACAGTATGGGCTAACATTCAAGATATCTGTTTGCTAGCAAAGCTGCCATCAGACTACACTTTTCCCTTTATAATCACAAGAATGCATTATGTATTACTGCGTGACCACAGTACGGAGTCTGACTGGAGCAGTGGTCATGTTTGCGCCCTGCCACTAGACTGAGACTGGTGGAAACAACGGTGCCCTATACTCAGCAGCTCTGCTAGTCCCATAGACTGAATGGCGACACCGTGCATTATCAACCAGCACTGCATTCAAACTCCTCCACATTGCAGCTGTGCATTGAAAAAGACGGGTGGGCCCCAGCGATCAGTCATTTATCGCCTATCTTATGGAAAGATTATAAATGTCCATTGGGGAAGAAACCGTTATATCAATTCAACCCATTTTAGAGGTTATTTCCATTAGCCAGTAGTTAGTAAGAAAAAGCAAGCAGGTCATTCAGCTAATGCCAACTTGCCACCAAATGTATAAAGCGCCAGGCAAGGTACTCCCTAGCCCTGTGTAGCGCAGCACTACTAAAGAACAAGTGCCGAACTTGTGAGAGTCACCTACCAGATAGCAAAGCCAGAATGTGTCACTATATGTACTTACCAGGGCTAATCCACTTAAGGGCTCATGCACACAAACATACTTTTTTTCAGTTTCTGTTCTGTTTATATACAGGTTCATATGTGTGACCATTCACTTCAATGGACTATCAAAGTATAAATAAAAATAACCTCAAAAATCAGAAGAAAAAAAATCCCATATAAAAACACAGAAAATCTGCAACAAAAGTTACAGTCCCCAGATCAGTATTGTCCTTTTGCGCTGCAGTTTTTCTTGTGAGGTGGGTACCCTTCACAAATAACCAATCAATATAATATGGAAAACCACGCTGCTTCAACTTGAGTCCAGTTCACACTGAAGAAGACAAAAGGTATCTATCGATGTGATTCCTCAGTTTTGGTTCCCACTAAAGTCGATGCTCAAATCTCCTAAAAGTCAAAGGAGAGACGGCCCAACATAGTGAAATACCGCCAACTGAGTTTAAATAACGTGATTTATTGTACTCACAAGATCCATAAAACAACACGCATATAAAATGTGTATGTTCCCTCATGAAACGCCCGACCCGGGTTTCAACCCGCTTCGTGTTGTTTTATGGATCTCATGAGTACAAAAAAGCACGTTATTTAAACTCGGCGGTATTTCACTATGTTGGGCCATCTCTTCTTTGACTTTTAGGAGATTTGAGCATCGATAGATACCTTTTGTCTCCTTCAGTGTGAACTGCACTCAAGTTGAAGCAGCGCGGCTTTCTATATTATATTTACTTCAATGGGGCTTGAAAAAAACGGAAATAACTCCTTATGCATTCAGTGTCCGTTCAGCAAAAAAGAACCAGAACATGCCCTATTCTTGTCCATTTTGCAGACAAGGACCAGCTTTGTTACAATAGATCCCCCCCAAAAAAACTTATGCAACAAGGACATGACATGGATGTCATCCTTTTTTTGCGAATCCGTGTTTTGCAGACGGGAAAATACATATGGTTGTGTGCATAAACCCTAATAGCACATTGATCCCATTCCCAAGACTGGTGAGAACCCCAGGGATGGGATCCAAACCAATCAGCCAGTTATAACATGTCTTGATGAATATTGCATGAATATTTAAGATCGGATTACACCTTTAAATAAATGTCTATCTTGGAAACACATCTCGCTTTCTTAGTCTAAATGCTCTAGAATTCATTTGATAATATTGTGTTGCAGGGGTCGGAGGAGCTCTAAATCTGCATCGCTCTGCATAGACTGAGATTCAATACATACAAGTTATGACCACTAGATGAATGAGCTTACTACATATACGTTAACGCAATAGTAAAACAGTATGCATTGAACCCCCAATACTGGTGGATCCGGGAAGCCTGTATTTTATGATTTAACTCTATCCAGGGCATTAGGCCTCTTTCACACGAGCGTGTCCGGATTAGGTCCGGATGCGTTGCGGATGCGTTCAGTGAAAACTGTGCGATTTCACAGGCAAAACCATTCAGTTTTGTCTGCGATTGCGTTCAGTTTTTTCCGCGCGGGTGCGATGCGTTTTGATGCGTTTTTCACGCGCATGATAAAAAACTGAAGGTTTACAAACAACATCTCCTAGCAACCATCAGTGAAAAACGCAAAGCACCCGCACTTGCTTGCGGATGCAATGCGTTTTTCACGCAGCCCCATTCACTTCTATGGGCCTAGGGCTGCGTGAAAAACGCAGAATATAAAACATGCTGCGATTTTCACGCAACGCACAAGTGATGCGTGAAAAAAAATGCTCATGTACACAGACCCATTGAAATGAATGGATCAGGATTCAGTGCGGATGCTATGCGTTCACGTCACGCATTGCACCCGCGCGGAAAACTCGCTCGTGTGAAAGGGGCCTAAGGAGCTCTTAAAACGGAAGAAAATATATATTCAGGAATAAGAACAATCTGGAACTAAAGGAAGGCGATTCACTTTAAGCAAGTGGTCTGCAGCTAGTCTATAAAGCAGTGAATGCAGCAAAGCACGGTACTCTTCACACACGACCTGAAAATCTGATCGGAATATTGTGGTCTGTAAGTGGTAAAGACTATCACTGAAATTGAGCTGTTAGAGGAGTAAGTGGAAGTGCAAAAATATTTTACTTTTCTGTGTGCTCCTTAACCAATGCCATGAACATATCTGTAATGTACACGACCCTTTATTCTTACAATCTCACACAGACTCTTTTCACAAGTTTTTAGATTAGTGCTTTTGCGTACCTTTCATATGGTGGCCTCTTGACGCTGGTATCCCGCACGTACTCTATAAGTTGTTTTTGCGTTCGTCCGCTAAACAAAAATAGATTATAAAATAGTTTATATAAAAGTCAGTTTTCACGAAAATTAAAACAGAGATATCCCTTTGACATGTTTCTATTTTTACGGTTGCCCTCTGGTTGATGGAGGCACAAAAAATGGTTAATATACAATACAATACTTTAGCATTAAAACCATTTTTGGGCAGCTATAACCCTGATGCACATTAGGTTCTGTATTTCAAGTATTCGTCAGATATCACAACTGTAACATGAAAAGTAAAACAAGAAAAACAGTGACTTGTTCTGTCAGGCAGCAGACATGTCTTCCTTCCCATACCTCCCCCCCACCCCGATGCTAGTGCATGTGGGTCAGGAAGCTTAGGAAGAGGGGGCTGGGTTTATTCTGGATAATTTTTGCCTACACAGTGAGTGTGGCATTTTATTGGAAGAATAAAATAGTACTAAATAAATTTTGTAACTGGATCAGCCACAAAACATCAAGCTGAATCGCTTATCTGCCTAGTCCTCCCTTCACTACATAATTGTGCAGATTTGTCTCTCAGCAGCTTTGAAAAGCTGGGTAGTATGTGTAGGTATGCTGGAGATAAAGCACACATAGATATATATATATATATAAAAACCTGGCAGCACCGGGTAACTCCAAACCGGTATGGGTGCTAAGTCCTGGGGTGTGAGCAACCCAATTGTATACTGAAGAAGATGGACAGCACTCCAACGAAAATTCAAGGTGTTCTTTATTCACACAAGTGGAGAGACGACGTTTCAGCTCGACAATAGAGCCTTTTTCAGGCTTGAAAAAGGCTCTATTGTCGAGCCGAAACGTCGTCTCTCCACTTGTGTGAATAAAGAACACCTTGAATTTTCGTTGGAGTGCTGTCCATCTTCTTCAGTATGTATATATATATATATATATATATATATATATCATATACACTCACAGTTGTCCTGATATTATATTTATGGATGTGTACCAAGTGTAGTCGCCATAACGTCTCTGCAGAGATTGTTACCCAGCTTTCACAGACTGCAGGATGCCAGATCAGCATATTTATGAATTGGTAAATCCCCAGTATTGTAGAATACCTAGCTGGATTTGTTAGTCAGGGCCGTGGAAAACTTGAGTAAAAATCCCTGTGGCAGGGGGGCATGGCCTGGTCGAGCATGTGAGAGGACGCAGCACTGTGAGGCTCCCGTCCTGCCTTTCTGTAATCCTCCAACATCCTCAGTCTGCAGCGCTACTTACCGTTTCTAGAGACCCTGGGCAGCTTCTCAGAGCTGTGAGGTTCCCTCCTAGTGCCGGAATAACTCCGGAAAGAAGGAGAGGGTGCAGATAGACGTCGGGCCTCCGGCAACCACGAAACAAGATGGCGCCGTGACGGAGGTGGGGTTGGGGATTTGGTGGGTTTAGCGGTGACACGGGTACACTGATAATCTGGCTTTGGATGGAGCGATGGTCAGAGCACCAGAGTTCCTGAGATATTTGTCCTGGCATGACTTATTACCATGCAAAATATGGCTGACAAACTTAAATTTTTAGGATGGAATGTTAGGGAGAGGCAGCAAAACGTGCTGCGGTGTTTCTTGTGCTGCAGCATTATCAGCCTGCAGTGATATGCCTGTCAGAGACGCATCTGGTTCCCAACACTATTCACTTGCTACACAAATCGTGGGTGGGCCAGTCATATTACTCTATACTCTGCACGCATTCAAAGGGGGTGAGTGTTCTTGTACACAAATCTCTGCCATTTACATGTCTCTTGTCTCGTATAGATCCTATGGGTAGATAAGTGTGCCTGTATTGTACCTGCTACCACTTCTCCTTTACCCTTGTCATGGTATATATTCCTCCCCCCTATAGTGGTGAAGTTCTGAAAGGGATAATGGCCTATGTTGAGGAGCTCCCTCCATGTCCCATTCTAA
This sequence comes from Bufotes viridis, assembly GCA_033119425.1. NCBI lineage: Eukaryota > Metazoa > Chordata > Amphibia > Anura > Bufonidae > Bufotes > Bufotes viridis. Next base: position 92,665,276 of record CM065592.1, on the reverse strand, counting down.
TAATTGGTGATTTCAATACTTGCCCATCCGCAAGGTTGGACAGGATGGGGCGTCGGGGTGCAGATAGAGACACTAACTTTGCCACAGTACTACGAGAGCTGGATTTGCACGATATCTGGCGAGTGAGAAATCCGGACATACGACGATTCGGTTTCTCCAGCTCTTGCTACTCTCTCTCTAGGATTGACCTAGCTATAGGGTCCCTGTCTATGGTAGTGGATGCTACCTACCTGCCGAGAGGTCTATCTGACTACTCCCCTATTCACGTAGTGCTTAAATTGGGTGAAAGGAGACCTTTTGGTGTTGGTACATCCTCCATCAATCCTTTTTGGTTGCACCTGGTGGATGGTGGGGAGGGTATCGAGGGAGAGATGCAGGGATTTTTTTTTACTAACAATGAAGGGTCGCACATATGGGAGTAATGTGGGATGCCTGTAAGGCATTTATCCGTGGACTATACATCCAGCGGATTAGTCAACACAAAACGAGGTCCAGATACACTTTAAAACAGCTCCAGGACATAGTTATGGAGATGCAAAAGAGATTTGTTGAACACCGCTCATGTGAGCATGAGACGTTGCTGGTGATGGCGCAGACAGACTTAACCCTGGGTTCACACCTGAGCGTTTTACAGCGCGTTCAAACGCGCTGTAAAACGCTCAACAGATTAAAACCAATGCATCCCTATGGGAGTGGTTCACACTTGAGCGTTTTACAGCGCGTTTGAACGCGCTGTAAAACGCCCAACGCATAAACAAGTACTTGAGCTTCTTTTGGGGCGTTTGACGCGCGTTTTGTGATTGACACCACAGTAGTCAATCACAAGAACGCGCGTACGAACGCGCGTTTCCTATTTGCAAAAACGCGCAAAAAAACGCGCGTCTAAAACGCGCGTTTTTGGAACGCTCAGGTCTGAACCCAGGGTAAAGGAACATCTATTACATACCGCTGATAATGGACGCTTTTTTTCACAAGCAAAAATATTTTGAATCTAGGGAAAGTTCGGGCAGGCTGCTGGCCAGAATTGTTCGGGCACAAGATGGTCCATCAAAAATACTGTCCATCCAGAGAGCTGAGGAATCTTTGGTCATGGCAGACTCTGATATTCTGGCAGTATTCCACACGTATTATAAAACTCTATATAAGTAAGTTAGCGGTGGGCCCCAAAAATATTGCAGATTACCTTGCTGGGATCTCTACCCCACGGCTCTCAGCAGAGCGTGCTGCCTACTTAGAACAACCTCTGTCATTGACGGAATTAGAAGTGGCGCTGAAATCATTCCCGAATGAAAAAGTTGGCGCAGTTCTTTGAAAAAATATAGCAGCCTTTTACTACCTCAGTTGCTATTGGTGTTTAACAACTCCCTTCAAAAAGAAGAATAAACTGCTTCTATGAAGGAGGCAATAATAGTTGTACTGCCAAAGCCAGGAAAGGACCAGACTCTCCCTGATTCATATAGACAGATCTCCTTGTTAACATCTGATGTTAAGATTCTGGCGAAGGTCCTGGTGAACAGGCTACAAGTCGTAATCTCGACCATTATACATAGTGATCAAGCTGGTTTTATGCCGATAAATCTACTTCAATTAACCATCGACGGCTATTTCTTAATATCCAGAGGCGGTCGGAATTGGCAGGAAGTCGGGCTATACTAACCCTTGATGCCGCCAAAGCCTTTGATAGTGTTAAATGGTGTTATTTATGGGAGGTATTAAGAGTCATGTGATTTGGGGATACTTTTATTTCCTGGGTCCCACAGCTAGGTTTAAAGCTAATGGTGGTACACCGGAAGCCTTTGAGTTGGGGAGGGGTACCCATCAAGGATGCCCACTATCCCCTCTCTTATTCGCCATTGCAATTGAGCCACTTGCATGCCTGCTTCGATCATCTAATATAATTGCGGGGTTCCCAATGGGAGTCAGGGAGGAACGAGTCTCCCTGTATGCAGACGACATGCTCATATATGTGGGGGATGTGGAAGGGTCGTTAGGCCCACTAATGTCCCTTATACAAGACTTTGGAGACAGGTCCGGTCTTCATATAATTGGGACAAGTCCATCATGTTTCCCGCTGGACCCGATCCCCGCTGGTTTCTCCCCTATGTCCACCCGTCTGCAGGTTGCTCACACAGTTCCAGTATTTGGGAATTGTGATTTCATTGACTATTGGGCTCTATGTGAAAAATAATGTGGAGCCACTCCTAAACAGCATGTCTGGAAAGATCAGTGAGTGTCTGAGATAGGTAGAAGTAATCTCCTTAAGATTATACTTATGCCAAAACTTATGTATGTCTTACATAACTCTCCTGTCTGGATCCCACAAAGGATTTTTTTTCGAATACAAGGGTTATACAGAAGTCTGATGTGGTGCAAAAAAAGGGCCAGGATTCAGTTGGATACTTTACAAAGAGGGAAGGATTCAGGGGTCTCTCTATTCCTAATCCATTGTTATATTTTATTTCCACCCAGCTGCAGCAATTGAGGGGTTGGGGGAGGACTCCTAGGGACAATGCATCTGCGAGGCTGATAGCCCACATTATAGAAAATGAATCCTCTATAGCCTTACTAGAACATAGTGGTCTCTCTGATACAGTTGGCGGCACACCATACACTTAATTTGATATGTAAGGTTTGGCATAAATGTTGTGACCTGTTGTCTATATGGGGCTTTATCCAGGTCACACCTCTATGGAGAAATCCCCAGTTGCCTGAACTGTTTCACTTAGAGGGGTTTTCCCCATGTGAACGGAAGGGTTTCATGTTCTTGCATCAGCTGCAAAGAGATGGTGTGTTTAAATCCTTTGAACAATTCAGGAATGAGTTTGCCCTCTCTCATACAGTCATTTTTTCAATTTTTGCAATTAAGACATGCATTCCAGGTACAGGCAAAATCTATGTCGCTTACATGTACAACAGTCCCATTGTTGCAACAGATTCTCACCTGTGGCTCCTCAAGTGGACTAATATCGTCCATATATAAGAATCTGTTTGTGAAATCTGTGAGACATGACTCCTTGGAGGTCAAACAAAAATGGGAGGAGGAGGTTGGTTTTATATCAGAGGATCAATGGAAAGCCATACTGGCACTAACACCTCAGTTATTAGATTGCGAGGGCCAGCGTATGTCCCAATTACTTCTTGTTCACCGTGTATACCGGACTCCATCCTTTCTGTTCAAGATCGGGGTTAGGACCGATGCTTCCTGCCCCAGATGTGGGGAGAGTCCTGCATCCCTGATGCACATGTTCTGGGAGTGTACGGAGCTTCAGAATTTCTGGAAAGGCATGCTAACCTGTATTGAAGATGCTTATCACATTGCGGTCCCGCCTGGTCCGAGGATGTGTGTGTTGGGACTGTTGGACATTACAAATCGCAATTCGCGCCTGGGGGTGCAGTGTTTGCTCTTCCAGGCCAGGAAATGAATTGCTAAATACTGGCTTAGACCCCAGCCCCCTTCTAGGGTTGAATTTTTGAACAGAATGGACGAGATTCTATGTCTGGAAAAAGGAGTATATATTAAAACCAAGTGCTTGGCCAAGTTCACAAAAATCTGGGACAAGTTAGTATCTTATAGGATCAATGCGGAATAGTTTGGCTTATGATTGCCTTGGCTGTGATAGGAGGAGTGGCCTCGGAGCTGCGCGTGGTTTCTGAGTTTGCCCATATGAGACCGGGATTGGGAATGGTAACTATGGTGGGTGATCTGTAGGGGAGGAGTTGAGAGACAAGTTTATCACGGAAAGTGAAGGGGCTAAGAACTTATCCAGGGTGATAGGTCCATCTTCTTCAACGTTCTGACACACGCTCCAATACAGGTGTTATAGTACACGTCTCATCGCTGGGAGGTGGGGTGTGGGAGGGGAAGCGGGGCGGTTGATTTTATTTTGTGTTGCATCTGAAAGGGTATATTTTTGTTTCTTTTGCTTTCACTATTAAAATATGGATGTCAATTATGGAAAAAGTCTTGACAATTTTCTGAATGCCAAATTTGATTCTATACTCTACCTTTTTTTTCTTATTTTTATTTCTGTATCTTGAAAAAAGAATCCCAGTGGCAAATATTTCAAACTTTCAAGCTCAGGATACTGGGAAAGCTGGGTAACAAATTAATAATGCTAATGTGCTGCAGAATATCTCAGTGCTATATAAGTGAGTAAAAGAAATCATATGGACCTATAGTAGGGAAAATAATAAGTCGACCTAAATAAATCATTCTCTTTACTCCAAAATAGTGCCATAGCTAGACAGATCTGTTTTTCAGGGTCACAGGAAGACTGCAGAATACTAACTCTACCAAGATACATCCCCCTAACCACTCCCAAATAGTTCCAAAGCTAGTCTGATTTGCCTTTCAGGTCCTGAGAAAGCTGGGTCACTTGCATAATCTAAGGGTAAAATTATATAAACAGATATTCTGCAGTCAAAGAAGTTTCTAATTTCTCCTTGACTCTCCATCCTTAGCTGGAGACCGTGCTTTGCACAACATTCACTTCAATAGACATTCAGAACACTGTGAAAGAGGTGGAAGCTGCAAATTTTCAGAAACTTTTTACAAAACCTTCTCCGTGTGTGTACATTGACACTAAAGAGTTCTTAGGCCACTAACACTACAGAAGGTGCTACCCAGCTGTCCCAGGTGCCTGGTTGTGCCTTTGCCTGTATAGGCAGGACGTATTTCTCACTGCCTAGGTAAATTTGACATTCACCAGTGTTGGAGACCTTGATTACAAGTCTTGTGGAGCTGTACACATTGATTAACTGCTTTCTTCAGCAGTTTGCAGATGTCCATGAAGAAAGAACTAAAGTCAAATTTTCCTGAGCAGGTTATGCTTCTTTTTTCTTGTTTTTCAGGGTTCAGTGTCCCTGTAAATCACTAATGAATCCTATAGTGATCTAAATTTTGTTTAGCAGAACCAACGAGTGGCTGGGAGAGCAGTTTTAGTATGGGCTCTTATATGCGACCATATTATGGCCTTAGACAACCTGGGTATTACAGCTGGAAGCAACGTCCATGTTATTAACTATGCCATAAACCAGGCATCCTCAAACTGCAGCCCTCCAGCTGTTGCAAAACTACAACTCCCAGAATGCCGAACAGCCTACAGGTATCAGCCTACAGCAGGGCATTGTGGGAGTTGTAGTTTTACAACAGCTGGAGGACCGCAGTTTGAGGATGCCTGCCATAAACTATGGATTAAGGGTGAGAAGAGCTAATGCCCGTTACCAAATCTAATACAAATAGAAGATTGTATCAAATAAATCAGAAGTTCGTTCCTACAAACATGGAATTTTTATTACCTGTAACGAAAAGAGGATCCGCGGCTCAAAAGAACTGGCTTGGATTTGGGTTTTGGTTGATCCTGCAGACGGAAGAAGCTGTGATACTCTACACAAATTTTCCAGAATCTCTTACACATATCCCGACTGGGAAGGAGAAACTCCAGGGCATCCTGATAAGGGCCCTGCCGAGGAGAGGTGAAAATAAATGACACAAAGAAATACAACTTACAATATATTATCGATATTACAGTCGACTCGGCTCCTTATTACACAAAAGGCAATTTAAAGAAACATGGAAACTCACCAAGAAACATAACACTGGGGATACAATGGTGTTGAAGGGGAACACACCACAGCTATGATAAGACAATTGCAGAAAATCCCACACTGTCTGATTTTTGGTCCCAGGGTGCAAGTCGCACCAGACTTTGCCATCACAGGCTACAATGCAAGTCGCATGCAGTTGTGACTTTTCTGTGATTTGGTTGCATTTTTACAGCCAATTCGAACAAATGTTTCTCAGGCGATACTCTGCCCCAGCCTTGAATCACTCCAGGAACGTTTTCTGCAGACCCCCCCACCGCATGGCCGAAACCGTGGTGGGAATCATACTTACCTGATCACCACCACTGCTCCATTGTGCCCCCGCTGGGTCTCCCTGCATTAACATTCAGTTTGATGCTGGTTATATCACTGCTCGAGCCAAATGACTGGCAACAGCAGTGATGTGTCACCCACCCATCATGTCACAGGGTCACTTGAAGCATGGGTTACACGTCACGGCTGCAGCCAGTCATTGGCTGCAGCAGCCACGTGAGCAGTGTCAAATTGGATGTTGGTGCAATGGCAGGGATCAGGCAAGTACGATTCCCACTTCGGGTCTGCACAAATGGTCCCCAGGGGTGAACAATCCCCCTTTAAACATTTATTTCCTTTTAGATCATTATCAATATACCAAGCATTCAGATACTACAACTAGCTTCCTGAAATACTTACATGAACTTCTGGGTGCAGCTTTATAAGGAAGCGTCGTCTTTTAAAGCTCAGCTTACGGATCTTTGACCAGTTGAATGTGTTAATTTTTGTGTTACCCTGTGTGATAAGGCAATGGATAGCACATGAGTAATGTGGGAAACAAAAAGCATACAGTACTCTGCCTGATCATATGGTTAATTGCCAAGACATGAAGAGCTTACAATGGCTTCATTCATCAAGGTGATTTTCATGTGATTTCAATCCACTTGTAAAGTTTAACGCCATAAATTATACATTTGATTTTTAATGCAAAAAACACATTATGCTGAAACAAAATGCTAAATAATATGCAGCTTCTAATAATATCAGCAATCCTGCTGATTTCTTATATTGGGGGAAGAAGTAGATTATGTATGCACATTTCACCAGCCCAATCTTTTGTTACCCGGATTTTACTCTTCCTACTAAAACATGCATGTTCTGCTGCTCCAGGCATGCATGTTTATGGGGAAGCATAGGTAGTATCCTGTGGCTATGCCATAAATGTCAGACCTATAAGTATTAGGTGCACCAATGCGTAGTTGTGGGCAAGAGAACACAAAAGCCCTAGACATTCAATAACCTTAAAAAAAAAGAAAAAAAAAAAAAAGAAATATTCCGCCTGTTATTCAGGCTTGCCAATGAATGTCCTGTACCTGAAAAACCAACACTCCCATGTGCGACACTGACAAATTAATTTTGGCACCTTCTCGATCAGACGCGAGATAAAAACGGGTTCCATACAACTCAAGCCGTCTTGAAATCTCCAGGATCTGAAAATCTGCATCAGCAGGCGACATACCACTGTAGAGGATGACAACATATACATAAAAATGAATACCTCCGAACAAAATAAATGGTTAGTAGTTAAAGTACCTTGGGTTAAAGAAGTTTCAGGCTGCAATCTTCACTTAATTCGAACGCCATGATAAGTCGAAAGCAGCTCCTAGTGTCACACTTAGGCCTAATTCACACGTCCGCAAAATGGATCCGCATCCCATCTGCAATTTTGCGGAAGGGTTGCAGACCCATTTATTTCAAAGGGGCAGGAATGGATGTGGACAGCACACTATGTGATGTCCGCATCCGCGTTTCCGTAAAAAAATAGAACATGTCCTATTCTTGTCCGCAATTCTATAGGTCCCTGGATTGGACTAGATTATCTTCACTGTGACCTAAGACATAGATAGGATTGGCCCGACAAGATGTCTGCTAACACGTACGGAAAATACCCATTGGTTGTGGATCGGGAAGTACCCGCCCCATGGGTATTAATAGTTTCTCATGGTAGATGCTCGTGTTAGTTGTGGCTCCATTTACCCTGAAGACGCCGCTTATGCGGTGAAACATGTCGGGGGAGCTGCACCTTTAAATGTTTTTTAGAGATTGTGGCAGGGTGCTAATATGAGCAATAGCATAGCGATCTGCAGACGCTCTGCGCACATGTTCTATTGATAGGGACATTTTGACTAGGTAGTATAGCGGTGATCTATTACGGAGACAGTAACATAATAGAGGATACAATCCAGAGATATCAATCCAAGTAATGAGAATTGCCTCCCAATAATGGATCAGTTTGCAGTTCACAGTCCTTTTTACAGGGTGTTTGGTGCCAGATTGACACTACAAACATTGTAACAAAGGTGTTATTGAGACAGACTGTGAACATATGCTTCCCAAGGGGATGTGCTAATAATATACCCTTGATTCCGCTATACTAAGTGATGATAATTATCGATACACCAATGAGATACCGCACCCGTGTCCCTATCATAGCACCCTTCCATATGTATTTTTAAATCTCTTTTCTTTTGGTTTAGAATTTATTAAATAGAAGGAATAAAAGTTATATTTTAAATAAAAGACCAGAAACAGGAACGCATAGTCTCAGACTATTGAACCATTACTATTGACCTTCCTGGGTCCAGCGGGTCATTTTTTGAAAGCACTTGTTTCTCATTCTACAGTTCATGAGAGATCTCCTCTCCCTTAAGTCGACACTGCGTCACCCGCTTCCCCCTGCTGTGTGCGCTCTAACCCCCTTGTCCACTGATGTTGAACCTATGCAATCTGCCCTCCCCCTGTGCTTTCTTCCCAATCTACAGTCTGGGCAATCTGTCAGATCTACATCAGAAGCAGTAAAACAGGTAGCTATGTAAAGGAACTCTAGGGCAGCAAAATTGTATGAAATCTTTCAGAGAGATTATTAGAAAGTTGATCAATCCCTTAAGGACCCCCACTGTCATTATGTCGTCATTGTTTTAGAGGCAGCTGAGGGATTCTGTGAGACGTCCTGCTCTATGAGTTCCTAGAGCAGCCTTCTGTTCTACAGCCAGGATCAGAGGTAGCTCTAATCCCAACTGTTAACCCTTCGATTGCTACAGTCTGTGACCAAAGCATGATCAAAGCGGATTCTCCCCGTCTGACTGGGTTCCAGTGATCTCAACTGGGGCTGGCTAAACCCTCTGCAGTCATCCCTGGGGGCCTAGAAAGTACCCTAGAACTGTAAATAAAATAAAAATAAAAAAAGCCAAAAATACGGAGTATGTATGACATGAAATAACTCACAGGTGCTGCCGGTGACACTCTAATATACGCTCCTCAAGACTGTGTTGACGCTGCAAATACTCTGTGCTTCTTAGATTCTCCTGGTCCACATTCTGGTCATAATCCCCAACTTCAGCTGTGAAGGACAATAAAAATGTACCACAAATAATACAAAAGTGAGGAATTTATACTCAAAATATTAATATAACACAAGAACTAGAAAGGTTTCTCACAATGTTTAGTCAATTCTGCACTAAATAGAAAATGCTTGGCTCCTTTTTTTACTTATTCACGTTCAAATGGAAAAAAGTCAGAAAGTGTGGACAAAGAGTAGTAGTAACAATTCTGGGGCATCTATTCTTATGACTTGTGCCATTCCTCTATAATACCTGCTAGAATTTAATGATTTGCTAGCAGTCCAAAATAAAGGTCCAGCTGAGTGTTACCAGTTCAGGACGGGGTGTCGCCGCACAGTGACACTATTCTATCAGTACTGACAGTGTCAGACTATGCAGGGACCCCCGCCCCCCAATGGTAACACCCACACAGACCTGTACTGCAGACCACTGGCAACATATACTTATAGAATTATAAAAATTAGATACACCAGAGTTAGTATTACATGGGGAAGGCAAGTGAGTTAGACATGTCCGGAGAGGTGATGGATCCCCATTAAAGGGTAACCCACCCATAGGAGGGACCTTCCTATGGAAAACACAAAGACAATTTTGAGCATTGCCTACAGCAACCGACAAGACTAAAACTCAAGCCTACATCAACCACTCACTGGTCTCTAGCTCTCGATTCTTCCTATACAGACATCAATGGTAATAAATGTCACACATAGAGGAGCCGGCAGTACAATAGAGAACACCTATCAGAAGCTAAAGAAATCACACACTGACTGCAAACCCACGAGCGTGAAATGTAATCCGAATACTCACATTGCAATAGCAGGGATACAAGAAGTGCACTGGTATTATCGCTGCACACCAGTCTCTCCTCTGCAAGGTCTCTCTTGATCTGCATGGCAAAAAGGTACCTAAAAAACCAAAACCGGAGGGAAATCAGTATATAATGACATACTGTATATGTTGCCCTGCTTCACATGTTCTTCAGATCTCTGACCTTGTATACTCCTCTTGCAGCTGACCTGGGTCAGGTGGGAAAAACTTCACAGCCAGGCGCATTTTGGCATTTTTTGGTTCTGCAAATAGATATAGGAAGAATGTTGCAATAACTACACTATTTAATGATCATCATAAAGAATATATGTACTGGGTATCCAAAGTAGTAGTAGAGAGTGAGAGACTTTGCACTGCTTTGTCACTATTCACCTCTTTATCTTTGCCTGACCTATTGACTTCTAAGGGTTGTCCTGGATTTTTACGATTGATGACCTATCCTCAGTGGTCTGACACCCAGCACCCCCACTGATCAGCTGCTTGAAGAAAAAGCAGCGCTGTCTTCTCTGCTCTGTTTACCTGCTCGTCGCAGCAATTGCAGTGCTGAGCGGGTGTAATTACAAGTATGGCGTCCCCATTCACTTCTATGAGCCGGTTCTGTTTGTTCAAGTGCATAGGAAGGAGCTGTCCAATAAAAGTGAATGGGGACGCCATACTTAATTACACCCACTCAGCGCTGCAATTGCTGCGACGCGCAGGTAAACAGAGGAGAGAAAGCAGCACTGCTTTCTCTTCAAAAAGCTAATCAGCCGGGGTGCCAGGAGTTTGATCCCCACAGATCTGATAGTGGTGACAATCAATAGTATAAATTAAAAAATAAATAAATAAAAAAACAGACAACCCTTTTAACCCCTTCACGCATCATCACGTACATGTACGTGAGAGAATGCGGCTTCTTGACGCATACTCATGTGCATGTACGTGATGTGATCGGGTGGGTGCAGGAGCTGGGCCGGGCCCCTGCTGCATCCGCCGGCATCGCTGTATGCGGTGATGCCTGCGGATTAACCTTTTCACATGCCGCGGTCAGCGCGGAGCGTGACACATGCAGAGTTTGCAGAGGTAGAGGGCTCCCTCTGACTTAATTGGCCCCCGCACTGCGCTAACAGGGGGCTGATGGTTGCCATGGCAGCCCGATGCCTTACACAGGCATTGGGGCCTGCCAGCTACAGAAGCAAAGGAGATCCAGCCAGCAGACTGGGTCTCCTAGGCAACTGTCAGCATCTTACCATATCAGCCCCTATGCCCATCAGCCCCCATAATCAGCCCTTATGCCTCTCAGCAGCCCCCATTATCAGCCATTATGCCTCTCATCACCCCCATTGCCTCAGATCAGCCTCATGTTTTATAAAATAAAAAACCACTTACCTCTCCTGCTCCTGGACACCGCCGCTCCTCATATTCCTCCTGTTGGCTGTGCTGTAATTTGACGCGCACAGGGTGAGGTCGCAGAGCGCCCTCATGCTGTGCTCAGCCACTGCACAGTCGACAGCTGCGGACCAGGAAGCGGTGAGTACAGAGCTTTCACCGCTCCCTGGTCCTCCTGTACTAATAAGCGCTTCCATAATGGAAGCGCTCATTGGTATTCGCCCCATAAGACGCAGGGGCATTTTACCCCAACTATTGGGGGAATGCATCTTATGGGGCGAAAAATACAGTAAGATGGAAAATCTGCAAAAAAAGTGAAATTCAGAAATTTCACCTCCATATTCCTTTAATTCTTGTGATACATCTAAAGGGTTAACAAAATTTGTCAAATCAGTTTTGAATAACTTGAAGGGTGTAGTTAAAATGGGGTCATTTATCGGTGGTTTCCACTATGTAAACCTCACAAAGTGACTGCGTAACTGAACTGGTCCTTAAAAAGTGGGTTTTGGAAATTTTCTTAAAAATTTTAAGAATTGCTTCTAAAATTCTAAGCCTTATAACGTCCTAAAAAATAAAATGACATTTACAAAGTAATGCTAACATGAAGTAGACATATGGGGAATGTACAGTAACAACTATTTTATGAGGTATCACAATCTGCTTTAAAAGTAGACATTAAAATTTCTAAAATTGTGAATTTTTCCAAATTTTCTGTAAATTTTAGAAGGAGAAACAGATTCACTCAAATTTACCACCAACATGAAGTACAATATGCCACGAGAAAACAATCTCAGAATTGCTTATATAAGTAAAAGCGTTCCAAAGTTATTACCAAATAAAGTGAAACATGTCAGATTTGCTAAATGTGGCTTGGTCCTTATGGTAAGAACTGCCTTGGTCTTGAAGTGGTTAAAGGGGTTGTCCACATTATATAAAAACTCATTCAACCTACCTGTTTTCTCTGCAGTTTCTTCGGTTCACCCGCTGCCGATATCATTTTCTTGGCTGCAGCAGTGACATTCTGTGCAGAAGTTACTAGGGCAGCCATGCATGGGACGCCACTGCTGAGGCCAGCGATTGGCTGCAGTGGTGACCTGTGTGCACAGAACGTCACTGTGGCAGCAGTGGTGAGGACCAGAGCGCAGTGCAGAAAGAAGCAGAGAGGGAAAACAGGTGGGCATCCATTCATTTGCTGTTTGAGGCCGCTTATAACCTGGACAACCCCTTTAAGCTCCCACTGCTCATCCCCGAACACTGATGGAATAGATGGAAACATGGACACAAACAGATAAAAATATCAGGCTGGACATTACCAATATGGACAGCAGTCGTACATGCTGCGTCCTTGAGAGGCAATAGGGAAAACTGCTGTGTGAGATGAGCATTCAATGAGAACTTCTAAATACGGAAATAATAAAGACATCAACTCCGCTTGTTATAATTAGGCCAAATTCATAGACTTAATCCCAGGGCTGTATTAAGACAAAACCACACATGCTGCTGTTTGCACTTCACTTAATAAGCCACCCGTGTCATGTGGAGAGCGCTATGTTCTCATTTATGGGAACAGAGTGTTTAGAAGGGGGCGACTGCTGGAGAAAACTTCTGGATCCCTGTCCTGGGAAGCAGACGGCTGAGAGACATGAACTGACGCCAGGATCTTACTTATTGTAGTAGGGAAATTGGACACGTTCTTTCCCCTGTGCTGGACAATCTGTATATAATTGTAACATTGGGTTATTTTGGAATATTCCAACTGAAGAGATTGTTTGAAATGAATGTCTTGTGACTGGTAATGTTTTAATCGGACGCCCCTAATGAGCTGCCCACATTTTGAATAAGCCACCTCGTACCACACATGGTCACATTGAGTCCTCCAGACCAGCTGCCTCTCCTGGAAACTCAGACCCCCCTCTGTGAGGTCTGTATGCCCAAATGGTGGGCAACCTGTGGCACGTGAAACTACAACTCCCAGCATGCACACGTGCTCTGCCCTTCTCAGAACGCTCATAGAAATAAATGGAGCATGTTGGGAATTGTAGTTTCACAACAGCTGGAGTGCCGCAGGTTGCCCACCCCTGCAAGGACATATAGCAAAGGGTTGTCTTGATATTACAACTCCTTAACCCTTTTCATTTTTGTTTTTAACTCCCATCCCTCCCAAAGCCACATGCCCACATGCGGAATGAGGGCTTGTTTTTTGCGGGGCAAGATGCACTTTCTAATGGCACCGTTTATGGTTGCATACAATCTAGTGTAGAAAAAATTCCAAATGGGTAGAATTGTAAAAAAAAACAAAAAAAAAAAAAACACCATTCCGCCACAGTTATTTTTTTGTTTTTTTTTATAAACATAATATCCTAGGCAGTAAAACCGACCTGTTACTTTCATTCTCCAGGTCATTACGATTGCAATGATAACACATATGTATAGTTTTTTTTCTTGCATTTTAATACTAAAATAAAAAATTGAAACTTTGGAAAAAAAAATTTCTTTGCATCGCCATATTCTGAGCTGTATGAAAGCACATTTTTTGCAGGGCAATCTGTACTTTTCATTGATACCCATTCTGGTGTGTATGACTTTTTCATCACTTTTTATTCATTTTTTGTGGGAGGGGAAGCGACTAGAGATGAGTGAATTTCATATTTTGAAATTCGTTCACACTTCATTTGTTGGTAAAAGATGAATTGTGTTATGGATTCCGTTACCACGGACCATAACGCAATTCTATGACGGAATGCCTTTAGAGGCATTCGGTTATTTATTCCATCATAATAGAAGTCTATGGGCTGCAAAACGGATCCGTCCCATTTCCGTTATGCAGGGGAGTCCTCTCCTGATCCTGAGGACTCCCCTGCATAACGGAAAGACTTCTATTATGACGGAATGAATAACGGAATGCCTCTAAAGGCATTCCGTCATAGAATTGCGTTATGGTCCGTGGTAACGGAATCCATAACGCAATTCACCTTTTACCAACAAACAAATTGTGATCGAATTTCATAAGCGATTGGCTCCTCCCTAGAAGCGACCAAAAAACGGCGAATTGGCTATTTTGATTTTTTTTGTTCCATTTCACTGTTTGCCACATGGGATAAATATTTTAAAATTTCAATAGTAAGGGCATTTTTGCTAGCCGCGATGTCCATGCTATTTTTTATTCTTTATGTATTTTTATTTTCATTTTAGGGAAAGGGGGGCGATTAGATTTTTTTATTTTTCATATTTTTTTATTCTTTTATACCTTTTAATAGCTTCCATAGGAAACTATAACAAGCAATCATTAGATTGCTTCTCTTATAGACTCCAATGCATTAGCATTGGAGCCTATAAGAATTACAGGAAGTTCCTATGGAGCCCTGACACAGGCAGGCTCTTCATTGGAACTAATGTGCAGCAGCCTCTAGTCACACAGTAGAACAGAGGCTGCTGCACACACCATCTGGCTCCCTCAATCCTCGCTAGGTGGAGTCTGTGCACATTTTTTATCCTCACAGACGGGGGTTAAAAGTATCCATAAAGCCCGACTGCCAACGTAGATTTACGGGAGGTGGTTGGGAAGAGGTTTCCCAGTACTTTAATAAAGGCCCGTTCTTAGGATAGGTCATCAATATCTGATTAGCAGGGATCTGAGTGTTCCTACATTCCCATCGACCAGCAGATCTCACCCCCAACTGGTTACCACCCCTCTGTACCCTTACTGCAGACTGCTAGCAATTCATTCATAACTTCTAGTAGAAATAATAAAGGAATGGCACAACATAGAGCAATAAGAATAGATGCTTCAGAATTGTGATTACATGGGGAATGCATGAAGCTATTAAAACAGGCGTGTCAGGAGTGGTGACAGGTCCTCTAAAGCCCCTTTCACACGGGCGTCATGTTTAATGCCCGCATAAGATGCGGCTGTGTTGGGGGAAAATGCGCGATTTTTCCACGCGAGTGCAAAATGTTTTAATGCGTTTTGCACGCGCGTGGGAAAAATCGGCATGTTTGGTACCCAGACCCGAACCCGGAGTTCATCACTGAAGTCCGGTTTCGGGTTGAGTATTCTGTAGATTTTATTATTTTCCCTTATAACATGGTTATAAGGGAAAATAATAGCATTCTCAATACAGAATGCTTAGTAAAATGTGGATGGAGGGGTTAAAAATAAAAAAATTAACTCACCATATCCACTTGATCGTGTAGTTGCCGATCTCTTCTCTCTTCTTCAATCATTAGCTGTCGGCTAAAGGACCTGTAATGACGTCACTGAGCTCATCACATGGTCCAATCACATAGTTCATCACCATGGTGATGGACCATGTGATTGGACCATGTGATGTGACGTCACCACAGGTCCTTTAGACGGCAGCTAATGCTTGAAGAAGACAGAAGAGATCGGCAACTACGCGATCAAGTGAATAAGGTGAGTTAATTTTATTTATTTTAAACCCCTTAATCCACATTTTACAAAGCATTCTGTATTGAAAATGCTATTATTTTCTCTTATAAAATAATAGCAAAGATCGGGTCCCCATCCCGATCATCTCTTAGCAAACTTGCGGGAAAATCGCACTGCATCCGCACTTGATTGGGGATGCTTGCGATTTTCCAGCAGCCCCATTCACTTCTATGGGGCCTGCGTTGCGTGAAAAACGCACAATATAGAGCATGCTGCGATTTTCACGCAACGCAGAAGTGATGCGTAAAAAATCACCGCTCATGTGCATAGCCCCATAGAAATGAATGGGTCAGGATTCAGTGCGGGTGCAACGCGTTCACCTCACGCATTGCACCCGCGCGGAAAACTCGCCCGTGTGAAAAGGGCCTTAAAAAAAAAAAAAAAAAAAAAGAAAGATGATTTTTAATTCTTATTTTAAATTAAAGGGGTTCTCTTTTGGCTACCCCCTTTACAACCTGTAAAATAAGTGTATAACACCACTTATGACGACAACAAAATAACGTAGACTGCAGCTAATTGCTTTGTATGCATTTTTGCTAATATAAAATGCCCGTGCGCCATTACTGGCCTGCACTGACATTTGGGTCACACAGAACTGACTTTTCACATTTGTCTTCTTCGGTTCCAGCATCAAAGAGCAATTGTTTAATAGAAAGGCTTCTGAAAGGAGTTTTTCTCCTTGTTCTTGCTCCAGCCTCCAAGAAGCCCTGAAATTGTTGTGCAGGGAAAGCCCTGAAATGTGGCTGCTTCCCAGTAATCTAGCTTGCATCAGAGGCATACATCTGGAGTATCTCCAGACTTTCCATTTACCCTATAGATCAGGGTTTCTCAACTCCGGTTTTCGGACCCACCTGTCATGTTTTCAGGATTTCCTTAGTATTGAGCAGGTGATATAATTAGTGCCCATGCATCAGGACTTACCACAGGTATTCATTCTGTGGGATATTCTCAAATAGTGACCGTTAGGTGGGCCCTGAAGACCGGAGTTGAGAAACCCTGCTATGTGTCCGTGTATTTCATTGAGTGATGCAGTTGATAGATGTAGCATGAGCTGCAGTAACCCAGCACGGCCACTACACAGTGTATGGCGCTGTCCGCTTTCTGCTCCGAAAGTCAGATCTAAGAGGATCTGCTGACGAGTTTTTTTTAAGTACACACAGGAATGCAGAAACCATGGCAAACAGCACAATCATGGATGTTCCCATTTGAATCCAAAGCAAAAAGGTCTTATGTGTGCACTGTGAGCTGTCGGATCAGATCAAATAGACAAAGGGAGATTTATCAAACTGGTGTAAAGTAGAACTGGCTTAGTTGCCCATAGCGACCAATCAGATTCCACCTTTCATTTTCCAAAGGAGCTCTGAATAATGAAAGGTGGAATCTGATTGGTTGCTATGGACAGCTAAGCCAGTTCTACTTTACACTAGTTTCCTCAGGGTAGGTCATCAATATCAGATCGACTGTGGCCCAACTCCTGACACCCCGCCGATAAGCTGTTTGAAAGATCCGCAGCACTCACATGAGCGCTGCCTTCTCTTCTCTGTGTATCTGCGAGCTGTCACCACTGCAGCAGTGGGCAGTGTAATAACAATTGCTCCGCCCCCATTCTCCGCTATGGGACAGCTCCGTCCTGTTCCCTCTTCAAACAGCTGATCGGCGGGGGTGTCGGGAGTTGGACCCCCGGTTATTACATATTGATGACCTATCCTGAGGATAGGTCATCAATATAAAATGAAAAACGGAGAACCCCTTCAGGGTACGTTCACACGACGACATTTGTCGCGCGACAATAAGTGGCGTGACAATTTTTATAATGGGAGTCTATGGTGTCGCACTGCGACATGCTGCGACGCAACAGTCGCAGTATGTCGCAATGAGACACCATAGACTCCCATTATAAAAATTGCCGCGCGACAAATGTTGCAGTGACGTTGTGCCCTATTTGTCGCGCGACAAAGGTCGTCGTGTGAACCTAGCCTAAAACAGTGATTTTCCATGTGACCCACTCCCTTTAAGCTGTTGAGATGTATTATTTCAGGAGGATCACCGAGCTAAAATAATACCGTACATTTACAAATTGCACATGAAGATGTATTAATGAGCCAGCTAAGCTCTGCTACATCTCTATATGGAAATCAGTCAGATTTGGTCAAGGAACGGCATTTACATGGAATTGCTCTACTAAAACTTTGAAATATTTCAGCCTTATACAGAGAAATAGTGAACTTACTGCGCAGCTGCTTGTTCACAAATTTCAGCGGCTCCAACCACACCTAAAATAGGAAAATATTCAAGAGTTTACTTTTTATGGGCATTATGAGCGCTATATTGTAATAATTAAAAGCAGAAGATGATGGGTGGATCTGTAAATGCAGTCACTTCTTTTACTGTTCTACTAATTATGTGATCCACAGTCCAAACATCAATGCGATTGCCACATGTGATCCTTCTATAAACTGCAGACGTAGAGGTCCACACTGAGGAATCCTCCCTCCAAACACATTTCTGACATTTTGTGCCTACGGAGGAGTATCCCGGCTGGAATTCGGAGGGGACGAAGGGAGAGGTCACAATGCCTTATGCATAAACACTGTTCACACTTGCATTACTTCTTTTCGGTCAGCATCCACTGCTTTGTGATGGTCTGTGATGTTCAGCTAGCTGTTCCATTATCCATGACTATAAATACAGAGCCTTGAAAAAAGTAATCACACCCTCCCCCCCCCCTCCCTTGGTATTTTCCTGTTTTGTTGCATTTCAATTAGGAATTAAAATTGACTTTATATAATAGACCTGATGAAATAATCCAAATTGTTACAGTGGAAGGAAAAACTCTGTTTAAAAAACATAAGTGCATCAGAAACTGAAAAGTTGTGATTGCATATGTATTCAGCCCCTCTGCTATGAAACCCCAAAATAGGGGTTGTTAGTCTGGCCTAACAACGACAGCTTGATTCGTTGCATTAATTTAATTACTTTGCCCGATGAAATAGATTTTTTTTTTTTTTTTAATCAACATTTTTGCTTTCTTTCTTATGGAGTGCTGCATCATATACGAGTCTTTACAGTCCCTGCAGCCCAGTCACCCTGAAGAGACCCAATAAAGCTCTACAGATCCCAGCAGGTTAACTCGGTTGCAGGACTCTTACACTGGGTTCAGACCTGAGCGTTTTGAAGCCTAGCGTTTTTGGTGCGTTCAAGACTGGCGTGTAGGCGCGTTTTTTTCAAGCGTTTTGGTAAATAGTGTAGGCGCGTTTGACGCGCGTTTCTGTGATTGACTGCATAGTTGGCCAATGACCAAACAGCCCTCCCTATATAGTTTGGCCAATCTGAGGTGTGAATTGTGAAAAACGCGCGTCCATAGGCGCGTTTTACGCAGCACAAACGCCCGAACAACACGCCTATCGCGTTTCCCATTGAAGTCTATTAGCACCAAACGCTCGAAAAAAGCCCGAATTAACGCGAACAAACTTGCCTATGCGTCCGACGTTTATAGGCGCCTATGAACGCGCATAAAAACGCGCAAGTGTGAACCACCCTCATTGGAATGCATGGTTCCTTTACTGTTGTGCGTTTTTATGTGCGTTCAAAAGCGGCGTTTTACGCGAAAGTGTGAACTGAGGGTTAGGCTGGGCTCAGACTTGCGCGTATTTGATACGCGTGTAAAACGCGCGTTTCTGTCGCGCCTATTACAGCGCGTTTTTGCAAATAGGAAACGCGCGTAGTACGTGAGTTCGTGTGATTGACTACTGTGGCGTCAATCACAATACGCGCGACAAAACGCCCCAAAGAAGCTCAAGAACTTTTTTGAGCGTAGGGCGTTTTTCAGAGCATTCAAACGCGCTGTAAAACGCTCAAGTGAGAACCAGGGCCATAGGGAAGCATTGGTTTTCATGTGTCGAGCGTTTTAAAGCGCGTTCAAACACGCAAGTCTGAACCCAGCCTTAACTCACTAGATTCCACGGTCAATAGCGACTGCGGCATCTAGGCACATGGAAACTCCTGATTACCATTAGCCTCTGTGAATACAATTGCGGGGTGGTGATGCGTTGCCATGGCAATAGGCTTGCCATGACTATGTAAAAAAATGAAAAATGCAAAGAGAATGGAATTGTTCTTATCCACCTCCCCAGCCAATAAAAAAAAAAAAGGAAAATCTGTGCCCCAAAACGGACCCTTGAAATGAGCCGAAAATTGATTTTGCAAAAGTAGTAAAAAATAAAACTATACATATTTGGTATCCTGACATTTATACTGTCCATACAATAAAAGTATCATCCCAGTTATGTCGTAAGGTGAGTGTCATAAATGTAAAGTGCAAAAAACAATAAAAAAGCTTTTTTTTTTCCCTATTACCGCACACCAAAATAAAAAAAGTTAACCAATTGGTTATATGTATACCAAAATGGTGTTCCTTAAAAACTACAATGACAAAAATAAACATTATCGTGAAGAAATTTTTTTTTTAAATCAAGGTAAATCTGCAAATTGAAAATAATCAAGATTTTTTTTTTTGTAAAATTGCCCTGCCCTAAGTCTAACTAATTATCTTCTGAAGTCATAACTAGATGAATAAGGTCGCCCGTGTGCAAAGTGTCACATGATCTGAGTATGAATATGCCTGTTCTGAAAGGCCCCAAGTCTACATGACTAAGCAAACAACATGAAGACCAAGGTGTGAAGAAGTACAGATCAGGACTGGGTTCTAAAAAAAACCCTTAGCACACCTACTGTCAGCTTGCCGCTTTACAGCTTACAGTAAATTGTACAGCGGCTGTGCTTGATATCGCGGCTCAGCCCCATTCACTTCAATGGGGCTGAGCTGCTCCTAGTCCAGGTGACCGATGAACACACAACCACACACAACCTAGGAAAAGCTGTGATAAGGCTGCAGTACATAAAGGAGCGCAGATGCCTTCTCCAACAGCTTATCGGAGGGAGTCCCAGTTGTCTTACCAATACTGATCAGAGGATAGATCAGATAAAAGTCTTAGAAAACCCATATTTATCCCATAAAAAATATAAACCCAACATGGCCACTGAACACAAACCCCTAAGCCCTTACTAGATGGCCTCTTTCACACTTGCGTTGTGAAGATCCGGCGTGCACTTCCGTCGCCGGAATGCACGCCGGATCCGGCACAGCGCAAGTGAACTGAAAGCATTTGAAGACTGATCAGTCTTCAAAATGCTTTCAGTGTTACTATGGCAGCCAGGACGCTACTAGCGTCCTGGTTGCCATAGTAGCAGTGGGGAGCGGCATACTTACATTCCGTGCGGCTCCCGGGGCGCTCCTGAATGACGTCAGAGCGCCCCGCGCGCATGGATCACGTGATCTATGCACTGGGGCGCCCTGACGTCATCCTGGAAGTATGCCGCTCCCCCTACTCTTTACTATGGCAACCAGGACTTTAGCGTCCTGGCTGCCATAGTAACCATTGACAAAAAGCTAAACGTCGGATCCGGCGATGCGCCGAAACGACGTTTTGCTTAAGGCCGGAAGACATCCTGATGCATCCTGAACGGATTTCTCTCCATTCAGGATGCATGGGGATAATCCTGACCAGTAGCTTTCCGTCCTAGAGACCCGAGGACAGATCTCTAGGACGGACAGCTAAAACGCTAGTGTGAAAGAGGCCTAACCCCAGTGCTCACTGGTTTTGTAGTAAAACATCCCATGAGGACTATGAGCTCTAAGCTAAGCACTCCCTAAGGCTGGTTTCACATCAGCGAGTGTCACGCTCCGGACTCGCAGCGCAGCTCCTGTCCTGAACTTCCAGCACTGCCGGGGTCGCATAGCATTATATTGATTTGTGATGCTATGTAACCCTTAGAGGTCTGGAATGTACTGGATAACACTGACATAATGCTATGCGACCCAGTCAGTGCTTGAAGTTCAGAACGGGAGCTGCACTGCAAATCCGGAGCGTGGTGTAAACCTGCCTAAGCCTACATGCACACAGCAGTTTTTTTTGCGGCCTCCATTCAGTTTTTTTTGCGGATCCGATGGTTTCCCATTCATTTCTATGGATCTGTAAAAAATGCGGATGCCTCTTCCGTTGCCTGTCCACGTCCGCCGCCCAAAAAATATGGCATGTTCTATTCTTGTCCGCAAAAAACGGTTTGCGGACCCATAGAAGTCAATGGGTCCGCAAAAAAATGTGGATGACCAACGGAATCCATCCGTTTGTCATCCACATCCGTTTTTTCTTGTGGATGGTTGCTTGGAAACCAGGGGCACTTGTACAGGTACTTTAAGAAACTGTTTCAAGCCTTCCTTTTTTTTGCGGATCCGCAAAAAAAGGAAGACACATGGAAACACAACCTACAAAATTTGTGGACACACGAAACGGATGTGGATGTGAAAAAAAAGGAAGACGAATCCGCGATTTGCGGACAGCAAAAAACAACTGTCGTGTGCATGTAGCCTTCAAAGAAATGGACACTTAGGCCTCATGCACACGGCCGTTGTTGTGGTCCGCGTCCGAGCCGCATATTTTGCAGGTCGGGCGCGGACCCATTTACTTCAATGGGGCCGCAAAAGATGCAGACAGCACTCCGTATGCTGTCCGCATCCCTTGCTCCGTTCCGTGCCCCCGCAAAAAAAATAGAACATGTCCTATTCTTATCCATTTTGCGGACAAGAATAGGCATTTCTATAATGGGCCGCGTTCCGTTCCGCAAATTGCAGAACGGAACACGGAACGCGGAGCAGCTTCCGTGTTTTGCGGACCGCAAAACACCAACGGTCGTGTGCATGTAGCCTTAAGGTGAAGGCACACGGTGCAGTTCTGACAACATGCATTCAGGATGCAGTTTTCAAGTTACCCAGTTTAGCAGCCTCGCTAAACCCTGGTGTTCTGCATAGTATTAATAATTATTATTAAATAATTAATTTAATTAATTTCAGCTAGCTAGAATTAAAAAAAAAAACTGCATCCTAAATGCATGTCTGAACTGTACTGTGTGCCAGCACCCTTCTGGTCAAAGGACTCTAGCCTCAAGGCTTGCATTAACAATCTGCTTAGGAACAGCAATTATGCGGATGCCTTCCTGCTGCGAGGGTAGGCAAATGTTCTAGTGAATGGGATGATAAATCGTACTCGTTACAGACAAATGCTGGACACAAATCTACTCCTTTCAGCCAAAAACTCCACTAAAGGAAGGCAATTTATCTTTTAAAAGAACATCATGAAATACAACCTCTAGTCAACCTTAAAATAGAAAAAAAAGAGGTGTCCTGGATTGGCCTAGGTCAGGTCAAATGGGGTATTTCCATCCCATAAAGTGATGGCATATAGCTAGGATATTTTAGAATTTTAAGATCAGTGGGGGTCTGACATCAAGGACCACCACTGATTCTGAGAATGAAGGTCTAGTGTGCTGGTTTAGAGCTCCGTCCCCTTCGTGTCCCATCTTTGTACACGTATATCACTGACCACACAGGTGCTATATGGATCCACCACATCCACACACCTTCAAATACGCCCCTCCGGGATTAGATGGAAAAACACACCAGATCACTCACTTTCTTGTAGTCCAAAGGAAATCTTTTATTTTAAAATCTCAATACAGTTCCTTTATACATGAGAACGCTGAAGCATCTAACCTCCTGGTATCTTGCTTAGTAACACGCCTAGCAAACAATAGTGATGAGCGGCATAGGCAATATTCGAATTCGCGATATTTCATGGATTTTTGGCCAAATAATTGCCATAAATTCGCAAATTTGAGAATTCGTGATCTCCAGTCATTACTTACTTGATTGCGAAAATCGGCAATTCAATATATTCGCGATCAACATTAAGGGGTAGGCAACTTTCCTATTGGTTGCTAGGGATGTTGCTAAGTGCCGATATTCACGATCAACACTATTCGCGAATATATAGAATATAGAATAGAATATATAGGACTATATTCTAAATATTTGCAAATTCTCGAAGTGGTGATATTTATGATTAAAATTCGCAATTCGAATATTCGCGCTCAACACTAGCAACCAATAGGAAAGTTGCCTACCCCTTAGTGTTGATCGAGAATATTCTAATTGCGAATTTTTATCGCGAATATATCACATTGCCGATTTTCGCAATCAAGTAAATAATGACTGGAGATGGCGAATTCTCGAATTTGTGGTGAATATTCGGCCCAAAATTCACAAAATATCGCGAATTCGAATATGCCTATGCCGTTCATCACTAGTGATCACATCACACATCTGACCAAATGGCCATAGGCCCCCACTCACCTAATGGTGGTCAAAAGTGTCTGCTTGGCCTTCAATGAAGTGGTAGGCATGGGCATACCATTTTTTTTTCTTCACTTTTATAGAAAAACACATTGCGGCAATAGTTGATGTATGCCACAGGATGCTATATAGTGGCACGGAGCAGAAATGTATGTTAAGGGATACTACGGAAGTAAACCATAGTGCAATATCAACAGAGCTTTTTCTTAGGCGCCATGCAAAATCTAGATCCCTTCCATGTGCACTTTTTACACACTGACTATTATAGCAATAGGGACCATGGAAGGGATCTAAATCTTTTGTGGAATGGCCACACGGATGCACATGGAAAGCAGATAGCACACAGATGAAAAATACGGTTGTGTGCATGAGGGCTAAATCTTATCCTGAACTAGTTTAATGTTAGACTTTTTATGTTGTCTAGAAATAGGACCACTTCGGTGCATGCAGCTAGTTTTTATCTTCTTTTCTGAAATATTCATTTTCCAGCCGCAATTATAGTGTGCCATTAATCATGATCCTCTATAATAATCCAGTTCTTTGAACCATTGTTCTGTAACTGCTGGCAATTTTCACTTAGAAGGGGTTTGATGGCGCGGATGTGGCATCTGCAAGGATTTCCGGAGATTCCAGAGGGGGAAAAAAAAAAAAAAGACTGATGTTGCAATCATTGAGGAAATACCGTACTAGTACTGACTGACACGTCTCTGAAATCCAATGGATCCAATCGGGCCCCAATGACTTTAAAGGGAATCGGTCACATGTACTTTGTTCCCCAAATGGACCACAATACTTGATGAAGCTCTAGATGCTGTCCCCATTGGTCCTTTACTTATGGTCTGTCCTTATTCATGTAAAAATACCTTCATCACATATGTAAATTAGCAGATTCAAGTCAAGGGTTGGATAGCTAGCCGCAGAAGTCAAGCTCACCACACCCCTAATCTGGCCTCTCTGGTTTGATTGACATCCCTGCGCAGTACAAAATCTCGCACATGCGCTGTAAACTTTTGAAGCCAGCACAAGTTCTCCAGAGTGTAGTGTACTACAGCCAGATGTTACATGCGGGTCAATCAGAAATTATAGTAGTAGAAATTTCTGTAGTAGCGTTTCCCCCAGAGACTTCCCCCATAAGGGGAAAAAAAAAGTTGTATGACTAAAAAATACTAAGGAAAAAAAGTAGTGCTTCAACACCCATGAAGTAAATCTCCACCGTTAACCTTCATGACTTTTTTGTCTGGCATGTATGGTCAGCCTAAAACAGTTGTCCAGGTTTGTTTAAATTTGCCACCCAGCCAGCATTACCTGTGAAGAAATCCATACTCACCCGTTTCCAGCTGTTCTGTGGCTCTCTTCACTGGACTTTCAGTCCCTGTCACGGGCACTGCTGAAGCCAATGATTGACCACAGCAGTGACATGTCCCCAAGTGACACATGACGCAGGAGTAATATGCTACTTGAGAACACGTCACTGCTGAGGCTAGTGAATGGCTGCAGCATGTGCAACCCCATCCATGCAGAAGTTGACAGACAGGCACCAAATGTTTAGTGAAGAGAGCCTGGGGGCCACAGAGCCAGAACGGAGAAGAGGGGAGCAGGTGAGTTTGGATTTAATGGAAAAAAAAAAAAAAACACACGTGGACAATCCCTTTAAAGTGTTATACCTATTTCAGAGACTCATGGCATATTGCTAGGGTATGCCATCAATGTCCAATAGGTGCTGTTCCCATCTCTGGGATACGCTCCAATCTCCAAAACAGGGCCTCCGAAGTGAAGTTGAGCACATGGAACATGTGTGGGATGCTCTCCATTCACTGCTATGGGGGTTCTGAAAAGAGCTCATGTACACATGTATGGACACCTCTCCACTCGCCACTACGGGACTGCTGAAAATAGCCAAGCAAGCAAGCCAACTACCATAGCTGTGGTCGGGGGGCGTTGCTCCTGCTTCTAGAGGCTCCGTTCTCCACCCTCAAAGTCTTGATTGACAGGGCCAGGCAGCGTTCGTATCCTCCTTCCAGCCCTGAGTATATGGTACATCTCGTGCCTGCACCGTGCAGTATTCCGTTCAGAAATTATTGTGCGGATTCATACGCATTAGACAATTTTTGGGGAGTAAAACTGCCTGCCTGATGGGTTGTCTACTATCTTGAGTCATTCTTCCCTCTTATGTGATTCCACCAATGCAGACTACGTTTCCTTTCATGCCTCTGGCTTTACAGAGAGAGACAAAACAGTCTTATCACACTATTCTGCTCTAAGTCCTAAGGGCACCATGGGAAAGATCAGTAACACAAAACTGATGTCCCCTAATTCACACTGCTGAGTTTCTGGGCATGTTATGCGATGCAGCTTCAGCCCGTCTCTCCTGCCTTCTGCTTGTGATAGGTTCAGCTCTTACAAGCAGGACACAAAAAAGATCAGTGTAAACCTATGTATCATAGAATACACTGGAGATTTGGCACATGGCACACACATACAGTACACACAGGTAGTGGGAGTCAGAGGAATTTTATGATTGCAGCTAATTATTGTATGGACTTGGCTACTATATACATAGGGCAGAAGTTATATCTTCAGCAGCACTCTAGTCTATACATGAAGGGACATACAGAGGAGCAAGGAGGGCAACACTAAGCAGGGAGGGAAGGTGTTTTCAGATGCAGTTCACAGGAAGTCAGCTCCACAGAAGAGCATGCTCTGGATTGGTGGCAAGACTGAAGGGGGAGTCACATGACGGAAAAGGTTTAAAACGTATGGGTGCAACTGAGCTGGGAACACATGATACTGCTAGAATACTGAAGGCGAGTTAGCATTATAAAATAATATGCCAAGGAGAGCTCCACATATTAGTCGACAGCGGTGTAGACAATAGCAAATCTACCATGCAGTAAAAAGACACACGTGACATGTAGAAACTTAACATACCCATTGAGACTGTGCCGCCTGGAACTCAATGCCAAAATAGTCCGTCTCCACCACATTGAGATGAGTGAACACTTGGCTCAGCAGGTCCTGGCCTGTGGTCTTTGGCTGCACAAGACAAGCAGAGGTTTGTTAGGAAGCCGAGTCCAAAAAACATGCATCAAATTATAATTAAAGTCTATTGTTAAAGCTCATTCCCTCCTAAAACGTAAAAAGTCACCTGTAATGGACGCCATTGTAGCACCTTAAGGGACTGTGACCTGGTTTATAAATGACAAACCTAATTTATGATATGACCAGTGTGACCAGTCCAGGAGACGCTGTAAAGTGGATTGGTTTAGGAAGTCATAGGAGCAAGAAAAATACACAATAAGGAAAAGGCTGAATAAAGAAAGTACAAACACTGCAGAAAATTTTCGTGAATTTTGCTTAAAGGTTAGTATAGGTGATACCTGTTAGGATCGATTCACACGTCCGCAAAACGGGTACGCATCCGTTCCGTAATTTTGCAGAACGGGTGCAGACTTATTCATTTTCAATGGGGCCGCAAATGATGCGGACAGCACACAGTGTACTGTCCACATCCGCACTTCTGGAAAAAATAGAACATGTCCTATTCTTGTCTGCAATTGCGGACAAGAATAGGCTTTTTCTGAGAGTGCCGGCCATGTGCATTCCATGTTTTGCGGATCCGAAATTTGTGGATCCGCAAAACACTTATGGACGTGTGAATGGACCCTTAGGCATCGTTCACATCACCGTTTAGCCTTTCCGTTCTCCTGCTCCATTTGGGAGCAGGAGAACGGAAAGGATGGATTCGGCACATAACTGAGCCGAACGGATCCTAAGGACCCCGTAGACTATAATGGGTTTCGTTAGGTTTCCGCTCAGAAGATGATTTTGGAGCGGACACAAAAGTGATGCATGCAGGACTTTTGTCTCCGCTTCAAAAATCTTCCTCTGGGGGGGGGGGGGGAGATGGCAGTGCATCTTATAAAGCGATGGTTGACTTTCTACGTGACACTGTATCTCTGGCCGCTAAGCTGCACAGCGCAGTCAGCGATACATCAGTTACAGTGCGGGGAGGGAGGAGGGGCTGGTGGAAAGTCTTTATTTTAATGAACATGTTCTTATATCTATTTTATTTCTCTGTTCTATGCAGCGCTATTAAGAAAATGACAAGTTTTGTACTTTGTACTTTTGCAGTAATGCAAATATGTATTTTATTTTGAAAACCGCTGTGCATTTCAGTTCTTGAGTTCAGCATAACTACATTTCACATTATCAGTCATCTGTGTGTGCTTTTACCTTAAAAATCCAAGCAGATAAACCTCTACCACAATTCCCTTAAAATATCGCATCGCATATCGTTATCACAATTTTTAGGGCCCTAATCGCAATCGCACAAAATTCCCATATCGTGCAGCTCTACTTAGGAGCTTCATGTACAAATCACTAGAATGGGGTCCTGAGTCCCCCTGTCCTGATGAGTCTGAATTAGGGCTGCACGGTGACAAACAGGCTAAATGCCAGGTATTTACAATGCACATGCATCATACTGCTCGTACAAGACATCCCCAGCCTTGGATAGACTTTGCTGCAGTGAGGGGCATCAATCAGGACAGGCAAGACTGGGAAAAGGCTGTAGATACTGGCCTCTTCCCTCTTGTCAACACCCAACAAACATTTTTATACTGATTTACACATGACGCTCTAGGGCTGGGTTGACAAGTGACTGAAAACCCAGCAGATTTCACAAATCTGCAGCATGTCAATCAATTCTTTGTGCCGTTCTTGTGCAAAAATGCACACAAACTTACAAGGAAGTCTATGTGAAATGTTTCTGTTAGACAGTCCACACCCGTGTGACCAACTGTCGTATACGATGGCTGCCCAGATCATCCATCCAGAACTTGGGGCAGTGTGTGTCGTTCCACAGAAAAACCAGGACTAAAGCGCTCACCATGAGGCCTCCTTACTCTAACCCGACTATTGTCAGATCCGAAATAGAACCTGGATTTGTTGCTAAAGACAATGAGGGAGATGTATCAAACCGGTGTACAGTAGAACTGGCTTAGTTGCAAAGGAGCTCTAAAAAATGAAAGGTGGAATCTGATTGGTTGCTATGGACAACTAAGCCAGTTCTACTTTACACCAGTTTGATAAGTCTCTCCCAATACGTTTCCAGTCTGTAGAAGGTTTCTCTTTCATGACACCACTGCAAATAAAAGTGACAGCTGCTGGCTGCCAATGGCAGGACATGTAATGGGCACCATGACACCAAATCTCCTTCTGCTAAGCTCCTGGAAATGGTCGGGGCAGAGTCCAGGATGTGTAATGAAGGTGCCACCGGAGTATGGATGGCGGACAATGAACTGTGGGATCTGCTCGTGTTTGTCAGTGGATCAAGTGATCCTTTCTACCGGTGGTCTGTAAGAGGCGCCCGAAGCCTGTTCGCTGTATGTGTGCCCTCATGTAACCACTGCTCCTAACAGTGAGGTCAGAATTCATAGAAATGACCATCCTGCTTCTCCACTCCAATGATGCCCCCCTCTGAAAGTCTGTCAACTGGGCAAAATCTCTTTGAGTGTGTCGTGGAGGCATGAGTGGCAGTCAACAATCACTCACCGAGAGGTACACTACCCCAAAGTACACTCTGAGAGCCTTTTTATATGACAGCCGGGGGACGCACTTTTACGCCCTCTTGTGGCAAGACCCAGTGCCACACCTGTAATCATTAAAATATCTGCCTGTCGAGTTTTGCAGCGATCCAACATCTGGGTGCATTCTTTTTTTTGTCAATGAGTGTACATTTAAACCACTACTCTTTTTATGCATTGGCGTCATGGGGGCGGTGCCAGTCAGTGATTGGCAGCCTTTCCTGTATGCTTAGGCTAGTTTCACACTGGCATAAGCAGATCCGGCAGGCTGTTTCAAAAAATGGTAGAGGTTATTTTCAGTAGCTGATTTGCAACAATGCTTGAGAAGTGCCATGTTACTCCTTAGAAGCAGAATTGATTATGGATTTCATAGACGTCAATGAGAAAGCAGAGAAACCTCAACCAAATACTCTTCTAATAAGGCCTCATGCACACGGTCTGCAAAACTGCGAATCCATAAAACATGGATACCGGCCCGTTGCATTCCACGGATCAGCATGTCCTGCCCTTTGTTAGAAATGCCTATAATTGCCCGCAAAACGTTACATTTTTTTGCGGGGACGCGGAACGGACTTACGAATACGGATAGCACACAGGTTTGTTGTCGGTTATCTTTTGCGGCCTCATAGAAATAAATGCAAAATATTTGATCGCCTGAATGGACCTCACTCTTTTAAAAACTCCTCTAAATCAACCTGATTTCAGCTACTATCTACTACTCAATGTGAATGTAGTCTAAGGCCTCTTTCAGACGGGCGTTGCGGGTGCACTCCGTCAAACAGTGCGGGTGCGTTGCGGGAATCGCCGCGATTTTTCCCTGCGAGTGCAAAGCGCTGTCATGCATTTTGCACGCGCGGGAGAAAAATCGGCACTTTTGGTACCCAGACCCGAACCTGCAATTCTTCACAGAAGTGCATGTTTGGGTCAGAAATTGTCCCGCTGGTATTATTTCACATTATAACATAGTTATAATGTGAAATAATACCCTAGGCCATCTTCCTAATGTTGAACCCGGTGCTGAATGGGTTAAAAATAATAAACTAATCATAAC
The DNA here is from genome assembly GCA_033119425.1 of Bufotes viridis. Classification (NCBI taxonomy): domain Eukaryota; kingdom Metazoa; phylum Chordata; class Amphibia; order Anura; family Bufonidae; genus Bufotes; species Bufotes viridis. The sequence goes on along the minus strand of CM065592.1, from coordinate 92,634,768 downwards.
TTACCTGGTCCCTTTGATCGCGAAGCCCGGCATCCTCTCCGTTAGCTTGCTACTAGGTAAAGGACCCGTGATGATGTCACAGCATCACATGGCCCAATCACATGCTCCATCACCATAGTGATGGAGCATGTGATTGGGCCATGTGATGTGACGTCATCACAGGTCCTTTAGATCATCGATGCTGCAGGGAAAGAGGACAGATCGTAACTACGCGATCAAGTGGCTAAGGTAAGTTAACTTTTATTATTTTTAACCCCTTCCTCATCATTTAACAATGCATTCTTTATTAAGAATGCTATTATTTCCCCTTATAACCATGTTATAAGGGGAAATAATAGAGATTGGGTCCCGTTGCTAAGCAACAATGCGGGAAAATCGCAACGCATCCGCACTTGGTTGCGGATGCTTGCGATTTTCCCGCAGCCCCATTCACTTCTATGGGGCCTGCGTTGCGTGAAAAACGCAGAATATAGATCATGCTGCGATTTTCACGCAACGCAGAAGTGATGCGTGAAAATCACCGCTCATGTGCACAGCCCCATAGAAATGAATGGGTCCGGATTCAGTGCGGGTGCAATGCGTCCTCCTCACGCATTGCACCCGCGCGGAAAACTCGCCCGTGTGAAAGGGGCCTAAATGGTTGTAACTGCAGAATATAAAAGAAAAAACATAAAAACACAAACTTCCACGATACCAGTGAATGTCTACAGTAGTCTGCCAATTATGGGTCACACTAAAAATAAAACCGAATGACTCTTTAGGGGGTAATTAAAGAACACACAGTTTTGGCTCCTTTAGACCTTCGGTAGCCAGAGGGACCTCAGAACATTTCGGAGGATTACACTGGACTAGGAGACAGAGCGCTCCGAGCATCTGGACACAATTCTCTCTGGAATTCAGAAAATTCCCCTCCAAATGGAAATAACAGAATCTGCCTGTGAGAGGCCAGAGAAATTCCACCGCATTAACCCCCTTCAGCCACTAACACCATCTGCCATCTGGGTGGACCAAAGCATGGCGGTCACCATAAATGCCATAACAGACACCGGGATTGATGACAAAGCCTGCAAGCAACTGATGAGGAGCAATGCACTTCAGCACTAGATTTCAGAATAATTACAGGAGTTATCCCATGATAAAGGATATTACAGTACATGACAATATCTTTCTAACAAAGCTAGAACCAGCCCTGTACCCCACATGGACCCAGAGGCCCCCCTTCTCTTAATTGCTCTGATGGATTTGCTTCAAGCTGGCAGCTCTGGGGGCATGTCCTTTCTGCTGAAGATATCTTCCTATCACATCTCAGATCGTGTGTCCTTTCTACAGCAACTCTCTTACTATCCCAGCTCAGGGGTGTGTGGCCTTTCTGCTGCAGATCTCTTCCTATCACATCTTAGGTGGTGTGTCCTTTCTGCTGCAGCTTTCTTACTATCACAGCTCAGGGGTGTGCCCTTTCTGCTGCATGCCTCTCCCTGTAACGGTCACGGCTTCTAACTGGTGCCTTGCAGCGCTGGGGTCCTAGGTTCGAATCCGACCAACATCTGCATGGAGTTTGTATGTTCTCCCCGTGTTTGCGTGGGTTTCCTCCGGGTTCTCCGGTTTCCTCCCACACTCCAAAGACATACTGATAGGGACCTTAGATTGTGAGTCCTATTGGGGACAGTTGGATGCTAATGTCTGTAAAGCGCTGCGGAGTATAGTACCGCTATATAAGTGCATAAAATAAATAAATAAGTGAAGATTTGGCTGGTGGCAGCTGAGGGATGGGAGAGGTCGCTGTTGATTCCTGTTTTTTTTTCAATCGGATGGAGTCGGGATTAGCCAATGCTGCACAGCAGAGGAGCTATGGTGCACAGAGGGGATAGGGCCGTCTCCTCCATGCACTTACACCTCTGCAAAGGTAGACCCGATTTTCTCCTTATGCACAGTTTTGGATCAGTGGTAACACGGAGAGTGTTCAATCCGTGTTTCCTCCCGTGACAGATCAGTTTTTTGCTGACCGTGTGCCATCCATTTTTCACTGACACTGAGCAGCTGGAGAAAAAAATTTGAACTATCTCTTTTTAATGATCCGTGAAACATGGATGCAACACAGATGGGATCCGGGAACACGGACAAGATAGGACATGCATCCGTGCAGAAAACACAGATCCACGGACCGTGCTAAAACACTGATGTGTGAATGAATAGGGACGTGTGCTGTCCGCGGAAAACACGTACAGCACACGTCCGGGAAACACTGACGTGTGAATGAGGCATAAAGCTAGATGCAGACGTCCGTTAAACCCAGATGTGAGCAGTCCGTGGTAATGCGGGCTGGATTTGCTCTTTACAGCCGGAGCGCACGGCGTCATTGGTTGCTATGACGCCGTGCGCTCCCTGCCGCCGCTGCACTACAGCAATACACTGGTATGATCTATACCAGTGTATTACTATCCTGCAGCGGCGGCAGGGAGCGCATCGTGCTCTCCGGCTGTAAAGAGCAAATCCAGCCCGCATTACCACGGACTGCTCACGTCCGGGTTTAACGGACCTGTGAAGCCAGCCTAATTGTTTAACTGATCATCTAATGAAAGCTATGCTTTTAAATCAGCAGAATCAGCCCTACCAGGTTTATGAGGGTTGATCCTGCTGACAATGGATAAGTCATCCATAGTTATATTCAGCAACCCCCCTTTTAAATAATTGTACAGCACAGTTCAGTGTGACGAGGAAAATCCTCATTATATACAACACCTTGGTCTTTACTTACAAAAGCCATATAACCAGCAGTGCGCTCTTTCCCAGTTCCCTAGACAACCTGGGACCCAGCTACCTATAGGAGTCCGTGATATGTGCATACCTGATGAATGATTACTGTAACTGTGAACAGCAGTCTACAGTATGCAGATGAGTACTGGCTGGCAAACACAAGAAGTCTGGAATTGCTTAGGCTTCTGTTTTCCATTTTCATAGGAGCAATTCTGTTAATGAAAACTTTCCTTTCCCCACAATCGTTTGCCGGAAGCGGAATATCCTACTGCAACCAGGAAGCATCCAACTGGAAGATCATTACCTGAAAAACGTTTCTGCGCAGCCCATAGGCTGAGGCTGCATCTAGACTTTTTTCACACCACAAAAAAAAGTTAAAAAACAAAAAAAACTCGCTGCGAAATCACTGTATTGTGCAGCTTGAAAATGCCGTTGTTTTCAAATCGCTGCAGCCAAGGGCGTATTGCTGGAGAGATTTAATTGCCAGAGATAAAATCGCTGCAGACAAGCGAGTAGTAGAGATTTTATCCAATCTCTTCATGTTGGGATTTTACAGTGATTTCCAAGTTTTCCAAACTTTTCGCTTCCATAGAGATAAATGGAAATCTCTTGCCAATAAAATGGCTATGAAATCGCTGCTTAACCCCTTGACAACCGCCCGTTGACTATATACATCTGAGCGGTCAGCATATATCTCTGCGTCCGTACAGAGACTGTACCTGTGGGAGCCTGCTATCAGTTACCATTGCCTACCCTATTTAAGTGGAGTGCGGTTACACTGCACCGTGGCTACGATCAAGAGCGATGCAGCCCCTTCAACCAGCTGATCAAATGGGGTGCTGGGAGTGGGACCCCCACCGATCTGATATTGATGACCTATCCTGATAACATCACATTGCGCAACCCCTTTAAAGGGATTTTCTGACTCTAAACTCTAGATAGGTCATCAGTACTTGGTTGGTGGCGGTCCGACACCTGGGACCCCCGCCGATCAGTTGCTTGAGAAGGCACCAGCGCTCCTGTACATTGTATAGCTGCTGTGCTTGAGATCACACTCAGCCCCACTCACTTCTATAGGGCTGAGCTGCAACTAGGCCACGTGATTGACGTATGGTGACGTCACTGGACTAGGATCTGGAGAAGGCTGCAGAGCTCGCAGGAGCGCCTCTGCCTTCTCAAACAGCTGATCGGTGGGGATCCCGGGTGTCGGACCCCCACCGATCAGATACTTGAGCGTAGGTCATCAGTAGGGATGAGCGAATCGACTTTGAACCGAACCCGAGTTCGGGAAATGGTTTTTTATAGTACAAATTAATTTACGAAGTTATTACGCAAAGTCTCGCGAGACTTCACGAAGTAATAGCTTCAGCTCATCGGAGCCAATACATTCTAATACTGTATGGAGCGCTCACTCCGTACACTATTCAAACTAAGTTTTATGCAAATTAACTTCGGATGCTTCATCCCTAGTCATCAGTAAAAAAAAAAAACACCCAAAAACCCCCTTTAATCTCTAGCGATTACATTACTCCAGCTACGCACTTGGCCTCAGCCATTTGGAAGCGATTTTCAAGCTACCTTTTTGTAGTGTGACAAAAAAAAAAAAAAAATCATCCCCAAAACCTAAAAGCACAGCCTTTCTCCCAGGACATGAACACATTCCCTCTCCCTCCCGCTATCTGGGTGTGTCCCATCAGCCTCCCTTTCCCCTCATGACTGGATGTGTCCAAGCAGGAAGCAATCAAGCAGCTATTGAAATCACGGCCATTTCCTGCTGCTGCCCCAGAGCACAGTTTACAAGTGCAATTTACCTCCTGGAAAAGGCACCGAATACGAGCCTTCTGAAGACACAATTTTACAGGTGGACCCACTAAGCCAGGGATGCACAATGACAATTTGTGTGGCCCCCCCCAAGCATCTGGTCATATGTTGTAGCCTGGGTGCTGCTCCTACAGTGCTTTGCAAAAGTATTCGCCCCCCTTTTTTCGTGTTTTGTTACATTACAGCCTTAAGTTCAATGATTTGTTAATCTGAATTTTATGTGATGGATCAGAACACAATAGTTGGTGACTAAGCATGCTGCGGATTTTGCTACGGCCAAAAAACGTCTCAGTACTTAACTGAAGACATCCTGATGCATCCTGAACAGATTTCTCTCCATTCAGAATGCATTAGGATAAATCCTGATCAGTATCTTTCCGTCCTAGAGCCCCGAGGACGGAACTCTAGGACGGAAAGGAAAAACGATAGTGTGAAAGAGGCCTAACTAAACACTGCTAATGCTATAAGCAATGCGCCGCACAGACAGAGGGAGAGCCCGGCGGCCACGGCGCACGTGAGTATAATGCTGCTCACTAACTGACCATGGCAGCCAGGACTTCAGTAGCGTCCTGGCTGCCATGGTAACCGATCGGAGCCCCAGCATTACACTGCTGGAACTCCGATCACTGCCACTGCACCACCAATGATGGGGGGGGGGGACGGGGAGGGCGCGCTGCCACCAATGATTTATACTGGGGAGGGAGGAGGGGTTGAGGGCGCACTGCACCACCAATGATGGGGGGGACGGGGAGGGCGCGCTGCCACCAATGATGGGGGGGACGGGGAGGGCGCGCTGCCACCAATGATTTATACTGGGGAGGGAGGAGGGGTTGAGGGCGCACTGCGCCACCAATGCAAATTGAAACATTCCCGGCACCCGGCCTCTGAAAGGGCTGCAATCCGCGCAATTAACCCCTCAACCTGAGGGGTTAATTGCACGTATCTCAGCCCTTTCAGAGGTCGGGTGCTGGGAATGTGAATCACAGGGCACAGAATAGAGCCACCACACAGAGGTCCCGCCCCCATGCCAATCAGCTGGGACACGCTGCAGTCTCCGAGCGCCGCTGCACTGCCTTCCGGTATCGGCAGAAGTATCGGGGACATTTGCACGAGTACAAGTACCGTATTTTTCGCCCTATAAGACGCACCGGCCTATAAGACGCACCTGGGTTTTTGAGGAGAAAAATAAGAAAAAAAATATTTTTAACCAAAAGGTGTGCTTTTGAAGTAATGGTGGTCTGTGCATGACAGTATTATGGGGGGGATCTGTGGATGGCACTGTTATGTGGGGGAGATGTGGATGGCACTGTTATGTGGGGGAGATGTGGATGGCACTGTTATGGGGGATCTGTGGATGACACTGTGATGGGGGATCTGTGGATGACACTGTGATGGGGGATCTGTGGATGGCACTGTGATGGGGGATCTGTGGATAGCACTGTGATGGGGGATCTGTGGATAGCACTGTGATGGGGGATCTGTGGATAGCACTGTGATGGGGGCATTTATGAATGACACTGTAATGGATTGGATCTGTGGATGACACATATATAGCATCTTATGCTATATGTGTCATCCACAGATCACCCAATACAGTGTCATTTATAAATGCCCCCATCAAATGCTATCCACAGATCTAGCCCATAGTGACTGCTTAGGGGCGGAGCCTGGCAACACATGGCGGGCGGCCCGCCGCTAACAACTTGACTGCTTTGATAACACTTATAATCTTTAATCATGTCCCCTTATTCCCTATAATGCCAGTACAGTAGCGCTCTGCTAACCTGCTATACAGATCCTCTAGCAGGCAGAGCGGTGCGGCGGCAGGCTGCTGTGTAATGTCCTCACTGGCGTCATCTGCCTGCTCCTCCTGCTTCATTCATAAAGTGAAAGGAGCAGGCAGATGGCGTCAGTGAGGACGTTACACACCAGCCTGCCGCCGCACCGCTCTGCCTGCTAGAGGATCTGTATAGCAGGTTAGCAGAGCGCTACTGTACTGGCATTATAGGGAATAAGGGGACATGACTAAAGATTAAAAATGTTATGAAACCATTCACGCTGTTAGCGGCGGGCCGCCCGCCGCGTGTTGCCAGGCTCCGCCCCCTCCTCCTTCCATGCTGATACATCGCATGCTGTGCGATGTATCAGCTTTAACTATAGGAAAATGGTAGCATTCGCCATATAAGACGCACTGCCATTTTCCCCCCACTTTTGGGGGAAAAAAAGTGCGTCTTATATGGCGAAAAATACGGTACTCGGTAAATGTCCGGTATCGGGACATCCCTAGTTGTGAGTTTGCGAAAAGGCATGTGGGAGACTCCCAAAATGAATGGAGGAAGGTGCTCTGGTCTGATGAGAATAAAATTTAACTTTTTGGCCATCAAAGAAAACGCTATGTCTGGCGCAAACCCAACACATCACATCACCCAAAGAACACCATCCCCACAGTGAAACATGGTGGTGGCAGCATCATGCTGGGGGGATGGGACTGGGAAACTGGTCAGAGTTGAGGGGAAAGATGGATGGTGCTCATACAGGGATATTCTTGAGCAAAACCTGTACCACTTTGTGTGATTTGAGGCTAGGACGGAGGTTCACCTTCCAGCAGGACAATGACCCCAAACACACGGCTAAAACAACACTTGAGTGGTTTAAGGGGAAACATGTAAATATGTTGGAATGGCCTAGTCAAAGCCCAGATCTCAATCCAATAGAAAATCTGTGGTCAGATTTGCTTCACAATAAAAAAAAAAAAAGAAAAAAAGTTGTCAGCATGTTCTGTCAATTAAATGATGCAAATCCTCAAACAATCAATGTTAATTCCAGGTTGTGAGGCACCAAAACACAAAAAAAGTCAAGGGGGTGAATACTTTTGCAAGGCACTGTATGTATTTTCCATGTTGGGGAGAAGTGGCACGTAGATGTGCTTGACTGAGATGTGAACATGGCCTTATCTGGAGAACGGAGGTACCCTTCTCATCCATTCACTTTCGATACTGGAAGAGACCATGCATGCATCGAGCTCTTGCATTTAGAATGATTTTTAGCAATTGTGGGTTGTGCGAGTTTTACCACAATGAAGACATCACACATATTCATGGTCAGGAGACCCCTGTTCCTCCGATATATGGGGATCCCAGTGCCACTTCTCTCCAACATGGAAAATCATAGGTCCATTAACTGCACAGATACCAATAGAATGCCCCTTTGGCATCCGCTGTTTTTGTATATGTTGCCTATACCCATGCAGTGACATGATAGAGCTTTCCAACAGATGCATATATTGCTCACTCCTGGGGACCTTTTCTGCAGACCCTCCGGCGTGGCCAGACCCGCGTTGGCCATCGTACTTACCTGATCCCTGCCACTGGGTTCTGGCTCCATGGCTTACCCTTGGGGTCTCCCCGAGTCAAAACCCAAATTGATATGGGTTACATGGTAGCTGCAGCCAATGACTGCAACCGTGATAATGTGACATATGGATGACAGGTCACCGCGTGGCTGGTCTTTGGCTGCAGTGGCCACGTCACCCACTTCAAACCAGATGTTGACAGAGGGGGAGCTGAGACTAGCGGCGCCCAAGGGGAAGCGATGGAGCCAAATCTCAGCGGTGGGGATCAGGTAAATATGATTGCCACCACGGGTCTGGTCACGTTGGGGAGTCTGCAGAAAACGTCCCCAGGGGTGAATGACCCTTTTAGAGCTGCATTGTCAGGAGTCCTCTCCATGATGTTAGTGTGGCACTGCAGTCCAGTTGTGTACGGTATTGCAGTGTAACTGTGGGCGCTGACAGCAGGGGAACAGGGAGGATGGGAGAAGTAGGAAAATGTTTAAAAAAATGGCGATTCCCTTTAACATAACAAAATGTAAAAATCCCTCGTAGAGTGCGATGCTGGCACAAGTCTATTGTGGGCAGGGCAGCCTCTGTACTCCATGCCTCAAGTCTTTCCTCCTAACCCTATGTGGGTGTTCGTTGCCTCCCTTCTGACTCATGCAACAGGCAGGGACAGATCAGTCAAGAGCACGGCTATTATACTAAGCCTTAGTGAATTCACAGGCACGGCAATAAGGAAAGCAAGGAAAAGGGGCCTGGCCTCTCTCCTGGGACAGGGGTTACAGCATAACATTTCTGCTGTTATACAAGTATTTAACGCCAGGTATCCGAGGCCAAGAAATATTTCTACATACTGTAATAATAGGTATTCCGGTACAGAGCAGGGAACCTACAGAAACTTATAGCCCTGGTATTCACCTAGACATGTGCAAAATTACAGCTATGTGAATGCAGCCTAACTTTAAATAAAAGGGGTTATCCAGTCTATTACAATTTGCCTTCAACTAGTCCATTAATATTAGATCAGTGGAGAACAGACTCTGAGCACCCTGCCGGTCAGCAGTTTGAAGGGGCCACAGCGCCGTGGCCTCGTTGTTGCTTACATTGGTCAGGACACTGTTCACACTATAGTAGCAGCGGTGCAGGGAATTCCACATTTGAACCATTTAAGGGAGCCTAAATATACCCATACAACTTCAACAGCTGTCAGCCAAACACGAATTTGGCCATCTCTCTCTCCAAACTCCCTCTATTTGTTTTCAGCGGGGAGAGAGGATAGACTATCAATATCGAAATCTTGGACAACCCTTTAAAGATTACTCCCATCTTGTAAAGATGGGATATGCCATCACTGTATGATTGGTTGGGGTTTGACCTTCAGGCCAACCATCTATCTTGATTCAGCAGTGCAGCCCCTGCAACGTATTTTCCTTCAGAGCAGAACTCCTAGTGACCCAGCTGTGCAGGCAACTGCAGCCGGCCCTATTAACCAGAGGCTTAATTCACATGACAATATCCTCTCAGAAATATCAGGGGCAGATCAGTAGTTTTTTAGTTTTAGGAGAGATTTTTAGTGAGGTTTTTTCAGGTTATCCATTGACTTCTATGGAAACCACCAAAGAAAGGGTGCGACATGGCAGAGTTTTTTTTTTTTTTACACTAAAGTATTGTGGGGAGTCGCTCTGGTAGACAGCGGTGCGGGTGCAGTTTAGAGGCAAAACAAGGAGTCCAGATTGTGCATCAAACAGTGTTTTATTCACACTTGCACACCAGAAATGAAAACAGTCTCTTGGTGACAGTTCACACACAACAGAAATCATGTGGCAAAACCAAAAACAGGCCAACACAGGGTCCAGTCACTTTGGGTGGTTTAGGTGCGGGTTCACACCTAGCAGTCGGTTCAGCCGCAGGCGATTCCTCCTTCAGGTTGCAGGGAAACACCACCTTGCTGAGCTCCGTCCTCCAGCACAGAGAACTCCTCAGCCCTGTTTGCAGGCTCCAGGATAATCACACCAGACAGCTGATGGCTGTGTTTTATACCAGCTCAAAACTCGGACTGGACCGTGGGGAGCAGCCACCCACCCTACTCTTTAGCTGCTCCCAGTAAGAGCCGGCCCGGATCGGCTTTGCAGCCATGCTATTTAAAAGAGTCAAACAGCACTAGCTGCTGCAGACAAAAACCCGGCTCTCACCTCACCGAGACCAGCAACCTCGGTGACACGTACCTGCCATCGCATATGACACCTTGCACCTTACCACAGTATATAGGGGCAGATTTATCAAAACTGGTGTAAAGGAAAACTAGTTTAGTTGCCCATAGCAACCAATCTGATTTCACATTTCATTTTCCAAAGGAACTCTGAAAAATGAAAGGTGGAATCTGATTGGTTGCTATGGACAGCTAAGCCAGTTTTCCTTTGCACCAGTTTTGATAAATCTCCAAGGTTTTGGTTTATTTTATTTTTTATGTGGAATACGCCAGTTTTCTGGGTCTAAATAAGTGGCATATTTTAGCTATCTGAACACAGCCTGGATGTAAAGTACCATATTTATCACTCCATAAGATGCACTTTCTTCCCCCAAAAGCGGGGGAGCGGATACTAATGACCACTTCTATTATGAAAGCGGTCATTAGTATGCAGGAGCAGTGAGTGTAGCTCTGCGTTGGCTGTACTCACCTCTCCCTGGTTATCTTCCGGGGGCTGCACTGCATCTGTCGTGACGCTGTACTGTGCAACGTCAGATCACAGAGCAGAACTAGGCCGACAGAAGACCCAGGAGCCGTGAGGGTCAGGGTCGTCTGGAGCAGGAGAGGCAAGTTAATTTATTTTTTTATCTGATGAGGCTTGGGGGTTTGATAAAGATGTCTGATGGGGCTTAGGGGTCTGATGACAAATATTTTTTCTTATTTTCTTCCTCTATATCCTAGGTGCGTCTTATGGTCCAGTGTCTAATATGGTAGTTGTGCCTCTACAGTGTGAGGTGGGGGCAACGGCACAGAATCAGTGCTGCACCCCCATCCGTTTTATTTATGTTTTTTTTTACTAAAATAGTTGCAATTACCTTAATAAATGATCCCCATTAGGTTTTAATGTGAGCAGACCTTTCTTTTCTACAGACATTCATTGCTTAATCAAGAGTTCCATTACTAAAATTTGGCAGTGTGCCGATACCAGGACATCTCTTGAGAATAATGATCATGTTCTTGTCAAGATGCAGGATGTTCAGTCTCATTAGTTTCTGTGATTATACAAGGATGTCCTGAGGACAGGTAACTTCAGGTACAGGTTTATACAGCACCCGCATGAACAAGTACCACCCAGTAAAGAAGCTCCTTATGAAGTACCAGCACAGGCACAGTCAAGTGCAATACAAAATCTCAAGATACTTGAGCCTCCAGGAGTATATTCACAAGGCGCATTCAAACTGCAGCTTATTGTCGCAATTATGTCGAAATTGCAGGCGGATGCTGCAGGTCCGCAGCCATTTTATAGTAATGATCGCAATAAATCCCTAATTGGTTGCACTGTGAGAACACATCTTAAAGAAGACCTGTCACCACAAATCTGCAGGCAGCATGTTATAGAGCAGAAGGAGCTGAGTAGATTGGTGTATAGTTTTATGGGAAAGGATTCAGTAAAAATGTAATTTACACATTTATATCTCTGCTCCGATTTCAGTATTAATGGTGGAGGTGTTATCAGTGGCTGACCGCTATCTCTGTTTACATACTTAGGGCTCATGTACACGACCATATGTATTTTGCAGTCCGCAAAAAAATACGGATGATGTCTGTGTGCATTCTGTATTTTGAGGAATGGAACAGCTGACGCCTAACAGAACAGGACTATCCTTGTCCGTAATAGGATATGTTCTATTTTTTTGTGGAACGGAAATACAGACATACGAAAACTGAATGCACGCGGAGTAGCTTCCGTTTTTTGCAGATGCATCAAAATGAATGCTTCCGCATACGGTCCGCAAAAAAATAAATAACGGACACGGAAAGAAAATACGTTTATTTGCACAAGCCCCAACACAGAGAATGCTATCAATCACTGATGACACCTCCCCCTACAGCTATCTCTGTATACACACTGAGGCTTCTTGTACACGGCCGGTGTGTGCCTATGACCGAATTGCAGCCCGCAAACTGCAGGTCCGCAATACACGGGCACCGGCCAGTGTGCACTCCGCATCACGGATATGGACCCATTCACTTGAATGGGTCCGCAATCAGGGAGATGCGGAACAGAAGCACGGATCAGAGTGCTTCCGCGGTGTTTCTGTCCGGGCATCCGCACTACAAAAAAATGAAAACTTGCTCCCAGCCACCGCACGGAACGGAAGCACAATGGCCGTGTGCAAGAGGCCTTACACAGAGAATGCTACCAATCACTGATAACAACTCTCCCATGTACAGTTATCAATGACTGACAGCTATCTCTATATACACACTTACATGGCGAATGCCATCACTGATAACACCTCCCCGTGTACAGTTATCAGTGACTGAAAGCTATCCCTGTATACTTACTTACACAGAGAATGCTATCAATCACTGATAACACCTCCCCTGTGTACAGTTATCAGTGACTGATCGCTATCTCTGTATACACACTTACATGGCGAATGCTATCAATCATTGATAACACCTCCCCCGAGTACAATTATCAGTGATTGACAGCTATCTCTGTACATACACTTACATGGCCAATGCTATCAATCACTGATAACACCTCCCCTGTGTACAGCTATCAGTGACTGACAGCTATCTATGTATATACACTTACACAGAGAATGCTATCAATCACTGATAACACCTCCCCTGTGTACAGCTATCAGTGACTGACAGCTATCTATGTATATACACTTACACAGAGAATGCTATCAATCATTGATAACACCTCCCTGTGTACAGCTATCAGTGACTAACAGCTATCTCTGTACACACACTTACACAGAGAATGCTATCAATCACTGATCACCTCCTGTGTACAGCTATCAGTGACTGATCGCTACCTCTGTATACACCTTACACAGAGAATGCTATCAATCACTGATAACACCTCCCCTGTGTACAGCTATCAGTGACTGACAGCTATCTATGTATATACACTTACACAGAGAATGCTATCAATCATTGATAACACCTCCCTGTGTACAGCTATCAGTGACTGACATCTATCTATGTATATACACTTACACAGAGAATGCTATCAATCATTGATAACACCTCCCTGTGTACAGCTATCAGTGACTAACAGCTATCTCTGTATACACACTTACACAGAGAATGCTATCAATTACTGATAACACCTCCCTGTGTACAGCTATCAGTGACTGATCGCTACCTCTGTATACACACTTACACAGAGAATGCTATCAATCACTGATAACACCTCCCCTGTGTACAGCTATCAGTGACTGACAGCTATCTATGTATACACACTTACACAGAGAATGCTATCAACCACTGATAACACCTCCCTGTGTACAACTATCAGTGGCTGACAGCTAACTCTGTATACACACTTACACAGAGAATGCAATCAATCACTGATAACACCTCCCCGTGTACAGCTATCAGTGACTGACAGCTATCTATGTATATACACTTACACAGAGAATGCTATCAATCACTGATAACACCTCTCCGTGTACAGCTATCAGTGACTGACAGCTATCTCTGTATACACACTTACACAGAGAATACTATCAATCACTGATAACACCTCCCTGTGTACAGCTATCAGTGACTAACAGCTATCTATGTATATACACTTACACAGAGAATGCTATCAATTACTGATAACACCTCCCTGTGTACAGCTATCAGTGACTGATCGCTACCTCTGTATACACACTTACACAGAGAATGCTATCACTGATAAAACCTTCCCAAAGAACAATGAAATCAGAGCGAGCTGAAATATAAATGTATCAATTACAAGTTTTGCTGAATCTTTTCTCATAAAACTATACATCAGTCTGCTCAGCTCCTCCTGCCCTATAACATGCTGCCGGACTGGCCATAGACCCCACAGGGAAATTTCCTCGTAGGCTGATGCCCAAGGCCTCCAGCCAGGTACATACAGACCTGATGCTCTCACCATTAATTAACGTAGGAGCATCAGGCACTTATGCACCTGACCAGTGATTGCAGGTGCCTGAATTAAATTGTATTTCCGTTCTCAGGACGATGACAGTGTGCTGTGGTGCGGGCGGCAGCATTTCGTGCTGCACTGTGGTTTTTAGTTTTGCAAAGGCAGTCTATTGTGCTTCTCTGTGGTATTTGGTTTTGCAGAGGCATTCTATTGTGCTGCACAGCGTTTTTTGGTTTTGCAGAGGCAGTCTATTGTGCTCCTCTGTGGTATTTGGTTTTGCAGAGGCAGTCTATTGTTCTTCTCTGTGGTATTTGGTTTTGCAGAGGCAGTCTATTGTTCTTCCCTGTGGTATTTGGTTTTGTAGAGGCAGTCTTTTGTTTTTCCCTGTGGTATTTGGTTTTGCAGAGGCAGTGTATTCTGCTCCTCTGTGGTATTTGGTTTTGCAGAGGCAGTGTATTCTGCTCCTCTGTGGTATTTGGTTTTGCAGAGGCAGTCTATTGTGCTTCTCCGTGGTATTTGGTTTTGCGGAGGCAGTCTATTGTGCTTCTCCGTGGTATTTGGTTTTGCAGAGGCAGTCTATTGTGCTTCTCTGTGGTATTTGGTTTTGCAGAGGCAGTCTATTGTGCTTCTCCGTGGCATTTGGTTTTGCAGAGGCAGTGTATTGTGCTTCTCTGTGGTATTTGGTTTTGCGGAGGCAGTGTATTGTGCTTCTCTGTGGCATTTGGTTTTGCGGAGGCAGTCTATTCTTCTTCTCTGTGGTATTTGGTTTTGCAGAGGCAGTGTATTCTGCTCCTCTGTGGTATTTGGTTTTGCAGAGGCAGTCTATTGTGCTTCTCTGTGGTATTTGGTTTTGCGGAGGCAGTCTATTGTGCTTCTCTGTGGTATTTGGTTTTGCGGAGGCAGTCTATTGTGCTTCTCCGTGGTATTTGGTTTTGCAGAGGCAGTCTATTGTGCTTCTCTGTGGTATTTGGTTTTGCAGAGGCAGTCTATTGTGCTTCTCTGTGGTATTTGGTTTTGCGGAGGCAGTCTATTGTGCTTCTCTGTGGTATTTGGTTTTGCGGAGGCAGTCTATTGTGCTTCTCCGTGGTATTTGGTTTTGCAGAGGCAGTCTATTGTGCTTCTCCGTGGTATTTGGTTTTGCGGAGGCAGTCTATTGTTCTTCTCTGTGGTATTTGGTTTTGCGGAGGCAGTCTATTGTTCTTCTCTGTGGTATTTGGTTTTGCAGAGGCAGTCTATTGTTCTTCTCTGTGGTATTTGGTTTTTCAGAGGCAGTCTATTGTTCTTCTCTGTGGTATTTGGTTTTGCAGAGGCAGTCTATTGTTCTTCTCTGTGGTATTTGGTTTTGCAGAGGCAGTCTATTGTTCTTCTCTGTGGTATTTGGTTTTGCAGAGGCAGTCTATTGTGCTTCTCTGTGGTATTTGGTTTTGCAGAGGCAGTCTATTGTGCTTCTCTGTGGTATTTGGTTCTGTTGATGTGGTATTTTCTTCTACATTACAGTATCGCTGGCCTGCCTCCTTGTGTTGCTCTACCTAAAACATGGGGCTACTTTTAGTATTCTTTCCAGGGCCACTTTAAAGGGAATCTGTCATCAGTTTTCTGCTGCCCTCACTTTTAAATCCTAGCAGCTCCAGCACATGCCAATGAGTCCCCATATTCATGAGCTCACGGCTCTCCCCGCCCACCTGCCCGATTGACAGTTTATTTTCCATATGAATCAGTAGCAGGTGGGCGGGGAAAGCCAGGAGCTCATGAATATGGGGACTCATTGGCATGCGCTGGAGCTGTTTAGTACAAGATTTTAGCAAAATGGCTGGGTCAAAGAATGAAAGTGACGCAGCATTTGACTAAGGGGATCTGTCACTAGTTTATTTAGCCCTTAGTTAGGACACCATAAACCTGGTGACAGATTCCCTTTAAGTTCCCAGTCCGCCCCTGCCTGCAGACTGCACCTTATAGTGATAAGGTTCCCTTTAAAGAGCATCTGTCAGCACGAGGAACCCTATTTACCAGGCATACTGCATGGTAAGCTTAAGCCTGCTGATTAAAATGTCATCTGTCTTGAGAAAATCTGTTGGCGAGAAAAAATACTTTATTCTTTATCCAAATGAGAGCCTTCCGTGATGACCATGTGACAGCTGAGGAGCACAGAGGGGCTAGACCCCGCAAATCGGTGCACTGAAGCCCTTATATGCGTTAAAGTCAAAGCATTTTTTTCCCTCTGTACTGTGACAACCCATTTTCACAAGATAGGCATAATTTTAAACAGAGATTATCCTGTTGACAGGTGCCCTTTAAAAGGGCTTTCTGGTCCATTTATATTGATGGCCTATCCTCAGTATAGGCCATCAATATCCGACTGGGAACGCTCAGACACCCTGCACCAGGTCAATCAGCTGCTCTGGAAGTCACTGAATGGGAGCAGTGCTGCTGCCAGCCCCATCCACTATACACATTGGGAGTCATTTCCGAATATTTTTACGCCAGTTTTTGGCGTAAATATGATTGAGAGACGCCTTTTAACGACTGTTTAAATGCCACTTTGATGATAATTTCTCACACAGGCCTTTTTAAGCCATGCTTGCCACTTGGAGTGGGGGGGGGGGGGGCAGGCAAATTTACCATCTTTTATATCTGGTGTAAAAGAGGAATAAAAAGTACTCTAGGCAGCACTCTATAATGTGATGGAAAAATTAATCCAGCCAACAAAGGAAGCAATATGGACAATTACAATACATTAGTAGGTGCCTCATTGAGACAACCCCTTTAACGAGCAATTTCTATAACAAACATTATAGGGCCCCGGCTACCAGTTTTATGCTTCTATTGAAGAGCATCATAAATTGGTGCCACGACCCTGATGAAAATGCTGGGTCACTGCATGTCCTGCCTGTATATATCTTCTTAGGGCTCATTCACGTGACTGTTTGGGTCTGCATACGAGCAGCATTTTTTGCGGCTCAGTTGCGGACCCATTCACTTCAATTTGCCCCGGAGAAAAAAAAATGTCCGTTTTGCGGACAAGAATAGGCATTTCGATCATGGGCGGCCCATTCCATAAATTGCGGAACGCACATGGCTGGCATCCGTGTTTTGCGGACCGCAAAACATGGCGTGGTCGTGTAAATGAGTCCTTGTAGGGGTGAGGACACCTGAAGGCACCTGAAGCCGGGGATCTTGCTGAAATCTGCCAGAGAAAGAACACGGGCTGATTTTTCTCTGCGGCCTCACAGTGGCTTGCTGCTTTCAACCATTGTAATGTTTTCTCCTCGGCACATGGAAGACATTTGTAAGATCTCATCCACTTTACATGTAGTCCAAATGGTGCTGATTTCCTGCACAAAATTATACTGCACAGAATCCGCAGTGGTTTTACACGGAGGCTATGACTGGCTCTAAAATCGTGGGGTCTAATGAAGCCTTTACTGTGCCGGAAATGGGAGGCCCGAGCACGTCCATTGACGAGGGATTTGTACACAGGCAGAGGTAAAGAGAGCAAAGCTTGTTAGGAGAGCTTATCCCGAGTCCATCTGCTTCCCATTGAAAACTAAGCTGGCCCGAAGATAGCAGATGCTCGCCGTCATTACATGCAATCCAGCACAGGATTACAGGGGAGACCCGACCGTGCCTTCCCTACCAGCCAGTCATTTACATGCCAGCCGCAGCCATCCAACTAATATGCCAACCGAGATTGCCCTTCTCATTACATTCATCTTATGCCTCTAACATGCATAGTGGCACTGGATACTCAGACATACAAGCATCTTCTAAGAAGGATTAAGGCACACAGCGTATTTTTGGTGTGGATCCCATACAGGAACCCACATGAATGGGGTGCAGAAAACCTCACTCAGTCACAACGTGGAAAACATTGCTTGGCTTTGCTCTGGTCTAGATTTGGCTCCACTCCATTGCAAAAGGTGATATCTGCTGTACATCTCACGGATAAATCAGTGTGTAAATAAAAAACTCAAATAAAATCAGCAAATACCATAAAACATCCCTACCTCTTCAATCCTCAGCTGACCAGAGATGAGTGGTGATGCCAGCAGGGTATGGCATGTGCCCCAGAGGGCAGCCACCAGAGCATCTAGGCTGGATCCCAGGGTTGAATAGGTTATTTCTTTCATTTATATACATTTACATCTTGTACTGTGTTTTTTTTTTCTTTTTTTTTACTCTTGGATATCTACTTTATAACATCAATCAGGCTATTAAATAAAGGCCAGTGGCTTATGGTCCAAAATAATAAAAATGCCCGTAATTCCCCAGCTTTCCATGGAGCACTACTGGTGTCTGCATCACAGGACTGTGCTACACACAACCTTCTGCTTCACTAAATTAGAAAAAAATAAATCTAATATAAGGAGCATATAGAGCAATGACCAACCTTATCACAGCACAGAGACCCCTGAAGAATGGTTTCACTCTTGGGGAACCCGAACACCATTCCAGCTTCAGAGAAGGGTCTCTGCCACCACTTTAAGTTCTGCAGCCTCTTCACTGTATACCAGGCACAGTGGAGTACATTGTATAATCTGGTACTTGTTATTGCAGCTACATCTCATTCACTTCAAGGCCGACTGGGCTGCAGAAAGGGCAAGTAACCAATCGATGTGACATGACAGGCCAAGGCCGCAGCACTTGCCCAAGCACCGTGGCCCCATCCAACAACTACCCAGCGTGCCTACACCAATCAGATATTAATAAACTATTTTGAGAATAGTTTATCAATATAGCTCATAAAGGGGGTGTCCAGGATTCACTTTAATTTTTTATTTTAAAGGCGCTGTGCAAACTTTTGGAAGCCCACGAACTCCAAAAAGGGGGTCTCCTTCCCCTGATCTGATGGAGGGGTGGTCTCACCGAAAATTAATGGAGCTTTAGGGCACTTGCCTCACCTGCTGGTATATTAGATTCAGACAATGGGACCTCTTTTTGGGGATCGTGGGATTCCCAGTGGCCAGATACCCAGCAATGAGCAGTTATCCCCTATCCTGTAAATAGGGATAACTTCTAAAGTTGGCATAACCCCTGTAAACCACACCACCACCAAATCTGTTAAAGGAAACATACTCACCTGCTCCCCGACTCCACCACTGCCTCCGGTGCTCACAGGAATACTTCCAGAATGGACAGGGTCACATGCACCTACACAGCCAATAACTGGCACAGCTGTGACGTATTTTCAAGTGGCACATCACTGCGGTTTCATCGGGTTTGGGAGACACGTCACCACTGTGGCTAGTCCTGGCATGTAACCCTCTGTCTATTCTGAGAGTTTACATGCAGAGACCAAGTGCAGTGAAGACAGCAGCGGACCCAGGGGGCTGGAACCGAGTGGCGGGGAGCAGGTAGGTGTGCTTCTCTTCACCGGTCTGGCGGGGAATTAAAAGCAGAAGGGAATATGGGACAACCCGTTTAACATTTGCCAAATCGAAACTTGCTGGATTGCGTACAAGACTGCTGTTTATGGATTAAAGGGGCATTTCTATTTTAGGCATCATGGAATATGCTGTGGATGTGCCATAAACGCACATTCACATGTGAATGCACCTTTGCTGTTCAACCAAGAAGATAATTGTTTAACCAGGGTGCTCGTTCCTTCAGGTGTGACATGAGATATCAGCGAGCAGGGCGTGAGTGCTAAAGACCGCAATGAACTCTAGGCTGTACTCAAGCACGTGAGCAGATTCCTTGGCTCTGAGGAACCTGCCTTCTTCTGAGGAATCAGTCTGGGGCTGCTCGGCGACTTTCGCCATGACATAAGTGTATATTGCAACATGATAGAAGTGAATTGGGTTGCATTGTGACTCTTAAGATGGTGCGACCCTACAGATTTCATGCCACTGTTGGGACGTGGAATCTTGCTAGTTGTAACGTGACCCCATTCACTTTCCTTATGCTATGATGTACAGTGGCATAGTAAAGCTGGGATCTTTTACCCAAATTCGGGACACTTTAGCAGGCTTAGAAGCCAGCTTCGCAACTAAGGATACTTTCACACTTGCAATGTGAGAATCCAGCAGGTAGTTCCATCGCCGGAACTACCCGCTGGATCCGTCATACGGCATGACAACTGAAAGCATTTGGAGACGGATCCGTCTCACAAATGCATTGCAAGGGCTGATCCATCTCTCCGTTTCCAAACAGAGAGACGGATCAGTCTTAATTTTTTTCCACAGTTTTAAAGGTCTGCGCAGACCGGAAGGACGGATCCGTCTTGATTTTTTCCCCAGTTTTAAAGGTCTGCGCATGCGCAGACCGGAAGGTTTGATCCGTCGTTGCGGTATTTGTAGTGCCGAATACTCCACTAATACAAGTTCGATGGGAATTAATGCCGGATCCGGCTTTCCGTCATGCAGCGGTATTTTCCCCGTCTAAAAAATGTTTACATACTGAACCGAAGACTTCCTGATGCATACTGAACGGATTTCTCTCCATTCAGAATGCATTAGGATAATACTGATCAGTTTTTTTCCAGCATAGAGCCCTGACGACGGAACTCTATGCCGGAAAAGAATAACGCAAGTTTGAAAGGACCCTAAGACAGAAATGAACAATTACTATAAATCTATGCACAGAGAAATAATGAAGCTATAAATAATTTACTTATAGTCGGTCTTAAAGCGGACCTGTCACCACTCCTGACATGTCTATTTTAGTAGCCAATTGCCTTCCCTATGAAAAAACTCTGAAGCATCTATTCTTATGACTATGATGTGCCATTCCTGTATTATTCCTTCTAGAAGTTATGAATTATTAGCAGTTTGCAGTGAAAGTCCAGATAGGTGTTACCATTAGGGAGAGGGGGGTGTCCCTGCACAGTCTGACACTATCCAATCAATGCTGCCAGTGTCAGACTGTGCAGGTACACACCCCCAACGGGTAACACCCATCTGGACATTCAATGCAAATTGCTAGTAATTCATTCATAGCTTCTAGTAGAAATAATAAAGGAATGGCACAACATAGCCATAAGAATAGATGCCTCAGAATTGTTATTACATGGTGAATGCAAGACAAGTCAGAAAAGGTGACAGGTCCTCTTTAAAACACATTGCTAAAAGCGCCTCTGCTCTGAAATATTACAGAAAAAGCACCCACAAAGGGATGAAATACCACAGAACAAAAATGCAGCCATTACTCACCGGATAAACGCTCCGCTGTAAAGTCTTAAGGTACCCATACTCCTACAACAGTTGTTGGCCAGACACTCAGCTGACCCCCCCCCATTCCTCCATACACGTGCACACTGTTATATGGTCAGTATGCCACTCTATGGGTCTCTTCTCGGGGTCCTATTAGCCTCTGTTCACATTCCATTTAGAGTCTACGAGGATAAGTCAAGAGGATCTGACAGAAAACTGCGAAAAATTACACAGCATAGCCATACGTCACCCATAGTCTCCCACGTACGTAGCGGTGTCTCTCTGCATAGGAAATGGCAGTACACTACAAATAAAGGCACTCCCGGTGCAGCTCAGAGGAGACCTGGCTGTGCTGCGATACCGACCTTGGATGAAGTTCTGGACCCTAAAGAACCTTTAGTCTAGTGACAAAATCACATACAGCGCTGATCTATTTGATGAAAATATCAAGCCAGAGGACGTGCAGAATGTTAATTACTTGATATACCTAATTGTGTAATTAACCTGGATGACTAACACTCCGCATAAAGAAACAACGCATGATCACGTACCATCGGTCAGAGCACATGGACACCCGCGAGAGTATGACAGAATACAGACTGTCGAAATACATACCCCGACTTCGACAGGGAGCACAGTGCCATCCAGAAGAAGTACAGAGGAGCATAAATCCAGATTTTTGGCCTTGGTGGGTGAAGAGGGGAGAGCCGTGCTGAGGGTCTGTCCTGGCTCTAGTGTACTAATTCCAGTGGTTCTCTGGGTGCCTAGACGGGTGCCGGGGGTCTGCACCACACGGTACGTGCCTTCTATTTCTCCCATTGTGGCCACAGCTCCTGAAATATGTAAAAAGCAAAGAATTATTAGAATAGAAGGTAAAATAAAGCCAGTAGGAAGTGAATTAGCCCCTGTTCCGCTCTCCACCATTATGAGGGATTATTCCTATCCAGGCACCCTCACTTATTGAGAATGTTCAGCTGTGTCCCTCACGTTACTTGTCCCTCAGCACTTTCTGGCACTGCAGGCCCCATAGATGCCTGGTTCTTCAAAAAAATCTATTAAAAAAATGCGTATTGCATGTATAGGGGTCTCCCAGCTTCAGGGGTCAGGGAAGATAAGGACTGGGCAGTTGATTTTAACATGCATGATCCTTTTGTTCTCAAGGGACATAACGTGCACACTTGGCCGGTCTGAGAGTACATGTGTATAGAGCAGGGATCAGCAATCTTTGGCACTCCAGCTGTTGTGCAACTACTACTCCCACCATGCTCCATTCACTTCTGTGGGAGATCAGAGAACAGCCAAGTGTGCTTGTTGGGAGTTGTAGTTTCACAACAGCTGGAGTGCTGGAGGTTGCTGATCCTTGGCATAGAGCAGGGGTACTGAACTGCCAGACCGCGGTCTGAATCCAGACAGTGGTTGCCAGCTGTGCGAACCCCTGCATGTCACTCATTCAACTCAATCTGCTTCGTTAGGACACAGATCCACTTGAATAGAATGGTGAAGCAGGGAGCAGTCAGCTCCCGAAATCACCATTCTGTGCTGCCAGCAGTCCAGTGCATGCTGACATCATCACGCCTGCTGCACTCAGACAGAAGAGCACAGAGCGGAGCGGCTCTGTTTGTCGGAGGAACGTGGGATAGGTGAGTTTTTACACCAGAGGCACCGCATAACCCTGTAGGGGCCAGTAACTGTGTGCGGTGGCCACTAAAGGTGAATAAATTGTGTGGGGGGCACCTAAAAGGGTGTCTAAAGGTAAATAACTCTGTTGGGGTCTACTAAAAGAGGCAATAACAGTGTTTGCAGGGGCACAAAAGGGGAATAACTGTGTGTGGGAACATCTAAGTTGGCATTACTGGGTGGGGGACGACCCAAGGTGACTGAGAGAGGGCACTAAAGGGAGCATAACTGTGTGTGGGGGGACAGAACATCTGGACAGATCATCAGCATCTGATCGGCAGGGGTCTGACACCCGAGACCCCGGTCGATCAGCTATTTGAGAAGGCAGTGGCGCTCTAGGAGCGCCGCGGCCTTCTTACCGTTTACCGCCATCCCAGTGACATCACGACTTGTATCAACTGGCCTGGGCAGGGCTAATCTCCATTGAAGTGAACAGAGTTTAGCCGCACCCAGGCCAGTTGATACAAGTCGTGACGTCACTGGGCGGCAGTAAACAGTGAGAAGGCCGCGGCGCTCCTGGAGAGCCGCTACCTTCTCAAACAGCTGATCGGCGGGGGTCCCGGGTGTCGGACCCCTGCCGATCAGATGCTGATGATCTATCCAGAGGAACAAAGTGCAGAACCCCTTTAAGGGGACATCATACTGTGTGGGGAACATATGAGGGGCATCACTTTCTGAGGGGACAGGGCCTCATTCTGTGCGCGGGGCCCCTAACAGATCACACTTAGGGGTATCATACTTGGTGGGGCACTAAAGGTCTAAGGGGCATCATTATTGTTAGGGGGCTCTGAAAGGACATTCTTACCGTTTGGTCGGCAGAAAGGAGATTAGGTGGCTTACTGTAAAAAAAAAAAAAAAAAAAAAATGTATGCAGTGCTTGACGCCACTGGTCCCTGCTTAAATTTTTTTTTTGCAGCTCGGACCTTTGACCTACAGCAGAATCAGGTATGTGGACCTTTACAAAAAGTAGTTGAGTGCCCCTGGTCTAGAGGATCAGAGGATAAAGCAGTCACTTGCAGGAACATTCAAACGACACCTATTTAAAAGGTAAAAGGCAAGCCATACACTTTACATCCTCCGGTGAGTGCTTGCTCAGCTGTTTCCCCAGCCCCCAAGTGTGAATGTGTCCTGTATGGGAGGCAGCAGCTGTCAGACACCTCTGGAAGCAGATTCATCTCCCTCAAGGATGAGAGGATTGGATATAGCGAAATCCAAGATGACCAACTCTTCTGCAACAGGGGAGAGTCCACCCCATACACATCAGATGGCTGGACGACGCTCATCTGATGTCCACTCCAGTTTATCAATTCTCCTAAGCCATACTCCTAGAGGTCCAATGGGCTGAGATTTATGGTCGGGTGCTCACAGTAGAGAGCTGCTCTGGCTGTAACTCTCTCTGACATGGAGGAAGCGCTGTATAGACCAACCCGTCGCTCAGATTAAAACATCCGGCGCTTGGGGGAGCAGCCAATAGCAGGCCGCGACAGTGACCAGCCTCAAGAGAGATGCAGCGGCGGCCGTGAAGGGATCGGGAGCGACGCAGGTGCCAAGGAGGAGGCAAGGATAATCCATACAAGGGGCCCGGGAGTTCGGGGGGATCTTGCAGATATCTAATAACCTCTTTAACCACTTCAGCCCCCCTAGCTTAAACCCCCTTAATGACCAGGCCACTTTTTACAATTCTGCACTACGCTACTTTCACCGTTTATTGCTCCGTCATACAACTTACCACCCAAATGAATTTTACCTCCTTTTCTTCTCACTAATAGAGCTTTCATTTGGTGGTATTTCATTGCTGCTGACATTTTTACTTTTTTTGCTATTAATCAAAAATTACCGAAATTTTTGCAAAAAAATTACATTTTTCACTTTCTGTTGTAAATTTTTTTTAAAAAAACTACATTTCTATATAAATTTTTCTCTAAATTTATTGTTCTACATGTCTTTGATAAAAAAAAGTCCAATAAGTGTATATTTATTGGTTTGGGTAAAAGTTATAGCGTTTACAAACTATGGTGCAAAAAGTGAATTTCAGCATTTTGAAGCAGCTCTGACTTTCTGAGCCGTCATGTTTCTTCAGGTGCTAGAATGTCAGGATAGTATAAATATCCCCAAATGACACCATTTTAGAAAGAAGACACCCCAAAGTATTCGCGGAGTGGCATGGTGAGTTCATGTATCATTTCATTTTTTTCACAAGTTAGCGGAAAATGACACTTTCTGAGAAAAAAAAAAAAGTTTCAATTTCTGCTAACTTCTGGCAAAAAAAAGAAATCTCAGACGGACTCACTATGCCCTCAGTGAATACCTCGGGGTGTCTACTTTCCGAAATGGGGTCATTTGTGGGGTGTGTTTACTGTTCTGGCATTTTGGGCGGGCTAAATTGTGAGCCACCATGTAAACCTAAAGGTACTCGTTGAATTTGGGCCCTTTGCGCACTCAGGCTGCAAAAGTGTCACTTATGTGGTATCGCCGTACTCAGGAGAAGTAGGGCAATGTGTTTTGGGGTGTATTTTTACATATACCCATGTTGGGTGAGAGAAATATCTCTGTAAATTGTCAACTTTGTATAAAAATTTTAAAAGTTGTCGTTTACAGAGATATTTTTCACACACAGTATAGGTATATATAAAAATACACCCCAAAACACATTGCTCTACTTCTCCTGAGTACGGCGATACCACATGTGTGCCACTTTTTGCAGCCTGGGTGCGCAAAGGGCCCTAAAACCAATGAGTACCTTTAGGATTTCACAGGGCATTTTTACGCATTTGGATTCCAGACTTCTTCTCACGCTTTAGGGGCCCCTAAAATGCCAGGACAGTATAAATACTCCACATGTGACCCCATTTTGGAAAGAAGACACCCCAAGGTATTCCGTGAGGGGTATGGTGAGTTCATGTAAAATTTTATTTTTGTCACAAGTTAGTGGAATATGAGACTTGTAAAAACAAAATAAAAAAATAAAAATATATCAATTTCCGCTAACTTGTGCCAAAAATAAAAATTCTGTGAACTCGCCATGCCCCTCACGGAATACCTTGGGGTGTCTTCTTCCAAAATGGGGTCACATGTGGGGTATTTATACTGCCCTGGCATTTTAGGGGCCCCAAAGCGTGAGAACCAAATGCGTAAAATGGCCTCAGAAATCTAAAGGTACTCATTGAGTCTTTGAGCCTCTGACTGCAAAAGTGTCACCATGGTCATGCCGCACTAGGAGAAGGTCAGCTTGGGGTGCATTTACATATACCCATGCTGCGTGTGAGAAATATCGCTGTAAATCCACAACTTTTACATTTTTTTATTCAAAGTTGTCAATTTACAGAGATATTTCTTTCACCCAACATGGGTATATGTAAAAATACACCCCAAAACACATTGCCCGACTTCTCCTGAGTACGGCGATGCCACATGTGTGACACTTTTTTGCAGCCAAGATGCGCAAAGGGGTCCTAAATCCAATGAGTACCTTTAGGAGGGCATTTTTACGCAATTTTCTTCTCACGCTTAGGGGCCCCTAAAATGCCAGGGCAGTATAAATACCCCACAAGTGACCCCATTGTGGAAAGAAGACACCTCAAGGTATTCTGTGAGGGGCATGGCGAGTTCACAGAAGATTAAAATTTTGGCACAAGTTAGCTGAAATTGTTTTTTTTTTTTTTTTACAGTCTCATATTCCACTAACTTGTGAGTGTCTGTGTGGTGATTTGGTGCACTTATAAAAGTTTCCTTTGGTGGTCCCAAGCAAAAGGGACCACCAAAGGAACGATCAGCAAGCATATCAGACGCTGTTAACAAAACAGCGTCTGATATGCCATTTTTAACTTCTACAGCCTGCCAGCGCACGATCAGCGCTGGCAGGCTGTAGTTTACCTTGTCCCCGAAGTGATCGCGTTCACAGGAAATCTCGCCTCTCGCGAGATGACGCGCCCGCGCGTCAAAGAGGAATAGACCGACCGCCTGCAGGACGCAATCCTGCGTTAGGCGGTCGGTAAGCGGTTAAAGAACCAGGCCAGGAAGTAGAATACATGGAGGGACTACAAAAATGATATCCAGAAAACCATCGGACCAATTATCGTTAACAAATAAAAAAGAATATTCCCATATAGACTGGTAATATGTAAGACAAAATTCTGATTGTCTTGTCCCTTAAAAAGGTTTAAAATTTCTGCAGCGTGCCCTAAAATATGCGTGATTGTTCCTGTAGCAGATGAGTTTCTGTTCTTTCTCCCTCCTGATACTAGGGCCGGTACTGGATGGGGAAGCTACTCGCTCTCAACAAGGGGAACATTTTTGCAGACAATTATGCAAGCGGCTGAATAAAACTACTGAAACCATGGTTTGTTACATGGGAAGAATACCAGCACAATAAACCTATTGCTTTACCTGTCTATACAGACAGACGGCCCGAAAACAGGAACTCTGATCTTACTGGCTGAGAAGTGACAAAACCAGTTCAACTAAAACAACTTGTTCTAAATCCAAGGAAAACGAGAGAAAATCAGGAGTGGGAGGCGAAAAGGAGAGGAAAGTGTGGCCAATATCACACTAGGCGCTATTCACATCACGGCTTCTGTTCATAACAGAAACCACTACACGGCTCCAGGACTTTCACGCCACAGTGCCAATCTTGTCCCAAATCTGACAGAATGGCCAGCACAGACCCCCACACATCGAACATTGGTGGTCTATCTAAAATGACTACACGGTTATACATGCGGACAATAGATCTAGGTATTATTCAGGAGTACAGCGGCACTATACATGAAAAATTGAAGCTCTTTGCGCACATTTTTGATCAAATGTATGTCGGGCCCATCTACCAACAGATAGGTATCTAACACTAACAGAACTGCCTCTCCTGGGCCTAACCTAAACCTACAATTAGAGATGAGCGAAGTGAGCTTCGGATGCTTAATCCGAAGTCGCTTCGTTCAAAACTTCGGAATAATACTGTGCGGAGATCCGACTCCGTACAGTATTAAAATGTATGGGCTCCGATGAGCCGAAATAAGTTATTCACAAAATCGTGCATTACTTTGTTGAATACGTTCGGTAGTTGATTTTTAAAGTGGAAAACTACTTTAAAACTTGAAATTTAACTCAGCTTCGGTTCCGACTAGTACCAGTAGATGTTTATACTCTGCTCAGAAGCCCTGGGTAGATGGACGGGGAGTGTTCAATCTAAAGGAGGGACATTGTATGCTTAGGTTAGGCACAGAAAAAGGCAGTTCTGTTAGTGTTAGGTACCCATCTGCAGAAGCCACCTTGACGTTGGTAGATGGGCCCAACAAACGTTTGACCAAAAATGTGTGCAAAGAGCTTCCATTTTTCACGTATAGTAGGTATAGTTATCGCTGTAATCCAGAATAATCCCTAGTTCTTTTGTTTGCATGTGTAACAGTGTGCTGCCATACACATTTTGTTTGCTGTCTGCATGTTAGCTTTATGTCTTGCACTAAAGGACCAACCAATAATGCTCGACTCCAAGCTTGGCTGCAAGGTGCAGTCTTATCCCATGTCCACAGAATGATGACTCATGCACGCTGCCATAGGTATTTTGCGGTCCGCAAATCGCAGATCCCCAAGACACAGACCCCGGCTGAGTGCATGCCACCATTTTTTTTTTTACTCCTACAGAAATGTCCTATCCTTGTCTGCAAAACGGAACGGACATGTTCTATTTTTTTGCGGGGCCACTGAACGGACTTACCGATGCGGACAGCACACGGATGTGCTTTCCACATCTTTTGCCGCCCCAATGAAGTGAATGGGTCTGCGACCCTCTAGTTTCGTTTGTTAAAATTACAACTGGATCAGAGAACCGCGTTACCGGCTGATTCCCGATCCGGCTGCTCTTGTGGTGGCACGGCAGCTGGAGATGTTTGCTTCCATTGCTTCACGCGCTGCTGATAGTTTAGCTTATTAGTTGGGTGGTATGTGTGTGGTGTACATATGGTGTATTTATGTATGTGTATGTACCATGTATATGGTGCATTTATGTGTGCTGCATATATATGGTGTATGTGTATGTAAACATGTGTCATAACGCCGTGTGTCTGCCATTGAGTAGGGAACCTATTGTTAAAACCAAAACTATAGCCGTGTGCATGAGCCCTAGGTATGCGAATGGTTTGAGTCTGAGCACTGTGACCCCCACTGATTACGAGGACTTAGGTACTACGCCATTATTTCTGTATGGCACTGACTTCAATTAAGTGCTAGACTTGATAGGCTTCTTTCACACCTGCAGCAAGGTGTTCCGGCTGCCAGACAATGCCAGGAATTTTCTGCATATTTGTCGGGTAGCAGCCATATTTCTGCTGGACCTCATTATAATCAATGGGGTCCAGAGGGAAGGCAGTAGTATCCAGGGATACCGGATCTGGAGAACCCCAGCAGCCTGTTCTCTACCAGCACAGTCTGCCGGAGTTCTCTGCCACAAGTGTGAAACACTGGCAGCCCATCCGACAGGTGTCACCAGCACCCGCTTCAGAGAGGGAAGATGGCACCTGTACATTGCTGGAGCATGTATGCTTTACAAATAGGCTTGATGGGGCATGGTTGCACCAGCAGAAGATACTAGTGGAGATTTATCTACCCCATACGCCAGTTTTTGGGCGTAAAAAAAGGTAAAACCCCAAAAGGCAGGGCTGCGGAGTCAGTAGATAAATGCTCCGACTCAGACTCCTCAGTTTTTGGTACTTCCGACTCCGACTCCTCTGTATTTAATATGCGAATGTATTTTATACATTCCTTGAAGGAAAGAAAGGCAACATACATGTCATTACCACAGAACTACTGGCACTACTGGTAGGAACCCTACAGTCTACTGTATTGACCAGATTTAGGCCTCTTTCACACTTGCGTTCTGAGGATCCGGCAGGCACTTCCGTCCCGCCAGATCCGTCAGAACGCAAGTCGTCTGAAAGCATTAGAAGACTGATCAGGATCCTAGGTATGCTTTGAGGTTACTATGGCAGCCAGGACGCTATTAAAGTCCTGGTTGCCATAGTAGGAGCGGGGAGCGGTATACTTACAGTCCGTGGGGCTCCCGGGACGCTCCTGAATGACGTCAGAGCGCCCCATGCGCATGGATCACGTGATCCATGCGTGTGGGGCGCCCTGACGTCACTCTGGAGCGCCCCGGGAGCCACACGGATGTTAAGTATACTGCTACCCCGCTCCCCACTACACTTTACCATGGTAACCATTGAGAAAAAGCTAAACGTCGGATCCGGCGATGTGCCGAAATGACGTTTAGCTTAATGCCGGATCCGGATTAATACTCTTCAATGGGCATTAATTGGGCATTAATTCCGGATCCGGCATTACGGCATGTCGTCCGGATTTTTGGACGGAGACAAATCCGCAGCATGCTACAGTTTTGTCAACGTCCAAAAAACGTTCACATACTGAATGGAAGACATCCTGATGCATCCTGAACGGAATGCTCTCCATTCAGAATGCATTGGGATAATCCTGATCAGCATCTTTCCGTCCTAGAGCCCCGAAGACGAAACTCTAGGACGGAAAGGAAAAACGCAGATGTGAAAGTTTTTTTATCAAGTGGCTGGATAGTAGCAGCAGGCATAAACATCAGGAAGGGGAACTTTACCAGTTCAAGTATGCAAACCACATTATTTGGTTGTTTTAGAACAAAAACAAAGCTTATCCATATGAGCCAAAAACAAAATCTGCAGTGGGAGGATCCAGGAAGGGGCATTTATTTTAAAAAATGATTTCCCTAGTAGAATCCCATGGTCATGTTTAAAGTTTAAGCTAAGGGCTCTTTAACACTGGCATTTTTGTTTTCCGGCATAGAGATCCGTCGTCGGGGCTCTATGCCGGAAAAATCTTGATCAGTTTTATCTCCATGCATTCTGAATGGAGAGAAATCCGTTCAGGATGTCTTCAGTTCAGGACTGGAACGTTGTTTGGCCGGAGATAATACCGCAGCATGCTGGGCCTTTTGCTGCGGCCAAAAATCCTGAACACTTGCCGCAAGGCCGGATCCGGAATTTTTGCCCGTTGAAAGGCATTAATCCGGACCCTGCCTTCAGCTAAACGTGGTTTCGGCGCATCGCCGGATCCGACATTTAGCTTTTTCTGAATAGGTTACTATGACGTCAGGGCGCCCCACGCGCATGGATCACGTGATCCATGCACATGGGGCATTCTGACGTCATTCTGGAGCGCCCCGGGAGCCACACGGACTGTAAGTATACCGCTCCACCACTCCCCACTACTACTGTGGCAACCAGGACTTTAATAGCGTCCTGGCTGCCATAGTAACACTGAAAGCATTTTGAAGACTGATCAGGATCCTGATCAGTCTTCTAATGCTTTCAGGCGACTTGCGTTCTGACGGATCCGGCGGGACGGAAGTGCCCGCCTGATCCTCAGAACACAAGTGTGAAAGAGGCCTAACAATCTGAGTTTGTAAGTTTAGCTGAATGACAGCAGTTTTTCAAATGGTTTACAGCTTCAGTCTTGAACTATTGACTCTCCATTCCCTTCACTTATAGTGTCTCTTAAGTGTCTCTAGTCCTGCAAAAAATGTATTTACTTAATCATTTATCAGTGAGAGGCTAGGTTAACCATAGGGGTTGCGTTCCCTGTAACAGCGGAACACAACACAATGGAAGGTATAAGTATTGCCGGTGTAACGTTACGTTACATTTCCCTACTTCGCAAGATTTCCCTACCGGTCGCACTTGATATGACGTGAGAAGGCGTTCCCGGGTTGTGACGATCTGCGCATGCGCAAAATGACAGTTTAGGGAAAATCTCAGCGGAGTTCAGCTACACACCGGGACACTGCGTATGCACCGGAGAGCCTAAGTAGGGAAATATTACAGCCCAGTGCGCAAGCGCCGAGGGGAGATCTGATGGCCATTTTTTCTGTTAAATAAATAAATATTTATATTTATTATATTTTAGAAAAAAATGGCCATCAGATCACCCCTCGGCGCTTGCGCACTGGGCTGTAATATTTCCCTACTTAGGCTCTCCGGCGCATCAGTGTCCCGGTGTGCAGCTGAACTCGCTGAGATTTTCCCTAAACTGTCATTTTGCGCATGCGCAGATCGTCACAACCCGGGAACGCCTTCTCACGTCATTTCCGGTGCGACCGGTAGGGAAATCTCATGAAGTAGGGATATGTAACGTTACACCGCTCCTTAACTGTGCGTTGCGTGCCATATAGTGAAGCATATCAAAAACATGCTTCTTCACGGTCACTCAACGTGTTTGTTTTGCGGTAACGTGACGCACTGCATGTATTGGCCTTTACTCTTACAGTAGAGAAGAAATTAATTATAACTTTTTGTGAATTGGGACATTTAAACTTGCTTTTTTAATTTTTATTCCAATTTAAATTTAGTAGGAGTCGGTTCATTTTTGCCAACTTACTCCAGGTACCCAAAATTGCCTCCGACTCCTCGACTCCGACTACACAGCCCTGCCAGAAAGTCCCAAAATGTTGTTGCAGTTGGTGTTTTTACAGCGTCCTCGCCACCTTCTGAAAAGGAGGTACAGCAATGGTAGGGCCATCGGCTCATGAACATTTATTATCATGAAATCGGCACCGGCTACGAGCCGGCATAGATTTTAACCAGAGGCATGGGGGCACATTTACTCAGGGACTTGTGACACTTTTAGACGTAAAAAGTGTCACAAGTCCTCTTTTCTGTCCGGCCGTGTGCCACAATTCTTTTGTTATGCGCTTTGTACTCCAGTTAGGCAAGACAGGGGCGGGGGCATATCGGGGGCGTCCCAGCCCCGGCAAATTTACTCCCCGGAAGTACGGGGACTGGCGTACTTTCTACTCCAGGCACACGGACTGCCACAGATGCGCCTAATTTATGACGAGGTGCACGCCTCGCCAAAAATTAGACGGATCTTACGGCAGCACAGAGGGGGAAGCTTAAGCCAGTCTTCGTAAATGTGCCCCATGGACCACTGGAGGAGGTTTAATTTCTGAGAAGATGTGCGCCTCGTCATCAATTAAATGCATCCTCCGGCAGTGCAGGCGGGATGGATATAAGACGGACATAGCACATGCCGGTGTTGAAAAATCTTTGCATGAGGGTTCAACGTAGATGTCTTTCTTCAGAGATTTTCTATGTACATATATAATTCAAAGCCAGGTGTCACGCAGTACGGCTTTACTACACTGGTCAGAGGGATCAGCAAAGGGCCCCTTCACATGTGGCAGATTTGGCTGCAGAAAATTTCACTCATTTCATAATTCACTCAAATGGGGTTTGCCGAAATCCAAGTTACCCCCAAAAAAAAAAAAAAACATTCAGATGAATGGAACTCATTTTCAGTCTCAGAAATTTTGCCACGGTGAAGAGCGACACCAGTCCCTCGGCCTCCCCAACGGCACACAGTGCAAAAACCACATGCGCCTTTACCGCAATTTCACAGCAAGCACAAGTCGTACTCATTAAACCCACAAAACTGCAGCAAATCATAGCAAAATACAAAGCACCACCTTCACCATGGCAATACACACTTAAAATATTTTTTTTAAATGCACTGGCAGAAAATCTCTGGAATATTCTCACAATAGTCTTATCTGTACGCCAATTGTTTGATTTACGCCACATGCACACAGCGCAGAAAATCCGCAGTGTGTACTGTACCGAGATAAGTAGAGGAGATTCTGAAAATCCCATGTACATGGTGGGGAACCGTGTGTGCAGATTTTCAGTGCAATGCGGCAGGTGAAATCGGGGGCAAATCTGTGCCAAAATCCGCAACAAAATGCGCAAGCAACCTATGCAGATTCTGGTGCAGAACACAGCAAAATCTGATAAACTACACTGCTGTGTGCATGTATCCTTCATATTGGTGTAATACACTGAACCGTGCACTATGTGTGAGTGCTGCTATGCTGGGTGAGGTAGGCATGTGGTGCCCTACACCCCACATCCTTGCCTAGACATGCCCTTAAAATTTACTGCAAATTCAGTTAAAGCTACGTTCACATAGGCGTTGTTCTGTCCAATTCTAGGAACAGAAAAAAAGAAAAAAGAGCACGACAGAAAGCAGTGGTAACAAGTTTATCTAAAGCTCAGCACCAATCCACTTTATAAAGCTTGGATTTTACTAGAAAAATCAGATAAAAACAATGTTCACGGGCATGAAACAATCCGTCATGGCAGCATGAAGAAAAAGCATGACTATCTGGTTGACGCGTTTCAGAACATAACCTGTTTCTTACTCATAACCAGAGAGTATACACAGGTCAGTAAATGCTCTATACAAAGAGATATACATTGAGAAGTATCTGGTTGCTTATACTGCCCTCTGTGCACTGGACTGCATATACCGCACGAGGGGTCTTGCAATTAAAGGGCATGGGCATCTGTGTTGGTCCCATGTTCATATGTGCCCGCATTGCTGAGAAAAATAATTCTGGAGTCCTCTCCTGCATGACGTACACCAGATGGATCCGTTTTGCAGCCCATAGACTTCTATTACGACGGAAAGGCATTCAGTCATAGAATTGCGTCATGGTCCGTGGTAACGCAATCCATAACGCAATTCACTAAATACCACAGAAAGAACCGCAAACGAATTTCAAAATATGAAATTCGCTCATCTCTAGTTAGTAAATCAGAAACACTATTTTTTGGGGAGATTCTAAGCAGATTTTAGTAAAGTTTTCATGCAGTTTTTTTTTTTAATCAGGAATAGATTCAAAACGAATGTGAAATATACAGGGAGGAATTCTACTCCTCTGCTTCCTACTTGACGACTTCTGGCTAGGGCTCAAAAAACTGCTTAGAAAACTGCAGTGTTTTCTCAAAAAATGGTGACCCCACCCTTTTTACTCTAGTTTTATCTATAGTTTCTGAAGTAGATGTAACAGAGTTTTTTTCCCACGAAGAAGTATGACTTACGTAAGGCAGAAGACAACAACCCAGGACACGCAGGGAGCCAGAAGTGGCGCTCACACAGTCCCCAGGCAATACTGCTGGCTTTTACCTTTTCCAACGCACTAAACGAACATGTAAGGACAGCGCAAACCTACTGACGGGAGCGGTGCCATATCCCGCTGACTCATTTCAGAGCTTGCTCCAGGGAAAACAGAAAATCGGATAACAGTAATGAAGTTGATGAGCGGATTATATATAAATAGCCTTTATTCTCAGTTTAAGGTCTAATGCCTTAAAAACATGGAAAAAAAGGAAAGAAAAAGCAGTAGTGCTAAAATTGTCGGAAACCAGGAGAATTAAGGGCGTTTCCAGTACTTGGATACTGTATGAAGGCCTATCCTCATGATAGGTCATCAATATCTGATCCCCCCCCCAACAATCGGCAGGTTTGGGCAGCCTTCAGGGCTGGAGACCATGCAGTGCTTCTGTCTCAGAATGTACACCCTCGGGTCAATCCTATCAGTAGTGGAGCTCAGTCATATCTTCTCCTTATCGCTGGTAATTATCAGTATATACTTTTGGAGAAAGATGGAAATCGAGGTTTCGAGAGGGAAACCCACGGCGACCCAAGCAGGACATAAAGCCTCCATACAGATGTTGGCCAGATTCCTACCCAGGACACCAGCACTGCAGGTAGAGATGCTGAGCACCGAGCCGCCGTATCATACGTCCTATAAAATAACTGACCACTAAGGGCCTATTGCATTCCACCTATAACTCAGGGGCTGCTTATGGGGGGGGATTATTCCCCAATATATACCATGCAATAATGGGAACAAGCCCTAGAGATTCCATATACTTCTGTGCAAATTGAACACAATGCAAGAGGGACAGAGTCGTGGAGGTGGCCTATGATTTTTTGGGGCAATATATATTGTGCCTATAAACAGTGTCAGCAGTGTCCCCAAAATAACAGTGCTGGTAAAGTGCCCAGTGTAACCAGTGCCAGCAATGTCCCCCAAATAGTGCCAGTAAAGTGCCCCTATAAACAGCGCCAGTAATGTCCCCCAAACAATACTGCCAGTAAAGTGCCCCGCATATACAGTGCCAGCAATGTCCTCTTAACAATACTGCCAGTAATGTGCGCCACATAAACAGTGCCAGCAATGTCCACCAAACAATAGTGCCAGTAATGTGCCCCGCATATACAGTGCCAGCAATGTCCCCCAAACAATAGTGCCAGTAATGTGCCCTGCATATACAGTGCCAGCAATGTCCTCCAAACAATAGTGCCAGTAATGTGCCCCGCATATACAGTGCCAGCAATGTCCCCCAAATAATAGTGCCAGCAATGTGCCCCGCATATACAGTGCCAGCAATGTCCCCCAAACAATAGTGCCAGTAATGTGCCCCGCATATACAGTGCCAGCAATGTCCTCCAAACAATAGTGCCAGTAATGTGCCCCGCATATACAGTGCCAGCAATGTCCTCCAAACAATAGTGCCAGTAATGTCCTCTAAACAATAGTGCCAGTAATGTGCCCCGCATATACAGTGCCAGCAATGTCCTCCAAACAATAGTGCCAGTAATGTCCTCTAAACAATAGTGCCAGTAATGTGCCCCGCATATACAGTGCCAGCAATGTCCTCCAAACAATAGTGCCAGTAATGTCCTCTAAACAATAGTGCCAGTAATGTGCCCCGCATATACAGTGCCAGCAATGTCCACCAAACAATAGTGCCAGTAATGTGCGCCACATAAACAGTGCCAGCAATGTCCACCAAACAATAGTGCCAGTAATGTGCCCCGCATATAGAGTGCCAGCAATGTCCTCCAAACAATAGTGCCAGTAATGTGCCCCGCATATACAGTGCCAGCTATATCCTCTAAATAATAGTGCCAGTAATGTGCCCCAAACAACTTCAAAAGCAAAAGTGAAGTAAGAAACTTACAGATCTCACTTGTGTTTATTACATCCGCGATTTCCAAGGTAAGTGAGAAGCAGAGTCTGAACACCGCCCATCCCTGTGACAAAGCGTCATGAATAGCGGATCAGAAATAGCTATCACTAGTCGTCTGGTATGTGGAGGGTATTCAGTTCACGGTAGGACAAGAGTTTACATTTCTCAGAAGTCCAAGGCCGATCGCTTACATCAGCCCCCAGAGCGTCCATCCCCGCTCCTAGACAAAATAATTATATCTAGAAAGGAATCTCTTCTTCTTTCCAAGGGGCATTCCTCCTAAATGCGGGCAGAGGAATGTATTTATACCGAGGACACAGACTGACACGACACTGGTCATCTCATTCAGAACCACTATGGTGGCACAGGACGACACCAGTGAAATAGGTTACCCTCCATGTGAAACCGGCAGAGGGGCTGGCTTATCTTATCTGGACAACCCATTCACATACACTTAAAGGGGTGTTCCTGGAAATGCTCCCTTTTTAAAGGGTCACCGAGTTTTCAAAATACTTGTCATAGAGACATATTAAAAGCTTTGATTGGGTCCGAGTGCTGAGACCCCCCCATCTCTAGAATGAGACAAACTCGCTGAAATTTAGCTATTTTCTTACTAACATCTTTAACTTTTACCCTTTTTATGTTAACTTTTACGTTTAACTCTTACTGACATCTTTGTGATTAACTCTTACCCTCAACAAGTATGGCCGCCAGCGCCCTCCTGCTGTTTACTGTCGTATCACTAGGCGACGTACTCGCCTAACCAATCAGAGCTCGGTGACGGCTCCTTGCTCACATATTGCACACTGTGCTCTCTGCAGGAGACAGCTCCAGAGACATCTACTAGGTCTATCTCCTGGAGAGAGATCGCAATAAGCAAGCTCTTCTCTCACCCCGCTCTAGGACAGCGATCAGCCATCTCCGGCACTCCAGGTGTTGTGAAACGAAACCACAACTCCCATCATGCACACTTGCTTGGCTGTTCTCTGAACTCCAGCAGACGTGAAAGGAGCATGCTGGGAGTTGTAGTTTCCCAACAGCTGGAGTGCCAATGGTTGCTGATCCCTGCTCTAGGAAATCGGTGGTGGTCTCGGCACTCGGACCCCCACAGATCAAAACCTTTGATATGTCTCCAAGACATATCAAAAGTTTTTTTGAAAACTTAACAACTGTTTAAGTAAGCCCCCCTAGTATGTGGTCTGGTCCCTAATAAAAGACTCATACCCAGCTGCTCCCCAACGCTCCAGTTGTCGAATTTCCGATCCCCAGCCTCTTTACTTTTAGCCAGGGTCAAGTTTGCCGCTGTAGCCAATCACTGGTCTCAGCGGCAAGTAACCCTGCAGTGACGTGGTACTTGGGGACGTGTCACAGCTGAGGCCAGTCACTGTAGCCAACACACTGGGAGCGGAAGACCACCAAACCGAGTCAGGGCTCCTGACTGGAGCACCTAGAAGCTGCGCATGCTTAAAGAAAACACCTGCAAGGTATATGGATATCATGGAAGACCTGCTCGAGACCCCTCTGTGAGCCCACGGGACACCATCATACAAGCATTCAGCAGCTCTATATTACGGTGGAGCTGGGGGGGACATCACATCGCCAAACCATGCTCTATCTAGTGCAATATAGGAGTCATTGCTTCTGGCATAGAAGAGCTCCACAGGGCGGCACTTGCTGGAGCATGCCACAATCTGTACATGAAATCAGAGGCATACGGCACAGTACGGATCTGTCTCACCATGCAGAGCCACAGGCTGGACCCTCCCATCAAAAGCATACCAGAACAGAGTGCCAAGGTGAACAGCATCACACAGCCGTGAATACGTTATAAAGGCCTTCCCTGGCAAACTCATACCAGTGCCAATATACTGCAGGTGGACCCTTTAAAGTCATGTTCACACTTGAAGAAACTGCTGTAACCTGTGCTAGGGACTAAATGTCTACAAGATTACGTGTGCGGGCGGGGGGGGGGGGATGCAGACAGTGGTTCCAAGATCCTGAGATAATCTCCTGGTGCGCAGCTACTTGGCATGACCTGAGGTATTCACAATCTGTCTGCATCCAGCCCAAACCTCAAAATACCCACCAGCAGAAATAGTCGCAGAGTAAATCCAGCCCCGTACTAAAGAAAAAACAATCCCTCCCGTAATGGACTGCCGGTGTGAAACCAGCCCCGGGGATGAGAGGAGGCGCTGCTGTGTCCACAATAATAAGACATGCGGCAGAAAAAAATTCAGATATGACGCCTGAAACACTAGAAAAACGGAGAAAAAACGCCAAAACCAGCGTCACATGATGTATACAAACCGCCGCTGATGTAATGCACAACACATGGCGGCCATAAGCCGTCTCCTGCCGCGTACATCACCAGACATCGGACACTTTTTTTGTTCTTTTATTCCCTATATTCGTCTGCCAGAAGAGCAGATAGTCGGTTACCCTCATACCAGGGGAACAATCATTTGGAAAGGTTAAGGGGATCAGTTCTAAACCTCAAGCAGAGGACTGTATCCGTATTTCTGTCCACAAACCTTGGATGCGCAAAATATGGACATTAAGAGGGTTGTGCACCTTAAAAGGGTTACTGGCAAACAATCCCCCCAAAATGCGGATCTGCAGAAAATACGGATGACGTCCGTTTTGCATCCATTTTTTTTTTTTTTTTTGCATTGTAATTGTAACAATGCCTGCGCTTGCCTTTGCTATAAACACGAATAGGAAATGCTCTATATTGTTTGCTGGGCTACGGAACGGACAAACGGATGCGGACAGCAGGTCACCGCTGCGTCAAAATGGAAGTTTACATCTTGGGAGACAGAAGGTGCAGGGAAGCAAGAAGAAGTCTCAGCACCGCCCCAGGGATTAAAATCCTTCACTTTATTGAATATTCTTTCATAAAAACCAGGTCACAGCAGTATAATCCACAGATCGGTGTATTAGCAGATTAGCACAATCGCCTGCCTGACGCATTTCGGAACGCAACTTATTCCTTACTCAAAATGGACAAGACTGCATCAGGGATGAGGGACATCCAGAAG
Source organism: Bufotes viridis (assembly GCA_033119425.1). NCBI lineage: Eukaryota > Metazoa > Chordata > Amphibia > Anura > Bufonidae > Bufotes > Bufotes viridis. Next base: position 92,595,036 of record CM065592.1, on the reverse strand, counting down.
CAGGGACCTAGCTGCGTTCCGAAACGTGTCAACCAGACTATGGTGTAATCTGCTAATACACCGATCTGTGGATTATACTGCTGTGACCTGGTTTTTATGAAAGAATATTCAATAAAATGAAGGACTGTAATTAGGGATGAGCGCACTTCATATTTCGAAGTTCGAGTCCGGATTGTGGTAAAAGGTGAATTGCGTTATGGATTCCGTTACCACGGACCATAACGCAATTCCATGACGGAATGCCTTTAGAGGCTATCCGTTATAATAGAAGTCTAGGGGCTGCATAATGGATCCGTCCGATTTTCGTTATGCTGGAGTCCGGCCTCCCAGGCAGGGGAGCTGAATCATTTTTTTTCTTTGAATTTAGGTAAGTATGCTTCTCTTCGCAGGCCTTCCCAACGTGAAGGAGGATGGTCAGCCAAACCCCCCCAAAGGGGCACAACCCCAAGGGCTCAGGCACGCGAAGGTCTTCCGCCCATGCTGTGCATTGGGGGCCGCACTGCAAATAAAATAAAGCATGTTCTATTTTTTTTTGCGGTGCGGAGACACGGACCGAAATGGAACGGAAGCGATCCCGTATAATGTGGACGCGATGTTTGCATCCCGCATGTCCTATTCTGGCCTTTAATGCAGATGAGATCAGTCATTTCTATTGAAGCGAGTGAGAAAATGCAGAGTGGACGCGAAAGGGGTCTGTTAGAGATGAACATTGACTTTTTGGGGGGTCTGACCGTTGACTGACAGCGCCAGAGATCTCGCGCCTGCTCCGAGCAACATTGCAAATAATACAAAGGTGCCCCGGCCCCATAGAAATGAATGGATCAGTGTGCTAGCCGCAAAAACGTACACGGATGAAAAATAGGGCTGTGTGCACAGGGCCTTAGCGTGGGAGATTATTGTGACCGGAGAGATGACTGCAGCCGGATAGCAGCACAGCCCCGGACGCGTCCAGCGTCTTTGACGTTCCGGATGTCCCTCATCTATAGGGGGGTATCTGACAGAACACGTATAGGACATGGTCATAATGTGCATTTCACCTACAGTACTGAATATAGAACATTTATCATCATGCCCTATATATTTCCCTGTCACTTCAGCTTTTCCTTATCCTCCAGGTACATGGAGCACACAACATTTCTTCCTGTGCAGGGAAAGATTTATAAGTGCATGTCCCTTTAAGAGCAAGTTCTGCCCAGGGCAGCGCAGCCTTCACCTATGGACACTGTGCCTGCCTGCGTTATTCCCTATGGTAGGTATGGAGCGCATTACAGACAAGTGCACCCGGTGCACCGGTCACCTCACAGCAGTACAGGTGATATACTGGGGTAAGGTCACGCACACACCTATAGCCGGGGACAAATATCCCCCAACGATACGCCCCACAGCCCCGCACTTACAAGTTCGTTACCCCCCATAATAACAATAAGCTCCACCTACCTGGGCTCCCGGGAGAACACCGCTGCCCCTCACACTCTGCACCGAAACTCCAACCGACACTAACGGTTACACTCAGGATTGGCCACTTCACCACTGAGAGGCGAGGCCCTGTTTGGCGGGCGTGGCGTATTCCTACAAGTGGGCGGAGCTACACGTCTCCTCTCCACATAAACAGACTCAGAAGAAAAGTGGGCGGTTCTCACGGTGTGATTGACAGTCTACTGAATCGCCTGGGAGGAGGAGCTAGAAGCCTTCTTGACGTCATCGCTGAAACTTTTAAGAACTGTTGCTATTGGCCGAATACACTGCAAGGAGCCGTCACTGAGCTCTGATTGGTTAGGCGAGTACGTCGCCTAGTGATACGACAGTAAACAGCAGGAGGGCGCTGGCGGCCATACTTGTTGAGGGTAAGAGTTAATCAGAAAGATGTCAGTAAGAGTTAAACGTAAAAGTTAACATAAAAAGGGTAAAAGTTAAAGATGTTAGTAAGAAAATAGCTAAATTTCAGCGAGTTTGTTTAGAACAGGAATCAGCAACTTTCGGCACTCCAGCTGTTGCGAAACTACAAATCCCGGCAGGCTCCATTCATTTCAATGAGAGTTCTTAGAAGAACAGAACAAGTTTGCATGCTGGGAGTTGTAGTTTCACAACAGCTGGAGAGCCCGAGGTTGCCTACCCCTGGTTTACAACATGGGGTAGGGTACTAAATTCGCACAAGGTAGTGGTGGGTGTATGTGGGCAGGAAAGGGGGAACACCCAATCCAGAAACCACGTTTGTTAACATAATTTTGGCCAAATCTTCATGTGTTCTGAATAGGGAGAAAGTTGTCAATGCAAGTTCAGTAGCTGCATACATATACAACAGGCATGTCCAAACTCCGGCCCTCCAGCTGTTGCAAAACTACAACTCCCAGCATGCCTGGATAGCCTACAGCTATTAGGGCATGCTGGGAGTTGTAGTTTTGCAACAGCTGGAGGGCTGCAGTTTGGACATGCCTGATGTACAAGGTCCTGTGTGTATGTATTTTCGGTGGTGAGAGGAGAAAGCAGCTTCCAGATGTCTCTCACACAAAAACAAAAGCATTGGACATTAAATTCATTACGCTGCATCATTCGCTCCCTCAATATCATGACGAGGAAGAATCAGGAGTACATAGATTGTCAGCCAGTCCCACCAAAAATGGGAGGTTTGGCCAACAATAGTGTATAGGGGGGGCCTTAGGGTCCGAGTACGGGAGCATCGTTTTTCACATCAGGAAAAAAAAAAAAAAATCGCAGAAAATGTGACAAATTTATTGAGACATGTGCCTATTAATAAATTGGTCAGCTGTTCCGCCAGTGGGGTTTTAACCAAGACCGGTGTGTGACACACTGATATTTAGTAAATGACCCCCATTAAATGATCGGACTGTCCCACCAAAATCTTCTTGTTTAGTGATATAAGTTAAAGGTGTATGGTCACCTTAAAGGGGTTGTCCTGTTTTTTTTTTTTCCTTCTTTTTAACAGGGTCAGATATGCTGCTGCAGCCAATGGCTGGCTTCAGCAGAGACATGCCTGGGGACACATCACTGCTGTATGATAGATAGATGGGGACCAAAGATCAGTGAAGAGAGGTAAGGAGCCGCAACAGAGAAGTGGGGAGGAGTAGGGATTATTCCTCAGTTACAGCTGGATTTTTTTTTTTTGTTTGTTAAGCTTTTTTAAAAAAAGATTGCAATCCCTTTAAGAGTATGTGTTGCATGTCAATGGTGTGCTTACAGGTCAAATCTTTGGTTTTGCGACAATTTTTGGAAAACCATGGCCAAAGCCATTTTTCGAGTGAGATTCATGAGTAAATCCTTCCTCTGCACAGCTGGGCTGGTGGAATGTCAGGCTGGAAACCTGGTCATTAAGCCCAAGCTTCAAAAATAATGACCCCGACAAACTAGTAACTAGAGCAATGACAATGATCATGGACACAAATTATACAGCAAAACGTGATGCCAAATATATTTATTTAAAACCATTTATTCCATGAAAAAAATGTCAGAGTACAAAAAAAAGTCATATACCAAATGCTGACATGTCTAACTACAATGGCGTGGAGGGGTCAAAGATTACATTACAGAAAATATAAAAAAAAAGTCAGGAGTAGTGAATCCCCTGTAACATAAGGCAGTGGTCTACACAGTAATACAGCTTAATAGGAATAAACAGAGGAAATTATAAGATTAGGGAAAGTATTGTCTGAGGATCACATTCTTTTCGGTTACCCAAACATTTTCATGCCTTAGTATTAGGGCTCATGTAAACGACCGTATGTATTTTGCAGTCCGCAAAATACAGATCTGCAAAAATTACGGATGACGTCCACGTGCATTAAGTATTTTGCGGAACAGAACAGCTGGCCCCTAATACAACAGTCCTATCCTTGTCCGTACTGCAGACAATAATAGGACAGGTTCTATTTTTTTGCAGAATGGTCATACGGAAATGGAATACACAATGAGCAACTTTTGAAATGAATGGTTCCGCACACGAGCCGCAAAAAAAAAACTAATGGACACTGATAGAAAATACGTTCGTGTGCATGAGTCCTAATGGGATGGGATCGCGTTTTAGGCACAAAATGGACGGACAAACTCACAGGGGCCGCACATTTTTCATCAAACTTTGTGAAATGACTGCACTCACTCCAAGGCCAAGCGCACCGCTGGCATTCTTCTACCTGTGAAGGGGCCCGCACACGGGGAGTATTATATGCAGATTTTTTTTTATGGTAAATCTGCAGATTAACACAGTACACGCTAAGGAGAGGACAGTCAAATCTCATATACCTGATTTAGAGTCTCATCCACATATATACTGCCCTGTGGGGTGCATTTTCTATGGATATAGATTTTCAATGCAAACAGAGAGATCTGGGACAAATCGCTACTAAATCCACCCGCAACATTCAGATTTTGCTGCGGAAATCAAATACATGAACTTGTGCATTTTTACCTGCATCATTGACACTGTACGTTGACCCGTCTGCTGGGTCTAATAAATTGAAAAGCGCTGATGACGAACCCAGAACTTACACGATCGTGGCAGTGTGTAAGAATAAACCCAAAGGGCCCTTGTGTGATTGGTAGGGGCCCCAACTACTGGGACTCCCATTTAAATGTTCAGATTCTGACAGGCTGATTGTGATCAAAGGCCTCCCATGGTAAATTTCCTGTTTGACGGAGGTCACATGGCTGCTGCCTGCAGCAGTGACATATCCAGCCTGTGTCGTGTGACCATAGGGAACAGGTCACTGCTGTGGCCAGACATTGGCCGGTGTCAACCAGGATGCTGACATGCAGAGGCCCGAGTGTGGCAGCAGTGGAGCCGAAGGAACTGGAAGCCATTGGTGGAAAGCAGGTAATTATGCTTCGCTCTGCAGGTCTGTCGACTTTGAGGGGGGCTGGAAGAGAGTCCTCCTGAATGTGAACAAGCCCTTAAAGTTGATTTAAAACTCAACAGCATCTAGTTTCCCCCCCCCCCCCCAACCTGCAACAATTTCAATGGAGATAAACAATATTTTAGAAAAAAAAAAAAAAACTGATCAGGATACAACCAAGTAAGTTCTCTACAGAAAAGTTTTTTGTTTTTTTTCCTATTGCTACTGGCATTTTTGATAAATAGCTGAATTTGTTTGAGTCTCTAGCATTTTCAGAAATTCACCATGCTGAAGCTTTTGGCTTTTTTATGGTTTTTTTCTGCTTCTCTATAGGGAATAAAAACACCATAAAACACGTTATTCACAGTCAATTAGAAAAAAACATGATAAAACCAGGATGCGGTCTGGAAAACTCTAGAACCATATAGTGCGGCTGAAAACTCAGGCCAAGTTCTGCCCACCCACGGCACCAATGGCCACGCCACCACCAAAGCACTTCATATTTGTAGGTATAACCATTGTTCACCTTCCAATTTGTTAATGGTTGTTCAACTAACGAAGGACCTATCCACAAGAAATTGGTCTGGTGTTTGTTTTTTTCACTATTAAATAAACACCATAGAAAACACTTTTTTTGCCATGCAGTTTTTTAGTGGCATCTTTTGCAAAACAAATGCGTGGTTGGCGTTTTTTCCTTCTATGGGGAAGGGAGTGAAATAATGCCTGAAAAAAACTGCAAAAGCTTAAACAAGCTGAGTCTTTGTTGGGGGATGGGGGGGTTCATCATATACTAAAGGGGTTGGCCACCTCGTGTTTTTTTTGCAAGCCCCTCTAAGGCTCCATTCACACGTCCGCAATTCTGTTCCACATTTTGCGGAACGGAATTGTGGACCCATTCATTTCTATGGGGACACACTATGTCCCGCCCGGACCCGGATCCGCACTTCCGCTCTGCAAAAAAATAGAACATGTCCTATTCTTGTCCACAATTGCAGACAAGAAAAGACATTTTCTATGAGAGTGCCGGCGATGTGCAGTCCGCAAAATGCGGAACGCACGTTGCCGGTGTCTGAGTAAGTGATGCGGGAGGAGTGCCAACTTTCCCCAGCGGAAGATGGGAAAGAGGAATTGCGCATTCTGGATTTTAACAGTGTCTGACAGTGGCTTATTCCCTTCTCCCCATTGAGAACACACATATGCGCTCAGCCGAGCCAAAAGTGAATGTGCATGGGGGAGTCATGAAGAAGAGCTGTCAGCCGAACCAGGGCTATTATCGGTGTATGGGCACCTTAACTGCTCCTTTATATCTTGGGTCTGGATTCACTTTTAGATATTTTCTTGCCGGCTCTCGGAATAAAGTTTTGCCTAGTTAACAGTCCTATGCATATGGCCAGCCTAATTTAATAACAAGTCATAATGAGTAATACAGACATTGTTCACAGACTTGACAGTATAAGGCAGTGGTCTGCAACCACCTCCCAGCGTCTCCCGACAGCACCGGGGGCTAGCTTCTCAAAAACTGTGTAGCCAAAGGTGGCAGATGACAGGTGTATGATCTGGCCCTGCCATACGGTTTCACATTTCTGGGTTATATCTAAGATATTCTTCATAGTGGTATTTTCCTTTTATTTGAAGCAAGATCTTAAAGGAGTTTGCCGGCCTAGGACATTGATGGCATTTTTAAGATATACTATCAATGTCAGATAGGAGTGGGTCCCAGAGGCGGGATCCGCACCCATCTCCAGAATGGCGCCCAAACAGTGAAGGAGAGTAAGCCATGCATATTGCGATGGAAGTTGCGAAAATAGGCTGAGCAGGCACGCCTAGCTGTTTTTAGAAGTCCCATAGAGGTGAATGGAGAGCGCACAGTGCAAACGCGATCACCTCTTCAGTCACCATTTTGTTTTCAATAAATTTTTATTGAGGATTTTTGTAAGTATAGTCACAGTTTACATACATTCACCATTTTAGGACTGCCAAAAATATTTTCGGAACTCCCATAGCGGTGAACGGAGGGTGGCCGTGCATGTAGGCTGCTCTCTGTTCACTTTGGGGGGCCCTGTTCTGAAGAGAGGTGTGATCCACACCTATCTGACACCAGTGGCATATCCTAGCGATATGCCATCAATGTCCTAGACGGGCCAACCCCTTCCAGTAGACCTGTTAACAAATTCTTCAGATTTTCAAAATGGCACTACTAGAATGTAGCTACAATTGCCCAGCTGTCTGAGCACCGAATTTCTTAAAACGTTAATGCCATGATGTCTAGTTCTTAATGTGAGTGGTGTAATACAGATAGATAACGGAGAGACGCAGGAGAGGGGACGCAAGTGCAGAGCGTACATCCATACACTGCTGTCACATACTGTATAGAGGGATCAGATCCATGCTCAATATATCAAAGGAAACGATTACACAATGTAACAGTAGGCTCTTACATAGAGATTATAAATTGTTTCTATTCTATTGTCACAAAACTATAACATGATAATCCTTGAAAAGTATAAAAACCGGGAGGAAAAAAAAAAAAAAAAAAAGTGTGGGTAACACTCGTCAGTATGTGTACTGTACAACGGACACAAGTAAATCCCGCGCTCCTCTTGCCGTGTCCTTTGGCTGTAGTCCTGGGAAGGGAAAATTAAAAACAGTCACATCATGCACTGAGGTTATGAAGTGACAACGGCTGTAACAGCATGAGCGACGGCGCTTTACCATTACACGTGTTCTTCTCCTCCTTGTCTCTGGATCTGCATTTGGGCCTGCATTCTTGCAATCATTTCCTGCATGCGTCGAAGCTGTAAGAAGAGTAACAGGTAACTGAGATCCTTCCTTAGCAACTATCGTTTAACCAACTTGGTTTTCTGAGGACTGGGCCAAAAACAATCAGCAAACTATGACGGTATAATGCTTTAGGCGAAAGCCACACGATCAGGATTGCGTGCGGATTTTCTGCGCCGATTTGATTGCAGAAAATCCACACTGTAGGTCATGTACATCGTATTCTGTGAGAATTTGAAATTCTCACGCACACGATGCAGGATTTTTCCGTACAGATTTTGACCTACAGTGCGGATTTGAAAATCCACAGCATGTCAATTTATTTTATTTTTCCTGTCTGGATTTTCTCCATTCACTTCAATGGGGACAGTAAAATCCGCATGCAAATCCGCACCAGTTGATGCGGATTCACCGCAAGGATTTCCCTGTGAACACCTGAAGATTTCAGTGCAGATTGTGCATTTACCCTTAATGTTCAAGGACCGGCACCTGATAGCGGAAGCAAAGTGGGCCCATACCATGTAGATAAATGTAGGCTGGATGCTCGTCTAGCCAACCACTATGTCAGGTGGCAGCTCATCTCCCCTAAGCACAAAACGATTGGGTATGTTGAAATCCAACTTCCTGATCCTGTTATCCCATCAAATCTGATGTCAGGGAAGCACTAAAGTCTATTCAATATGGAGTCCTCTATACGTGAGCTTAGGGCTCTCTTCTTATACCAATCAGCAGTAGGGGAGGCAGGGGGAGCCTGAAGGGCTCATGCAGTGCAAGGAGAAGACCCAGCACTCAGGCTCATTTTGGCAAGTGACTGGGTAAGTTCAGCACTTTGCTTAGAGGCTCTCAGATAGGGCAGCAGAAAACTGGTAACTGATTGCCCTTAGTCCAACGTCTACAGTGGACGTGGCTAAGGTCATCTCTGTATGTCACTTACCTCAGCTTCCTTCTCCAGCAGTATCTGATCCTTTGATACTTCCACATTCTCAACTTTGCTGCAATGGAATGACAAACACTAAGTATCTGCTGTAAGTCACAGCATTCACATGTACCACATAGACCATTCATTCAACCAATAACTGATACCACTAGTGAAATGCAGTCAGTCATACACTGGACTCTACTAGAGTTACCCACCCGTATTGCGTCACCACTGAACTGGATTACATGAAACGTCACCGTGTAGCTGTACCCTTTGATGTCGTTGTGTAGCCCTAGACGAATTCTTAAGGCAGTATGTAATGGTGCTTGGGTATGCAGGATCCTAACCACAGAGATCCAAAGTACATACCAGATTTGCTGGACTATAAGACATACTTTAGCAGAAAAAAACTTGCAACTTATAGTGTGTCATTGGGGTGGTCCAGCGGTTCCAGAGCTCCGCGACTGCTTTCTTAATAATCCAGCAGACCACTCATACAGTGCTCTGCTGGACCAATGAGAGAGATGTGTCCGCACACTTCTCTCTCCCTGCCCCGAACCCATCTGTATGATCAGCGCAGGCAGGAGAAGAGGCTGAGCAATCCGTTCAACACATGGAGAGGAAGGTCCTAAGCTGCATGTAAGGAGGTGAAAACTCCAAGTAAGTGCAGCTAAGGGACCTTTGATGATGTCACCAGCGGGACCAGGAAGAGGAGAAATGTGAGGTTTTTTTTTTAAATTAAGGTTGACACTAGAATGGAGTCCACCTTTTTATTAAAGGTCTGCCTTTTATTAAAGGTGTGTTGTATAATATGCCTACTGCACAGATGTTGTGTGTTTAGGTGTATGCATGCAGCAGAGTTCTATATGTTTAATGTCATGATCATGGAGAGTACAAAAAAAAAAAAAAAAAATTCCTAAATACCTAGCAGAACAAACGTGGCGGGACACCACAGAGCAATGTACTAGCATAGGTACATTTAAGAAGATGACCACACACACCATTGCTGTTTGTTAATGGTCAGCAGATGACACAGGAGCTGACCAAAACTATTAAGTACACTGTACACTAGACCCCAAAGTTACCGACCTTGCCCCAGGAAAAGGTTTAAAAAAAAAAAAAAAAAAAAAGTAGATTTTTTTTCTTTCTGTCGTCTAAACCTCTGGTGCGTCTTATAGTCCAAAAAAATAAATAAAAAAAAGTCGGATAACTGTGTGTCTGCCACTTCAGTTCCCCACAATGCATCACTCTCGGTTAACAGAAAAGGATAGGGTTGTACCTGGCACCACCTCTTTTGAGTCTCTCTGAGCGGAAGTTCTCATAATGCAGATCCTGAGTCACTTCTTGCAGGTCCTGCATGTGGGTGCTGTGGAGGTAGGAGACCACGCATCAGAATAACAAGACCAAGAAAATACACATAGTAATGATTATCCCAAAGAGAGGAGATCGGGCGGCACTGCCGTAATAAATAGTCCCGTATTAGCGAGTATATCCGCGTTGATTCAGACTGCCGGTGACGGTAGTATAAGGATCAGCGGTGTTGCTCAGCTCAAACGGTAGATCATAAATATAACGATATGAGAGGTAAAAGAAGACGAGCGGCACTCACCAAGTCCAACAAACAGACTTACTTTATTGATCCATAGCTTTCGAACGGACCAGCGTCACTAAAGGCATCGGGAGGGGAGACACATATGAGGTTGCGGTAAAGGAACGGCGACGGCCGTGACGCGCGTGAACTAGCGCGAAACGACCGTCGCTGTTCCTTTACCGCAACCTCATATGTGTCTCCCCCCCTTCCGATGCCTTTAGTGACGCTGGTCCGTTCGAAAGCTATGGATCAATAAAGTGAGTCTGTTTGTTGGACTTGGTGAGTGCCGCTCGTCTTCTTTTACCTCTCATATCGTTACACATAGTAATGATATCCCCTTTATAATTTTCTGTAAAAACATTAAGCAGCCAAATCTCAGCATAGTAGCAAGACAATTTCCAGATATTAATGTACATCAAAGCAGGCCTTTCATAAATTTCTCCTTAAAGGTCTGTTTTTGGTAAAACGGTCCTCAGATAATCAGCTGACGGCAAGTCCTCATTTCGCTACATGTCACCTATTGAAATCAATGCACCAAGTCATCCAGAAGATTTTTCACAATCTTGGTGCTTACTGATTAAATGACTTTCAGTAATTGGAAGGGAAAGAACTTGTACAGCAGTGCACATAAGATGCATGCCCAGCTGAGAGAGGGGTCACAGGAGAGATGGCGGTCGACTGAATGAGCTTTCAGCCAACAGCTATGTAAGGCTACTCTCACATAAGCGTTTTTTTGCGGATCAGTCATGTATCTGCAAAAATGCTTCCGTTACCATAATACAACCACATGCATCCGTCATGAACGGATCCGGTTGTATTATGTCTTCTATAGCCATGACCGATCCATCAAGAACACCATTGAAAGTCAGTGGGGGATCCGTTTTCTATTGTGCCAGATTGTGTCAGAGAAAACGGATCCGTCCCCATTGACTTACATTGTGTGCCAGGACAGATCCATCTTGCTCTGCACCACATGGCGGACAGAAAAACGCTGCAGGCAGCATTTTGGTGTCCGCCTCCAGAGTAGAATGGTGACTGAACGGAGGCAAACTGATATATTCTGAATGGAAAAGGATCCGCTCAGAATATATTAGGGCAAAACTGATCTGTTTTGGACCGCTTCTGAGAGCCCTGAACGGATCTCACAAACGGAGAGCAAATCTGTGCTTTTGGTTGCCTAAAACTCTGACGTAATAAGTGTGAAAATTCTCCGCCACTCTTACATTAGCATTGTCCTCAGTTTCAGGAAGTCATTATGTTCTGGGTTCTCCACTTCGACCACTCCCCAGGGATACAGGCGACCTCTAACCTTTTTACCTTTGGCCTCAATGAGCTGATTGGAACCGACCACAGAGAAGGGAATACTGGCCTACAAAAAGAAAGAAAACCTGATATATTTCACCAAATTTATTGCTTATATTTTCACAGCACAGGCAGCCATTTTTCATAGGCATGTAGGAAAGTCACCTAAATAGCAAAAACTCACTAGCAGTCCATGGACAAGAAAGCTGGCTATCAAACATGAATGTTCACGCGTGATCTGAGATGTACCTACAACCACGAAGCTAGCTTACGATGTTCGGACAGTGCAAGTGCTGAACACATCCGTCAGTGCAATGCAAACTAAATATGAGAGGAGAAATTGCTACCGCAGTCGTTCCTCTGTCATTCAGTTCTGTTGATCATACAGGGAGATGTGCTGCGGATAATCGGGCATCTTTCATCCTGATGAAATATGTCCATCAGCCAACAAACCAGAGTTTACTTGTTCAATGTCTGCTAGATTATATTGGCAAACTATAGAGAACCAGCATTCCTATGAACGCTCGTTCCCGATAATTAGCCCAAAAATCATGCAGTGTTATAGGGCCCCAACTAACTAGGAATGCCTTTTTGTAATATACCGTACATTTGTAACAATAGATAGTAATAATAAAAAATAGATACATTTTAGGTTATTGCCAACTACCACCAGTAGGTGTTACTGGTGATTTGCACATATTCTTCTGTTTTAGTCAAAAGTGATTTGAAATCTATGGCCAACATAAGAAATATAAAGCTTGTATGCAAGTTTAGGATATAAAATATTTCAGGAATTTTAAAAAAAGATCAGAAAATAAACTTGATTTTTTATTTCAAATGACAAAACGTACAATCCCCAGGGCCCAGTGATCTCATGTCCCTTGCATAGGGAAAACGCCAGTGGAGTTTTTGATGTGGGAAGTGCGGATAAACCGCTTTCCAATCACATACTGTATTATTTTCCCATCCGGTTTTGTGGCAATTTGAGCACTTATTGCAGTTCTGTCCAAATTTCCAAATCGTTGCACGCTCACCATCAGTGCGCACTATTTGTAGAGCATTGAACCCAACAGGAGGGGAAAGAAAAAAAAAAAACTACTGGAATGTATAAGCCAACATAAAGGTTTGCACACAATACTGTATATGGTCTTTCCATAATAAGTATCTTTATTTATACAGCTCCAGATAAATGGTAAAAGGTGGGTTTAAACTTGTAATATTTGGTGGGAGAGAGGATTCTAAATGTTTTTACAAATTGTACTAAACTTTCCCATTTTTCAATCCCACCAGGGGATGTAATTATCCTATGACTTGTATCATACTCTGCAATAAGTCTGTACAGTGCTTCTCAGTGTCATGCCATTAAAGAGGTTGTCCTGGTTCTGCTGGCTGGGCTCTATTTACCCCGACGTCATGTCGACAACACGTGACTGCCGCAGCCAATCAGAGTGGTAGAGCAGCATCTGGCTGGTAAGTTCTTACCGATTCTTCATTGCAGCTTCGTCAGGAGGGCTGTCCGGTTTCTTCCTGATACCAGACAACCCCTTTAAGCACTGCCTCTGGCAGTCAAAGTGTGATTGCTTCCATAGGCCTTCTGTGACCTCTTTGGGGATATTAATCTAAGCAATTATAAGTTTAAATAGAAATAAAACAAGTTTACTGGCGCTCTTACTTAAAAATGTTGTGAGTATGCTGCAAGAAGGACAGTGCCGCAATGACAAATTGAAGAAGTAAAAGAAGAATTCCTGCGCTTACTCTCTGACTGCACCTAAGTACCATGGGTAATGGTGAAGTAACACTGTCGGCACTCCGGTTAAGTTGTGGTGCGCGTGTCCGCGGTCGGCATCCGCAATATATATCGCAATTCGCGTCTTGTTGATGTTGCTATTGTTCCCTGTTATCAGCCTCCTTGAGAGCGCATTTTGTTTATTTTTGTTGTTATGACTACCGGACTTCACGCCCGGTGACGTCAGATATGGCGGGCTATTTAAATTACCTTTGTTTCCTGCACACTTACTTGACAAAGACTCCTGCGTGAGTCGAAACACGTTGATATTTCACCAAAATATGTGGCAATAAATCCACAAAATTCATCTACAAGTGAGTGCCGGTCCTTCTTTATGATTGCACTTAAGTACCAGTGACTATAAGAGGGGTTCTACCACATCTGCTGTCCTCTAAGTTATAAGTAGTATCTATATATGACACCGTCACGCCTACCTGTACTTGTAGAGGAGAGTCTCCAATGTTCACGTGTAGTGTTGAATACTTGATCGTTGTCCCGATCCTCTAGTCCGGTAGAAGCAGTCAGGCTGTATAGTTTGTGTAGTTGTAAAACGTGCTGCCAGCCGGCAGCATGTTTCCTATTCAGAAAAGCTTGCACTCCAAATCAGAGTGCCCGATGACGTCACGCTAGCCTACAGCTAAAGGAGCTGTTGTGGACCAAAAATCCAACGCGTTTCAAAAGGATCGCCTTTCTTCCTCAGGGAGAGTCCTCTTTTCTGTGCTTCTCCTTATGAGAAGCAGAAGCACAGGCAAGAGCACTGGCAACACGTTTTCCAACTACACAAACTATACTACTGGAGGATCGGGACAACTATCAAGTATTCAACACTACGCATGAACATTTCGGACTCTCCTCTACAAGTACAGGTAGGCGTGACGGTGTCACATATAGATACTAATTCTAACTTAGAGGACAGCAGATGTGGTAGAACCAAGCTTCTAGTCACTGGTACTTAGGTACAGTCAGAGAGTAAGCAAAGGAATTCTTCTTTTAATTATAGGTTTAAAAAAAAAATCTAAAATAAAATACAAGTAAATTGAAGAAAGACATGCACACACACACACACACACACCTTTAAAAGCCTTGTCTGCTCCTTGAAATCTTCATCTTCGTCTGATTCCGCATCTGGGAGCTGATAAATTTTTATTCCATGTTCTTCAATCTCATCCAAAACCTGAAAGAAGACAAGTCTACTATAACTGTGAACAGACATGGTTCCCGCAAGGTGAGGTAAGATGATTATGCAAGGCCTGGCCCTGTCAATGAAAGAGGGGGAGAGGGATGGCAAAGGAGACAAGAGGAGAAATGGTGCGGCTAAACTTCATTCGAGTGAACAGAGCTTAACCGCGCCCAGGCCAGTGATTGTGACGTCACTGGGCCTGCGGTAAACAGTGAGAAGGCAGCTACTGCCAGTGCCGCTGCCTTCACAAACAGCTGATCTGCGGGGGTCCCGGGTGTTGGACCCCTGCCGATCAGATGCTGATGATCTAATCCAGAGGAAATAAAAAAAAAAAAAAAAAAAAAGTTTAAATCTTTCTCGTCTTTGGGCCTGCAGAACCAACATGGAGGAAATACAGTAGTCATCTGTGAAATCATTTCAAAATCGTCACTATCTTTTTGACATTGACTTCCTTTTCACACGAAGGTACGGATAGTTTCTGCAAGCACAAAACGTGAGGACCCTATGAAATAACCCCTCACACCATACCTTTTTAGACTCTCGAAAGGAAGACCTCACGCAAAGCTTCTAGTGGAGCATGTCTTTCGTATGAGATGGGGCATGTCATGATTATTTCTTCTGTCACATTAAATCAGTGCTACGTGGAGGCCATTATAAAGCTATTTATTCCCAATGTAGAAATGCCCTCACACGGTCAATGAAAGGTGGGGTGCCAGCAGAGAACTTGATCAAAGTCAATGGAATTTTTTAGTGGCCTCAGTACATTGAGACTGAGATTAGCTTAAGAACGGTCGTCTACCAGACTCATTAGGTATACTGTAGTATTAGGTGGAAAAACTTTGAATAAGGATTACACATATATCCATTCTGAGATGGATTTTCCTTGTAATTATACCAGATTTTATTTAAAAGGGAGTTTATCGGCAGTTCAGACCAGGACATACTGCTGACAGCAATAGGTAGTGCCTGGGAAGAGCATTAGAAATGCAGTGTATATAGTGGCAGGAGTAGTGAGAATATGAACTTGTAGGCCAGACACAGAAGAGCGAGTTCAGTGCGAGATCCTGTTCTGACCTCCCCTCCTCTAAATCAGTAATGCTGTGCAATACAGTATATGATTTATAACTCTGTGTGACCCTGAGAGTCCTGGAATCTACTGAATTACACCGACAGCATTAGGGTACTTTCATACTAGCGTTTTGGATTCCGTTTGTGAGATCCGTTTCAGGGCTCTCACAAACGGTCCAAAACGGATCAGTTGAGCCCCAATGCATTCTGAATGGATAAGGATCCGTTCAGAATGCATCAGTTAGGCTCCGTTCCGCCTCTATTCTGTTTTGGAGGCGGACACCAAAACGCAGCAGGCAGCATTTTGGTGTCCGTCTGAAGAGGCGGAGCCTAATGGATCAGTTTTTAATCACAATGTAAGTCAATGGGGACGGATCCGTTTTCAATGACACAGTATGGTGCATTTGAAAACTGATCCGTTCCCTATTGACTTTCAATGTAATTCAAAACGGATCCGTTTTGGACTGTCATTTTTCTTCAAACCAAATGCAAAGGGATCCGTTCTGAACGGATACAAACGTTTGCATTATAGGTGCGGATCCGTCTGTGCAAATAAACAGACGGATCCGCACCAACGCAAGTGTGAAAGTACCCTTAGGTCCGTGTAATACAATAGATTTTAGGTCTAGCAGGGGGACACAGCCTTATTCTCAGCATAGAGGGGTTCCAGCGGTCTGACCCCTGCTACATCTGATTTTAGGTGAGAAACCCTATTCCTGGAATAATCCTTTTAAAAACAACTGCAGATTGTGCTGAGAAATGAGAGGATAGATACAGTGATATTGTATGTGTGCAATAAAGTAAAGCGACTGTGGGATACCGAAAACCAAACAAGCTAAGGTCTCAAAGCAATTCTTACTCTTCGCTTGAGTCTTTCACGTTCTTTCAGAGTTAAAGTGTCTGCTTTGGCGATCACTGGAACAATATTCACCCGGTTGTGTAAAGCCTTCATGAACTGCACATCAAGAGGTTTTAAGCTGCAACACACATAAGCAACTACATCATTACACTTATACATATAAGAAACAATCCTATATGTGTAACTTTACATTAATATGTCTATATTGATCGGCATTAGCCAGCACTGATGCACATTGTGTCGTGATTGAACGGTAGAGGTGACCTAGTTATTGACGTAATAAAAATATGAACCAGAAAAAAAACTTCACATACCCATGTCCAAAGGGGGAGATGAAGTAAAAGCAGCAGTGGACACGATTGTCTATGATGTGTCGCCGGTTTAAACCACTCTCATCATGAAGGTATCGCTCAAACTGGTCATCCACGTAACGAATTATGGGCTTGAAACTGCAATTAACAAAAGGGAAAAAAGTTTCAGTTTGAAAGATATGAAAATGTAATATTATATAGAGCATTTATTTATGTTTCAGGCACAAAGACATTTTGTTACTTATTGAAAGAGAACATACCTTTCAGACACCAATCTTTACTAAAAGGAGATTTAAAGGGGTATCCTCATCTGGGACATTGACAGCATATCTCTAAGATATACCATTAACGGCAGATAGGTGTGAGTCCTAGAGGTGGGGCCTCCACCTATCTCCAGAACGGTAGCCCTGAAGTGAACATGTGCGACCCCCTCTCCATTCACCGCTATGGGAGTTAAGAAAATAACCGAGTGCTGGCTTAGCTGTTTGCAGCAGTCCCATAGCAGTGAATGGAGAGGGGGGCCGCACTTGTGCTGTGCACTCTCCATTCACTGATTTCCAAACACAGCTGAGTGTGCCCCCTTGGCTATTTTCAGGTGTTTAATGGTGATGAATAGAGAGCATGCTGCACAGGCATGGTGTGCTCTTCTTCACTTTGAGGTCCCAGTTTTCTACATGGGATCGGGTCCCAGAGGGTCCTTCACCTATATGACATTGATGGGATGAAATGCACATCCACATTATGCATTAATCTATTGCTTCTCAGAATAATTTACAAACTGTACACAAGGTACCTTGTATACTTCTTGATCTAAATGCATAAGGTCACTCACCACGTCAAGGTGGCCTCTTGAGTGAGTCCAACGCAGCACTGTAGACTAGAGACCCATTTGAAAGAGGTCAGCTTGACGTGGTGAGTGAACTTCTGCATTTTGATCAAAAAGTATATAAAAGTACCTCATATATAGTTTATTACTTATGCTGAGAAGCAATACATCAATGCATGGCATGTGGCTGTGCGATCCATGTCCATCCAGGTCTTTTCGTTTTGTCAGAATATTGCATTGCTACTTCTTTTTATGATGTCCGCACTCCACCTATACTGCTCAGGTGTTTTTATTAGGAGACTGCATAAGAGTAAAGCCTCATTCACGCGTCTGTGCTCAAATCTGTGAGCAGGTGGTCAGTGATGCATCCGTAAAGCTGTCCGTAACGGATCTGTGTTGGGTCTATGTGTCGGTTTTTTGCTGTCAGTGTTTCACCGACACTGAACAGCTGAAAAATAATCTTTTCTTAATGATCCATTAAACACGGATGCACCACGAATGGCATCCGTGTTGCATTCGTGGTTTTCACAGACCCATAGTCTATAATGAGCGTGAGAGATCCAGGAACACGGACCAAGATCGGACATGCATCCGTGCTGAAAACACGGACCCACGAAACATGCTAAAACACTGATGTGTGAATACACACTTTCAAATGAATGGGGATGTGCGCTGTCCGCGGAGAACACGTACAGCATATGTACGTGAAACACTGACGTGTGAATGAGGCTTTAACCAGCTCTGGACCACCTCACGCAGAATCGCGTGATCTCAGCGGCCGGGTTATTCCTCAGCAACGCGTTGGAGCGTCATCTCGCAAGAGGCGAGATGACGCAATCTGTGCGCCTGGACAGGCGCAGTGAATGTAGGGAAAGGCGCAGGGCAAGTTAGTCACCAGCCCGCCAGCCAATGATCATCGCTGGCAGGCTGGTGACTTTTAAAAAAAACGAATCATCAGCCATATAATGCATTATATTTATAAATATGATGCATTAAATGGCTTCTGTGCTCTCTGCTGGGTCCTTTTCATCAGTTGGACCCAGCACAGAGCACGTCACAGTGAGTACACCAAGCACCACATATTTAGCCCCATATCACCCCCCAATTAACCCCTTGATCACCCCTGTCAATCACTAGTGAAAGGGGAAAAAGTGACCAGTGTAAACTGTCACTTTTTTTTCACCAGTATTGACTTTTAGGTTTAGCTTAGTTTAGGCCCCCTTTGGTAGGTAGTTAGCTTCTGTTAGCGCCCAGCCCACAGCACCGCACTCACTGATTCGCTGATTAGCGTATCGCTAATCAGCGTTGGTACTTTATAGTATCTGTAAGTGATCAGAACTGATCACAGTCAGATCTATATTAGTATTAGTGTCACTTTAGCTCGCCCTCCACCCAAAACGCAGTGTTTGCCCGATCAGGCCTGATCGGTCACCCACACGTGCGTTCACCCACACCCGCCACGCTGCAGAGACAAAATTATTATTATTTTTTAACACTGCAAAAACACCGTAAAATCGCTGAAGCGCTAAAAAGATTACTTGAGCTTTTTGGATCTTTTTTAGCGATCACAGCTTTACTGCGCAAGCACTCCCATGTCCTTTCCCCCTTTTTTTTTTTTTTTTGCACATTTTTTGGCAGAAATTTTTTCATCCACATCGATCGATGCGAATGAAGAAATCTGTGCCGTTCATTTTTTCTTTCAGCCCAGAGGCTGAACGAAAAAAAATAAATCTCATTACCCGTATGCTCAATATAAGGAGAATAGCAGAAACTCCTAATGCTGGCCATACATGTAATGATTATGGAGACCCTCAAATGCCAGGGCAGTACAAACATCTCACAAATGACCCCATTTTGGAAAGAAGACACCCCAAGGTATTCGCTGAGGGGCATATTGAGTCCATGAAAAATTTAACTTTTTGTCACAAGTTAGCGGAAAGGGAGACTTTGTGGGGAAAAAAAAAAAAAAAAAAAGTCAATTTCTGCTAACTTGTGCCAAAAAAAAAAAAATATTGTATGAACTCGCCATGCCCCTCACAGAATACCTTGGGGTGTCTTCTTTCCAAAATGGGGTCACATGTGGGGTATTTATACTGCCCTGGCATTTTTGGGGCCCTAAAGCGTGAGAAGAAGTCTGGAATCCAATTGCCTAAAAATGCCCTCCTAAAATGTACTCATTGGAATTTGGGCCCCTTTGCGCACCTAGGCTGCAAAAAAGTGTCACACATGTGGTATCGCCGTACTCAGGAGAAGTAGGGCAATGTGTTTTGGGGTGTATTTTTACATATACCCATGCTGGGCGAGAGAAATATCTCTGTAAATTGACAACTTTGTATAAAAAAAAATAAAAAAAAGAAGAAAAAGTTGTCATTTACAGAGATATTTTTCACACACAGTATGGGTATATGTAAAAATACACCCCAAAACTCATTGCCCCACTTCTCCTGAGTACGGCGATACCACGTGTGCCACTTTTTTGCAGCCAAGATGCGCAAAGGGGCCCTAATTCCAATGAGTACCTTTAGGATTTCACAGGGCATTTTTACGCATTTAGATTCCAGACTTCTTCTCACGCTTTAGGGCCCCTAAAATGCCAGGGAAGTAAGAATACCCCACAAGTGACCCTATTTTAGAAAGTAGACACCCCAAGGTATTCCGTGAGGGGCATGGCGAGTTCATGTAAAATTTAATTTTTTGTCACAAGTTAGTGAAATATGAGACTTTGTAAGAAAAAAAAATTAAAATTCAATTTCCGCTAACTTGTTACAAAAAATAAAAACTTCCATGAACTCACTATGCCCCTCAGCGAATAATTTAGGGTGTCTACTTTCCGAAATGGGGTCATTTGTGGGGTGTTTCTACTGTCTGGGCATTGTAGTACCTCAGGAAACATGACAGGTGCTCAGAAAGTCAAAGTGCGAAAATTCACTTTTTTGCACCATAGTTTGTAAGCACTATAACTTTTACCCAAACCAATAAATATACACTTGCTGCATTTTTTTTTTTTAATCAAAGTCATGTATAACAATACATTTAGAGAAAAAAATTCTATAGAAATGTAGTTTTATTTGAAAAAATTTCCAACAGAAAGCGAAAAATGTCATTTTTTTGCAAAAACTTCGGTAATTTTTTATTAATATCAAAAAAAGTAAAAATGTCAGCAGCAATGAAATACCACCAAATGAAAGCTCTATTAGTGAGAAGAAAAGGAGGTAAAATTCATTTGGGTGGTAAGTTGTATGACCAAGCAATAAACCGTGAAAGTAGCGTAGTGCAGAATTGTAAAAAGTTGTCTGGTCAATAAGGGGGTTTAAGCTAGAGGGGCTGAAGTGGTTAAAAGAGGTTGTCTGGGTTCAGAGCTGACATTACACACATTTTTACCCAGACAGTCCCTCTGAAATTAGCATTGGAGCATGAAATGCTGGATCACGCAGGGCAAGGGTTTTCAGTTCACATGAGGCGCTACTACAGGGCGACTGCTGTTTCCATGGCGCTGTGCCTGACAGCAGGGGTCCTGTTCGGCTGCAGAGTTGTGCTGTGTTATGGCCTTGGTGATTGCCGCGTGCAATTTTACATTAGGGACTCACTAGAAAGAAGTCACCTTGACATGGCGGGTGGGTTTATGCATCTTAATAATAATAAAAAAAATATTAAGCACCACATGTACAGTTTATAAATTATGCTGAGAACAATAGATGGCATCTGTATACGCAAATACTTTTTTTTTTTTTACCCTGAAAAAGCAAAAACTTTAAGTAAAACCGACTGGGTTCACACACTGTTAGTATGCTGCTGTGGTGGACGTTCCCACGACAGGTGGAATAAGATCGGTGAGACTGGCAACATGTGGTTTGATCTGACAGGTTTTCCTTGTGGATAAATAGGAGTCTGTTGTTTCTGGTAATGACCACACCTCTTGCCTCAGGTGTTGCTAAGTGGTTATTTAACCTTCCTTATTTATGGTTGCTTCTCCCACAATGCTGTGCGTTTTATAGTTTCAGTTGTGGATTGCTGTTGTGTGGATCTCCACGGAGTTCCTGGTGCTTCCATTGCTCCTCTGAAGTTAAGTCTTTCCTTTCTCTTTTTGTGTTTGTATTAGGTCTGAAGGAGACTCCTGTTCGTCCTTCCTTTTGGAGGAACAGGTAGTCTCGTCCCTACCATTAGTACCAGGGCCATATAGGGCTAGATAGGACTAAGTATTCCTGCAATGATAATACCTACCTCTGGCGTCTGTTTAAACTGGTAGTCAGTCAGGATTTTGGTTAGGGTTTTACTAGGAGGTGTCCATCTTCCTTCCCTAGGTCTCAGGCCCGATTTCCTGTCTCCCCCCCCCCCCCCCTCCCTCTTATGCTCGGTGTGGTCTTTTCCACCCACACCGAAGCGTGACAGCTGCTTTTGCAATGACTTTATTCACTATGCTTTGACCGGTGATTTTTTGTGATAATATAATATGATTGACACGCACAAAGTTTCTCCTACACATCACAGGAATCAGGGTAACCCAAAATGGACAAGAGACTTAAGAGGGCACCAATAGTATTGACTAGAGTGGGACTGCCAGAGCCTAGTTCACAATCATATAAACAGTGAATAATTTTTTGGATTTGCTAAGGACACTAGAAGAGTTTGTCCCACCGACATATATTGGCAACCAGAGAATAAATGCCAGCTCCCACCAGTTTCCCTTTTCTATAGTTGAACAATTTTTTTGTGTTCTATCCCCACTAGAAAAAGCCAACAAATGTCAAAGTTACTGGAAAAACTACAGTTCAGGGTCTGCTTCCACTCTGTATTGTGGCTTCCATTTATACAGGCTGCCACTACGCTCCGCCAGATATGTCACATGACAAACACAGCAGCAGTGCTCAGCGGACTCCACTGACATATCATGGTGTCCGCCAAGGTGTCCAATATTTTAACGGTAAAAAAAGCTGTATTGAGCAGTATTTTTCCAATCTAAGACTACAGAATAAATGATGGAGGCTTCTAACAGTAGGGTAAGTGATCAGAGCCTATTATACAGCTATAAGGGCTCATTCAGACGGCTCTATGCAAAAATGCTGATCTTTTTTTTTTTGCGGACAGTTCAGCATGTCCACAAAAAAACTGATTACATTCCGTTTTTTGCTGACCCATAGACTTTAATGGGGCCATGTCCGGATTTTCACTTACAAGTATAGGACATGTTTCAAAAAGAGCCCCATAAAAGTGAATAGGACAGCATCTAATCTGCAAAAAACACGGATCTGCATTTTTGCGGACAGCATATGGCCGTCTCAATGAGCCCTAATCCATAGTCTGTAGGGCGCCCTGAGCAGCATAACCCCACAGCCGCCCTCCATTAGCAGCTGTTGTACTTACACTTTTAGGTTATGTGACGGATAGAACGGCTGCGGCAGGGAGAGGAGATATGTTAATGCGTTATTTGCCATAATGATGCTTCTATGTAGGTTAATTACACTGCAAGCTCTGAGATTTTATTGCTAGTACACCTATGTGTCTAGACCCAATTTACTTTTATAGAACAGGGAACAGTTTGTTAAAAGAGCAACCAACGAGAATAAAACTGATCCCTCTCCAAATATGGATTTCTTTCTAGATAACGTTCTATATGAAAATTATTATGGAGCATTACCTCACCATGTATCACTATTACGGGGAGTTACTGGCCCAGGAGGACAGCGCAGAGAACAGCTGGACACAGATGAGGCCAGTGATCTGCATTATACTGTACAGAAGTGGAACATTTTTCGGATAAGTTGTAATGAAATCTGATTCTCCGAGGAAGTTCCCAGAGGCCTTTTTTTTTCTTTCTTGTGTATAAGGGCTCATGCACACAAACGTGTGCCGGCAGTCCGCAATA
The DNA here is from genome assembly GCA_033119425.1 of Bufotes viridis. Classification (NCBI taxonomy): domain Eukaryota; kingdom Metazoa; phylum Chordata; class Amphibia; order Anura; family Bufonidae; genus Bufotes; species Bufotes viridis. The sequence continues at coordinate 92,571,709 of CM065592.1, read as the reverse complement.
CACGGACACCGATCATAGGCCTGCCGTATGCAGACGCAGGACCCGTTCACTTGAATGGGGTACGCGTTCCACATCACAAAAAAGTAGTGCATGTACTGGTTTTTTCGCGATGCGGAGGGACAGAAACCCCACAATAGCACTCCGTAGTGAATGGGTCCGCATCCGTGATGCCCATATATTGTCGACCCGACAATACAAGGTAAGTTTACATCTGTATACATCATACTAATGATGAGCCCCCATACTTCATGTTATTCCCACACACAGGGCCAAATTTATCATTACAAATATGGCTATTGCGCAAATGGCGTTTCTCCTCCGGCCTAGGTACTTTACCGAAAAGAGGGCGGGGCCATGGGTAGTGGAGGAGATAGGGCTGGCGACCCTGCTACATATTTAATCTTCCACACCAGTTTTCTGCCGTAGAAGAGCACTGAAATATATACCCGCCAGGGGCTGGTATAGCTCTCAGTTCAAGCACAAAGACTGCCGGATGCTGCGCCTAATTTATGACGAGGCGTACACCACCAGGCTGATAAATCAGGGCCACAGTTAATCATGAAAACTATTGGGACATTATCTATCGAAGCTGCCAGACAGACCTTCTCGTCTATAACAACCCACCATAGGTGATAGGTCAGCTAATTTTTCAGAGCAATTCGAGAAGTGAAATTTGCGCTGCGACTGGCTGCAGTGGATTACAGAGCCAGTTTTTCTCTTCAAGCTATATAAGGCCTATGATGTATCCTTACTGCCCATTTACTATCCTCATATAAAGTTCAATTATCAGCCAGATCTTTTAACCATTAGTTATTGTTTATCTATTGCTGGCCATATATAATGGCTTGAATGACCCAAGCCCCCTTACAACCATGATTGTCTACGCGTGCATTAAAAAAAATAAAAAAAAATGTGTAGAGAATAAGCAGCTGCCACCAAATGGTCCAGTTACAAACTACTGGTGGCACTGCAGAGGGGCATTTTAACTACTGGTGGCACTGCAGAGGGGCAAATTAGCTATTGGTGCCATTGAAATGAATAGGAGCCGTCCCATTGAAATGAATAGAAAGGCTTGGTTGTAATTACACCTGCACACCGCTGCAGATGAGACGGCGAGCAGGTAAACAATGTAAAGGAGGCAGCGCTGGGACGGCACGCACCTTCTCTTCAAACAGCTGATCGGCGGGGGTGTCGGACCCTGCCAATCTAATATTGATGACCTATCCTAAGGATAGGTCATCAATAAATATAACTTGGACAACCCCTTTAAGAGGTTGCCATTTAGGCAGGGAAACCATTGCTAGTCTACTCTACGACCATCTTCCACGCATAAATAGCAAATGTACATAATTTAACATTTATCTGACATCATACACTAAACATAAGACCATTGCCTCCATAACAGAGCCATACAAAGGGTTACAATAAAAGTGCTGCCATACACAGGACTTCCTTAACAGTGCCGCTATAACAGAGCCACTGACAGGGCTTCCATAACCGTGCCACACACAATTAGGGTAGCTCACTGTGAGGTGCTGTGAGCTCTCCTGCCATTGGGATATTTGCCAAATTATCCGTGAATCTGGGAGGTCGTCACTGATTCAGGGATCCTTTCTCACATTCCAGAAGTCGGCAAGTATGATGCTATCCCACGTATTTGTGTGGGGTTTCCTCAAGGTACTCAAGTTCCCCCACACTCAAAGCCCAATGGGAACAAGGAGTGATGTGAGAGACAGCAATGTCTGTACAGCGCTGCGGAATATGTAAGCACTATATAAATAAATAAAATACTACATAAATGTAGTATTAATGCTGTTCAGTCATTGATACCCTACCAAATGATGAGAAAGCAGGCCACTGCACTCTGAGGGGTTCAGTATAAGACATAATGCATAGGTACCAGCTGCGGCACAGCTTACAGAAAGTCACCGCACATGTGCTGTCTGGAAACATGCGCTAAACATTCCACCTCTGGCTGCACTGCTCCCTCTGCTGGCCACATACCAGAACTTCACTACCACAGACTACACAGCACGCTCATCATGTGCATCAGTCTTTTTCAAAGCAGAAAAAAGTGCTTGTGCAGGCGGTATTGTGACCTCTGGGGGTGGGCGGGGCACCATTTGTATGGCAGTATCATTTCTGCAGTCTAGTATTTGGGGGCACTGGGGAGGACAGAGGGCACATTACTGGGGTATCAGCAGGATAACACAGTTCAGGTACCAGTAGGGGGAGAATGATAGTCTGTAAATGGATTAGGGATACAGTATAAAAAGTTGAACACGTATTATTCACTGACCAGTCTTCGCAGTTCATTGCATCGCCATAGCCGGGTGTGTCGACCACCGTAAGACGCAACTTAACACCTCTTTCCTCAATCTCCACTGTAGATGCTTCAATTTCTACTGTACGTTCAATTTTATCTAAAAAAGCATGAAATAAGAGGAGATGGCGCCAAACCAGATATGACAAGAAACACAAATGTAAGACACGTCTGAGCCTCAAAATATGCTGGCACATCTAACTCTGTAGGATTCACCTCTCCATCATCACAGGCAGGATTACAGTGGAAGGTAACAAAGGATCCACCAGTGTTTATATATAGTAACAAATAAATGTGATGCATTCACTTCTACTTTCAGGGGTGCACAAAATGCAGCAATGAAAGCTAATGATTTGTTTCTATACTCCTTCTACTTGCATAAAATAAGGGGCCAGTGTCCAGGTGTAAATACAATGAAAATCATGGCATTTGGGTAAAAGACTCCCATGCATGGTACTAGAACGGTTTTTAAAGGGGGTGGCCCATCTCACACATTCTTGCGCGACTTGCCCAATGTGAACGAGGATGGACCGCCCAGGCACAGCAACCCTCCATTCCCTTCTATGGGAGTGATTGGCTATTTCCGGAATTCCTATAGAAGTAAATGGAGAGAATGCGGCACATGCAAAGTGCGCTTTCCTTCACTTTGGGGGCCCCATTCTAGACATAGGTGCGGATCCTAGAGGTAGGACCCGCACCGCTCTGACATTGGTGGCATATCCTATCGATATGCCTCCAATGTGTGACATGGGGCAACCCTTTAAAGATATGTTCTCACTCAAAAACACTACAGGTTTTCCACCCAAATATATATATATATATATATATATATATATATATAATAAAATATGCGCACACACATACATATACCCCATCACGACTATACAGCAGGACAGTGTCATTTCTCACCAGCTGCACCAGGCACTATGCGTTCAGGATACAAATCAGTCAAGAAAAGGCTGTTAATCAGAGTAGACTTCCCCAATCCAGATTCACCTATAAAAAAATAAAAAAGGTCATCTATATATTCAATCTAAATAACGGTTAACATCCACATGCTATCAAAAGAAATATGCAAAGTTCCATAGGTGCCATATTGTAATTAGGAAGCATGCGGGTGGTTCTATTGGGCGGACTTTATGGTAAACAGTCACACAACTGAGCGCCAACTCAGCCATGCCCAGGCTATATCTCAATAATAATAAAAGAATATATATATATATAAATATATATTTAGTGCAATTTAGATGCCACACAAATATAAAGCAGTTATCAGAAATAAAGGTTATACAACTAAATATTAGTTCAGTCATTAACAGAAAAGCTAAATCTGTAAACAAATTTTAATTCATGGTGGAAATATAGGATTTTTTGTGCTCATCTGTAAAATACTTTTCTCGCTGAGTTCATTGGGGGACACCGCTCCCACCCTGTATGTACATTGCTGGTTCTCCTAGATGGGTTCTTCTGGTTCTTGATGATGACCCATCTCCGGTTTTCTTCCATCTTATTGTGTTCTGTTGGCTTCTCCTGGCTGCTCCTACTGCTTTTGTACAAACTGATTAGCTCAGTGTCTGCAGGAGGGGTATAGCTGAGAGAAGGAGCTTTTTTTGCTTAGTGTCGCCTCCTAGTGGCAGCAGCTATACTCAAGGCCTTTTGTGTCCCCCAATGAACTCGGCGAGAAAAGGATTTTACAGGTAAACACAAAAAATCCTTTTCTCGCTGGTATCATTGGAGGACACAGAAGGCAATAGGACGTTAAAGAGCAGTTCTATGGTGGAGGGAACAAGAATAGAAAGAATCCAAGGCCGGTCATAAGGCCCTACACACAAATGCGGGGGAAAGACACACAGGGAAACCTGGAAAGGGACAGGAAGACACATTCCCCGGAAGGGCAGCCAGAGAGCGGCTGAATACGCAGAGGCCCCGGCTGGGCAGAAGAAAGAACAGCCCAGGGAATAGAAGTCATGGGTTAGGAGACTTCAGAAGAAGTGGAGAGCACACAGAATATTCACAAGATGGACAAGAACGAAGACAGGTCAATCATTAAAAGCAACAGAGAGATTGCGGAAGATACAGGAGAGAAATACATAGCCAAGATCCAGAGGAAGAAGACGAATTGAAAATGGCATCTGGATATCAAGGGCCAAAGAACCACAGATGTGACAAACTTGCCCCCCATGGGGAAGGAAGTAGGGATGCCTGAAGCAAAGGCCTCACACACCATACCGGAGTGCCAGAAGAGAAGAACACTCCAGCGGGACCATGACGAACAAATCAGGGCTAGAGATTGGCCCACAAGAAAAAAAAAAAGAAAATCCAGAACAAGAGAGGAGAGAAGCCATCTGATTCTCCATGGAAGGCTGTCTGAACTGGCAGACCTAAATCAGAAGTTGCAGACAGGAAAAATACTGCGCCAGGAAGGGAGTGTGGACCCTAAACGCCACAAAACCCCAGACAAAACAGACCAACACCACCCGCGCAGGCACACGAGAACCCAATGGCTATAAACACTGACCGAGCAGGCAGTAACAGTATGTGGGGGAGCGCAACTACTCATCCTGCGGAAGGGGAGAAGTAGAAGCAGCCGATGCGGCTCAGTAGAAAACCAGCACTTAGGGGTGACAACAAGGGCAGTACAACCGCTCGACCCGGTGAGGGGAGCCATGTAGACAACTCACATATGCAAACTGAGTAAGTGCATACCCAAACTCCACACAGACGGAACGCTGATACTGTCACCGTAGTAGATTGTAGCGGCAATGCGGTACATGTAAAGGGAACAAGGCGTTAAGCCATCGCTTTAGAAAATCGGTAGGTTAACGTAGTAATGTCCAGCAGAAGTGAGCAAACCCCTCAGCCGCAGCGTGTCATGGCAGAACATAAGCAAAGTGCCCCCTGTGGAAGATGAAAATGTAGACACAATCACAACTAGCAAGAAGGCACCATGCCTAGACGGAGGAATGCTGTGTAGATACAGCCGGAATGCCAGGGCTGATACTCCACATGGAGGAAGGGGATGAGGAGAAAACCATAAATGTAGTGTCTCCCGCCCATGCGTCATGTAAGCCGCAGTTGAAGGATGAACGGAAAAATTCTCCCTGGGAAGGAATGACGCAGTAGTAGCCAGAATATCTATAGGCAGCGCAAAGACTGCCTCACAAGGGGAGGCGATAGCAACAACTATGAAAATGAGGACAACAGCAATAGCCACCAAGAATTGGTGCTAGTGCATCACTCCACCTGAGAAGGAAGAAAACTGGCAATCAGAGCAGACGTTCCATCTATGGAAGGATTGTGGACGCCAGGAGTTCCAATGACAATCAACCAAATGAGATTGGCCCTCACAGGGACTCAAGGCACTAGGAACGGTATGAGGTATACCAATGGCCTGTTAGAGCTACAGGCCGACCTGGAAGACCAAGGCTGCCACGTAGGCGCCAGACACCAATCCAGACTAAGGCCCTATTCACACATCCGCAATGTAGTCCGCATGTATTCCGCAATTTTGCGGAATACATGCGGACCCATTGACTGTGAATGGGGCCGGGAACGATGCGGAGAGCACACACTGTGCTCTCCGCATCAGATTTTGCGGAGCGCGCCGCCGATCTTCCGGTCCGCGGCTCCGCAAAAAAATAGAGCATGTCCTATTCTTGTCCGCAATTGCGGACAAGAAGAGGCATTTTCTATGGAGTTCGGGCAATGTGCGGTCCGCAAAAATGCGGAATGCACATTGCCGGTGTGTCCGTGTTTTGCGGATCCGCGGCTCCGTGGATCCGCAAAACACTTGCGGATGTGTGAATAAGGCCTAAGACTACCTGAGAAATAGGGTAGTGTGAAGCAGCCACAGTATCCAGCAGTAGTGCCAAAATACCACCTATGACGGGGGATACGGCAATTGTAGGTACCGTGTCTATCCAATAGGCCACCCATAGAACGGGATGCCATGCAACAAGGAACAAATGAGACTAGTCGCGGTACAATGTTGAAGCAATTACTTTACCCAAGAAAGATGGATAATGTAATAGGAGGAACAGTTTCCAGTGGCAGTAGAATTACTCTGCTGACGGAAAGAGGGGAACCGAAAAAATGTACAGGGTCCACTGGTAGCGCAAGCACTACTGGTTGTGCAACTACTCCGTCAATGGGGGGGGAGGGTAATGCCACAGGATCTCTAACACGCAATTATGGTGAAACTAATCCCCCAATAGAAGGGGGAAAGCAGACAGGAGAGATGATATCCAGTATGAGAGTAATTACTCCGCCTGCGGAAGGGTTAATGCAAACGGACGTATGGTATCCGGTGGAAGTGCAATACTCCGCCTAAAAAAGGAGGGTAATGCGACAGTCTGTCCAGGATCTAGTGATAGTGCAATTACTCTATAGAAGCAGGGTAATGCTACAGAATGTACAGTACCCAGAGTAGGGGTGGGCGATATGGCCTAAAATCTATATTGCGATATAATTTTAAGCATGTGCGATATGCGATATATTGCTTTCTCTATTTGGGGGGGGTGGGGTGTTTAAACTTTTTTTTTTTTTTTTTACTTTTTATTTAATAACTATTAGCCTCCTTAAGGGCTAGAATCTTTGTCATATTCACCTTATTAGACATCTATTAGGGTGAATAGGACGTTACACTCTCCCTGACTCTCCCTGACTATGGCAGCCAGCCTCTGATCAGCCCCCCAGCCTCTCCCTCTCATCAGCCCCCTCTGATAACTCAAACCCTCCCTCCCTCCCCAGTATTAATCATTGGTGGCAGGGGCCCCCTTAACATCATTAGTGGCAGCAGCAGTTCCGATCGTTAAGTGTAATGCTGGGGCTCCGATCGGTTACCATAGCAGCCAGAACGCTACTGAAGTCCTGGCTGCCATGGTATGTAAGTGAGCAGCATTATACTCACGTGCGCGGTGGCCGCCGGGCGCTCCTTCTGTCTGTGCGGCGCATTGCTAATGCTTATAGCATTAGCAATGCGCCGCACAGATCTATGAGAAGAAGGAGCGTCTGGCGGCCACCGCGCACGTGAGTATAATGCTGCTCACTTACATACCATGGCAGCCAGGACTTCAGTAGCGTCCTGGCTGCCATGGTAACCGATCGGAGCCCCAGCATTACACTGCTGGTACTCCGATCGGAACTGCCGCTCAAGGTCATATCACAGTCCGGCGATATGCACAAAATCCATATCGTGGCACAAATTTATATCGCATATCGCCTATACCGTCCACCCCTAACCCAGAGTAAGTGCAAATACTCCCACTACGGAAGGAGGATAATGCTACCGGAAGCATAGGAAACAGTGTTAGTGCAACTATGCCGCCTCTGGAAGGAGGGCAATGCTACCGGATGTACGGTATCCATGGACGTATAGGAACCAATGGGATTTAAACACTCCGCCGATAGCATTATCCTCTTTCCATGGGCAGAGTAATCCTCTACGGGCCGTACAGTACCCAGTGGAAGTGCAATTACTCCTCCTACGGAAGGAAGGGGGGGGGGGGGTAATGCTACAGGGAGTGCAGTATCCAGCAGTAGTGCCAGAATTCCGCTTATGCTATAGGATGTATGTATCCAGCAGTAGGGTTAAGACATTTTGCCAACAGAATGGCGTGGGAACTAGGTTCAGAAGGACCCGATAGCTTCAAGGTTTAATAATTAGGGATGAGCGAATCGACTTCGGATGGAACATCAGAAGTCGATTCGCATAATACTTAGTTTGAATACTAGAATGTATTGGCTGCTATGAGCTGAAGTTATTACTTTGTGAAGTCTCATGAAACTTTGCATAATAGCTTCAGAAATCAATTTCCACTGTAAAAAAAACATTTCTCGAACTCGGGTTCGGTTCCAAGGTACCAGATGTTTTTTTTTTTTTACAGTAGAAATTGATTTCTGAAGTTATGATGCAAAGTCTCATAAGACTTCTCAAATAGTGTTTAGCGAACTTGTGTTTTAAGTTCTGCGTCCAAAGTTCGGGTTTATCGAGGAATCCCGTTATGGATTCCAAATTCAGTTATGGTCCGTGGTAGCGGAATCCATAACGGGATTCTTAGATAACCAGAACTTTGGACGCAGAACTTATAACACAAGTCAACACTATTCACAAAGTAATAACTTCAGCTCATAGCAGCCAATACATTCTAATACTGTGCTAGCTCCGTACAGTATTCATATGAAGTATTATGCGAATTGACTTTGGATGTTTCATCCGAAGTCGATTCACTCATCACTATTAATATATAAATATATCAGGGTTTGTTTGTTTTTTAAGCTCAATTCTAACAAAACAGAGCTAGGGAAATAGTAGTACTGAGGCAAGGAAGGGGTTAAGCAGAAGGCAGGGGCAGAGCTTATTGGGCAGCTAGTGGGGATTAAAGCAAAGCCAGGGGTGTTTTTTTTTTTTCTTCTTCATGCATGTATAATGTTTCAGCTGAGTAGCCTTTTTCCTACAGCTACTCCAATGGCTCTTGAAGCCCTGCCTCTCCATACCAAGGGGGCGCGTTGGACCAAGCCCTCAGAAGGCGCTCACCCACTTCTGGGAGTAAGCAGAAGGTGGCCTAACATAAAGTCTCCCCTCCACCCGTCGGAGAAGGGACCCCTGCCAAAACTGAGGCCTTAGGTGGAGGTAAGCAGACTCCTTGGGGAATATTCACATGGGAAAACCTGAGAAGGGGGAGGGAGGAGGAATGGGGCCTTGGGGACTGAGAGAATACTCACCTGTCGTTTTCTTCCCCCCCCCCCCCCCCCCCGGCTCTAGCTGGGTCACCAGCTTTGGTGTGTAACCCCTTGGTGAGGGTAGCTACACCGGTAACAGAGGGGACTTTGGGGAGGCCAGACCTGGTGACCAGAAGGCTGGCGGGATACAGAGGCTTTAGGAACCTCTGGTCCTTCTTGCATTCTGGAGACCGGAAAAGAGCAGCGGGCTTGGGGACGCCCTGGACTCCCATCTCTTGGGTGGGAACACAGACAGCTTGGAGACGGCTATCAGCCCAGCTAAAGGAATAAGAAAAAATAAATAAAATCAGGGAGGTCTGCCTCCTACGGACACGAAGCTGAAACTGATCAGCTTAGTGAATGCAGGAGGGGTATAGCTGAGGGGAGGAGCTAACACTTTTTTGCTTAGTGTCGCCTCCTAGCGGCAGCAGCTACACCCATGGTCCTCTGTGTCCCCCAATGATATGAGCGAGAAAGTTCAGTTTGAAACACTTTTTTATTACTCCTTTTTCAGTTTAAAATTGACATTTTGTTCAGGTTTTCATTTGGAATTGAATATACCACGCCCTCTCGCTGTTTATCGCAGGCCCAGTGACGTCATGACTAGTGTCACTGGCCTGGGTGCAGATAATCTCCATTCAAGTGAACAGAGCTTAGCCCCGCCCAGGCCAGTGATGCTCCTGGAGAACCGCTGCCGGTAGGGGTGTCGGACCTCCGCCGATCAGATGCTGATGATCTAGCCACAGGATAGATCAGTAGAGTAGAGCGAACTTGTAATTTAAGTTCGGAGTCAAAAGTTCGGGTTATCGAAAAATCCCGTTATGGATTCCGCTACCACGGACCATAATGGCATTTGGAATCCATAAGGGGATTCTTCAATGAACCCGAACCTTGGACAACACTAAGGACCTGGGGTGATGTCACCATCATGTGATCAGTGCAGGGGGCGTGGCTCAGTACTGGATCACCTCTTATCCAATTCAGTGCTGAGCAACGCCCCCTGCACTGATCACATGACTGTGACGTCACCCCAGGTCCTTAGGGTTGTCCAAGGTTCGGGTTCATTGAAGAATCCCCTTATGGATTCCAAATGCCGTTATGGTCCGTGGTAGCGGAATCCATAACGGGATGCTTCGATAACCCCAACCCGAACTTTGGACGCCGAACTTAAAATACAAGTTCGCTCAACTCTAATCATTAGTTTAAAATAACTGCAGAACCCCTTTAATAGCAATAAAACCGTGCGATAGGCACATTCTATAGATACAGAGCAGTTTTATATTTCATTCCACTCCAGATCTTATCTTATCTTCATAAACAGCTGTTAAAAAAATCAATGAAAGAAACAAATATTCTAAAACAGAAAAGGGCAAGTAAACGCATTCAAGATAAGAAACCTATGTGCGCTGTGATGTGCAAATATACGCAAGGTCATATAACAAAGAAAAAAAAGAAAAAAAGGGAAGAAGTTTTTCTTGTGTTGAATATGCAGCTTATGCATCCAAAAAGTCTGTTCTGACATCGGCTCTGATTGACTTATCCACAACAATGGACCCGAATGCCTTTTTCACAAAGTATTACGATTCGATAGCAAACTGCATGAAGACGTGAGGTGCATAAAAAAAAAAAAAAAAAAAAAAAGGCATGCAGATCAAAAAAATGCATTTTATAATTTGTGTATGTCCATGATTCGATAATGCTCCCAATTCTGAAAGGTTTAAAGCAACTAATCTCCATCAGATGAAGACTAGATATAAGATATTGCATCTGTGGCAGAATATATCACACAGGACCCAAGTATATATATATATATATATATATATATATATATATATATATATATATATATATTTTTTTTTTTTTTATTGATACATAGGGGGCAGATTTATCAAAACTGGTGTAAAGTAGAACTGGCTGAGTTGCTCATAGCAACCAGTCAGATTCCACAGCTCCTTTGGAAAATGAAAGGTGGAATCTGATTGGTTGCTATGGGCAACTAAGCCAGTTGTACTTTACGCCAATTTCATAAATGTGCCCCATAGTATTTTTTATTTTATTTTTTCAGTTTTAATGGACTATTCAATGCCACTTTAGCTTCTATTTCTTACCTACAACCATCAAGGTAAACTCAAATCCTTTTCTCACAGATTTTCGGTGAACCTGATTTGGGAGATTAGCAAATCCGACATATCCAGGGGTTTCTGGATTTGTGAACTGAGCCTGTATATTGAAGAAGAATATACATATTATACAGGGTTTCATGGAGAAGGAAGATGACGTCACAGATCGCACAGGTGCTCCGTCCGGACATACTGAACAATCAGATCACTGTATGCAATACATAATGGAGAAGAGACCCGTCTCATGGTGTAATCAGATCCTAGCACTCACTATGGGCAAGCCATACAATGTTTCTACTATTCACTTCAATCAGATTGGAGATGGAATACTCCCCAGAATGCCATTCATCCCTTCATCCATCCAAGACAGACACAGGCACCGTAAAAGTCATTTATTTTACTCTCTTAGGTAGAGGCTCAGCTCTCTGTGCCTGGCGCTGTCAATTACAGTGCAGAGAGAGCAGAGCCTCTAGGTGTAATGGTAACGCCCCCGTTGCTCCTAGAGGCTCATTTGCATATTTTAAAACTTCATCTTTCTCAGCAATGTGGGCAAATATGAACATGAAAAACACAGGTGCCTTCAGCTGCCAAGCGCACATGTAACAGGTCAGCAAGAGTGTCATAGGTACAAATCGGCTGACTTTACCATGGATTTTTTACCGACTCCAAACATTACCCTTACATTTACACCTCAAAGATGAACAGAAAATTATCACCTATTAATGGTCTGTTTTGCAGGGAAAAGAACTTGGACAGGACTACATATCCTCCAACACAAAATGAATGGGGGAATAGCAAACATGTACAACAGTTTGCAGGCCTGCCCTTCTCACCCACATACATCGTACGCAGCACATAACTTTAAAGGGGTTGTCTGAGTTATATAAGAATGGTATAAATAACAAATGAATAGATATTCACCTGTTTTCTCTGTTTCTTTGAGTGCTGTGCCACGTTGCTCCCAGTGCTGGCATCATCTTCTTGGCTGCAGCAGCGATGTTCTGTGTACAGGTCACCACTGCAGCCAACTGATGGGACGGCGAACTGTGCGCACAGAACATCACTGCTGCAGCCAGTAAAACAAAGTGCAGCAGTAAGGACCAGAGCGCAGCGCAGGAAGAAGCAGAGGAGAAACCTGGCGAGTATTCCTTCATTATTTGAGACTGTTTACAGGGGTTGCCCGAGGTTTCATGTAACTCAGACAGCCCCCTTGAAGGAGTTTTCGGGTTTCACGATATTGATGACTTATCCTCTGGAGTCCGACTCCCAACACCTTCACCGATGGACTGGGTAATCTCTTCTTTGCAAAAAGAGTATATAGACAACACATTTTTTTGAGACTTGACGACTCATCACTCAACTTCTGCCTACACATGTCAAATCTAAAATACTGGAAAGCATTGACTCTACAGTCCGGTACACAAAACAGACCTTGGCCAGTGGAAAGCCATTCTAGTTCTTTAGCATGTGGAGAGAAATCCAGCTACAATGCCTTTATTCCATACGATGAAACATCCAGCAGACCGGTGCAGAAGTAGCAACGTCAGTCTGTTTTATTGTATGGAATAAAGGGATTTCTCTCCACGTGTCTGATCCAAAGCCTTTCCCTGCACTTTGGGAGTATCCGGGAGAGCAGCGGTGAGCTGGACTGCGTTGATCATTTTCGAGTTGTGAAGCACTACCTTACTTTCCAGAGTGTTTGTTTCCTTTTTGAGCATACTCATCATTTTCCCCAATCCTGCCACTCTAGACCCCTCGACTTTCTGCACGCCCTTCGTGTTCTTGCTTTCCTTTATTCCTCTTCACCCAGAAGGGGAATGGTCCATAAACGGCTGCACTACCTCCCCAAAACCAGTGGTGATCACTGGCTCTGCAATTTGGGAAAGACCACCCCTCCTGCACACCTACTGTGTAGTGGACTAATCTCTCCACATGCCCGGCGCTAGAACCCGGCATACAAGGGCAAGTGCCGGGCCCACTGCTTCTGGGGGGCCCCACTGAGCTGCTATGAGCACTTCCATCAATACAGATGGAAGAACTCATTGCTGGAGCTGCTGTCATTCCCTCTGATATGAAGCTGCTGCAGAGACTCAGACACGCCCCCTCTACACGTGCTGCCTGAGGACAGTGAGGAGAGAAGATCAAGATGGCAGGGCTGTGAGTAGTGAGTCTGCACTGTGACTGCCTCTGGGACAGGGAACTCTTCCAGGTGCTGCTGGATGTTGTAGTAGACAAGCAGCTTCATGCTATTTGTTTTACTGCTTCATGAAGTAGTTTGCCTCCATGACACCTTCCCCCCTCATATCCTGCTGTCTCCTCTCCTCCCTCATGTATCCTCATATCCTGCTGTCTCCTATTGCTGCCCTGCACAGACCTCCTGCCACTACTTCTTATATAAATCCTCCTCAGCCCCTTCCACCTACTTGCTGTGTTCACCCCTCCTGTTCATCCATGGCCCCGGGTCCCTGTGTCACTCCTCTGCCTCTCATTATGGTGGTGTCTAAACCACATTCACCATAAGGACCTACTAACGTCACAGGGTCACCCGTACTGCACCCCTCACCCCATATTGTGCTCCCTTAAACCCTGCATTGTGCCCTCTTAACACACCCTGTACAGTGCCCCTAGTCATTCCCTGTACTGTGCCCTCTTATACCCTTTTATCCGGTCACAGTATGGCGGTGTCATACTGTGTGGGGGGCACTGGGGGTCATTATTCTGAATGGAGGGCCACTGTGGGGTCATTATACTGTGTGGGCCCCTTACCTTACACAGTATAATGACCCCCAGAGCCCCCATTCAATATATAATGACCCCAGTGACCACTATACAGTATAATGACCCCCAGTGCCCCCTCTATACAGTATAACCCCCAGTGTGGGGACCACTGGGGGTCATTATTCTGAATGGGGGGCGACTGGGGGTTATTATTCTGAATGGAGGGCCACTGTGGGGTCATTATACTGTGTGCGGGGGGCCACTGGGGGTCATTATACTGTGTGCGGGGGTCATTATACTGTGTGAAGGGCCACTGGGGGTCATTATACCGTGTAGGAAGCCACAGGGGGACATGAAAATGTAAAAAAATGCCTGAAGGGGGCCCACTGAGATTTATCGCCCAAGGGCCCAAATAAACCTAGAGCTGGCCCTGTCTCTCCACCTTGGCTGAACCAAACGTGTGTGTATGGGAGAGCCGGGAGGAAGACGGGAAGGATAGCCTTCAGCTGAATGAGGAGAGGCATCAGGGACATTTTTAATCAACTTGAACAATCGTTTAATGGGGTATCCTCTCCATTTGTTAAAGTAAATGTGTCATCAAAAACTTTACCTGCCAGTAAAATACAGATAGTGACTCGTATCCCTTTTTCTAATCTGATTTTATTTTCTGATCGTAGATTTTTTAATTCTATTTCCTGAACGTGATTATGGGGGCGGCCATCTTGCCTGAGCTCTTCTTAAAGGGATTCTTTCACCCCCAAACCCCAATTTTCACTACTTACATCATTATTTGGTAAATAGTGCCCCCATTATATAGCCACTTACCCCATAATTTTTAAACTTACAGATGATGAGAAAACGAAGTTTATAATACCTGTCAATCAATAGTGAAGGAGCCCAGGGGCGGCGTCATACCGGCCGGAGCCCAGGCCGCGCGCTCATCTAACTTTTCTACCACGCCCCCTTTCACCCAGGCGGCCCGCCCATTGTGATGCGCTCGGCCTCGTCCAGAACTGGCCAAATCCTGCGCCTGCGCCGTGGATTATGTACTGTGGGTCTTTTTATTGTATTGCATAAAAATGTATGAGAAACACATACTCTGCTTTGAAAATGTATTTGGTGAAATTCCTAGGGAGGGAGGGAGGGAGGCAGGCAGGGTGACAGCCAGCTCCAGCGCCCACGACTCTTCCTGAGGCTCCGATCCTGCGCTGGTACACTATCGCAGTACGGGCCCGCGCCTGCGCACAGGGTAGCCCGATGCTTGCGCCAGTAGTCGGGAATCCAGTGCGCAGGCGCGGACTGCCCGATCCACGGCGCAGGCGCGGGATTTGGCCAGTTCTGGACGAGGCCGAGCGCATCACAATGGGCGGGCCGCCTGGGTGAAAGGGGGCGTGGTAGAAAAGTTAGATGAGCGCGCGGCCTGGGCTCCGGCCGGTATGACGCCGCCCCTGGGCTCCTTCACTATTGATTGACAGGTATTATAAACTTCGTTTTCTCATCATCTGTAAGTTTAAAAATTATGGGGTAAGTGGCTATATAATGGGGGCACTATTTACCAAATAATGATGTAAGTAGTGAAAATTGGGGTTTGGGGGTGAAAGAATCCCTTTAACAGCATTTACAAAGCATTAAAGGGAATCTGTCACCTATCCACAATTTTTTTCCTTTAGCCTAGGGCAATAAAGTACCTTATATCCATGTGTTCTTCTTTTTGCTGTGTCTCTTGTATTATCTGTTAAAAACCGCTTTATCCATTATGCAAATTCGGATCCAAGGAGCCCAGAGGGGCGTTTTTCCTCTTCCAAGGAGCCCCCCTAAATTAGAATCTGAAGAACGCCTCCAGCAGCTGAAATCGCCTCCCAGAGGCGAGGGCCAACAGCTCAGCCCCCCGGCTACCTTCGCTCTCTGCCCAGAATACATCCCCCATCTTCTTGCCAGCCACCGGAAATCTCGCGCAATGCTGGCGATTTCCTGCGCGATCCGACGGCAACTGAGGGAAACAGCCTCAATAGTGTCACTGGGCATGTGCAGAGCCCAGTTACGTTTTCGGAGCGCTGTTGCCGTCGGATCGAGCAGGCAATCGCCATCCCCTTGCTCAAGATTTCCGGTGGCCGGCGAGAAGATGGGGGATGTATTCTGGGCAGAGAGAGGAGGTAGCCAGGGGGCGGAGCCGTTAGCCTCGCCTCTGGGAGGCGATTTCAGCTGCTGGAGGCGTTCTTCAGATTCAAATTTAGGCGGGCTGGGCACATCAGGGGGGCGTTCCTGGGCTCCTTGGAAGAGAAAGAACGCCCCTCTGGGCTCCTTGGATCCTAATTTACATAATGGATAAAGCGGTTTTTAACAGAAAATACAAGAGAGATAGCAAAAAGAAGAACACATATGGATATAAGGTACTTTATTGCACTAGGCTAAAGAAAAAAATAAAAATTGTGGATAGCTAGGTGACAGATTCCCTTTAAGAAAACTCCTTTACGGCAGCCCCATGGGCCATAGACACAATGGTCAGGAGGGGACCTCATTGCCTTCTATGGGAGAGTTTTCTGGGCATGCTCTGTGACCTGTGCAGAGGACATTGTACAAGGAAGAAATAGATAAGATTTGACAATCACCTATTGTGGACCCTGTCTTATCTATACACAGAGGTGATATCATTACAGGCAGGATTAGAATGACAGATAAGAAACTGCAGTAAAGTGATCTGTACAGACCAAGAAGTGATGCCTATTTTTAGGCTTAATGGCCAATGGGGAAAACGGCAGGATTTTATGGTTTGTGTTTAAATATAGATATTGACATGTAAATTAAAAATATGAAAAATTATTTAAAAATATGTTAAAACCTAAAAACATTATTTAACCAATAGGTCATTATGACACATTCCCTCTACTAGGTTACAATAAAATAAACCTGATAAAAGGTTGTAAAAAAGGTTTCCCAAGTTTCTTTACTATATTAAACACAATATGTCACAATTATAAAGCTTTTCTTTCTATTACCTTTGACATCTTGTGGTTGATAAGAAAACTGCAAAACAAACAGAAACAGAAGTTAGAATACAGGGCTGAGCTGACGGACCATTTCTGATAAGGTGGATTTACACGGCCGACTGACAGATTGTAGAGAATGATCTGGATGCAATGTGTGCATCACTGATGGTTGATAGGAGACGCACACGAAAAACGCATCCAATCCGAAAACAATCCGGACGGAGAAAAAAAATGCAGACACTGAATGCAATCACAGACAAAACGGATTGAACTTACCTGCAAAACCATCAGTTTTTCCCTGAACAGATCCTGACACATTCCCTATCACTTGTGTGAAAGAGGCCTTACAGGGAGATTTATCAAAACTGGTGCAAAGGAAAACGGACTTACTTGCCCCTAGCAACCAATCAGACTCATCCTTTCATTTTGCAAAAGAGCGGTGAAAAATGAAAAGGTGGAATCTGACTGGTTGCTATGGGCAACTAAACATCCCTTTAAATGGGATGACAGAGCAGCAGATTGTCGGGAGGGAAGCATTCCTTCCCGACAATCTGCTGATTGCTGGTGGAGGAGACCTGCATTTACATGCAGCGATCTCCTCCACAGTATGGAGAGGAGCGATCGCTAAGGTCACTGCTCTTCCCTGTACAGACTCGTTGTTTGCCGGCAGCGGATCGTGTTTACACAGCATAATCTGCTGCTGGTAAATGATCATTTTCGTGTGCACAAACAATCAGATTACCCGATGAACAAGTAATCGGCGGTACATTTACACCGACAGATAATCGCTAACCAGTGTTCCGATGAACGCTCGTTATCGATAATCTTTGGGATTCTCTGGGCCCTTAAAGGGGTTTTCTGTGATTTTAATATTGATGACCTATCCTCAGGATAGGTCATCAATATCAGATCGGCAGGGGTCCGACACCCAGCATCCTGCTGACCAGCTGGTTGAAGAGAAGGCGCACTCCGTGCGAGCACAGCCTTCCCTTAATTGTTTACCTGCTCGCCGTCGCAACAGCAGCGAGTAGGTGTAACTACAAGAAGCCGTCCCATTCACTTCTATGAGTCAATGGGCTCTGGGTGGTCAGGTAGTACCTGACTATGCCGTATAGGATGTCTTCCGGCACGCCGTTCCTCTGCCAGTACATCCTGCCGGAAGAACTTACCGCTAGTGTGAAACTAGCCTAACATGCAAAACCGTGAACAGACCCAGAGACATTCCTTATCACTCATGTGAAAGAGGACTACGGTTGGGTTCACACGTGACCGATTAGCAGCGGATCCGGCTTTGCAGATTTATTGAGTCGCAACTCTGCAGCATTGTACAGTATCAGCACACATGCTGCGTAAAAATAAACGCAGCAGAAAAGATGTAGTACTGCAGATTTGAACTCTTGGGCATGGCCCTTTATACTGCGGATTTTATTGTGATTTCACCTTTTCCAATGCAAATAATTATGGACGAGCGAATCGACTTCAGATGAACAATTCGATTCGCGTAAAACTTCGTTTCAATACTGTACAGAGTGAGCGCTCCGTACAGTATTAGAATGTATTTGCTCCGATGAGTCGAAGTTATTACTTCGCGAGACTTCGCATAATAACTTCAGAAATTGATTTATACTGCAAAAAAAACACTTCCCGAACTCGGGTTCGGTTCCAAGTGGTACAGTTGATCTGGCAGGCTGTTCCCTCTGCGCACTCCGGCAGTTTGTAAGGTTCTGTCTGGCCCCAATTAATATAATGGGGACCGTCGGAGATCCAGCAGCAAATATGTGGAGAATTGCGGTTAGCCCAAGGTGCAGCTTCTCTGCAACAAAAGCCGCAGCATATGTATGCAACCTTTTTTTTAAAAAATTCTGCCGCTAATCAGTCAGAAGTGAACCAAGCCTAAGGTTTCCCAATCAGAATAATCCAATAAATGCATACTCCTGTACAATTGTGCCCCTAGGCCTTCTGCATTTCCCATCACGGTTTGCCATCATCTCTAAAAAGTCAACAGTTAAAGAGAACATTTCATGGGTCCAAACATAATAAAGTAAGTAGCAGGACGTGTAGGGGTTAATGCAGGGATCTCCCTGCACTTACTATTTTTTCTCTCCGCCGCCGCTCCGCTCGCCCACTCTTTCCCCATCAAATTCTCCCGCGCTGTATGCTACTCACTAGCATCCGAACACCAGGGAGGAGACAGCTTAAATGATCCGTCTGCACCACAAAAAAAAAAAAAAAACTGAGCATGTTCTATTTGTTTGCGGTGCAGAGCCACGGAACGAAATGCCATGGAAGCGCTCTATAGTGCTTCCGTGGCCTTCCGCTCTGTATCTTTTGGACTGCGGACCCATTCAAGCGGAAATTTTCTGTGCTGAAACACTACGGCAGATCTGCCCGATGAGAACGTGATCTGGAGGCAGTGCAGTTCTTGGAGGGTATTGGAAGAAGGAAAAGTATGGCGGCAAGTCGGATACGTCTTTATTTTGTATCCAGCGCATGGGTCCAGATGTTACACATTTACAGAATGAGGGTTAGGCTTCATGCACGCGACCGTATTTTGGATCTGTATTTTTTGACGATCACACACATGGACCCAGTCATTTCTAAGGGTCTGCAAAAGAGGAAAAAAACAAAAAACGGACAGCAAAGGGTCATCTGTGTGCTGTCCACGTCTGTATGTCCGTCCCGCAATTTATAGACCATCTACCATTTTTGTCTGTCTGGGGACAAGAACAGCCATTTCTATTAATGGGGCTGAGAAAAATGTGGAACAAACACAGGAAGTATCCGTATTCTGACGATCTGTGGACTGCAAAGCCGATATGGTCATGTGAATGTAGCCTTAAAATCCACGCAGACGCCAGGGCATGCTGCGAATGTTTAAACCATTTTACTGAAATGCTGCAGATTTTCCTCCTCCACAAATTTACAAAATTTGCAACTCCGAGGGTATTATATGTTACATCGGGAGTTCTTCTACATCACAGACCCTAGGCATTTTTATATGGGGAAAAAGAGAATTCTAAGAATGTGAACACAAAAAAAAAAAAAACCACTCAGAAGGGGGAAAGATCCTCTTCTCAGCCAAGGAGTAAAAGGGGAAACCTGCCGATAATACAGTCACGAGGCAAAGTATATACTATATACAGGATTTGCGTGTGGACAGATCCTCCCCAGAAGCGGAGCTGTGCCTGATCTATCAGAGGCCCCCAGAAATGTGAGCGGTTATAGAAAGCTGCTCAGGAAGGAAGCGAGGAGGAGTGTGGGATCCTTCACAGACACCAGGGCAGAAGCTGAAGCTTCCTGTGTATCACAGACTTCTCAGACTAAACACTGCAGCCGTCACTGACAGCGCCCCGAGCTGCGCATTTCATTATACGGGAAGACACACAAGTCAATTACACACAGGCCCCGCTGTAAGCCATTTTGTAAGTGTACAGTCCGGCGGTGTTTCCAAGCCAGGCCACGCCCGTCCACGGCCATAGCATTTTGTGATAAAATTGTGTGGCCGTGGCTTGGCTGCGCACCATCGGGCTGTTTCACACGAGCAAGTCCATTGTTGGAATCTCGCTCCATGCGTCCTTTGTTCTGGACTTACAGAATCGCACAGCATTAGGCTACATGCACACAAATGTATTTTGTTTCCGTGTCCATTCCGTTTTTTTCGCAGATAGGATGCAGACCCATTCATTTCAATGGGTCCGCAAAAAATGCCGACAGCACACCGTGTACTATCGGCATCCGTATGTCCGCTCCGTAGCCCCACAAAAAAAAAAAAAATAGAGCATGTCCTATTCTTGCTAGTTCTGCAGACAAGGATAGGCATTATTAGAATGGAGCCGCAAAAAAATAAAAAAAACGGATGCCATCCTTTTTTTTGGCGGACTGCAAAATACATACGGTCGTGTGCATGAGCCCTAATCCTGGGCAGAGGCACATAGCATTATAAATCAGTAAAATGCTGTGCGCTTCTGCAAGTCCAGAACGGAGGACGCAAGGAGCGCGAGTCCAGCAAAAGACTTGCTCGTGTAAAACAGCCCTGTAGATTGTCAGCTGCTCGCTCAGTGGAGGAGAAAGATGCATTTACATGCAGCGATCTCCTCCACAGTATGAGGACAAGTGGTCACTATTGTGATCCCTTGTCCTCATACAACTGCATTGTTTCCGGGCAGCAGATCGTGCTGTCTAAACAGAAATGATCATTTAGGTGCCTGCACGAACGACAGGATCACCCGATGAATAAGCGTTTTGCTCGCGGGTGATCGGTGGCACCTTTACACAGGCAGTTTGGCGGGAACTACCATTCGTTCCCAATAATCTGCCTGATTATTGCAACATGTAAATCCACCTTAAGAATACCTGCACACAGACAGAAAATCTTAACTGAATTCCATGCGGGATTTTGAGCGCTTCCACGCCGACTAAAAAAACGGATGTGTTAATTGATGTTTTCGTTGCGGATTTTATGTGGTTTTGCCGCAGTTACCTCCCTTGCATAAAGAAATGACATGCTGCAGATTTCAAAAGGCGCACGGCAGGTGGGTGATTTCTGTTTAGGAGCACGGACTGCCGGAGGATGCGCCTAATTTAGAGAGCATTGGTCTTGATAAACCTCCTCCTTTGACATTCACTAAGATATGAGCGAGCACCAGAGATGGGACCTGCACCTGTCGATATGCTATGAATGTCCAGATGAGGCAACGGCTATAATATAGATTTCAAGATGAGGTTGTGCCATGACATATAAAAGCAGAGGATCCTCAGAACTGGGAGTAAAGAACAGAAAGCAGAGGAGCCATTACCGCCTCAGGTCCCATTTCCTCCCTATGCATTTAAGGTGTCCACACAATGGTTAAGAAAACCTCTTAATTCTAGATATGAAACCAGCGAACAAATACTCTAGAGCCATTTCTGGGGAGGAGCGTAAAGCCAGTTTGTGCTGGGTGATAACTAGTGGCTATACAATGTAGACAACCAGCTGAGCGACCAGTCACATATCACTAGTAAAGCAAGAAGACACAATTTACAGCGATAAGAAACCATCACTTCCCCTAATGATATGGCTAAAAATAAAATAATCAACTAGAACAGGGATGGCCAACCTGAGGCTCTCCAGCTGTTGCAAAACTACAACTTCCAGCATGCCCAGACTGCCTACAGCAGGGCATGGTGGGAGTTGTAGTTTTACGACAGCTGGAGAGCAGCAGGTTGGCTATCCCCGAACTAGAAAGTTACATCAGCATTTATTTAGTGCACATTTCCATCAGAAATAGGTATTTTTAAACTCATTAGAAAATAATTTTTTCAGAACTTTTGGCTGTTTTTAATTTCTCAACTGAAAATTAAAATGGTTTGTCTGGCCTTGAGGCTGACAACCCCTGGGGTCCTGACCTGCTCTCCCAAACATATCTACTCCCCTGCCCGCTCCGTTCCCGGATGCTTCTGGACCTTTAACTACTACGGCCAATCCCAGGCCTCGGCGGTCACAGCCGTGATATACCGTTCAAGCTGCCGTGACGGCCGACCTGCTGAGCCCTGTGACTAGCCACAGCAGTCGTGGGACCAAGCTGGTCGTGAGGGAACCAAAAGCAGCTGGGAATGGAGCAGCGGCAGGACCGCAGACGGGTGAGAGGGGTTTCTTATATGTTCACAGGAACAGGTTAGGACCTCGAGGTTGGACAACAAAATATTGTTATTCTTCTGTAGCAGTCGATATGTAATCCATCACCAGCTTACTGCTGCTGTGAGGGGAAGATGTTATCTGCAAGGAAATCCAGCTCAGACAGTGGACAAACTCTTTAAGGGTACATGCACACGTTCAGAAATCATGCTCGGAGAATCCGCACTGAAATCCGCAGGCAAATTCGCGCGGTACGGATTTTACTATGCGAATAGAGAAAATCCGGTCAGGAAAAATAGAATTTAAAATTCGCACCGCAGGTCAAAATCCGCGCGGAAAAAATCTGCATTGTGTGCATTGAGAATTTTAAATTCTCATAGAATACAATGTACATGATGTACGCGGATTATCCGCACGCAATCCTGATTGTGTGCATTCAGCCTAACTGTCTGTGTGACTGGTACTTTTTACTTTCACTTTGTGCCGTCATCTAATAACTTTTAGCTCCTAATTACTGAAAGATTATAAACTCTTATCTAAGCCTCATTTTATCAGTAATATAGGAATTAGGCTATAATGAGTGTTTATAATGTAAGAGAGCAGAGATAAGGCTAAACTGCCTGACAGAACACAGTGAAAATTCAGAGCCTGCTACTAGAGAATCTCAAGGCTGCACAGAGACAGGGGTTCAAAATGTTTAATAAAGAGGATTTTTAGCACAGGAGGAGTACAATGCAATAATAAATTAATTTAAAAAAATGCCCCCAAGTGTACACAGCCTTTAAGCCTCTACCAGTCACCTCTACCAGGTACCCTAAAATTAATAGAGCAGCAGGTAAAGGAAGTGCAACGCTGCTCTATTCATTGATTATGGAACTACCAGACAGAGTGTACAACCGCTCAGCTACCTTTCGCAGTCCCATAGAGATGAATGGCGCTGCACGGTGCATGCTCAAATCTATTCATTTCAGGGTATGAGGCCCCAGTGTTTGGGATCAAATGGATATTCCAAGTTATTCCCCAACCACAGTTAGATTGGTGGGGGTGCGACTGCTGCTATTCCCACTTCTGCTGTGTGAACGCAGTGATAGTGAAGCATGAGCAACCCCGCTCCATTTATAGTCCATGGGCCTCTGAAGACAGTGCACCTGCCCAACCGCTGCCCCATTCAAACGGGGGAACACCGGACCCTAGTTCTCTTAAGTGGTGATGGTCTAGGGCAGGGGTAGTCAGCCTCTGGCACTCCAGAATGCATACTTGCTCTGCTCAGAACTGTCATAGAAATGAATGGAGCATGCTGGGAATTGTAGTTTCACAACAGCTGGAGTGCGGGAGGTTGCTAACCCCTACTACCTAATAGGGGATAACTCATTAAAGGGGTTAACCCACCTTTAAATTAGCAGGCCGTCGCAGCGCTTCCCTGCTCTTCAACCCGCTCAGTCATGGGGCGTTGTTCTCTGTATTGACTGACAGCGGGATGAGCGCTCTACAGCTCCACTGACTCCGCCTACCCTGACTGCGCGCGCGCTCCAGTGCATACATACATAGCAGTGCTGACACTGTCACTGCTCTCGGACTTGCTGGCTCTAATCTAGGTTCGCTCTAGTGCTGCTCAACAAACAGAGCATGCGCGGCTACGATTCAGAAGCAGGACAAGATACTGAAAAACCGTGCATGCGCGGCCGCCAAGCTCCGTGTGCGTTCATGGAAGAAAGGCATCCAGTCTATATCGAGGTAGTTTCGGCCGCCGCGCATGCAGGACCATTGCTTTGAAAGGTGGCCGTAACCAAGGGAGGACACGGTACAACAGTGAGGTAACTGGGGGGGGGGATTATATCGATTAATAAAAAAAAGTTGCAAGTCCATTTTTTGGAAGGGCCACGCGCCGGTTTAATGCCATTTTCAAACACTGGGCAGGATGAGGGCCTTGCCCAGGTAAATTTACTAACATTTGCGTCTGGAAACAGCGTTTATGTCAGGCACGCGGACTAACACAACTTATGACGAAGCCCACGGCTCCTCACAAATTAGCTGAATCTTACGGCTACATAGTGGCGAATCTAAGACCAGCGTAAAAAGGCGGTCTTAGTAATTGACCCCTAAAGAATCCATAAGGCCTAATTCACACGTCCGTATTTTTTTCCTGCATTCTTTTCGCAAAAATGCGGAAGATATGCGGACCCATTCATTTCAATGGGTCCGCAAAAGATGCGGAGAGCATTCCTTATGCTCTCCACATCCGCAAATCCTTTCATTTCCGCAATGCGGAACCGGGAAAAAAGTAGAGCATATCCTACTTTTGTCTGCAAATTGCGGACGGTAGCTCTATTGAAGTGAATGGATCCGCATAAATCCGGATGACATGCGGAAAGGTTACAAAAGTCATCCGCATGTCATCCGTAATTACGGATCCACAGGAAATTAAAAGTTACCCTGGAAACATCTTTTTTTTGTTCTCGTTCTTCCAGATTTTTGCGGAAATACGGAAGGTATACAGAGACACTAAAAAAAAAACGTAAGAATTTTGCGGAAACACGGATCTGCAAAAAAACGGATCGTGATTCTGGAAAGCAAAATTACTGAAGTGTGAATAAGGCTTAAGGGACATCATCTTATCCATTACTACAGTCATTCCTGGACATCTGCTGTGTGCATTGCAAGGGGGGCACCACCCTAATCCGCACCCCTCCCTCCATGCTTCACATAACACTGGACGCTCCCCGAGCTATAAGACCAGATTCACACATGCAGTTTTGGTGCAGAGTCAAACACAGGAATATATCCAAGTAAAAGTATACAGGAAAGACTCCTCTCTTCTGTATCCACTCCTGTGTTTATAAAAACGACATAAAAACCGCCATTGTGTGAATCTACGCCTATTCTGGACATCCCCTGTACCCTTCAGTCTAGCCCACATCTGATGGGAGGATCCTCACACACCCCGATGGCACGGCGCTGGTCCATCATCCACATACAGAGCAGCGGCTCTATAGATGCACGGTGCTACACGCACTACAAGCTCCAGCATGCACTCCTTGAAGCTTGTAAT
Organism: Bufotes viridis; assembly: GCA_033119425.1. Classification (NCBI taxonomy): domain Eukaryota; kingdom Metazoa; phylum Chordata; class Amphibia; order Anura; family Bufonidae; genus Bufotes; species Bufotes viridis. Next base: position 92,546,178 of record CM065592.1, on the reverse strand, counting down.
TTTACCGCAACCGCACAAAAACCGCTTGAGTGTATACTACCAGCACGGAGTAAAATTAGAAGACGGTAACACTGTAAACCATACACATAATATTAGCAGCAGAAGAAGCCGCAGCAAACAACATAGAAAGAAGGAGACGGGCTCCGCTCTGATAATTACCTCCCGGTTTCCGGTGCTGAACAACCCCAGCGCAAAACTTGCAACCTGAGGCAAACTCCCTTTCAGAACCGCCCCCAGAACGCCCACTGCTGCCGACAGCCAATCTGCGATCTCCGAACAACCAGCCAAACTACACACAACCAATAGAATGTTCTGTAACACCGCCGCGTTTTTGGATGCGTCTGACAACTAATTACAGCCAATCAGTAAGTTTTTAACGAAGAAGAAGCCCGTATGCACCTCCCTTATGTGGGTGTGGCGTGAGTGACCACGCCTATAAAAGGATACTACGCGGTCCATGGTGGGCGGGGTTTATACGCCTATCCTTACAAGAAGGAGCGCCCTGTGCTTGTAGTAGAACAGCTGTTGGCATTCATTGTATAGCTGGGCAGATTCTCGGAAGGGGTCACGGATTTTTCTGGACTTCCTGCCATTCCCAAAACTAGTGTACAAACTAACATTTAAAAGGTTCATTTAATTAGAGTTCCCCAAAAGTAACTATTTTGGGGTGGGGTTGCATAAACTCTGCACCTTTTGCCGTCTAGGTCACGGGATTGTACCACCAAAATTGGGACTGTTTCCATGCAAGTCCCTAGAGCTTTTACAATAATAAAATTAAAATCCAGCCGCCTCCTGACCGGTGGTAGGCAGAGGGTTTGGTCCGTTTTTACCTCTCCGTCGGGCTGCCGTGCACTCACACGGTCTACGGACACTTTTGCTCAGGTTCTGACCAGATAGGTTCCCAAATCTTCCTGTTCAGCTGCATATACCGTACAGCGAATTCAGCCAACGGAGGGGCAAGTACTGACCAACCAACAAGGCATCTGGATTTTTTTTAAAGGCCACAGAACCCTTTTAAAGGGGTTTTAGGCCACATGGTCAGGTTTTTGCATGCATTTTTGGAAGCCAAAATCAGTAGTTGTGAAAAATATACGGGTACGGCTAAATGGTGGCCCTGGACACACGACATCTGTCACGACCAGGATAGAGTACTGGTGATTCAATGGAAATGTATGGGATCGCTGCACCAGTCTCAAAAAATCCAGAAGTGCTTTACATAAGGTGCCCCCCAGTAGTGGCCTCTTTACATATAGTGCTAGCCCCCTCCACCCCTGCCCTGTAGTGGTCTCTTTACATATAGTGCCCCCCCTGTATAGTGGCCTCTTTACATATAGTGTGACCCCCCTGTAGTGGCCTTCTTACATATAGTGTGGACCCTTTAAAAACAGTTCCTGCCCCCAGTAGTGCCACTTTACATATAGTGCCCCCCCACCATGTGGCCTTTTTGCATATAGTGTGGCCCCTTTAAACATAGTGCCCCCCGTAGTGGCCTCTTTACATATAGTGTGCCTCCCACTAGTAGCCCCTTTAAACACTGTGCCCCCCAGTAGGGCCTCTTTACTTATAGTGTCCCCCAGTAGTGCCTCATTACATATAGTCGTTGTCCCCCCGATAGTGTTCGCTTTACATATAGTGCTCCCCGAGTAGTGCCTCTTTACATATAGTGGCCTCTTTAAATATAGTGCAACCCACCAGTGGAGGCCTCTTTACATATGGTGCACCCTGCCCAGTAGTAGCTTCTTTCCATATAGTGCACCCCCCACCCCCACAAAGGCCTCTTTAAACATAGTGCCCCCCCAGTAAATAATGCACCAATCCCTCCACAGCAGTGTTCACTAGAGATGAGTGAATCGACTTTGGATGAAACATCCGACGTTGATTCGCATAAAACTTTGTTTTAATACTGTACGGAGCGAGCGCTCCGTACAGTATTAGAATGTATTGGCTCTGATGAGCAGAAGTTATTACTTTGCAAAGTCTCGTGGGACTTCGTATATTAACTTCAGAAATTGGTTTGTACTGTAAAAAAACATTTCCCGATCTCGGGTTCGGTTCCAAGATCTCAGGTTCGCGAAGTAATAACTTCAGCTCATCGGAGCCAATACATTCTAATACTGTACAGATCGCTTGCTCCGTATAGTATTAAAACAAAGTTTTATGCGAATCGACTTCGGATGCTTAATCCGAAGTCGATTCGCTCATCCCTAGTGTTCACAACAAAATACTCACCTCGCTCCTGCTGTCTGCGATGCGGGCCTCTTCCAGCTTACTGCCCTGGCTCCCTGCGTTATGGCACAAGCGGTTGTGAATGATTTTAATTAGTGTAAGTATTAAGCCTCATCCACATGTCAGGGATTGTGAGCCAAAACCCGGAGTGGAGCCTCCACAAACAAAAGGTATATGGGAAAGATCTGCACCTGTTCTGTGTTTAGAGCTGCATATATAGTTCTTAGATGAAGGTCACCCAACAGAAAAACAAATAAAAACCGAAAAAGAAGGATAGAATACATCAACAACGAGCCGACTCTATATAAACAAGCTACACAAAGACACCTGAGTCTCTGCAGCTCAAAAAATATAATAATCTTTATTGAATAAATATACATAACATGATAAAAAGAGATGAAGAACATCAGTATAAGGAGAAGTCACAATAGAGGGTGGGTATGAATAGTAATTATAAAATTGTCCAATATTTGACAAATAAGAAATTCACTAATGTTACAGTGGGTCAATAGCAAGTGCTAAGACATTCATCAGTCATGTCCTATACATAAACCCTTCCCTCTAAGGTACATGAACCAAGACGGTTGTTACCTACCCATAATAAGTAATTACCTTAGGAGAACCGCCCCACCGTGAGTTTTAGCAAAACCTTCATCAGGGGTATTCAACTGGCAGACCGCAGTCCAAATGTGGACTGTGGTTGTCAGCTGTCTGGACCCTTACATGTACCACGTTCAACTGTATCTGCACCCTGAGGACGCCAAACCGGTTGAATGGAATGGTGAAGCAGGAAGCTTCGAGCTTTACCATTTCCATACTGCCTGTAGTTCAGCGCTAATTATTAGGGGGGTATTACTATGGGGGATAATAATCCATGAGGGTGGCATCACTGTGTTTGGGGGGGCCGCCTAAAGGGGCATCACTATGTGTAGAGGCACTTGAAGGGGCAGCACTGTAGGGTCATAACTTTGTGGGGTGGGGGCATCTAAAGGGGCATAACTCTGTGGGAGGCCACTAAATGGTGCATAACAATTAGGGCAGGCATTACTGTGTGGGGGCCCATTTAAGAGGGCATAATCTATAAGAGGGACATTACTGTGTGTGTGGAAGGCTACTTGAGGGGACAGCACTGTATGTGGGGGGGGGGGGTTACTTAAAGGGGTATTCCCATCACAGACAGTCGGGCATATCGCTAGAAGCGGAGCGGGGAAATGAACGAAGGGTACATGCGCAGCTGCCTTCCATTCATTTCTATGGGGCCGCCGAAAATAGCCGAGCACAGGCTCGGCTATTTCCGTCTGCCCCATAGAAATAGTGGGAGCAGGGGCCGCGCGTGCGCTCCCATTCACTTTTATGGGAGCAGCGCTTGGTGTTGGACAGACCCCGGGAAATCCGGGGTCCTCCAGCCACAGCTCTCCCCGCTCCGTTCTCCTTGTAGGTGCGGGTCCCAGAGGTGGGACCCGCACCCAGGGCTGGGACAAGGTCCACCACCAACAGAGGCTGAGCTGCCCAAGTGCGCCCCCTGCCCCCCAACTTGTGGAGTCTTCACTAAATACTAACTGTTGTAATTACACATAAATATGCACAGTTTAATGTACCAATTAACTATAGCTGTAAACAAATGCACAACCTCTTTAGATCCATATAAAGATAGAAATAAAGTGCAAAAACAAGTCATATAAGACAATAACCACATAATCCTAATATAAATAAACATAATCCTGTCAACAAGACAGAATAAAAACTAGCAAGTGTTGCATCAAAAACTGTATAGTTTTGTGGTCATTTATCTCCAAAGGAGTGAGAGCAAAATTCCAAGTGCAAAACAGATACGGGTGTAAATATCAGTGCAATTTTTCTTGCCTTTATTGAAGCAAATTGGTCAATCACCTTTTCAAAGTCAATTTGCTCTGCCATTGCATATTCAATGGAAAGAATGGCAAGATTTGAAAGTCTCTCTTGTCCCATACTGGAGCGTAAATAGTTTTTAATAAGTTGCTGAAACTTCTTTCACATGATGCTACAGTGACAGGTAGAGTCAGAAATTTACGCAACGCCGTTTCAATATTTGGATAGCAAGCTGACGGTGAATAATCATAGATCATTTGACAGATATCAATAACTGTTGCTGACATAGCTTGTGGCAATATGGCTTGCACCTGAAACCTAAAGCTTTCAATTTCTGAAGACAGCTCTATGGCATCTAAGTCCTTATTATACTTCAGAGACAAATCAGAAGCGGCTTTTGTAACTCCGCCATATCGAGCGTAAGAAGTGCATGACAAAAAAGAAACATTAGTGCTTTTGATTTCCAAGTTAATTCAGAAATGAGAATGTCAAAAACCTGTTTTACAGTAATTCGGAAGTCGTCTTCGGAAGTCAGATTGGCTCCTTCATCAGGGGATTCATAGGGTGCTTTTTTTTTTTTTCTTTCTTTGCCTTTTTTGAGGAAACATTACAGGGATGTCATGTTTTCCACATGCCTCTGAAGCATACTGGTATACTTCTTGAAAATCAATATTCCTCATTTATTGAAAGGTTTCTCTTAAACCGTCAATCATTTTTGAAGCCTGCAACACAGAAACGCCTTTGGCCTGTATGGCTTGATTTACTCTGTCGACATGACCCAAGATTCTGTTCCAAACAAAAAGTTTGCACAGGAAACCATAGTCCACTTGCATCACCAGACTTTCTGCCGTTCAAACCGAATCTGGATTTGAAGAATTTTTCGCAATGTCTGTGAGTGATTCAAATATTTCAGTGATATGTGTATTCAAGGCATGTGGCCTTCACTGCACTTGCTCTGGATGACCATCGAGTATCAGTATGGCCTTGTAAAGTAGTTTTAACATGCTTTATAAGTAATTCCCAGCGAGCTGTGGAACTGGAGAAAAAAGTAAAAATTCTTTAAACTGTCCCAAAAAAGGTTTTAATGTCAGGGTTCACAGATGCTGCATGTACCCCTGCCAAATTGAGACTATGTGCTGCACATGGAACCAATTTAGCATATTCATTTTCCTAAAGAAGTCTTGCTTGTACTCCATTATATTTTCCTGCCATGTTGGCTGCATTGTCATAGCCTTGCCCTCGTGCATCTTTAAGGTCGAGTCCATCAGTCTGTAGCTTGTTCATTATCTCAGAAGCTAATCCCCTTCCAGTTTTTTCCTTAGTGTGGATAAAATCGATAAAAAACTCTCTTCTATTGTCACCTTTCCATTCACAACTGTAACATAACGAATTATTCGCTCATTTGTTCCTGATGGGATATATCAGGAGTGCAGTCAAAAAGAATTGAAAAAAATTTAGCTTCCTTTATTCTATTAATGATTTGAGCGTGGACTGTATCCCCCAAAATACTGATAAATTCGTTTTGAATTTTGCTTGAAAGGTAATTGACACAGCGCTTCTGATGAGTCTCAATCTTCTCTTTCAGTGACATGTTGTGATGACTTATTACCTCCATTGGATCAAGGAATATGCCAGCGTGTGGACTTCCAATAATATCTTCAGAACCTCTGAGTGCAAGGTTGTTTTTTGCACAAAACAAAATTCCATCCAAAATGCACTTCAAGACATCTCGCCACTTTTGTTTCTCAGCCATTTTCTCTATAGTGCTGTCAAAAAGCTGGCCGGTTTTCATGTTCTTTTCCATTACTTTTCATTTATAATAGTTGGTCCGATGCTCTGCTGAATTTTCATGTGTGGGGATACGTGGGTTTAGGTTTTTCCAATAAGAAAAAACTTTTTTTGGATTCGTTATTGAAAAATTGTGCTTTCCGAATAAGATACATGAAAAACAAAACACTGCATTTGATGTTTTGGAGTATATCAACCATGCACGGTCAATTTTCCTACCACCAGGTAGATGTTTTATAAACCAACTGGGATAGAATATACGCCCTTCTTGGAACTGAGATCTTCCAAAGTCTGCATCGATTCCTTGATATCGGCCCTGTTCTATTAAATAATGTCGAATTTTGTCTGTGATATCAGGCCATAAGGGTGGATCATTCAAGTTAAACGTCATCCTGCTGGGCTCTTCAGCTGCCATTTCTTCGGGCATGAGTTCGCTTGGGATTGCCGATGTGTCTTCAGCTTCTTGCTAGGACTGCAACCAATCTCTGTAGCAGTTGAGGTTGGCTCTCTGGAACTTGAACTTGCTCCTGCTTCTGAATCTGTGTCTGTACCTTTGCTTGGCTGTAGCCATTTTTGCAATTTTTGACAACTCTTACTTGCTTCCTCTTCCCTCAACTTTATTCTTTTTCTGAACTCTGCTCCAGAAGGTTTTTTAGAAGACATTCTGTAATAGGCAAATAAAAAACATAGGAGGTTCCCAGTAGTGACAGCAACTGTGTAAGCATAAGGTCAGGTGTAATTTCATACTATTATATATATTTTTTGTTCCACAATTATCTATTTTTAATCATGTTTGACAGATATTTTTCATCCAGGATGTCTCTGTACATTGCTGCAGTCATCTTACCCTTTTTCCTGACTATTCTCCTAGTTCCTGCCCCTGAAAAACATCCCCACAGCATGATGCTGCCACCACCATGCTTCACTGTAGGAATGGTATTGGCCTGGCCTGGCGATGAGCCTCCTCCAAACGTGACACCTTGTATTCAAACCAGAGTTCAATCTTTGTCTCATCAGACCAGAGAATTTTGTTTCTGATGATCTGAGAGTCCTTCAGGTGCCATTTGGAAAACTCCAGACGGGCTGCCATGTGCCTTTTACTAAGCTCCAGCAACAGGCAAGCACATTTATTTGGCATCAGGCAATCCCCGCTGGTGCCAGATATTGAGGACTTGTCTGCTGTAGTAAGTAATTTTAATTGCCTGGTACCTTTCTCCGATCTTAAAGCAATACTCAAACAAATTTTTTTACAAAAAATACAGATACAAGTACTTACCTATGGAGAGGGAGAGGGAAGGCTCTAATCCTATAGAGCATTCCTGTTCTTATAACGTCTCCTGGTTCCAGTGCTGTCACCCCCTTAAGAATCTGTCGCTGTGGAAGGCATTGGGAGCCCGAGTGCTCCCAAAGATAGGCGGTTCCGTGCAGGGCCAGACTGGGTATGAAAACCAGCCCTGGAAGAAATTACATACCAGCCCCATAGCATTGCGTAATTATACCAGCACAAAGGTAGCGGCCGGTGCGATTGCGGACTTGGCAGACTTTGCGTTGCCGGCCGCATAGAATCTAACAGGAAATAATATTACTGTATTTTTCGCCCTATATGACGCACCTACCCATAAGATGCACCTAGGTTTTTGAGGATGAAAATAAGAAATTTTTTTTTTTTTAACCAAAAGATGCTTTGGGTGGGTTTTGAACTAATGGGGGGTCTGTGAATGAGACACTGTTATGGGGGATCTGTGGATGACACTGTTATGGGGGATCTAACCCCCCTTCCCCCATCAGCCCTTGACCCCCCCCCCCCCCCATCTACCCCACCAGACATTCACTGTGATTCAGCTTCCAGGAGGGGTTGCTTTGCCCAAAAAGATGAGTGCTTCCAGAAAGGCTCCAAGAGGGTTCGCTCAGAATCTTCTACCAAGGTCCCATTTACGGTACTATGGAGCGAGGTAGTAAGTGTATGCATTTTCTTGAGAAGAATTTTTTTCTTGACTTTTAGTATAATACAGTTTTATTCGGATAAGGTTTCCAGGAAATCTAAGAAGGCTAAGAGTAAGGAGTGTGCCATGTGCAAAGTCAGTCTTACTGCTGACTATAGTAAACCTAATTGTGTCAGCTGCACTAATAAGGTTATTGCACAAGAGACTCCTTCACTGCTGCTGCAGATGCAGGACATAGTCAGGAACCAAATAGAGGCCTCCCTAAGAGGATTGCTGCCAGCGCCTACACCACCTACACCTCAGCCGACAGTTGCTCCCTCTGTCCCAGTGCCATGTAATGTTGAGGAAGAGGGTTTAATCATGGCTCATTCTAACTCAGGAGAGGAGTCTGAAGGGTCTGAGGATGATTTATCAGGCAGACTGTTGTTTCAGTGTGAAGATACGAATCAGTTGGTCAAGGCAGTAAGATTGGCTATGGGTCTGGAAGAGACTAGGGAACAGAGGTCTATCCAGGCCATCATGTTTGAGGGACTTGAGTTAAAGAAAAGGAAAATTTTCCCTAATTACCGGGAGGTGTCCCAGCTTAGTAAGAGAGAATGAGAGAACCCGGAAATACCCCTTTGATGAGACCGAGAACAAGTCCTGCGATCGTCAGCCTAAAATTGATGTGGCTATAGCCAAAATTTCTAAAAAAGGTTTCTTGCCCTTTGAAGACTTGGGGACTCTTAAAGAGCCCATGAATAAGAAGGCGGAGGGGTTCCTTAAGAGAGATTGGGAGACCGCTGGGGCAGCCCTTAAACCAAGCATGGCGGGTACCTTAGTGGCTAGGTCCATGATGTTGTGGATTGATCAGCTCTCAACAGACATCAGAATGAGGTGCCTCGGGATCAGACTACTAGCCTCCATTCCCGCAATTAAGAAGGCAGTCGCTTTTCTTGCAGATTCCTCTTCTGATTGTCAGCTAGGGCTGCGGCCTTGACAAACTTGGCTGGGCGAGCTCTGTGGGTGAAGAACTGGTCAGGGGACCTTAGCTCCAAGAGTAAATTCTGCTCCATCCCATGTGAGGGCAAGTCCGTTTTTGGGTCGGTCCTCACTGATTTATTGAAAAAAGCAGGAGATAAAAATAAAGGATTCCCTATCCCTGCAAAGGGAAGGGGGGGCAGGATAGAGGTAGAGGCCAGGCAGGCTACAGATGGAGGGGTTACCGTAAAGGTAGTGGCTTTATGTTCAACCAACTCTCCTCCTCCTCTAAAAAGCCCAGCTCCCAGTGACGGGGTGACAGATTAAAAAACTTCTTTGCAGAGTGGCATTTGATTACAGCAAGTTCGTAGGTTCTAGAGACCATAAAGGATGGTCTCCGTCTCGAGTTCATCAAGCTGCCTCCTACCCATTACATAGTAACAAAATGCCCTTCAGGTCTCTCAGGTCTGTCTTCTCTCGAGCTGAAAGTTTTATCCCTGATGAAAAAAGGGGTTCTGTTCAAGTTCCAGCAGATGAAATAGGTCAAGATTTCTATTCCACTCTTTTCCTTATAAAAAAGCCAAACGGAACTTTCATCATAAACCTGAAACCTCTGAATCAGTTTCTCACTTACCATCGGTTCAAAATGGAGACCCTAAAGTCAGTGATAAATCTATTGACAAAGGACTGTTATATGGTTTTTCTAGATTTAAGAGACGCTTATCTCCATGTGCACATCCACAAAGACTTTCAAAATTACCTGAGGTTGGCAGTTCATGTAAATTTCCATCTGTTGTACCTACAATTATGTGCCCTACCATTCAGGATTGGCGTTGCTCCAAGTGTCTCCAGAAAGATTATAGCCGAAATGGCAGGTCACATCAGGGAAGTAGACGGCATCTTTATCCTGTACTTGGATGACTTCCTGCTGGTGGCAGAGTCCAGGAAAAGGTACAGAATTTCCTAGTTTATACCCAAGAAATTGTGACAAAAATGGGTTGGGTAATTAACTGGGAAAAATCTCCTTCCCTCCCTACAAGGCAGAAGGTTTCTTTTTTAATCTTATTAGATTCTGAGGTTCAAAAGTCCTTTCTTCCCAGGCAGAAAATTAAAAGGATTTTTTCTTTAGTTCCGGAAGTTTTCTCTGCTCCCTTTATTACTATCAGGAAAGGGATGTCTCTATTAGGTCTTTTCACTGCGGCTTTCCCTGCAGTCCCATGGGGTCAGCTGCATTCTAGTAGATTACAGTTAGAATTGTTAGATACCTGGGATGGTTCTCAGTTAGACCTGGATTGGAGGATTAAGTTGTCTAATGTTGTTATCTCTTCCTTAGGTTGGTGGTTACAGGAGGTAAATGTATCCAGAGGTCTTGATTGGAGCCCCCAGTGTTCTGCTGTCATAACCACAGAGGCTAGCCCCTATGGGTGGGGGCGCACATGGGGAATTTAGACTGCCAGGGTTCTTGGGAACCAGAGTTTCGGGCAAGATCCTTAAATTACAAGGAAACTCTTGCAGTTTTTAAGGCCCTTCAATCCTTAGCCCCTTCTATCCGGGGTAAGGATGTAAAAATATTGTCCGATAATACCACTACAGTGTCCCTGATCAACAGACAAGGAACTACCAGGTGTACAGGCCTAATGTCATTGTCTTTTCAGTTTCTCTCTCTGGCAGAATCACAACTAAGCTCAATATCAGCAGTTTACTTAAAAGGAGACCTGAACTTCAGAGCGGACTATCTCAGCAGACATCTAATTCGTCAAGGAGAATGGCAGTTAAATCCAGAGGTGTTCCTGAAGATCTCGGCCTTATGGGGCAGGCCTCAAGTAGATCTTTTCGCCACAAGGGTAAACAGACAGGTCAGCAGATTCTACTCCCTATTTCCAGCAGACAGGCCTCTAGCGGTGGACGCCTTATCTCAAAGATGGGATTGGGACTTAGCGTATGCCTTCCCCCAGCTGGCACTTGATCCCAGGGTCATCAAAAAGATAAAGGAAGAGAGAACAAGAGTCATCCTGGTGGCTCCCTTCTGGCTACGGAGGGCTTGGTTCTCCTGTCTAAGAGCCATGTCGCTGGGGGATCCCTGGGTCCTTCTGGAGCTTCTTAATCTGTTCTTGCAGGGTCCAGTATATCATCCGGAGGTGCTCAATCTCCATTCGGCTTGGCTTTTGAGAGGTTGACTTTAAAGGCTAAAGGGTTGTCTGATGCTGTCATCTCCGCTTTACAAGCCAGTAGAAAAGATGTTACGTCTAAAATTTACTTTAGAATTTGGTGGGAAAAAAATTCGATGACTAATCTTGCTTCCTTTGACCTGGGTAAACCCAACTTGGCGTATATCTTGGACTTTCTGCAGAAAGGTGTGGAGAGGGGGTTGAGCGCGGCCATACACAAAGGTCATGTGTCAGCCTTAGAGGCTTTGTTTGGCCAGAAGATTGCGGATCATCCTTGGATCATCAGATTCCTTAAGTCAGCCAAGAGACTTCAGTTGTCCGTACCAATACGTTCTCCATCTTGGGGCCTTTCAGTTGTTCTCCAATCCTTATGTGTAGTTCCTTTTGAGCCCTTATCTGATGTTTCTCTCAGGGTGTTGGATCAAAAGACTGCCCTATTGGTCGCAATAACATCAGCACGTAGGGTAGGGGAGTTAGCAGCCTTATCTGTCCGGGAGCCCTATACTCAGATCTTAGAGGACAGAATAATCTTTAAACCGGATCGAGAGTTTCAGCCCAAGGTGGTCTCCGCTTTTCATATGTCCCAGGAGGTTGTGCTGCCCTCCTTCTGTACTAATCCCTCTTCTGATGGAGAAAGGCATTTTGATATGTTGGATCTACGTAGATGTGTTCTGGAGTACATAAACAGGACTAAGGACTTCAGGAAATCTGATAGACTCTTTATTCGGGTGTCAGGGCCAAATAAAGGAGACAAAGTGAGGGGAGATACCATCTCTAGATGGATCAGGCAGGGCATTTCTGCGGCTTATGTTTCTGCAGGTTTGTCTCCTCCGGATAATCTGAAGGCCCATTCTACTTGGGCGGTGGCATCTTCCTGGACAGAAAGAAGAATTGCCTCCATTGATCAGATTTGTAGGGCGCTACTTGGTCATCTTCACACACTTTTGTCTGTCACTATAGAGTGGATGTGTTTTTTTTGTTGTTCCTTAGCTAATTTGCATATATTAAAACATAGTTTTTCTCAATAATTCTGGCACATATGAACATGGGACGAACACAGATACCTTCAGCTGCCAAGTGCACATGGAATAGGTCAGCGAGGTACAAATCTGCTGACAGATGCCCTTTAACAAAAAATAAAGCGCCAAGGAGTGGAATTAAACTTTCTATGTGTGAATGTAATGAGAGCAATCATTACAAGTGAAAACAATATTACAGCGAAAGCATACATTTATTGGGGAAACCTGTAAAATTGAAAGGAGACTCTAGTACCCTGTTGAGCCTCCTCTAGCCTGGATACAGGATGAGATACGATTGGGCATGGAGGCAGGCAAAATCCTAAAAACAATAAAACTATTTCCGTCCTTTATGTGCAAATTGCACTACCTATTAAGCACTACTACACGGAGGAGTATTACTTTCGGTGGATTGTGTTCTAGAAAAAGGTGGATGGAAGTTTGAAGTGGGGAGATTGTTAGGATTGAGAGTACCCACCACACAAGAGACTTTCGGTTGTTCCAGCGGTACAGCGATACAGGTTCTGTCTGGTATCCTGTGGCACATTTGGCCCCAGATGTTGCAGCTTGGCCTGTAGATCCAGCAGACACCAAGGTTGCCGAAGTTGGAATCCTAGCTTCTCCCATAAATGGTCAATTGGTGATAAATCTGGAAACTGGGCAGGACAAGGAAGTGTTGTAATCTGGCTGAGACATTCCTGGGAAACCTTTGCTGTGTGTGGGCGAGCATTATCCTGCAGATAAATGCCTTTTGGAAGCCCTGCCATGAGAGGCAACACATGTGACTGGAGTATGTCCTCCTCATATCACTGAGCTGTTAGTGTCCCTTGTATCACTACTGGGGGTGACTGTAAGGCCCCTTTCACACGAGCCAGTATTCCACGCGGGTGCAATGCGTGATACAAACAAATTGTGCCCGCACGGAATCTGGACCCATTCATTTCAATGTGTCTGTGTACATGAGCGTTGGTTTTCACGCATCACGTGTGCATTGCGTGAAAATCGCAGCATGTTCTATATCCTGCGATTTTAACGCATTGCTGGTCCCATAGAAGTGAATGGGGCTGCGGGCAAGCAAGTGCGGATGCAATGCATTTTTCCCGAATGGTTGCTAAAAGATGTTGTTTGTAAACATTCAGATTTTTATCACGTGCGTGCAAAACGCATTAAATCGGATTGCACCTGCGCGATAAAAATTGCACACGATCGCAAACAAAACTGAATGTACTTGCTTGTGAAATCGCTCAGTTTTCAGTGAACGCATCCGCAACGCATCCGGACCTAATCTGCTCACACTCATCTGCAAGGGGCCTAATATGTGATGGCTCTCCAGATCATCACAATAGTAGTTGAGGCAGTGTGTTGCTTCACAGCAAAGGCAGGATTGAAGCGCTCACCACAAAGCCTTTATACTCAAACCCCACTGTCATAAAATCCCAAACAGAGCCTAGATTTTTATTAAAGAGCTATAAGTTGTAGTCTGTAGCTGTCTGGGTTTCTCGAAATAAAAGGCAGCGGTGGGTGGCTTTCAATGGCAGGACACATAATGGGTGCAATGACTCCAAATTATTTTCTGCTAAGAGCCTAGAAATAGTCTAGGTAGAAACAGGGGTGTGTCATGAAGGTGCAACCTGTGTCTAGTTGGGGGGGGGGGCAACAAAACTTTGGGAGCTGCTCATACTTGTCAACGGATCATATGATCCTCTCTATTAGTGGTCTTTCTGGGCCGTCCCGAGCCTGTTCGCCGTGGCCTCACAAAACCACTGTTCCCAACGCCTGCTAACAGCTAGGTCAGAACGGCCTAAATGGCACACATTTAATCAAAATGACAATCCTGCTTTTCCCAGTCCAATTTCTCAAAGTCCGTCAACTGGGAAAAATGTCTTCTAGTGCGTCACGGAGGCATGTCAAAGAATTAACGACCTCTGACCAAGAGGTACACTACCCAAAAGCAGCCTCTGAGAGCCTTGGGGCGGGGGGGGGCACTTGTCTTGTGGCAGACCCAGTGTCTAATTAGACCACACATGCAATCATTTATGTATCTGCCTGAGGCATAACTGCATGCGGAATTTTGCAGCAAGCTGATATTTCTATGTCTCCTTGCTGTAAGTAGGCACTAACTACCATGTTAGGGCACAAATTTGGGCTGGGGGGATTGGGGTCAGTCACCTTAGTGAAGAGAAGCCTCCTTGGGCTTTTCAAAAAGTTGGGAGGTATGCAAAATGCTCACTATACCCCTAGATTCATTTCTTAATATACATCAGGGGCTCTCCAAAGGCAACATGGTGCCCAAAAAACCATTCCAACAAAATCAGGGCTTCAAAAGCCAAATTCACTTATGTCCTAACCAGCAGCACATTAAAGTGGAATTTCTGCCCCTGTGCACTGGTGGGACAGATGGAATTTTTCACTAATCACAATTCATCACTCATTAACCCCACTTACTTCTGGCACCATACATGTATAGGGGAAGTGCAGCGGATTCAAAGATGGTGACCCTCCTTAGCACAGCAGGTGTCAGAGCCGCTAGGGGCCTGCTGTTTTAAGCAGCAGACATCTGGGGCTAATTTCTGTGATAGGCGATAATGCTAAACGCAGCCATTTATTCCCCCAGATGCTGTGGTTTATTGTGACACTAAAACTGGAAGATTGCACTTCCTGATCTAGGAAGGTGTTCGGTGGTAGTGATAGGCCTGAGCCTGTATAAGGTGTCCAGGCTGATTACTAGTATATTCCAATGCTGGCATGGAGATGGTAGCACCACATTGGAATATACTGAATTCTGTGTTCTGTAATGGATAGCTGTCCATTACAGAATCCAAGTGGCAATCTAATGTTGTTATAGTCAGCTAGGGTGACTTGAAAAAATAAATAATAGAAAATTTAAAATCACCCCCCTTTCCCTAGAATAAAAAAAATGAAATCAATAAACAATAAAAAATTAACATCATGGGCATTATCATGTTTGAAAGCACCTGTGCTATTAAAATATAAAAATATATATCCCATACATTGAACGGAGTAATGGAAAAAATCTCAACATGGCCGACTCGCTGTTTTGTCCCCTACCAAAAAGTTATACACATGGTACCCGGCAAAAAAATGTCCCTCACACAACTCCGTCGACCTAAAAATAAAAAAGTTATTGGGGTTAGAATATGGTGATGCAAAGAAAAAAAATGTTTCCAATGTTTTTTGGCATTAAAACACAAGAAAACTATACAAATGTGGTATCACCACAATTGTACTGCCCTAGACAATGAAGGGAACAGGTCAGTTATACTGCACAAGGAACACCGTAAAAACAAAACCCATAAAAGTGTGGCAGAGTTTTATTTCCAATTCCAATTCCACCCTATTTTGAATGTTTTTCCATCCGTCTTTCCATCTTCTCACAACATTGCATACAAAAGTAAATGGTGCCATTAGAAACTATAAATTGTCCAAGATCGGTGATGGTCGGGAGAAAAAACAGCGGTGTGATGACGTGAACACGCACGTCGCGTTCTCCTCCCCCTCCTGCCCTCTACCTCCGGCCCTCCGGCTCCCCAGCTGATGTCCTGACTGCGAGAGTCTGCTGGGTCCTCTATCGCTGCCGCCCTGTGGAGAACGCCGGATCCCGCGTGCTATGCGTCTTCGCCTGCTCTCATCCTGCTGCCTGTCCCGACTGCCTCTGGCTGCCGCCCGTTAAGTGTGGGCTTCTTCGTTCCCTCCTGATCGTCCTTGGCTGCCCCGCTCTTGAGAGAGCGACGGGCTTTTTGCTGCCGAGGTCTGCCGTCTGCTGCTGCTGTTCGCCGGGGGTGTGTCTCCGCCTCCTCGCTCTCCCTTGTGGTTGGCCTCCTGGCGTGGCTCGCCTGTTCTCCTGTGCATCACCGTTTCCTGCTCTGGTCCTGCTGGGACCCTTCGGTTCGCTTGCTCGCCCCTTCTGGACGTTGGACACGTGAGAAAAAAAACTGTTTCTTTCTGGTTCTTCTATTTTGTTCGCCCATTTGTTTATTGCCCTGCAACCTGGGATTGGCATAAAGAATGTATTAAGAAAGTGTTGGCTTGTATTAAGAAGAAAGAATAAAGGAGGGAAAAAAAGGAAACAAGAAAAGAGAAATAGAGAAGGGAAAAATCTAATCAAATTAAAGAAAAGAGATAAAGACAAAGATAAAAGGGAAAAAGGAGAAAAAAAATATATAAAAAAAAAAAAAAAAAAGAGGGGGCTGAGCACTTAAGGATCTCTCAAAACTCAAAATTAGTAAATAGTAAATTGTAAAAAATATTCAAAAAAAAAAAAAACGTATATAGACATATACATCTTTAACGTTTAATGGCTCCAAAGCGGCGGTCGGTGGACTCCTCAGGAACAAAACTGGGGACTAGGACACCTGAGAGTAAAATTGATAAGTTTTGAAATCCCCTCCCTCAATGAAAAGGGGCTGGTTAAAGGGAAAATGAGTACTAACTACAAGAAAACTGTTAAAATCCCCAAGCTGAAGAACTATCTGAGGACGGGCTAGCGGATCAGGAAGGAGAGGAGGAAAGTCTCCTGGCGCGAACAGAAACTGAGCATGACCCCTCGGCCTTGGAAAAAATTCTGAGTGCTGTTGAAAATAATGGCATGTTAGTGCAGGGAATGTCCAGCCAACTCGGGTCAATGCAGAGTGATATATCTCTAATAAGAGAAGATCTGACTAAAATTCGGGATCGAGTACTTAACATGGAAAAGACGGTAGACTCCCTCCAATCCGATATCGATATGATCAAATCTAAGACTCGGTCTTTTTCCTCGGAAAATCATCTTCTACAAAACAAATTGGAAGACCTGGAAAACAGATCAAGGCGGTATAATATCCGCTTAGTTGGATTTCCAGAGGGAGTTGAGGGCGGCAGCTAGTTGAACAACTCAAGGATGTAGTTTTGGAAAAACTGGGTAGTGAACATTTCTCTCCTATGTTTCAAATAGAAAGAGCCCATCGGATTCCAGGGAAATCCACTCCAGGGAGGCCGCCGCGAACAATCCTAATGAAATTATTACTATCTATGGATAGGGATATGATATTGAGAAGGGCGAGGAATGTGCACCCATTGAACATCAGAGTACTAGACTGTTATTTTTCCTGACTTTGCTCGACAGACCCAGGAGAAAAGAAGAAATTTCAATGAGATAAAGAAACGTTTAGCGCAAAAAGACATTAAATATTCCCTACTGTATCCAGCGAAACTGAGAGTGATCCATAATGGGACTACTGAATTTTTGAGAATTCGCAACAAGCACTGGATTGGATGGAGCAAATGGGCATTTGATATATTTATATGTTCTCTAGGGATGGAGGGAGGAGGGAACTAGTGGGAGGGGGAGAATGACCGGAGGATAGAGGTTTGCTGACTAGATCGGGCGGACCAGAGGGAAGGGGAGGGAATGGGGAGGGTACTTAACCTGCAGGGAATGGGTATAGGAGAAACTTTTTTTTTTTTTCTTCTCCTCTTTGTAGCTAATGTCTGTTAGAATTGTCTCTTGGAATGTCAGAGGACTTGGGGAGAGGGTTAAAAGACAAGTTATTATGGATGCAGTGAAGAGGTATCTTCCTGCAATTATCTGTATAGTTGAAACTCACCTTACTGAAGAGACCGTGTCTCGTTTGATGACGGGCTGGCATTCCCAGTCTTACCACTCTACTTTCAGTAGCGCCTCTAGGGGTGTATCGGTTTTGATTCACAACTCTATAGATTTTTTGTTAATCGAATCTCATATAGATGACCAAGGCAGGTTTATTTTTTTGTATGGGAAGCTACATGGATATAATTACACTCTTGCTTTTTTTATATACCTCCGCCATTTTCCATGTGCCCACTTATCCAACTATTACGCTTTTGGAAGGCAAGCCGGTATCTCGGCTTGTACTGATGGGAGACTTTAACGCTGTTATGGATCCTAAAAGGACAGATTGACCTTAGATGTAGATCGGGAAGGAACATGTGTAATTCTCCATTGCCTCAATTCTGTTTAGAGATTGGATTGGTGGATATATGGGAACATGTTGGCGGAGGAAAGAGAGTATATTCCTGTGTCAGTAGAGGAGGAAGAGCAATGTCTAGGATAGATTTGGCATTTACTAATGAGAATAATCTGAATAATATTAAAAGAATACGATATGGTATAAGAACAGTTTCAGACCATTCACCGGTCCTAATTGAGGTTCGCATTGGGGAGAATAAAGACAATAGGGATTTGGGTTCAAGTTGAATCCATACTGGCTTACTATAATGGATAATTGCCAGTCGATTAAAGCACATGTATCCTCCTTTGGGAGGTGAATCTCCCTCTGCCAACATCAACTCAGTTTGGGACGCTCTGAAAGCATACCTGAGGGGGTCCTCATTAGTGATATTACGGCTATGAAAAGATCATTTAAGAAAAGGGAAAAATCTGACAGACACAGTGGCCTCCACAACGGAGCGGTTCATTGATCAACCCACGGAATGTAACAAGGAAGAGATGCAAAAGGCTAGTTGTTCCTTGAAAGAATATGTAACTGAGAAAGCAAACCATAGGCTACTTTTTAAGGGCCAGAAGTATTTTTCAGAATCGGGACGCCCTGGTAAGCTTTTAGCTAAAATAATATCACAACAGGACAAAAAAGAAAGCTATCACTCTAGTGCGTAACCTAGATGGAGCAATAATATCAGACCCAGAGGGTATAAGGACTCTTTTGCAATATTTTCCCAGATATACAGAGCTTCATCTGGCCTGCCAGCTGACCTGGGGAGACAGTTCCTGGAGAGAATTCTCTTCCAAGGCTAACAGAAGCCCAAAAGAATCCCTGGAAGGAGAGGTGTCTCTTGCGGAGATTCAAGAGGCCTTGAAGTCCATCTCCGGGAACTCATCACTCAGGGTCAGATGGTTTTCCATATGAAATTTATCGTAAGTACAGTGATGCTATTCTCCTCATCTACTGGAAGTGTTTGCTCAAGCATCGCAGGGAGGGGATTTGCCACAGTCTATGATGGAAGCTGTGATAGTTTTAATCCCAAAAAAGATAAAGACCCAGCGGATTTGAGCTCAGTATAGACCAATCTCCCTATTAAATACGGATGCTAAGTTGTTAGCAAAGGTTCTAGCTAGGAGGCTTTCTAAGTTATGTCAGCTTTGATCCACCCAGACCAAAATGGCTTTATGGCTTAAAAGGGTACTCATCACAATCTGCATAGGTTTTTGCCAATATTCAGTCCCCGAGGTGGCGCCCGCCGGTCCTGTCTTTGATGCTACTAAGGCATTCGACAGGGTCGAGTGGACGTTCCCTCTGGGAGGTGATGAGAAGAATGGGTTTTGGCCCCAAATTTATAGGGATGGTTCAGCTGCTATATAAATGTCCGAAGGCCAGAATCAGGATCAACGACATGCTGACAGAGAGTTTTGTATTGGGAAGAGGTACTCGCCAAGGTTGTCCCCTTTCCCTCTTTTATTCAATATTTATATTGAGCCCTTGCAGCTAGTATAAGGCAAGACTCGAGAGTGGCTGGCTTTGGTGTAATGGGGGAGCAGGATCGTATATCCCTTTATGCAGACGATATCTTGTTCTTTATTCATCAAACAGAAAACACTCCTCGAATAATGGAACTGGTCAGCCTATTCTCCTATTTTTCTGGCTTGGAGGTTAACTGGGGAAGACTGTTCTTCTCCCTATAGATAAGTTGCAAGGATCTGTGGAATATCTTCTAATCGGGTATCTATTTCTGATTCAATAAAATACCTGGGGATAACAACTTCTGCCAAAATTCAGGACTATCTCCAACTTAATTCTGATCCCTCTTCTTTCGAGGTTGAGATCCAAAATTAAGATATGGCAAAAAGTTCTGCCCGCAAGAGGGGACAGTAATTTCATTAATAAAAATGGTAGTGCTGCCCCAGGTACTTTATGTTCTTCAGTAATCTCGCCTGCTTGGATTGGAGGATAAGTATTTTAGGCTGATAGAACGGATGATTAATGACCTACTATGGGGAGGAAGCGGGTGAGGCTAAAGTTGCTTTATTTTTCCATGCCCTACAATAGGGAGGTCTTAACCTCCCTATTTTAGGGGATATTTCATGGCCTCTCAACTTTGCTTCCTCAATGATTGGGAAAATAGCCAACTTTGTAGAAAATTGGTAAAAGACTCAGGTTTTTCAGATTTATTTACAGTATTGGAGTCCGATTATTTGCTTAACATACAGACTGGTTATAAACCCTTTCTTAGAATGGCCACAAAGGCATGGTTGGTGATAAAGAGCTGGTTCAAAGTTAAGGCAACACTTATCTGGACCCCATTATGGCATAATTCAAAGCTTCTGAAATTAGATGATCCAAATTGTTGGCAATACTGGAGAACGCGAAATATTCAATATCTGAACCAGGTGGTTAAAAATGGGCAGGTCCTGTCTCTTATGGAGCTAAAACAGAACTCCAAACTGGGTGAGGTGGCTTGGTATGCATATTTTCAATTGAGGTCAGCACTTCTTAATATTGTTGATAGGTATTCACTTGAGGTAGACACCCGAATTTTTGCACAATTTGATTTGTAAGAAAGGTGGTACTAAGGTGAAATTATCACATTGTTATAGGCACTTGATGAAAGGTTTTTTTCGGATTGTTTATCTCCAGGACAGAAATCCTGGTCTGTATTAATGTCAGAGGTGGGTTCTCCGGATTGGGAAAACATAGGTGAAAATTTTAGTCAGGTTTCACACAACTTTAATCACACTGTTGTACAATTTAATATAATACACAAAATATATGTGACACCCTTATGGCTCCATAAGAGGGGACTTAGAGCCGCATCTGACTGCCCTCGCTGTGGGGATCCGGGGCAGATCATATGCATCTGTTCTGGGACTGCCCGATAGTGAGTAAATACTGGAGAGCGGTACAAATAACTTTGACTCGGAGACTCAATATAGATATTCCTCTATCTCCCAAGGTATGGGTTTTAGGGGATCTATCAGAGGTTAACTGCCAGCTTATGAAGGGCCGTCTGCTGACTAAAGTGCTGTTTTTGGCTAGGCTTCTTGTAGCCAGAGAATGGTTTTCCCTTCTGCTCCAGATTGCAAGAACTGGTTATGCCTGGTGGATAAGGTGAAAATCTATGAGAGAATTATGTATAGACAAAGAGGGTCCTATATGAAATGGGCCAATGTTTGGAGAGACTGGGATGGTTGAGGAGAGTTTTTTTTTTTTTCTCCTTTCCCTTTCCCTGCAGGAATGGAGGGTGGGCTGAGGGGGGTGGTTGGGAGGAATGGGGAAGTTATTAATTGCAAATTTGTTGAATTAATTTGTTTACTTCTTATATTGAAATAATAAAGAGATTAAAAAGAAAAAAAAAAAAAGAAACTATAAATTGTCCTGCAAGCCCTCATACGGATATGTGAATGGAAAAATAAAAAAGTTATGGCTCCAAGAAGGCTAGCAGTAAAAAATGAAAAATCCTCCAGGACTGAACGGGTAAAATAGAGATCCCTGAGCCTATATAAAGACATCTGGCCCCTCCTACCCTATGTTTTTTTCTGTCCCATGTGGACTTGGACAGATGGTTTGCTTTGCTTGTGGTTTTCTTATTATGTTTCTGTTTTTTCATCATACTGGACTTCCACCTAGATTGTTCTGGGAGGTATATAAGGGGTTGCATTAACCCTATACTGGTTTCGGAACCTGTGAAGCTTCTGTAGCCTTCTATTGTATGTTGTGTTTGCACAAATACATATTATCTTTCCTCCCCTTTAGGCAGCCTGACTTAGCATCCCTTGGGATTTTAGACAGCTTGGGCGGTGGCCCTCTTCATTTTCAGTGTTTTCCTGAGAAGATAAATATTGTAAGAAGAGGGAATCTCTTCTGTGTATGTTTGCATCATTTTAGAAAATTCCTTTCAGGCCTAGTTTGCACTCAAGTGATTTGGTCAGTGATTTCCATCAGTGGTTGTGAAACCAGATGTGGAACAAAACAGGTGAAAATCTTTTCATTAAACCTCATCATCATGAAGTCTCGATTCCTGGTTTTGGCTCACAATCAATGATGGAAATCACTGACCAAATCACTGAAGTGTGACCTAGGCCTCAATGTTGGAGCTAGGTTCCTTTAGATTGCGTGTTATGGGTGAAGCTTCATTTCTCTGGCTCCAGTTCACACTGTTTAAACTGGTCACAGTGCTGCATTGCATATTTGAGTGCAGCTTGCACTTGGTGGTACATATTTCTTTTCTCAGTATACATTTTTAATTAATATATCATATTTGATGTCTTCAGCAGCTCCTGGTGACAAAGGTTCAGGAGGAAGAAAATCAACCTACAAATGAGAGCACTTTGAACTGAAAGGATCGTGTGCCCTTGATTGATAGCTATACATTTCCAGAATGTTGCTCTTGTGACCTTGCTGGTGAACCATCTCTCCAATCTTGTCTGATTTGAGTTATGGACTAGACGCAGCCTCTCAATCCTGCTCAGACTCTCCCCCTGTCCAATGTGGAAAACTAAGCAGAGCTGAGGCTAGTTTGACACTACTGGCATCCTTCTCTGGCAGGCTGTTCCGGCGGGGGAACAGCCTGACGGATCCGTGCTGCTGCTAGTGCAACGTGCCGTCGGAAGTCTGTTCCGGCCCCATTGACTATAATGGGGGAGGGACGGAGGTCTGGCCGCAGCATGGCGAACATGCTGAGAGGCGGCCGGAATAAAACAACGACATGGAGCTATGTGGGTAATTAAAGGCTTTAGATGCCGTGATCAAGTAAGATCACGGCATCTTAATGCTCAAAAACTCAGAAGCTACCACTACCTACCGACACCCCTGCGGCCAATGAGTGCATCGTTAGTTGATCGCTGATGAGGCTGATAGTGTTCATGCTGCAATTGCAAATAAGCAATATTTTAAAAATCCCTCATAGCACTAAATGAAAAATTTCAAAACATAATTTAGAGGCTCATATATGAGCTTCAAAATCATCACAAAAAATAAAAAAATGTTAAAAATATATAAAAAATAAAAAATATAAAAGTTCCGTATAATTAAAAAATAAATACCTAAATAACAATAAATAAACATAATGGGTATCACCAACCAAAAACGCCCATACTATTAAAATATATATAAAAAAAATCTAAAACGGCAAATGGCATAACGGAATTTGGCATTTTTTCATTGCTTCTCTTACCCAAAAATATTTAATAAAATGTGATCAAAAAGTCACGCACAATCCAAATGGTATCAATAAAAACTACAGATTGTCCTGCAAGAAAATGAGCCCCTAAACAGCTCAGTAGACATAGGTATAAAAAAGTTATGGGGTCAGAATATGATGATGTAGAATTTCTTTGTTTTTAATTAAAGTTTACATTTATTTTACACTATTTAGACATAAAAAACCTATACATATGGGGTATCATTGGAATCGCACTGACCCAGAGAATAAAGGGGTCAGCTTTGCCGCAAACGAAACGCAGTGGGAACAAAACCCGTAAAATAGTGAAGGAATTTTTATTTTTTCCAATTCCACCCCAGTTGCTTTTTCTTTACCGCTTCCCACTACATTTTATGCCATAATTAATGGTGGCATTAAAAAGTACAACTTGTCTTGCAAAAAAAAAGCCCTCATACAGCTATGTGAACGGAAATATTAAAAAGTTATGGCTCATGGAAGATAGGGAAGAAAAATGAAAACGCAAAAACGAAAGAACCTCTGGTAGTGAAAGAGTTAAAACACCTATAATCAGATAATTTATATGCTGACATTTAAAGGGATATTCAATTGCAAGAAAAAAAAAACATCCCACGGCATGCACATGCTATAAAAAACATAAAAGAAGTTATGCTCATCTCCCCGATCCTCAGCTGCTCCATTTCTGATGGCACCAGGTCCCTGTTGCACCTCACTTCCTGATACTATGTTGAAATGGCTATGAATGCTGCTCAGTCAATCACTGGCTGCAGCAATAACCCACCTCGGCCAGTGAGTGGATCTTTCACGAAATGAGATGTAAGTGTCCCTCTTTGACCACCCAAAAAGTTGGGTGGTATGTATACACTGCTTGTTTCGAGGGGTTATGACCACCTGCAATCCAGCAGTGGTGGCCACGCTTGCACATTATAGGTAAAGGTAAAGGCACTGCCCTCTCTGGTCACCGGGACCTCGGGAATGCGCATAGGCCTGCAAAACACATCTGAGTGGCCAGCTAAGACCTGTCCTAGGTTGCTAATTTGACTTACATGTTTATATAGCTAGACTTACCAATACATTTAATACAGTTCCTATGTTTATATATGAGAGACAGAAAGAGAGTTATTTACAGTGACTTCATGTTTCTGGATGTCATATAACAGTTATATATTGTGTTCACAGAAGCAGAAAAGATAATATGCCTTTAAGATTCAGTAAATGATTGTAAGGTAAGCCCAATGACACAGCAGAATTAACAACAGAAAGCATAGAGTTAAACTGTTGTTACTGCCCAGGTGCCTTAACCAATCACAGCCAACCTCACACTAAGTATGTGTGGGAAATCCCCTAGCAGAATCTTCTAGAGTCAGTATAGACCAGAAAAGAGGAGCTGGACAGAGATTTCCAGTCAGAGCTGTGTTTTATGGGAACAAGAGGCCAAATAGGTATTTAGAACGGTTATATATTGTTCATATTGTTAATACTTTGAGTAGAACTGTATACTGAGACCAATTGTATATGTTTGTTTACAGTTCCACCAAACTGCGACCAAACTACCCACAAACTGCGACCAAACTACGCACAAACTGAGCAAATCAAACCAAATAGAACTAATGGTTAAGCCTCAGATATACCTCTCAGAGTGATCATAGAGTGATTTAATAACTTGGTGAAAGTACAGATACTGAAATGAGAAATATATCCACCATTTATGTTGAATGACAAGATTGAACAGTTAAACCACCATTTTATGCATACCGCCATTTTGTGATACTTTATGCAACACGTGTTTGTACATGGACTATCTGTTGCGGAGGTGTTATATATGGAAGAAAAGTTGAAGTTAATAAAGAAGTTATTTTAAGCATTTGATGTGCTCTTTAAGCCTACTGTTTCCATAGAACGGCGATAGAAGAATTAACTCAAAAGAAACAAGGCTGAAGCAGAGTAATAGACAGTCTGGTTGGACTAAAAAGATAGAGATATCAAATTCTTCTAATGCCACAGCTAAAAGGCACTTCATAGTGCTGCGCCTGTCACAGTGGAATTATCGACCTCAGAGGGTGAAGCGATATCGCTTCTCAACTTTCACAGTAAAGAGCGAATTAGAGCAGCGGAGCACCAGCATATACCGATGCTCAGCAACTACTCCATGAGTGGGCAAGCAAAGACACCTCAGCAGAGCTACCATAGAGGCCATAGAACATGTGTATGAGTCAAACTGCCGCTGACCCTTAAAGTGGCAGAACAACAAAAGCAAGATAGTCAGAGAAAAAGCGCCAACCCTCCTGCGATCCCTAGAGAGAGAAAGAGACACATGGTGGGAGGCCAAAGTCCAGAGCCAGAGTGCTTGCACCGCTATCCACGAAGAGGCCACGTACTGAAGCCAGCTAGTTTCCCACTATTAGGCCCAAAGCCTGCAGCAGCGTATCTAAGCCAGCGCATCGCAAGTCAGCACAGAGCCTCGCAAGTCTGCACAGAGCATCGCATCACATCAAGAGAAACTGATTGAGAAAGTGCAAGCAAGAAAAGACACGTCTCCTTTAAGACTGAAATTTGTTCCAGCAACCTTCAGATCGCAGTATTATGCTCTTCAAAAAGGTCAGAGCTTTCCTTTTTATTACTTATCATTGCATATAGGCTTTGGCATAAAGAGACATTTTCGTGTTCAGGAATAAAGGACTTTAAAGTAAAACATAGGACAGTTTGTAGTACACGGACTCTAAAGTATTTATCGCTGTTACATTTAAAGTGAAAGTCATTTATTTCTGCATTTATTAATATTCCATTTAAAGTGAAAGGTCCTTTAATATTCTTATTGATTGTTATAGCATTTAAAGTAAAATGTCTGAGCCTAGTATTACCATGCCACTGTTAGAGGATACAAAGATAGATAGGATAGAAGGTGAAGAGCAAGAGAACCTGTCTGAGTCAGAAGAGTCTAATGCAGCACTAGTCTTGCCTCAAACAAATAAACTAAGACGTTCATCACGTGCCAGAAAACCGACCTCAAAGATGCTGGAAAATTTGGAGCAAGAAGCAGCATTAAAAGAGAAGAAGTTCGCCCGAATGTATGATAGGTGGAAATCATACATTAATGACATTCGTAGAAAGCTAAAGCAGGAAAGTATAAAAAGGAACTTGAGTGATATGGTAGAGACGGTAAAAGAATCTGAATCAGAGCTTATGATAGCAGATGTCAACGTGCGGTCGTTTACGACACCTTCCCAGGATATTGTAAGGAACATGGACACATGTACTGCGGTCAATAAAGATTTAATAAAGCTCAAGAGAGAACTATCATCTGCAGCAAACTATGATAAAGTTAAAGCAAGAATGTGAATGAACAAGCTTTTTATTAGAGACTATGCTAAGTCTTTAGGTGGAACCACAATCTCAAGTGGGACTTCTTTTGCTAGCAGAAGTGCCAGCCCCATATTAGAGTCCTCAAGTACTTCAGCCAAAATAAAGGAATTAGCTGAACAACAGAGAGCAGAAATTGAGATGGCGCCAACCGATAGCTGAAAAGGATGCACAACGCTATCAAATGAAAGCTGAAAAGGATGCACAAGGCTATCAAATGGAAGCTGAAATGGAGGCACAGCTCCAACAGATGAAAAGTCTGGAAAGGCAGAAAGAAGTTTAGATCATGGAAGCCAGACTCAGAGTACACGAAGAAGATATGAATCAGAATAGTCTTCGGTTCAAATCTGTACTAAGTGAAGAAACAGACTCCTATTTTCCTCCATACGCCCAGGAGAATGAAAGGAAATCTCCAGCACTTAGTGAGAAAATAAGTCATTATCCTTCCATCCCTGTTCAGAAAAACAAAGGAGGCTTAGTCCAGTGTCAGGAAAAAGGTATGTGAATTTACCCTCTATCTCTACCGGAAAATATGAAGAAAGGGACTCACCTAATTCAGAACTAAGTGAGAAAATAGAAGCGTGTAATTCTATTCCTAGATGTCACAGCAATGGTCAGGATAATGTTACAACTATTGTCCCAGCTAGATAACAGAGAACAGTCCTCGCTAGACTTCCAGTTCCGGAACCCACTGTATTTTCAGGAGACGTACTGAAGTTCATAGAGTGGAAGGCAAGTTTTGAAATGATCATCGAGCATCATTGCTTCAGTCCAGTCGACAAGTTATTATATCTTCAGAGATATGTTGGTGGAGATGCAAAAGAAGTTCTTGAAGGTAACTTCTATAGAAAAGACGAAGAAGCCTACAAGCAAGCTTGGGAAAAATTAAATGCAAGGTATTATCCTTTCTTAGGAGGCCCCTGGCACCCAGGCAGAGGAGGGGTTTATTCATGGCAAAACGGGGTTTATGTCACCCAGACGATTTTTACTAATATATAGTGTCCTTTTCCAGCTCACCTTTCCGGTCTTGTCTTCCCGTGTGCCCTGAGCCTGGGGTGAGTCCCACTGGCAACAATTCAATAAGGAAAAAATCGGCTCCAGCACCATCAATATTGTGATAAAATATGGTTCTTCTTTATTAAGACATATTCACATGCAGACACAATCCATCAGATATGCGTTCATTGTTGACGCGTTTCGGACTATTCGTCCTTAGTCGTAACAATGTGTCAGTCTGAAAGGACTCAATTTAAAGGTGCATGTCCCCTCCTTCTTATTCTCAGAGGGTGGGAGTATCCCAATGCTCATTTCAGACTACCACCACCTGTTACTTGGCACAATATCAAAATGCACCTGTGCTATCATGATTGCTTTTCCTTCACTTTCAATTTAACTCTGGAAATTCTATATTGCATGCCAATAGCCAACATCCATTACATGTCATTAGGGCCATCCCGGTGGGTGAATATATTCATGCATTGAGAAATTGCAGCACTAAAATCGCATTTGAATTGGAATGTCAAATAATAGATGACAGACTGAGAAGTAGAAATTATCCGGAATGGATGTTACAAAGAGCGAAAAAGGTGGTTTCGAGTCGATCTAGACATCAGATTCTGTTTGGCAGACAAGAAAACTTTGAGAACACAAAAAATCTAAAAAATAGAAAAGAGTTTGCAAAACAGAGAAAATGTAATGTAAAACATGCTGGACACGTGCATAGTGATGGCGTCAGCGATGGTCTTAGATTACCTACATTAGTGTTAACTCATAATAGACAGTTTGAAAATATTTGTAAAATTATAAAGGGGTGTATACAGGGGTCGAGTCGAGGGGGAACGCGTGGGAACGGCGTTCCTGCACTTTTTTCATGGCAGGAACGCCGTTCCCTTTCAGGGCGAAACCAGGAAGCACTTTTCCCCGCATGTGATGAAGTACAGAGGGGGCAAGAATTATAGTAAGAATAACTATATAGAATAATCTAATTTAAAAACTATACATGAGCGGTAATGGGGGGGATGTTGATGCCACTTATGGGATGAGGGGATGTGGATGGCACTGTTGTGATGGGGATGGGATGGCATGTTATAGGATGGCGATCTGTGATTCCATCCACAGCCCCCATCCCATAGGTGCCATCCACAGCCCCCATCCCATAACAGTGTCATCCACTCCCTCATCCCATAAGTGCTATCCACATCCCCCTTCCCATAACAGTGTCATCCACATCCCCCTCATACCATAAGTGCTATCCACATCCCCCTTCCCATAACAGTGTCTTCCACAGATCCCCCATAACAGTGCGTCATCCACAGATCCCCCATAACAGTGTCCTCCACAGATCCCCCATAACAGTGTCATCCACAGATCCTCCCATAACAGTGCGTCATCCACAGATCCCCCATAACAGTGCGTCATTCACAGATCCCCCATAACAGTGCGTCATTCACAGATCCCCCATAACAGTGCGTCATTCACAGATCCCCCATAACAGTGCGTCATCCACAGATCCCCCATAACAGTGCGTCATCCACAGATCCCCCATAACAGTGCGTCATCCACAGATCCCCCATAACAGTGACATCCATTTCCACCTCGGCTTATACTCGAGTCACTACTTTTCCCAGTTTTTTGTGGGTAAAATTATTTTTTTCTTATTGTCCCCCTCTAAAACCTAGGTGCGTCTTATGGGCCGGTGTGTCTAATAGGGCAAAAAATACAGTACTTGCTCCAGCCGACCTCCTCTGCCCTTTGCGAACGCCGCGCGCTGTGACATCATGCGGAGGCACTTGGCTGAGTTCCCACACTTTTTTTCCCAGGACTTGACCCCTGGGTGTATACCAATCTTATTTGATGATGAAATACTGTATAATGCCCTGAAATTTGGGTGTCAGATGGTATCAAGAAAAGCCCCCACTCTGGCATGCTCACTGTCGCCATTTCTTTATACAGCCAAAAAATCCAGATCAGAAAATATGTGTCTAAGATATAAGGGTTTTAGTAAATGTGGCAGTAATCCTTGTAAGACTTGTAACTATGTGATAGCCACTAAAAGCTTCCAGAATACAGATCATTCTATGACCTTTTTCATCAAGAGTCAAATAAATTGCGACACAACAGGAGTGGTATACGTTGTTCGGTGCGTGGAGTGTGATTTAATGTATGTGGGAAGTACTATACGTAAATTCAAAAATAGAATTTTGGAACATCTAAATTATATAGAAAATCCCACAGCATTGAATATATATATAATGCGGCCAAACATTTTATCCACTGCCACTCCCGAAGAACAGATACCTTCCAGGCTTTTGCTATTGAAAAAGTCACAAATCTCTTGAGAGGAGGAGATCATAGAAAAAGACTATATTTAAGGGAAGCTTTTTAGATTTTTCGACTGGATACATGTGTCCCTACAGGGTTAAACCAGAAAAAAGAGCTGATGTATGTATATCAATAATGGCATACAAATACATTGTTTGGTTGTATTATATAGTATAGGAAAATGCATTTCTGATTTCATTTCGGCACATGTGGACAGTTACTGTGGTTTTATATGTTATGTATGGGCACCGTGCACATAATGCGGTTTTTGCTGATTCTCCTGAGGATGTTGTCATGATATGAGAATTGCGTACTCAGGGTAATACTGGAGGATTTAGAGTTAAATTAAAAGTGAAGGAAAAGCAATCATGATAGCACAGGTGCATTTTGATATTGTGCCAAGTAACAGGTGGTGGTAGTCTGAAATGACCAATAGCATTGGGATACTCCAACCCTTTGAGAATAAGAAGGAGGGGACATGCACCTTTAGGCTGCATTCACACGGGCGAGTTTTCCGCGCGGGTGCAATGCGTGATGTGAACGCATTACACCCGCACTGAATCCTGACCTATTCATTTCAATGGGTCTGTGTACATGAGCGTTTTTTTTCACGCATCACTTGTGCGTTGCGTGAAAATCGCAGCATGTTCTATATTCTGCGTTTTTCACGCAGCCCTAGCCCCATAGAAGTGAATGGGGCTGCGTTAAAAACGCATTGCATCCGCAAGCAAGTGCGGGTGCGTTGCGTTTTTCACTGATGGTTGCTAGGAGATGTTGTTTGTAAACCTTCAGTTTTTTATCACGCGCGTGAAAAACGCATCAAAACGCATTGCACCCGCGTGGAAAAAACTGAACAACTGAACGCAATCGCAGGCAAAACTGAATGGCTTTGCCTGTGAAATCGCACAGTTTTCACTGAACGCATCCGCAACGCATCCGGACCTAATCCGGACACGCTCGTGTGAACCCAGCCTTAAATAGAGTCCTTTCAGAATGACACATTGTTACGACTAAGGACGAATAGTCCGAAATGTGTCAACAATTATCGCATATCTGAGTGAATATGTCTTAATAAAGAAGCATATTTTATCACAATATTCATGGTGCTAAGCTAATCTTTTCCTTATTGGATTTTTAGTAATGTAGGCCCCTGGCACCCAGGCAGAGGAGGGGTTAATTCACGGCAAAACATGGGTTCATGTCCCCCACCAATGGAACAGACGATTTTTAAAAATGTAGGCCCCTGGCATCCAGGCAGAGCAGGGGCTTTCACAGGCAAAACTGGGTTGCTGTCACCCACTAATGGAACAGATGATTTTTTTAAATGTAGGCCCCTGGCACCCAGGCAGGGATGGAGTTAATTCACGGCAAAACAGGGTTCATGTCACCCACCAATGGAACAGGCGATTTATAAAAATGTAGGCCTCTGGCATCCAGGCAGAGCAGGGGTTTATTCACGGCAAAACAGGTCATGTCACCCACCAATGGAACAGGTGATTTTTAGAAATATAGGCCCCTGGCACGCAGGCAGAGGAGGGGTTAATTCACGGCAAAACTGGGTTAATGTCACCCACCAATGGAACAGACGATTTTTTAAATGTAGGCCCCTGGCACCCAGGCAGAGGAGGGGTTTATTCACGGCAAAAATTGTAATATTGCACCCAACAATTTAAAAGAAGATTTTCCGAATTTTCGGTCCCTGTCACCTATGCAGTGCAGGGTTACTTGACAGCAAAAAATTGGAACATGTCAAGCCCTGAACTCCCAGACAGATTAACTATATTATTGTCCCCGTCACATATGCAGCGCAGGCCACAAAGGTAATTCCTGGCCTTAAAAATTATGATTTTTTCACCACCCATGAATAACATGGATTTAAGTGGTATATTTTGGGGTGTAAGACCTCATCGTTCTCAACATCATCTTCCACCCAGTCTTCACCCCTGCCCTCTTTGTCGGTCTGCACATCGCAGAAAGCTGCAGCTGTTTGCACCTGTATTTCGTCATCATCAGAGACGTGCTGCGCTGGTCTTTCCATGTCCTCATGCTCAAACCTAAGTGGTTGGGCATCCGTGCACTCAATCTCTCCCACTTCTGGGGCAGGGCTATGGTTATGGCCCTGGGAAACCCTGCCAGCAGAGTCATCAAAAAGCATAAGAGACTGCTGCATGACTTGGGGCTTAGATTGCTTGGCTGATTTGCAAGGGGTGAGGTGAAAGACTGATGGACATGGGCTGCAGGTGCCAACTCTGAGCTTTCAGCAGTGGGAGACAATGTTAAGGTACTGGAGGCACTGTCAGCCACCCAATCTACTAGCGCCAGTACTTGTTCTGGCCTCACCATTCGTAGAACGGCATTCGGGCCTACCAAATAACGCTGCAGGTTCTGTCGCCTACTCACACCTGAGGAAGGTGTTTCACTTGGACCTGTAGTTGGCGCTGAACGGCCACATCCTCTCCCAGCAACAGGAGCTCCACCAACACCACCACGACCCTTATTTGATGTTATCCTCATTATTTGCTTTCACCCACCAAACTAACAGATGGTTTATCTCCTGGGTCAATTTAACTGCCAATAGTCAACAATTAAGTTCACTAACAGTAAGGCAGTGTCATAACAGTAAGGCAGTGTCATAAACAGAATAAATTTCTTTAGGTCACACAACAGTGTAACGGAGCAATTCAATACAATTACTTCACTATCACCAAAAATTTGATTTTTCAAACCAACAATGTAAAAGCAGAAGTTAGTGGTTTCATTCAACTGTCAGAAATGCAGCGTACACCGCTAATGTGCTATCTACCACAAAACCTGTGTGTTTGCAACCAACTATGTAAATGCGGAGTTCAAAAGGTTACTTAAAATGACTGAAATACAGGGTAGGCCTCAGATCTGCTATGTAGCACAAAACCAGTGTTTATTGCAACAAACTACAGAAATGCAGTATGTCACTGCTAAATTTTAAAATACGTTTTTGTGCGTTGTATGCCAAACTGCTCTGTGGAACAACAATACGGGTTTATTTCTCCCAAATACAGAAATGCAGTATGTCACTGCTAAATTTTAAAATAGGTTTTTGTGCGTTGTATGCCAAACTGCTCTGTGGAACAACAATACGGGTTTATTTCCCCCAAATACACAAATGCTGTATGTCACTGCTAAAATTAAAATAAAAGTTTTTTCAGCGTTGTATGGAAACTCGCTCTGTGGCACAACAGTATGGGTTTATTAACCCAACTACACAAATGCTGTATGTCACCCAGGAGCGTAGCTAACGGCTCATGGGCCCTGGTGCAAGAGTTCAGCTTGGGCCCCCTTCCCTCAGTGCTTTGTGTGTCTTCTTATGTGGCACAAGGGTCTTTGGGCCCCCTCAGGCTCCTGGGCCCGGTAGCGACTGCTACCTCTGCACCCCCTATAGCTACGCCCATGATGTCACCCCAAAAATTATAAAACAGGTTTTTCAGTGTTGTATGCAAATATGCTCTGTGACACAACAGTACGGGTTTCTTAAACTAACTACAGAAATGCAGTATGTCACCCCACAAATTATAAAACAGGTTTTTCAGCGTTGTATGCAAACGTGCTTTGTGGCACAACAGTACAGGTTTATTAACCCAACTACAGAAATGCAGCATGTCACCCGAAAAATTATAAAACAGGTTTTTCAGCGTTGTATGCAAACATGCTCTGTGGTAAGACAGTACGGGTCTATTCCACCAACTACAGAAATGCATTATGTCACCGCAAAATTTTAAAATAGGTTTTTTAACGGTGTATGCAAACGCGATCTGTGGTACGACAGTACGGGTTTATTCCACCAACTACAGAAATGCACTATGTCACCGCAAAATTTTAAAATAGGTTTTTCAGCGGTGTATGCAAACGTAGTCCGTGGTACGAAGTACGGGTTTATTTCCCCAACTACAGAAATGCCCTATGTAACCCCAAAATTATAAAATAGGTAATGCAGAGGGACTTGACCTGCCAGAAAAAAAGAATTTTTCCTCCACTGAGCTACCAAAAAATAATTAGACTGATGTCCCTGGCAAGCTGGCACACATGCAGGTCACATGCAGTTCCAAGGACACTGCAGTTGCTAAAATGGCCACCGACCCCCACCTCAGTAACAGATGGATTAAAAATTATTTTGCAGTATCACTGGGCTCAGGGCTGGGTACAAATATGTATCATAGCACCCTCAATAATTGCTGTAGTTTGAAGAGTTAACACCACCACCAGATTTCTTCCCTAATCTGTCCCGCACAGAAGCGGCATCCTATCCCTACACTGAGAAGAGCAGAGTGACATGCAGCGCTACGGGACTCCAGCTTAAATAGAGGCTGGGTCACATGCTGCACTTAACCAATCACAGCCATGCCAATAGTAGGCATGGCTGTGATGGCTTCTTAGGGCAAAGTAGTGAAATGCTTGTTGATTGGCTGCCCTGCTGCCTTTCAAAAAGCGGGAAGAAATCGTCGAACAACGAACCCGAACTTTTACGGAAATGTTCGGGTTCGGGTCAGTGTGTGAAAAACTGTAATGTTCGGTACACCTATCGAAGAACAAAGAATGGAAGATTTACCGGCAGATCGTGTAAACTCATCACCATCATTTCTTTATAGCGGAATGGATTGTTTTGGCCCATTCATTACCAAGCAGAACCGCAAGGAGTACAAGAGATATGGACCAATATTTACATGTCTGAGCAATTCCCCTGGAAATGTTAGAAGATACAGTATGTCAACTGATGCATTCATCGTCTTAAGATGTTTCATAGCAATTAGAGGTACTGTCAGAGAGCTTGGATCTGACCAAGGATCTAATTTTGTCAGAGCAAAGAATGAATTGAAGAAAGCTCTAAAAGAGATTGATAAAGAAAGAGTAACTGAGTATTTGTTAGAGAAACAGTGTGATTTTCACCCTCCAAATGCAAGCCATACAGGAGGAGTTTGGGAAAGACAAATCAGAACTGTAAGAAATGTGTTAAGTTCAGTGTTGAAAAAGAATGCCGGAAGAATGGATGATGCTTCACTTAGGACCCTATTCTATGAAGTAATGTCTATTGTTAACAGTCGTCCACTTACAGTTGATAACATCAACGAGCCAACAAGTTTAGACCCTTTAACTCCCAACCATCTACTTCACCTTAAGTCTGATTATACAGTATATAGCCACCGCCTGGCAAGTTGACCAGAGAGGATTTGTATGCTAAAAGGAGATGGCGAAGAGTTCAATATCTATCAGAACAGTTTTGGAATAGATGGAGGAAAGAGTACTTAGCCAATCTGATGCTAAGAAGTAAATGGCAAACACCCAGAAGAAATGTCCAAGTTGGTGACATAGTGTTAGTAAAAGAAGAAGATTTACCTAGAAGTCAATGGAATTTGGCCAAAGTTCTAGAAGTTCAAAAGAATGAAGACAGACTAGTAAGAGGAGTGTTGTTACAAATAGGAGACTCAAAACTTGACAAAAAAAGGAAAACGTCTCACTACTCCACTCGAGTTGGAACATCCTATACAGAAGTTAGTTGTTCTGCTTGAGAGTGATAAAAGACACTTGGAAAGTGAGAACCTGAGGAAAATTCCCCAAATTCATGTTTAAGTCCTACTACTAAGAACATAGAATTGTAGGTAATTTTGGTGGCAGTGTAGCTGACCAGCTAAGCCTAAGACCTGTCCTAGGTTGGTAATATGACTTACATATTTATATAGCTGGACTTACCAATACATTTAATACAGTCACTATGTTTATATATTAGAGACAGAAAGAGAGTTATTTACAGTGACTTCATGTTTCTGGATGTCATATAACAGTTATATATTGTGTTCACAGAAGCAGAAAAGATAATATGCCTTTAAGATTCAGTAAATGAATGTAAGGTAAGCTCAATGACACAGCAGAATTAAGAACAGAAAGTATAGAGTTAAACTGTTGTTACTGCTCAGGAGTCTTAACCGATCACAGCCATCCTCACAGTGAGTATGTGTGGGAAAGCCCCTAGCCGAATCTTCTGGAGTCAGTATAAACCAGAAAAGAGGAGCTGGACAGACATGTCCAGTCAGAGCTATGTTTTATAGGAACAAGAGGCCAAATAGGTATTTAGAACGGTTATATAACGTTCATATTGTTAATACTGTGATCAGAACTGTATACTGAGACCAGTTATATGTTTGTTTACAGTTCCACCAAACTGCGACCAAACTACGCATAAACTGCGACCAAACTAAGCACAAACTGCTACCTAACTATGCACAAACTGCGACCAAACTACGCACAAACTGAGCAAATCAAACCAAATAGAACTATTGGTTAAGCCTCAGATATATTTCTCAGAGTGATTATAAAGTGCTTAAATAACTTAGAGTGAAAGTACAGATACTGAAGAGAGAAGTATATCCACCATTTATATTGAATGACAACATTGAACAGATAAACCACCATTTTATGCATACTGCCATTTTGTAATACTTTATGCAACATATGTTTGTACGTGGAATATCTGTTGCGTTGGTGGCTGTGTTATATATGGAAGAAAAGTTAAAGTTAATAAAGAAGTTATTTTAAACATTTGGTGTGCTCTTTAAGCCTACCGTTTCCATAGAACGGCGCTAGAAGAATTAGCTCAAATGAATCAAGACTGAAGCAGAGTAATAGACAGTCTGGTTGGACTAAAAAGTGAACACAGAACCAAGCTCATAAGTCAAGTACAGCACTGGAACCAAGTTCATAACAGAAATACAACACCAGAACCAAGCTTACTACATAAATACGGCACCAGAGCCAAGCTAATAATACAAATACAGCACCATAGTAAACTCTGCATCGTTAACATACCAGGCCCTCTCACTACTTTATCCGAACACCCAGATCTCTCATCGGGTCTCATGAATGTCTCAGCCTTAGGCTCCCAAAGTGTAATTCCCATACGGATACGAGATGTATGTAATCAGCAGGAGATACTTCCCTTAAATAGTATCTCACATATCATCCCCCCGGCTCCAGGGCAATGGTTCCTTTATTTCCAACTTTGTAGCTTTGCCACCGCCTTGATGCCTGGTTTTCAGACGCGCCTTGGGTTAACAGACTTTGAGAAACTTTGCGTAGCGGGCAGCTCGCCTAGACACACTATTTCATTTCTATATGCTCCATTGAACACTGAGAAGTCGGGTGGTACTGCCGCAGATCCCATCCGAACCAAGCTCAAATTTGTGACTGACTGGGAGGCTGAACTGGGGTCCTCGTACTCCTTGGACCAGTGGAAAAGGTCTTTACTCTTTTCTCATGCTTTGCCGATTTCGTGCAACTTGCAGGAACTTAATTACAAAGTACTTACTCGATGGTACAGGACTCCAGTGAAGCTTCATCAGTTCTATCCTACAGTGCCTAACATATGTTGGAGGTGCTCATCGGACATTGGCACTATGTCACACATCTGGTGGGGATGTCCGGGAGTTGCGCCCCTTTGGGACGAGGTTTTCTCTCTACATAACCATATTTATGAATCCAGTGTGGTTGCATCGCCTGCTATTGCCTTATTTTCAATTTTTCCTGGTTGTGTGGCTCAAGTCAAAAAGGGGTCTCTGTGTTTGTTTGTGCTGGCTGTAAGGCAGATCATTCCACGTAAGTGGAGATCGTCCAAGAGCCTACGAAGGTCTCATTGGGCCACTGCTCTTGACTCTCTGGTGCATATGGAAGAGTTGGGTGCTGTGGACCGCAACGCTTCATTGGCCTTCTATAAGGTCTGGGATCCTTGGAACCAGTTTCGTTCCTCGGATGCGTTCTCGGATTGGATATCCTCAGGTATTTTACCATCAGAGGCCCGCTGAAACACTTAGTGAGATTTCCGATGTTCCAGTGACCCCTTTCCCTCCCCTTCTTTCCCCTCATCCCTGCTGTGTCTTCTTATTTCTGTCTTGTATATTGTAATGTGTTTATGTGTTATCCGGATATGCTTCCAGGATATTCTTTTTCTTTTAATATATTCGAGTTTTGTACTAGTTCTTTATAATGTAAGACCGCACACGTATTATTTGCTACATTTGCTTATTTTATGGTCGTACGTGAATCTTATGGTTTACTACTGGAAATGTATGACATATCCTAAATGTGTTGCTTTCACTATTGCTCACCTAATGAGTGTACTTTGCTATACATACATACTTTTAAAAAAGTTTTTGAACCACAAATACAGCACCATAACCAAGCTCGCTTCACAAATATAGCACCAGAACCAAGCCCATAAGTAATACAGCATCAGGACCACGTTCATACCATCACTGTGTGCTAGATGCAACCAGGAGATTATTGCAAATGTCAGTGTCTATACATTAGAGATAACAGTGCAGACAATGTGTAGCACTGACTTTCTCCAATGGCTGGTGAAGTAAGAGCCGTATCCTCCAGACATAGTCCAAATATGATTGCCTTAATGAACCATTGGGAACATGATTAAGATGATACAGCGGCATACCGCCCAACCATCTCGGATCCGGCGGGACAGTCTTGGATTGCAGTGTCTGTTCTGAGGTCCTGGTACGGGGCAGGTATGTCCCGCTTTCTGGCAGCTACCTCTGAGACAGCTGCCTGTAATAATAAAGCAAGATCCATCCGTCAGCTCTCTGCTTCATCATTCCTCCCCCCCCCCCCCCTGCCAGCGCTCTACACTGCACATCTGGGTAGTAGGGGGCAGGGCTGGGGGCATGACAGGGAGTGGGATCGTCCGGGAGCTCCGTGTGTCCTGCTGTTGGTGTTGCTGCTGCTGGGGAACGAAGTAAGTATGTGGAGTTTGTTGTTTTTTTACTGCCTGTGAAGGGGGCACTTTACTCGGCATATTACTGCTAGGGGGCCACTTTACTGGGCATATTACTGTCAGGGGCACTTTACTGGTCATATTACTGTCAGGGGCACTTTACTGGTCATATTACTGTCAGGGGGCACTTTACTAGGTATATTATTGTCAGAGGGCACTTTGATGGGCATATTACTATCAGGTGACACTTTCCTGGGCATACTACTGTGAGTGGACACTTTACTGGGTATAACTACTGTGAAGCAGGCACAATGCTGGCATAACTACTGAGTGGTGGCATAACGGAGGAATAATTACTATGTAGGGGCATTTATTGGACTGGGTGGGATTAGGTGTTTAGTTGTTTTGGGCAGAATTAAAGGCGTGCCCTGGTGCTGAAAAAATTAGCAGCAGTGCACTTCGCACGCTGCACCTAATGTCCCTCTTCCTTCCTTTCAAAAGTTGGGAGGTATGCAGCGGTGTACTGATTTCCTTGAAAATCCCAGTACAGGCATGCTCTCATAATTTACATACAATCGCTCAAGTTATGTATTGGCCAAATAGAAAAGAGCCAACGTTGTGTGGAGTGGTCTCCTCAAAAACTACTTCATGCCTACACCATCAATAGATAATTGCCACCATTAGCCACAGATGAAGGGGCAGAATATGAGATGTAGGTGTACTTTAAACTCTGGCATTCCTTTGAAAGGTCTCGTAGATATTGTACCAGATGTTAGGAAGGTCCCAGGGCTGTAATGCAGGTGACAAAGCAGGAATTGGCCCAGGGCGAGACGCTACGCTGGTAAACACGCCAGGCAACGCTGCACACAGAAAGCTATATATAATGACTCTTCTCTGCCCGCTGTATATAATGCCCCTTGTCTGTGCCCCCTTCACATATAGTGCCTCTTGCCTGTGCCCTCATTATATAAAGAGTCCCTTGTCTGTACCCACTTTATATATAGTCGCAAAAAATCTAGTAGTGTTGGACATGGCATTTCCATT
The DNA here is from genome assembly GCA_033119425.1 of Bufotes viridis. Taxonomy (NCBI): domain Eukaryota; kingdom Metazoa; phylum Chordata; class Amphibia; order Anura; family Bufonidae; genus Bufotes; species Bufotes viridis. The sequence continues at coordinate 92,506,586 of CM065592.1, read as the reverse complement.
TTTTTCTATGGGATCACCACAACTCTGTTGTCTTAGCTTAACAGTAGGGCTGGAGGGAAGTGGTTAGGTTGAGAATATGGCATGGGGGCTGCCATTCCTCACCCTCAGGTGTCACATCCCCCCTCTCCCCTGTGCGCCTCTGCCACAAGACTTATTCACTCAAATGAATTGGTGTGTGAGAAAAGCAGACAGCAAACCGTTAATCTGAATGAACTGTAACATAAGAACCCATTAATTATCGCCTCCAAGATTTCTCCCGTGCATCCCCCATACTCTGGAATTCTCTACCCCAACATATCAGACTCTCACCTACGGTGTCCTTCCTCCATCCCTTGTAGATTGTAAGCCGGGGCAGGACCCTCTCTTCTTCTGAACCAGTTTGTAACTTGTCTTGTTCATGCCTATTGTACTTGTTTTTTTATTATGTATGTACATCCCTTTTCATATGTACAGTGCCATGGAATGAATGGAGCTTTAATATTAAATAATAATAATTGGGAAAGGCTTCAAAGTGGAATAAATACTACCACTCCAGTTCCGACGCTTACTGGGAGTCTACTGGTTTCTACTTCTTGGGTCACAATTATTTTGCACATCTGTTCCTGTTATTAATACAAATACGGTTTCTGTCTTGTATCTCTTTTCAGCTCTGTGCATTCACTGCATCACGCAGCTTGTGAATGAAATGCTAGTGTGCCTGCATCTGACTGAAAATGGAAAGCTTGAGTCATTCTTAAAAGGATGCTAATGAAAAGAAAAAAAACTGGTCCAACAAGATCAACTTGTCCATTGGGCATGTGTTACACTGATCATAAGGAAGGAAAGCCCTCACGAGTGAGTTTTCCATCCGGATGCTGAATGGCCAGTATCCAGACTGAATTCTGACCCATTCATTTTAATCCCTTCACGCATTTGGACATAATTGTACGTCCAAATTGCAACTAATTGAGTGCATTTGGACGTACAGTCATCGGGGAAGCCGGCAAGGGACCAATCAGAGTGGTCCCTTGCCGGCAAGCACTCAGATTGGTTAGTCTCTGCAGACTAACCAATTGGAGTGCTTTAGTGTGAAAATCCGGTTTCAGGCAAGACCCCCTGTGTGCTGCCAGTGCCCCTGATATTTTAAGTGCCCACCATATTCTGCCATTGCCCCCTTTGTCCCCCAGATGCCCCATACAGCCTGATCCTCTCTGCCGTCTATAACTTACAGCTGACACTCTGCTGCTACGGCTGAAATTGGTGCTGGCACCGATCTTGGCCGTTTAACCCCATAGATGCCGCGGTCAGTAGCCGCCAGCAGCATCCATAGGGTTGAGAGAGAGGGAGCTCCCTCACTCTTACATCAGTTTGCCGCTGCTGCAATGGCAGCAGCCTGATGGTTGCCATGGCAACCGGACGCCTTGCGAAAGCATCCGGGCTGCCATGTACCTAAGGCTGATCAGACCCTGAGGGGGGACCCAGTGTAGCACTGACAATACAGTGCATTGCAATAGATGACTATTGCAATGCACTGTATAGCCATCAGGCCCACTGGATCCTCAAAAAATAAAAAGTTAAAAAAGCAAAAAATAAATAAAAATCTAAATAGAAATAAAATAAAAATTGTCTTTTTTCATATCCGTTCATTTATAAGACATTAAAAAAGAAAAAGAAAATACACATAATTGGTATCATGTTACTAATCCCGCATGGTGAACACCATAAAAAAATAATGTTAAAAACAATGACGGAATTGCTGATCAAAAAGTCTTATGCACCCCAAAATGATACCAATATAAACTACAGCCAGTCACGCAAAAAAACAAGCCCCCACACAGCTACATTGGTGAAAAAATATAAATGTTATTGACATTAGTATATGGCGCTAATAATCTATAATTTACTTTTAACACAAAAGTGATTTTATGCTGAAAAAGTAGTAAAACATAAAAAACTACATAAATTTGGTATCGCCATAACCGTATCAACTCAGAATAAAATAAACATATAATATTTACCACGAGGAACCCCATGAAAAATAAAAAACACTGACAGAATTGCCATTTTTGCCCACTTCACCTCCACAAAAAAAAAGTATAAAAAATGATCAAAAAGACATACAGTTGAAACCATACATATATAAAAAGACACATATGCATGTTTTTCTCAATATCTGACATGAAATCAGAATAAACCTTTCCTGTTCTTGGTCAATTAGAATTACCATAATTATTATTATTTGCCAAATGCCAGAATTATGAGAGAGAGAATGTTTTTGTCACGCTTCGGTGTGGGAGGGAAACACCACACTGAGCATAGGAGCGAAGGTGGAACAGGGAATCAGGCGTGAGAACTAGGGAAAAAAGATGGACACCTCCTAGTGAAAACCCTAACCAAAATCCTGACTGACTACCAGTATGAACAGACCCCAAAGCTAGGTGAGTTCATACGCAGGAATACCTAGAGTCCTATCTAGCCCTATAGGAGCCTGGTACTAAAGGCAGGGACAAGACTACCTGTTCCTCTAAAAGGAAGGACGAACAGGAATCTTCTTCAGGCCTAATACAAACAATAGGGAAATGCAACACACAGAACCCAAACAAAATACAAAAGGGAAAGGAAAGACTTAACTTCACAAGGGCTATGGAAGCACCAGGAACTCAGCCGAGATCCAACCACAAACTATCTACAGGCACAGAAGCCATAAACTGCACAGCATTGTGGGAGAAGCAACTATAAATAAGGAAGGTTAAGTGACCACATTAGCAACACATGGAGGCAAGGGGTTTGGCCATTACCAGAAACAATCCAGATGCCTATTGATCCACAAGGAAAATCTGTCAGATCAAACCACGTGTTGCCAGTCTTACAGATCTCCTGCCACTCACTGTCGCCAGGTTGTCCGTATGTCTCGGTACGTCCGTGACAGTTTTAAGGCATTTTTATTACTTTCTGCAATGTCAAAAGTTTACATACACTAAGATTACTATGCCTTTAAACAATTCTGGACTGCCTATATGATGATGTCATGTGTTTGGAAGCTTCTGTTAGGTTTGTTGGCAACATCTGAGTTTATTAGAGACACACCTGTGGATGTATTTAAACGCACACCTGAAACAAACTGCTTTGTTGTGTAGCATTATGGGAAAGTCTAAAGAAATCAGCCAAGATATTAGGAAGAGAATTGTGGACTTGCACAAGTCTGGCTCAATCTTGGGTACAATTTGAAGATACCTAAACTCAGGAAGGAGACGGGTTCTGTGTCCCAGAGATGAACGTGCTTTGGTCCGAAATGTGCATATCAACCCAAGAACTAACGTAAAAGACCTTGTGAAGATGATGGCGGAAGCGGTAAGACTGTGTCAATATCCACAGTGAAACAAGTACTGTATCAACATGGGCTGAAAGGCCACTCTTCCAGGAAGAAGCCATTACTCCAAAAGAAACATAAAAAAGACAGATTAATGTTTGCAAATGCACACAGGAACAAAGACCTACATTTTTAGAGACATGTCCTGTGGTCTGACTAAAACTAAAATCGAACATTTTGGCCATAGCGACCATCGTTACGTTTGGAGGAAAAAAGGAGAAGCTTGAAAGCCTAAGAACACCATCCCAACTGTGAAACATGGGGGTGGCAGCATCATATTGGGGTTGTTTTGCTGCAGGAGGGACTGGTGCACTTCACAAAATAGATTGCATCATGAGGAAAGAAGATTATGTGGAAATACTGAAGCAACATCTCAAGACATCAGCCAGGAAGTTAAAGCTTGGGCGGAAATGGGTCTTCCAAATGGACAATGACCTGAAGCATACAGCCAAACTGGTTACAAAGTGGCTTAAGGATAACAAAGTCAATGTTTTGGAGTGGCCTGATCTCAATCCTTTTGAAAATGTATGGGCAAAGCTGAGAAGACAGGTGCGAGCAAGGCGACCAACAAACATGGCTCGGTTAAACCAGTTTTGTCAGGAGGAATGGGCCCAAATTCCGACCAACTATTGTGAGAAGCTTATGGAAGGATATCCAAAACGTTTGACCCAAGTCATACAGTGCAGAAAGTAATAAAAATTCTTTAAAACATTCTCTCTCTCTCATTATTCTAGCATTTGGCAAATAATAATAATTATGGTAATCCTAATTGACCAAAAACAGGAACTGTTTATTCTGATTTCATGTTAGATATTGAGAAAAACATGCATATGCGTCTTTTTATATACTGTATGTAAACTTCTGGTTTCAACTGTATGTACCCAAAAAATGATACCAATAAAAACTACAGCCCGTCCCGCAAAAAAACAATTCCCCATACAGCTACGTTGGTGAAAAAATACAAATGTTATGAGCCCTAAACTAATTTGAACAAATTTTATGTTAGAAAATCCTGATGCCGCTCGCTTCTTCCCTTCTGAATGCTGCCGTGCCCCCAAACAGGATTTTCTCCTGTTACCCCGTGTGAAAATGAAAAATGTGGGGCTAAAGCAACTTTATTTTGGAAATAAAAGTTAATTGTGTTTCTAAATTCTATGAAACGCTTGTTGGGTCAAAGCATCAACTTCACCACTAAATTTATTCCTTGAGGGGGGTAGTTTCCAAAATAGGGTCACTTTTTGGGGGTTTTCTTTCTAGGGGTACCTCAGGGTCTCTTCAAATGTGACATGGCACCTAAAAAACAGGTTTTCCTTCCAGAAAATCTGCCCTCCGTTAACAATATGGCGCTCCTTTCCATCTGCCCCCTGCGGTGTACCCATACAGTAAGTTACGACCACATGTGGGGTGTTTCTGTAAACATCAGAATCAGGGTAATAAATATTGAGGTTTCTTTGGCTGTTAACCCTTGCTGTGCTACAGGAAAATTGGATTTAAATGGATAATCTACACAAATAAAATGAAATGTTTAAATTTCCTCTCCATTTTGCTTTAATTTACACCTAAAGGGTTAATAAAGTTTGTAAAATCAGTTTTGAATAACTTGAGGGGTGTAGTTTCAAAAATGGGGTCATTTATGGGTGGTTTCCACTATGTACGCCCCACAAAGTGACTCCATAACTGAACTGGTCCTTAAAAAAGTGGGTTTTGGAAATTTGCATCTAAACTTCTAAGCCTTCTAACGCCCTAAAAAAAAAAAAGACATTTGCAAAATGATGCCAACATAAAGTAGACATATGGGGAATATAAATTAATAACTATTTTATGAAGTATCTTTATCCGTCTTAAAAGCAAAGAAATTCTAATTTTGAAAATAGCAAATTTTCAAAATTTTCTGCAAATTTTTCATTTTTCTTATGCATAAAGGTAAAACGTATCAACTCAAATTCACTAACATGAAGTATGATGTGTCACGAGAAAACTGTCTCGGAATGGCTTGGAAAAGTAAAAGCGTTCCAAAGTTATTACCAGATAAAGTTGCTTGAAGGGGTTAATGGATCTGTGCAATTGAACTTCATTTATAAACTGAAACAATGAACACAAAACGGATGAAGGCTACATGCACAAGTTTTCAGACCCATTGCAATTTATGGGGCTATTTTTATGCTGTCAAAAAATAGGACATGTCGTATTTCTGTCCGTTTTCACGGCCAGACGGAGGCCACTGAAAGCAATGGGACTGTTTTTAACAGCAACTTAGACATTAGTGCACGTGTGTAACGACTGTTAAAAATATGTACACTAGGGCAATATGGCCTTTTAGGGGTTAAAAAGAAAACTCAACTCATCTACTTGCATGTGCGGAGGCAGTCACTCCTCTCTTGATTGAAAAGGTCCTGCCGAGGGACCTGCGCTTAGTGTGATGATGTCACTATGTGATCATGCTAGGAGTACACGGTAACATCATCACGCTTAGTGCAGGTCCTTTTTAATCAAGACAGGAACGACTGCCTCTGCATGTGCAAGTGGATGAAGTGAGTGATTTTTTATTTTGCTAAAAAAAACATTACAGCTAGGGGCCACTATGGGGACCATTATTACTGCAGGGGCCACTATGGGGTGCATTATTACTGCAGGGGTCACTTTGGGGCACATTATGGACCACCATGGGGGGGCATTACTACTGCTGGGGGCCACTCTTGGAGACATTATTGCTTCTGGGGGCCACTATGAGGGACATTATTACTGCTGGGGAGGCCACTATGAGGGACATTCTTACTGTTGGGGTCACTATGAGAAACATTATTACTGCTGGGGGCCACTATGGGGGACATTCTTATTGTTGGGGCCACTATGAGAAACATTATTACTGCTGGGGGGGCCACTATGGGGGAAATTCTAACTGCTGGGGCCACTATGGGGAACATTATTACTATTGCAGCAACTATGGGGGACATTATTACTGCTGAGGAACGTTATGTATGCTGAGGGCACTGCTAGGGTTGGGATCTTTATTAAAAAAAAAAATGCAAATGAAACTGATCTGTTTTTCATGGCCATTTTTTAACGGCCAAGAAACACTGCCAAAAATTGGAGGCACAAATAGTTGAAAAATGGCAAGTGTGTCCATTTTTAATGGCAGTTTTTTTTCACTGTGGTGTGTGTGTAGCCTAAACTTTCATGCAAAACTATCAGTTTTTCACTGAACAGATCCTGACTCATTCCATATCTATCATGTGAAAAAAGCCTAAAGCATGTGTCAATTTGTCCTTCAAATTGGATTTCCTCTGCTGACATTTCCGAATATTTCCTTTTTATATTCCATGTTGCACTTTTAGAATTTGTACAGCTTACAAAAATAAAAGAGAATTCAAACCAAAACCACAGGAGACAGACTGTAAACAGTAGACATAATGGACACCCATTTATTTTAAGCAGATATCTTTCCCCTTCAGTACACATTTATCAAGTTTGCCTGTTTTTAGTTATTAGACAGGCATATTTGCTTTGGCTGTCGGTCTTTTGCCTAATATTTATTAAAAGTCCCATAGCGCTTCCTAAATTAGACCCGGCGTATTGCTATTAGTCTGACCTCTGGTTAGACCTCAGTTAGACAGGTTCATATTCACTAAGATGGGTCTAATTAGTATGTGCATGAAAATGTTATGTGAGGGGGCGTGGCCGGCAGCCAAGATGGCCGGACGAGTTTAGAAGAAGCTCCGAGCTGGCGTGGCACTACAAGGAAAAATCCTGCAAAGGCTAAAGGGAGAAAGGTACCCAACTGCCCTAAGAGAGACAGCTGAAGGTGCACTGCACTAACCTGGTGGCAGGGAGACCAGAGCGACGAGCTGAACAGGAGCCGGAGCGTGCAGAGCCAGGACTGGTGAGCGAGAAGGAAAGAGGCAGAATCGCAGGCACACTAAGCGCTGCCGAGTGTGTGTTGAGAAGACAGGAGTGGAGGAAAAGGTTAGCAGGAGTGGCGGGCAGAGGGTCTGAAAGTGGGAAGTGAGCCCAGGTGACCCACTGCAGAGGAAGACATTTCTGAGCTTAACACTAAGGCAGAGCTCTGGAAACAAAAAGCAGACAGACGGCCTAGAAAACAGGCTCAGCAGAAACAATATCAGAATCATTGGATTGCCTGAAAGAGCGGAAGGCCGCAAACCAGATGAATTTATTGAATCCTGGATGAAAGAACTATTTCCAGATGCTAATTTCTCATCTGCTTTTGCGGTGGAAAGGGCTCATAAAGTACCAGCACGACCACCCCCACCTGGAGCTCCGCCTAGACCCATGCTCACAAGATTCCTCAACTGCAAGGACAGAGGTAAGATATTGGCCCTTGCCAGGAGAAAACAAGAAATCAAATATGATAACTCCAGCATGTCCATATTCCCGGACTTCTCAATGGAATTACAGAAACAAAGGGCTACCTTTATGGATGTGAAGCGACGACTGAGAGAAGCCACCATACCATACTCCATGAGATACCCTGCGAAGCTACGAGTGGGCGACGGCGACAGAGCGGTATTTTTTACCTCCCTGGAAAAGCTACTGAATGGCTGGCCATGAGGAGATCACCAAGGGTCTGAGAGCCCTGATAGAACCTACAAACAGATTATCGGTCGGCGCCAATGGACTGGCTAGGATAAGTTGAAGTCTTTCGGTTATAAATTAACTTGGGTCTTAGCTCATGTGCACATATGATAATATGGTTGGGAGACACGAGCAGTGTTTATACAGTTTATCATAGTAGTGGCCACCGCCGGCATGCCGCTGTCCTAACACCACAGACAGAGGCATCCCGGTATCGCTGGCCAATAATCTGGTTAGAAACAGGTTAAACCAGAAGAGATTTATCAGTTTACAAGTTTCTAAATGTATGCGACATAGGTTGTTTAATTTGTTTACAGTTTTCTAGGTTATCTACTGTTAGCAAAACTTCTACACATGCCACTACAGCCTTAGCAGTAAGTGCAACCCCGGATAACATGAGTTCATTTATGACATCATGGCTGATTTAACAATCTTATCATGGAATGTCAGGGGATTAGGCACCTCACAGAAAAGATCAATGGTATTTGCCTTTATTAGACACTCCAGTCCACAAATTCTGTGTCTTCAGGAGACACATTTGCTTCCCAATACTTCTGGGACCCTGAAAAGGCCATGGTTACAATGGGCCAATCACTCCTATCATACTTCCTTTTCCAGGGGGGTGTCTATGCTAATACATAAACAATTACGCTGGGAGGTAAAAGAACTGGTTACAGATACAGAAGGCAGATATGTCTTTGACCATGCTCTTATTGACAATGAACAGTACGTTCTACTAGGCATTTATAATCCTCCCCCAGGTTCCATGCAGCTTCTAGACCTAGCTGCCACCTTTACGGCAACACACCCCCATGCAAAAGTAATATGTATGGGAGACTTGAACATGCAATTAGACTGGCTAATTGATACAGCAGAACATTTGAATACGGGTATTGTCTCGAAACTCAATAGATTCTTAGCCGAATTTAGATGGTATGATTTATGGCAAACCAAAAACCCTGGTTCTAGGGTATAATCGTGTCATAGCAGGGGTCGAGACTCATTAACCAGGATAGATTATATACTAGGAAATGGGCTAACACTGTTAAATACTAGATCCATTGTATACCTACCCCGGGGGATTTCAGACCATTCCCCAATACTAGGCATGTTAATAAAGAGATCTCCATCAATAATGTACAGGATGAACATACACCCATTCTGGTTGAACCTTATGGGCTCAGCAGATGGAACTTCATGCCAACTGCGGGAATTCTTGAATGCTCATGTTGATGAACCAAATCTAGCTCTAGTGTGGGACACCCTAAAGGCTTTTTTAAGGGGACACTGCACTCTAGCATAACACACACACATAAGGACACTAATCGCTCTGAGTTAGAATCTCAGTATACTGCGTTGGAGCAACAATATATTTGCCATCCGACAGATGCCAATAAGACAGCGTGGCTCCAGGCGGGTAGACAATACCTTGCGGTGCTTAAAGACAAAGCTGACCGGAAATTATTTTTCCAGAAACAAACGGCTTTCGAACTAGGCAATCAGTCGGCCAAGCTGCTCGACCAACTGATTAGACACGACTCACCCTCCTCTTTAATCCTAATAATTAGGGACCACTCGGGACAAGAATTCACCACACAGGAGGCAATTATTCAGATTTTCACATCCTTTTACCAGGAACTCTATAGGTCTAGCATAACAGTATCTGAGTCTGAAATTGAATAATATTTAGAAGGCATCTTTCTCCCCAAACGTAATGCATTATAAAGGGACCAGCTAGATCATCCTGTTAGTCTAGAACAGGCATACTCAACCTGCGGCCCTCCAGCTGTTGCAAAACTACAACTCCCAGGATGCCTGAACAGCCTACAGCAGGGCATTGTGGGAGTTGTAGTTTTAAAAAAGCTGGAGGGCCGCAGGTTGAGCATGCCTGGTCTAGAAGAAGTGCTACAGGCCATATCAGACCTTACCAATGGGAAATCCCCAGGTCCAGATGAGCTCCCCAAGGAGGTGTACGCTAGATATGCAGAGGTACTGGCCCCCCAGCTGTTAGCTACATACCAATCGGCTCTGAGGATAGGAAAACTACTGAACTCATTTATGGAGGCCACTGTAATTTTATTACTCAAGCCTGATAAAGGCCCCATTGAGTGTGGCTCCTATAGACCTATAGCTCTGCTAAATGTGGATTACAAAATCTTGACCAGAATATTGGCAACTCGCCTTAATCAGGTAATCCTGTCATTGGTTCACTCAGACCAAACAGGATTCATGCCAGGAAAGTCCACCACTGAGAATATAAGAAGGGTCCAGGTGGTAATGCAGATGGGATACTCTGTAAATGGGGATTGGGCCTTGGCTTCACTCGACGCTGCTAAGGCGTTCGATTCAATAGAGTGGCCGTATCTGATCGGATGCCTACAAGGCTTTGGATTTGGTCCACAGTTTCTTAGGTGGATTAGTATTCTTTACAACAATCCCGTAATCAAGCTATTAATAAATGGGGAATTGTCGGAAAGATTTTCTCTATATAGAGGGACAAGACAGGGTTGTCCCCTATCGCCACTCGTATTTGCCCTGGCAGTTAAGACCCTGGCCATCAGGGTAAGAAACAGCAACGATATACAAGGGGTGACCATGGAAGAGAGAGAAGTCTGTATTGGATTATATGCTGATGACATGATTCTGTACATGTCCTCACCTGACTTGTCCCTCAGAGGCGCAGTGGCCTTCATTGATGAGTATGGGGACTATTCAGATCTGAGAATTAACTGGGAAAAATCTGTTTACATGCCTCTAGGTAAATCCGACTGGAAAGGCCCATCCCATGTAGCTCAATTAAAGGTAGTAGACACATTTAAATATCTAGGAGTTAAAAACACTAAACAATATTCCCAGGCTTTAGCATTAAATGTTCGCCCCTTAATAAAACACATACGGAATACATTTAACAACTGGAAGCCGCTTCCCATATCAGTGGCAGGGCGCATCAATCTAATTGAAATGATAATACTCCCCAAGGTCCTCTATGCCGTTCAGCATGCAGAAACACAAATACCCAAAACGACTTAGATTAGATTAGAATTAGATTCTATGGCTAGAACTTTCATTTGGGGAAGGTCGCGGGCCAAGGTCAGCTTGGACACACTGAAACGTCCCAAAACAGAAGGAGGTATAGCTTTATCAGACTTTTATACATATTATTTAGCTGGCCAACTAAGACTTATTGCCTACCTCAGAAAGCTTTCTAGCATTATACCTAAAATGTGGCACCTTGTGGTCGATTCTGGAAGGGTCCCCAAAATTTTTAAAAACGCTATTACCTATAAACAAATTGGGTCAGACAATATGGAAAGAAGCTAAGACATTGGCCAAAGTTACTTATGTAGTATCGGATATACCTCTATGGAATAATCCATCTTTGCCGCAGATGCAGGTGGTAATGGAAGCAGACAATTGGAAAACGGCAGGGACAAAAACCTTTGGTGATGTGTATGATCAAGGAGGAATGATAATGATGTTTGAAACGCTATTCTAAAAGTACAACATCCCTCGCTCTCTTTTTTTCTCATACCTACAACTTAGGTCGGCTCTACAGAGTATGTACCCAGCCAACAGCACTAGAATTTCTAAATATCCGCTTATAGGAGTTGTCAAAACACAGGGCCCCAGAGGATTAGTATCAGAAATCTACTCAAATCTAGTGGGTTCAAAGATCAAAACTAATCCCCTTCCAACGATAGAAAAATGGAAAAGATCGATACCCACACTTCCAGAAGAGTCCATATCGACTTTATTAGAATCACATTTACATGTATCTCCAGCAGTAAATAATAAACTAACCCAACTGTATATCATACATCAAGCAAATTTAACACCAACTAGGATGTTCAGAATGGGCAGAGCCGCATTTACGGCTTGCCCACCATGCGGGGACTTGGAAACAGACTTTTGGCATATGCTATGGAGCTGCAATCCGATAGCTCAGTTCTGGAAGGAAGTTACAGATTTTTTCTCCTCTTTGTTGCCAGCACGGGTGGACTGCATTTCGGAGGTCTGCCTGCTGGGGATATTGAACGAAGAGAATTGGGATCACTATATGACCATGTTCCTGAGGGAAGCTTTGTTCATGGCAAGGAAATGTATTGCTTTGAAGTGGTATAGTCCTAATACACTAATACGGAATATGTGGAAATCACAAATCAACCAGATCTTACCATACCTAACACTAGTATTCAAACACCGTAATAAGCCACAAAAATTTGAAAGAGTCTGGGGCGTTTGGTGTGAGTCAACACATACTTTGTATACAACCTCAAGAATGCGACAGGCCCTACTAACGGCTCAAGGTAACTTGGGTCAAGTAAACTGAGAGGTATCTGCTCATAAAATTAAATGTCAAGTTGGTCAGAGAAATAAAGGGTTGGAGGATATGAATTGACTGATTAACATTAATGGCAAAATGTGTATATACTATAGGCCAGATTTATCATTACACTTACATCTTACTCCACTTTTAAATATGCCCAAAGTCACTTTAGGATAGTCAGATTTATTAATGGTCCTTTAATACTGTGATAAATGTGGTTTGATGGTAGCAGTTTATCCTTCAGTAAGCGGCTTTACAAAAGTCGCACGTCTTTACAAAAAAGTCGCATGTTCTATTAAAAAGTCGCATAAGATAAGCATGGTCCCCCCTGGAGTGAAATTGGCCATTTTTTGGTGACTTTTTAAATGGTCACAATAGTAAATATGTCTAGAGATTTATTTACATAAGAAAACACGCCCACTTTCACAAAACTGGAGAGCTTAGTGCAGAGCTTGAAAAAGTCGCAAATAAATGCGCAATTTTACCGATTGCGCATTTGTTTGCGACTTTTTCACTCCATTAAAGTGACTTTAGCTAATGATCAATCTGGCCCATGGAATGCAATGGCACATTGTATTTAACGTTAAGAGTGTTTGATATCATTGTTAATTTCACTTTTGTCAATAAAAAAGTTTCAAAAAAAATATGTTGTGTGAGTGTACTGAGAACAGGCGCACGTCTTGATGAATGTGCGACTTTTCAGGCAAAATTTTGTGCAACTCACTACTCAAAACTGACAAAGAAAAGTACACCAGTCCTCGAGTCGAGTTGAAATTACACTGTTTTTGTGACTAAATCAGGGGCAAATAAGGCATACCTACATAAATAGGTCAGAAAAAAGGTGCAAAGGTTTGAAAATTTCTGAATAAGTAAAAAAAAAAATCAAAATAGGCGATTGCGGCGCAAAACACCTTCAAAAACATGTGCAAACATTATAGTAAATGTGTCCCAATAGGTTTTCAGAGTTTCCCAAACACAAACTCTCCTATGTTTATTGCAAGGAACATAAGTTGAATTATTGGTATATTTATTACACCATGTATAGTGCTGCGCTTGGTAAGCAGAGAGAAGGCTGCAGCGCTACTGTGAGCGCCGCTGCTTTATCAAACAGCTGATAGTTGAATTGCCAGTTCCAGAACATTTTTGGGAACATCGACACAATGTAGCCCAATTAAGATTTATGGTGATAGATGGCGTCCCACCCCTACGCAGAGGTGGGGACAGGGAGAAATTATTAAAACGTAAAGAACTAAAATGGATACACGAACTTGACACGTTAGAGCCAAAGGGCTTGAACAGGGACTTTAAGATTGGATCCTTATTCTGAAACACTAGGATATCTGAGATTGATAGACATTTTGAAGTTTGGTGCCCGGCCAAGAGGCCGTGATAATAATGTTTTCTATTTTATATAATAATTGGTTATATATAATAACGAGTTTTAACACCACTAACCTCTTTCCTCCCATGTCTTACAGGTTATGTGTTGAGGATGGATGCAGGAGTTTGGACCACATGAATAATGGACTTGGCAGAGGAGCTCCTTATTGGGGCCATGTCTGTACTTTGTAAATGTAGGGGTTTACACTTCCTCTCTCTTCTTGTTTTTAGGAGATAGTGATATTGTGAGAAGTGTGCATGACTGAAGAATGGGCAGTAGGTGCTGACACGGGCATCTTGAATACCTAGCTTTAAAAGCAGGAGGTCCCACCCAGGCCGGAATGCATGGTAATTAAATGAGGTTACTCCTGACCTGACGGCCAGAAGCACCCATATGAATTAATAAATGCTTGAGTGGAATGCAGAATTCCTCTGTCTCCCGTGGTGAGGAGCCAAGGGAAGACAGGAGAATTTAACTGCAGTAGGATAAAAGTAAGGCTGGGAGGTGGGACGCTATTAAAATGAATTATAGACCTCTTATTGAGGCCCCGTATGTAAGCCCACGAAGCATGATATGAAAGGTGAGCGATCTCCAAGGCAGAATTGAGAGGGAACTGTCCGTACCAAAGTTACACCGGCTGTCATAGCAGGACCTTTGGAAGCGTCAGCCTGCTAGGCAACAAATGGACCAGCTGACAGTCAGGTGATCATCGCGTCATGACTACGTCACACCAGCTGACTGGTCATGTGATGCGACGGCATTGGCGCAGGCGCAGTGAGTAAACTGAGACGCCGCTATCAATGCCGGAGTTTTCATTCATTAGAAATGTGGTCTACACTCAGGTATGCGTCCTCTATACATTTAAGAAATATATATAATAATGTCAATGTGAACTGATGATTATATATTAATGGGTGAAGGAGAAGCCTGTTCCAGCTGTATAAACAGGAGGAAATGAGGTAGTAAATTGGGGGTGGGATTTATATCACCAGAATGTGTATATATGGAGTTACACTTGATACAGTCATTTGATAGCTTGACAAAGACTTGATAAGTCGAAACGTTGCTGTCTTCTTGGAACCAATAAAACAATTGAAGATTCCTTTGGAGTGCCGTGGTGACATTTATCATTTACACGTCAGTCTGGGAATCCTGTGGTCGGATCCGAACACCGCTGGCACCGCCGCATACTGGCTTTACTAAAGAAGGACAGTGGTGCTCCTTGAATCTATATCAACATTATCAAACAGCTGATCGTCAGGTGCCCCAGGTGTTGGACCCCCACAGATCAGATACTAATGAACTATCCAGAAGATAGAACATAAATATCGAACTCTGAGAAAAACCCTTCAAAGGGAGTCCTATGTTACTGTCTTGCGATGACGTTCTGTTTGCCGAACAGGCTTACCTACACGCTGGTGCCTGCTGTCCTCTGCTCACCGCGCCTGCGCCGAATACAGAGCGGCAGTGCAGGCGCGGGATTTCACAAGGAGACAGTGCCGGAGGATCGCTGCCCGGCACTGTCACTCAAAGTAAGAAGGGACGTGCCAGCAGGTTGCCGCACGGAGCTTCTAGGAGCAGGGCAACGCCCCCCCTGCTCCTAGAGGCTAATTTACATATTATAAAAGTACGTTTTTTAGCCTGAATATAAATCGGATTTTTATAAAAAAGACATTATCAAGCTGCTCTGACATTAGCACATAGCTAATGTCAGACAGCTTATAATGTCAAAACGTGATGACAGAAACCCTTTAAAGGGGGAAGACTTCAGGTCTACTTAGATAACACCCTTAGGCCCCTTGCAGATGAGCGTGTGTCACGCTGCGAGTCTGCAGCGCAGCTCCCGGCCTGAGCTCCCAGAACTGACGGGGCCACATAGCATTCTATTGATTTATGATGCTATGTAACCCTTACAGTTCTGGGATGTATTAGATAACACTGGCAGCATTTTGTCAGTGCCCTCTAATACATTCCAGAACTGTAAGGGTTACATAGCATCATAAAGCAATATAATGCTATGTGACCCTGTCAGTGCTGGGAGTTCAGGCCGGGAGCAGCGCTGCGGATTCGCAGCATGACACACGCTCATCTGCAAGGGGCCGTAGGAGAAACCCCAAGCCAAATCTGTTCAAGTTGGCAAAGAGAAACAAAAAATGGACTGATATTGGCGCCTGTGTCCCAATGGAGTCCAGATACATTGATGGCAGGTTTTGTCCATTTATTGTCAGTGTATAAAAGCAACCTGTTTCGAGACTATAGCTCGAGACTATACCCGTCCCTTCTTCCTCAGACAACACATGTCTTGATTTTGCAATCTGGACCTCCTCTACAGCTGGACAACGAGGCAGCTTCCCACCCATAGTATTTCCGGCCTTTTGGGATGTTGTGTCTCTATCGTAACTAGACAAGGCGAGTGGTACCACCTCGTACCTTTTCACCTATATGTAGAATTGCTCTACATACACTTTTTATGCATTTTCCACTGGACACTAATTAAAGACATTTGTTCAAGTTACACAGCGGATCCCCATCCGATTTGTTACAGCCTTTTTCCTGTAATTATCAGTTTCATTCCAATTTTCAGTCATTTTTCACTTGGGTAACTGAAAATCTAGGGGGCAGGGGAGATTGATTCAAACAAAATGTGCTCAGTTTGGACCCAAATTCAAACCAACCTGAAGAAAGCCTGATTTTTATTTTATTTTTTCCAAAAGAAAAACTCTGATAAGAAACATTGTGTTCTGTGGTGGAAGAAGTATGGTTGTCTACAAATAATATGCATCTCAAATTGTGGGAATGATTAATCCTGTGCCTACGTGTTTCATACTATGCATGAATACACCCCTTTTAATTGTACAATGCCTTGGAATGAATGGAGCTTTCAAATAAATAATAATAATAATCCTTCAACAGAGCAGATCAATGGAAAGGACTAGCGCAGATTTGAACATAGCCTTATACTAAAGTGTGAACGAGGCCTAAGAGCACTGACAAATTAAGGGGGTCCCTCTTTTGTTGGGCACCCTGGAAAAAAAAACTGCCCATATATCCATACACTAGTTTTATAACTGAGTTGGCCAGTTAGCTGCAGGGAGAATCATCTAATTAGAAATAAATTGTAGTCATTGGCTGCAGGGAGGACAAGCAGCACAGTGTCCTGCAGCTCCCCACCCCAGTATCACGTCCTACTGCATAGCGCCACTACAGCAATCCGTGTACAGTTCAATAAAGTTTGATCCGTAAAAAAAAAAAGGCACATCCGTTCTCCCGGTGACGCACTTCCGCTTCCGCTCTTCCGGTCCCTCTCCAGTCCCATCCTCTGGCTGACGTGTCGCGGCTGATGACGTTCCGCTAATTGATAGGCTAGGACTCATTCTATATAAGCGCTGGACGAAGCGGCCGACGCTTTCCCCGGCAGTCAGCGGATCGGGACACGGAGTGAGTGTGAGGGGGCACGGGGTGGGCTGCGGGCTTCTCGGGTATATACGTCGCTGGCTGTGGCAGGGGGCACTGGAACTGTAGGGGGGTCGGAGGTGTGGTGTTGCTGCTGCCTACGTGGAGTAACCGCTGTGGGACAGTGGAGCAGCACTTGTCATTGACTGCTACGTGTCTGCATCATCCCAGCGCCCTGCTATGTGTCCTCGGCCTGTACACGATCAGCTCTGCCACATCTCGCCGGGACTACTGGACCGCAGCCTCACTGGTACCAGCTGGACCCCATCCCTGCTGCTTCTCCTCACCAGTGACTGCATTGGCCCATCAGTCTTCTTCCCTGCACCAATCACCACAACCTTGTTTAGAAAACAATCAGTTTGTGTTTTTAAATAGAAAACTGAAAATCAGGAATTTCAAAAATAAGTGCATGACATCGGCGCGATCATGTGCCGAAAGTCCGCGACCTTCTATTTACATAGTGATAAAGGGTTATTATCTGTGAGTCATCAGATTATCAGCTCACACATCATTACTGAACCCGACCGATTCCATACTAACCTTTCCTGACTCTGTGATTACTTGGAATGGGACCCCCCCCCCTTTTATGTTTGTATTGGCAGATCCCTCGAGATCCCCCGTTATGAGCCCCCTAGTCTCTGATCTCCGCTTGGACAGGGGTATTTGTTTCCTGTCCTGGTAACTTATGCCAGCGTTTTGTTGTCTTTAGCGGCTGTGGTCTACCTGGTAACCTGCACTGCCACCCAGTCCATATGGGACAGTGTAGTGGAACTGGGGTTAATGGGGAGGCAGGCGTGCTTGCTAATGGAACTCGAATTGTCCAGCTGTTTGCCTGTCCTGGCAAGCTAACTTGTCAGCTACCTGGCGAGGAGGGGGTTAAATCCTCCCGCAAGTAGCAGAGGTTTAACCTGGGCCTAAAATGGTGACGTTGGCATAGAATGAGGCCTGGAGTGGGAGGGGTAGGCGAGGGGGGTGAAATCCTCCTAATCCATCTCCCAGTCAGCAGTCTCTGTGTTGCAATCTCTGCGAGTGAAAAACCTGAGTGCACTCACTGGGTGCACAAGTAACTTTAGCTGGTGGCGCACAGTGGCTGCAGAGCTTCGCCCCTGCTCGTGGGTTTTATGGTGCACGTTCCTTAATTATTATGAGCGGTGGAAGTCCTCTCGGCTGAGCCACCACTTGCCGTTCTAGACGGTGTCGTTTTACCGTCTGGCTGTGAGACTACAACTCCTGGCGTAGGCTGCAGACCACTACACGTTTCTGATTTTATAAACATCTGGATGTGGATAGGGTGCGCCAGTCCTGAAATTTCCAGGACCTCCAGGGAGCAGCATTCCCAATAGGCTGGCTGGGTCACTGATATAATACCAGCCGCTAATACACCCCGACGTAGGTTCCATATGGGATGGCGGACATGTTTATGAAGTGCAACGCTATCTAGATCTATCTCAGTGCTCGGCTAGTGAGGCTTGTAAATGTCTTGCCATTTCTTTCTGGGCTGCGCCCACCTTCTACGGAGCAGTTTGATGTCTGTGAGGAAGTTCTCTTGGCTTTAGGTCTTCCATAGTCATGTGTGTCCGTTCCGATAGCCGCATTACAAGATGTCTTCTACTAGATGTTACATGTACATACGTGGCCGAACAGTCATTCGTAGGAAAAACAGGAGGTCCTCTAGATTCCGTTCAAGGCCCAAGATATATGGGAACTGGACCGGATCATAGTTGTGATGTGTTCCTCAAATGACTCCCTATGGGGTTGTAGGACGATCCCAATTTACCATAAGGCCTCGTGTACACGACTGTACTTTCCGTCCATGTCCAATCCGTAATTTTTTTTCTTGCGGGTTGCACACAGACCCATTCATTTCTTTGTGTTCTACCCGCATACATACATCTGTTCTGCAAATTATAAAAGGTATCCTGGTCCGTATTGTGGAGAACAGTCATTTCTAGTGATGGGAGTGAGAAAAATGTTGAGTGCACACTGAAGGCGTCCGTATTTTGTGGATCTGTAGTTTGCTGACTGCAATATAGACACGATCGTGTGCATGAAGCTTAATTCTGCAACTGTGTAACCCCAGCTTCATAGATAAAGGTTGGAGTGCATCCTTTTTTTTTGGTGGGGGAATGCTGTCGATGTCTGCAGAAAGATTCTGACTGCTGTCTGCATGTTATCTGCAATCCATAGGAACATAGCCATAGACTTCGTCTGCATTCACACGATCGTAATACGGTGTAGGTAGTGTCCGTTCATGTTACTCTTGTGTGTTGTGGCCCAGCTGTGGGCATAACTGTTCCGGACACTCAGCAGTCTACATCCTTATGACGCCAAGAGCTGCGGTCAGGCTACAATATGGATGTCAAATACCTCCATGTTATCGTGGTCTGAATACAGCCTGATAGTTTAATATCTTCCCACTTCACCTTGTTCTATCTTGGAGACCTAGACCCTGTGGTGCTGTCCATGTGCCTTTGGTTTCGGTCCATAGTCCTGCAGTGCAACAAATAAATACTACAGACCATAATGTCCCATTTGTGCTTTTAACAGCGCCCTAAGACCTCGTGCACACAGCCATATCCGTATTTCAGTCCGCAAACTTCTACCTTCCACTGGACACCATGTTTTTCTCAATAGAGGTGACTATTCTACTCTGCAAACCAGCATGTTCTAGTTGTGGAACAGCCAGACAGATCTGCAAAAAATATGGATTTGTACGTGGCCCCATAGAAGTGAGTCGGTGTGCTGTCTGCAAAAAAAAGCACATGGATGAAAACTACCGTCATGTGCATGAGGCCTAAAGGTTATGTTCACACTATAGATTTTTGAGCTGTAGTCTGTGCTGAATTCCGCATCCCATCCATGTGAATGAGATTTCTGCAACCCGTCGCTTTGTATAGAAAAGTTCGAGTGCAGATTTCCCTTTTTTTTTTTTTCTCTGCATCATGTCACTTATTCTGGTCAGAAAACACAAGCCTAGAATAAAAGTCCACAAAACGTAAATCCGCGAAAAAGTGACGTCCGTGTTACATCTGTATTTTTTATGTATCTATGGTAACAATGCTTGTCCGCAAAACTGTCAAGAATAGGGCTTTTTTTTTTTTTTGCTGAACGGACTTGCGAACATACGGATATGGAATGCACACTAATTTCCTTTTTTTTTTTTTTTTTTTTTTTTTTTTTTTTTTTGAAGCCCCATTGGCAATGCAATGGTTTGGAGTACGGGCCACAAATGTTTGTGCATGAGCCCTAACAATGGGGGGATTCTTCTGCACCCTGTGGCACATCTGCAGCAGAAATCCGAGGGTTGGCCTCCGTTTTCCGCCTTCGAAAAATACACATCAGAAAATATGCCATTTCTTGAACGTCCCCTAATAAAGGCTTTATTACAGGGCCACTTAGTTTGGTTTGTACCGTTGTTTTTTTTGTTTTATTTTTTTCTGCTTCCGATGTTCAGGCTCCATAAACTTTCCTTTGGAGCTTCTGCGCTTTGCAAGCACATTCCTTAATTCCACACATTCTAAGATCTGAAGGAATTTGGTAAAGACGGGTTTCGTGGGGTAAAGCTCTCGGTTATTAGTTTTCGGCGGGGTAACAGAATATTTCCCTGTGTATAGTACGCGCTCCTCTGCCCGGTGTGGCTTGTTTATGCTGTTTTATGTCATGTTAGATGATAACTGTATTTCTTTAGGTGACGTTGCTTGCCTTTACTTAAATGATTACCCGGTTTCTTTTAAAGGTTTAGTTTGGCACGATTTTTTTTTAACCATATGGCAGTAGTAAGGACATTCACGTCATGGATGCAGAAGGGATCGGACTGGTAGTTCTAGATAGAAGCTTGTTAAAGCAGTCTAGAGAACACTCTCTGGTGTATGCTGAGCTGGCAGGGAGCTCTGGCCCTTTAAGTTGTCCCCTCCCCCATACCGGTAATACAGGCTGTGCTGAGGTGGCAGTACAGGGGGGCCTGTCCCTCCAGCCTTGCATTGCTCCATGCTCGGAGGCTGCATGCACCTCCTTCCCAGCACATACACACCTGCCTGCTCTGTGCCGTGATCCCCATTGATCCCCCTGTGCACAGCACCGCAGCCCCTCACTTCCTCCCCACATGTCGGACACCAGTCCGCCTACGAATCAGTGCAGCTTTTACAGTGGACTTGTTACTAAAGGGTTAGAAAACAGGAAAGTGAATTTTTTATTTTTTTGTGGTGGTGGGGCAGGCATATATAAGGAATCGATTGAGCTTTACTGTTGGGTTGAGTATATTTTGCGCAGAGCGGGTTTTTAGACCTGGGGAGACTTTTTTTATGTCTTTTACAGGTTTTAAGTAAACATGTTAAAAGCGCTTTAACTAGTTTAGTGCTCTCAATAAGAGAAACAAAATAAGGCTAGTTTCACACTTGCGGCAGGACGGATCCGACAGGCTGCTCACCCTGTCGGATCCGTCCTGCTGCTATTTCACCGTGCCGCCACTCCGTCCCCATTGACTATTATGGGGGCAGGGGCTGAGTTCCGGTGGAGCACGGCAGTGCACGCCGGACTAAAACTACGACCTGTGCGACAATTTAGTCTGGCGGCCACTGCTGTGGACGGCTGTGCTGTCCGGGAACTCCGCCTCCGCCCCCATTTGTTGGAGCCGTCCTGCTGCAAGTGTGAAAGTAGCCGAACGGAATACATCCGTTTGCCTCCGTTCAGTCACCATTCCGCTTTGGAGGCGGACACCAGAACGCTGCTTGCCTGACGAAGTGGAGCCAAACGGATCCGTCCTGGCACACAATGTAAGTCAATGGGAACGGATCCGTTTTTTGACATGGTAGAAAACAGATCCATCCTCCATTGACTGAGTGGTGTACTAGATTGATCCGTCATGGCTATAGAAGACATAATACAACTGGATCAGTTCATGACGGATGCATGTGGTTGTATTATTGTAACGGAAGCGTTTTTGCAGATCCATGATAGATCCGCAAAAAACACTAATGTGAAAGTAGCTTAAGAGTATTGCAGGTTTGATACCTTTTTGATAACAAAAATAGAAGTGATGTTACATAGCGAGCTTTCGAGACATCACCAGTCCCTTCATCAGGTGTACTACAAGAATATATGAAGAAACTGCAATATATATATTCAGGGTGGATTTGATTTAAATCACTAGTCAGTAAGGCTTGATCTAAATAATAGTTTTCTACATAAAGACTAATTCTTGCTGGTATAACTTAGAATATGCAAGTAGATGAAGATTTTTAGAATAACTTTTTTTTATTTTTTTTATCCCCAGTTTAATAGGTTAATCATTCATATTTGGAAAACTTTTCTGTTGTACTTAGGAAGGAGAAAAAATATTGTTTCTATTCCCTGAACCCCTTTAACCACTTGAAGACCACAGGTTTATACCCCCCTAGTGACCAGGCCCTTTTTTACAAATCCGCACTACACTACTTTCACGGTTTATTGCTCCGCCATACAATTTACCACCCAAATGAATTTTACCTCCTTTTCTTCTCACTAATAGAGCTTTCATTTGGTGGTATTTCATTGTTGCTGACATTTTTACTTTTTTTGATATAACTTTTTTTGACGAAATTTTTGCAAAAAGACATTTTTCGCTTTCTGTTGGAAAAATTTTCAAATAACACTACATTTCAATTAAAATTTTTCTCTAAATTTATTGTTCTACATGTCTTTGATTAAAAAAAATGCAATAAGTGTATATTTATTGGTTTGGGTAAAAGTTATAGCGTTTACAAACTATGGTGCAAAAAAGTGAGTTTCCGCACTTTGATTTTCTGAGCACCTGTCCTGTTTCCTGACGCACTACAATGCCCAGACAGTAGAAACACCCCATAAATGACCTCATTTGAAAGTAGACACTCTATAGGTATGTAGGCATAGTGAGTTCATGGAATTTATTTTTTGTCACAAGTTAGCGGAAATTGAATTTTTTTTTTCAAAAAATTTCATTTTCCGCTAACTTGTGTCAGAAAATAAAAAATTCCATGAACTCACTATGCCCCTTAGCGCATACCTTGGGGTGTCTACTTTCTAAAATAAGGTCACTTGATTTTTATTTTTTTTTGAGATAGAGAGATGAATGGACATTGTAACATCATTACTTCTATTTTTGTTAGCCATTAAAGTTATCAAACCTGCAATACTTTTATTTGGTTTCTCTTAATAAGAGCACTGAGCTAGTTATCTATTGGCTAACACGGTACCAGACTTTTTCCTTTTTCTTAAAAGCACTTTAAGTCCGTGTTATTACAGCTCTTCCTCAAAGCTTGCGCTAAATTGTTCTTAATTCTAATCTTTATTTGCAAAGTAATTATGGAACATCTGCCGGTGAAAACTTGAACGCGCGGAGAGGGAGCGAGTGAGAAGGCGAAGGAATTTCTTAAATCTTTACTCTGTCAGACTATTGTACTAACCTTTGAACTGTAATTGCCTTCTGAGAGTGATAGAGTTTGAGGGTTCTGCTGGGGTTAATTTATAGAGCAAAGGTTGGGTTCTGCAAGGTCTATCGGTAATGCGAAGGTTAGGGTTCTGCAGGGTCTATCGGTAGAGCAAAGGTTGGGTTCTGCAGGGTCTATCGGTAGAGCAAAGGTTGGGTTCTGCAGGGTCTATCGGTAGAGCAAAGGTTGGGTTCTGCGGGTTTCTGTCGTGCAGGGTTAATATAGAGCAAAGTTAGGGTTTTGTGGGGTTTACCTATTCTGCAGGGATAAGCCTCATTCACACATCCGTGACCGTGCTCAAATCCGTGAGAAGTTGGTCAGTGATGCGTCCGTGAAGCTGTCAGTGTTGGGTCCGTGTTAGTTCTTTGCTGTCTGTGTGCCATCTGTGGTTCATGGACACTGAACAGCTGAAAAATAATTTTCAAAGAACCTCTTCCTAATGATCTGTGAAACACTGATGCAACACGGATGGCATCCGTGGCTTTCACAGACCCATAGACTATAATGGGCGTCATAGATCCGTGAACACAGACAAAATAGAGCATGCATCCGTGCTAAAAACGCGGACCATGCTAAAACACTGATGTCCAAATACATACATTAAAATGAATGGGGACGCGTGCTGTCCGTGGAGAACATGTACAGCACATGTCCGTGAAACACTGACGTGTGAATGAGGCTTTAATCGATGGCAAGGATCAGCAGCCTTCTGCACTCGGCTGTGGTAAAACTATCACTCCCAGCATGCACATTTGCTTGGCTTTTGTCACATCTATAGGTTGCTGACTCTTCATCTATAGCAAAGGTTAGGGTTTTAGTGGGTTTATCTGTTCTGCAAGGTCTATAGAGCAAAGGTTGGAGTTCTGCATGCTTATGTCTACTTTCTGCGCTTTCAGTTTAGTCACTCAACGGGGACAAAACTGAACTGAAGGGAACGGAGTGCACCAGAATGCATTCCGTCCCGTTTCATGGTGTTCCCATGACGCACACAAAAGCGCAGAAGCTGTGTTTTTGACTGCGTCCTGGGATGTGAAGCAAGATGGATCCGTCATGACTCATGGCTATTTTAGAGAATACAACCGGATCCGTTCATATCGGATGCAGACTGTTGTATTATGACTGATCCAGAAAAACGCAGATGTGAAAGTAGCCTAATCTAGCGCAAATGTAGGGTTCTGCAGGGTTTCAAAAGATCAAAGATGGGGTTCTCCTTTTTGCAAGTCAAGTGCTTGATTTCTAAGAAGTCATGAAGACTTTGCTACAGATTTACTAATGTGTCTGCTCCAAAAACTGGCACTATTAGGTGCATCTAGGGTTTCTACTTCTTTTTGATACGCTTGACAAGGGGATGGGACCCAAGATGAGCCATTTTGCGCCAAAAAGTAAGCCAACCAATAATTGTTAGTCTGTCCCTGCACCACATTTATCATCCAGCCTGATCCCCTGTGATGATCTGGTGCAGGTCTAGACTGCCTGTCTTCAGGATTAGTCAATTTGGGCCTTCGGAGTTTTCTTTCGGCAGCATTTTTTTTCAGTTTATTATTTGTTGTGCGTCTTTGATCTTGCACACGCATACTTGCTTGTTGTCTGCGGTTCCTTCTACAACCGGGGGCTAGTGTGACTGGGTTATGTTGAAGGCTTTGACAAACGATGAGTTGGCTTGGTAAACACCATGGGGAGAGTAAGCAATACCTTGCACCGATCTCTCCCCAGTGCAGCGTGCGACAGATTTACAGGTTGTACGTCCTATTGATGATTCTGCTGCAGCCTTAAAATGCCTGGCTTGTCTTTTTGCAGCCTTTTTTTTTTTTTTTTTTGTGTGCTGGGCATCTTTTATTTTAGCTGCACTTGGTGTCACTCAGCCCTACCTATTTTTTTGACTGATACATATTTGTTGGTGACTGCGGCACTGAGGCTTCCTAAATATAACTCTAACGCCATGGTTCTCAGTCTATGCCAGCATAATTGAAATCTGCGCTAACACCTACAGCATGCTTATCTTTGTGGATAATGTATTTGCGGTGTCTCTTGCATTTTTCTCCATCCTCTAGTAATCCAATAGTGTTCATGCCTAGTTGTGCCGTTCTAATACAACAGTAGCAGTTATGTGCCCTACTAAAGGGAATTGGAAACTCTGGGGAGAAGGCATAGCATCCAGTACACTTAAACGGTCCCTAACTTTTCACAGCACGTTACATAATCAACAGTACAAGAAGTGACCACGAGAAACTTTGTAATATGTCTTATTAAGGAGAAATGTTTAGTTCTCATGTTATCAGCCATTTAGCTCTCCCCTCTATTTGCTAACTTCTTTTCGCTTTTGAAAAATGCATTCATCCCATCCAAGATGGACAAGCTCCACAGTTATACAGGTCAATACCTCGCTATAATGTCCTGTGTTGTCCTGTAACTGGTTGTGAGTAAGAGAAGATTAGAAAGCATATATAACCATACGGTGACGTACGTCACTGGTTGGCTCCGCTCAGTTGATGAGATCCGGTATCCAGGTGAAGGGAAATTGTCTAGGGAAGTAGCAGAGTTGGGTGCAGAAGGCTGCTAGGGCGCATCCTTGGGGCATTTAAATTCCAATTGGTATATTTAAAGTGTAACTGTCAATTTTTTTTTTGTATTTTTGTAATGTATAGGTGCAGTGATACTGACAATTTTTGTAATATACTTCAATTACTGAAAACGTACATTTCTATTAGAAAAATAGCTCTTTAAGTGGTCCATTTTGAGCCTCGGCAACGCTCCCCTGTGTTCTGTTTACAGAACTGTGGAGACTCGCTCAGCACTGACTGTGTTATGTAAGCAGAAGTCAGAGGAGTGTTGCTAAGGCTCAAAAAGGACACTTTAGAACTATTCTTCTAATAGAAATGTACGATTTCAGTAATTGAATTGTATTACAAAAATGGTCAGTATCAATGCCCCTACACATTACACACACACAAAAAAAAAATTACCATTGAACTTAAGAGTTTTTTTTTTTTAAGTTTTTTAAATGCAGAAACAGATTGGTGGAAGAAAGGTGTGCGTTCATTTGGCAGGGTCAGCCCTACCAGGCATTTTAGCTAGTTTAAGGGCTTTCACACGAGCGGATGCTGTGGGGGGTAATCCACAGCGTGAAAGAGAGCCAAGCCCAGTTCCGGACAGCAGGGACATGGAGCATTAACATGATTGATACTGCTCCGTGCCTCTCTGTAATTTTACTGCAAAATCAGTGAGAAAAAGTTGTCACTGTGATTTTGTAGTAATAAGGACACAGAGGCACGGAGCAGTATCTATCATGTTAATGCTCCATGTCTCTGCTGTCCTGAATGGGGATGGGCTCTCTTTCATGCAGCGGGTTACACACACTGGATCCGCTTGTGTGATAGAGCCCTAATAGGATTGACCCATCTGACATATGCCCTTTAAATACTATATCAGGTAGTTTGGTTGCTTTTTTTTTTTTTTGCTGTGGCCCACTGTATAGGAAGCTCAGTCTGCTTTGGTTTATTATACAGTTTATAGAACTTGTGCGGACAAATACTACACGTAAGCTTCCAACTGGTGAATGGGGGCCTACAGATATGTGCTTGGAGTTGTTTGTGTTTTTTTTAAAATTTCTGAGCCTATTAAAGCAGGCTTGATCTTCTTATTAATTTTGCTGTGGCTCTGGTGGGTAAGCTACAGGTTGTCTATTGAAAGTGTCACCTAGTTTTGGTTAAATTCTTGGTATGCTATAAAGTTGATCAGTGGGGGTCTGAGTGCTGAAACCCCCACTGGTCCCTAAAACTAGGAGGGAGAAGCTGCAGCAAGGAGAGAGCACAACATGGGATCACTTCTCTCTCCTCGTTCTAGTGATCAGTGGGGGTCTGAGCACTGAGGGAAAAAAGTTGACGTATCAAAGGTTTTACTAAAACTCAGTGACCCTTTATTAGTCCGCTTCTGTTAAGGATTTTGTCTTGGAAGTTGGTGGCCAAGCCAGATCTCACATAGATTGTCCTCTCTGACTTGTAAATGGAAAATGTCCGTATGATAATGAACCTCCCCGCTGTGTAACTGAGGCTGCACGCTGTTCGGGGCTCAAGGAAATGTACGTGATAACCCGTGAAGAGACTAGTTCTAGTAATGTAACAGCCAACATGGCTTTACCCAAAGGAACGGCTTAAAGAACCACTGAAGGACTTGTATTTACTAGGACTGGTACTCGGGGTTGTCCCTTTG
This sequence comes from Bufotes viridis, assembly GCA_033119425.1. NCBI lineage: Eukaryota > Metazoa > Chordata > Amphibia > Anura > Bufonidae > Bufotes > Bufotes viridis. The sequence goes on along the minus strand of CM065592.1, from coordinate 92,478,834 downwards.
CCAGTCTTCACCATGAGATGGCTAGTTGCTGTAATCCTGAAGAAGACTGACGGTTGCTCTGCAGTGATGCTGCAAGGATGTGTCTTGTCGCATGCAGCTCTTGAGAGCAGAAGGTTACCTTGGTTATCAGGGATGCTGAAAGAACGGTAGAAGTTGTGACTGTGAAGCCTGAGGGAGCGGTGAGTGCTGAACCTCCTGGTCTTCCCATGGGACCTCCACTCTACACATGAGACTGAAGGCACATCTGTATCTAAAAAAACAAAAAAGCCCTGCTTGTCTTCTAGAATCTGAGCCGTCCGTCAAGATCACGGATTAATTCAAGTCCTATTAACCCTTTCACCTTGTGCCTTCATTGCTGGCAGTGGAAGGGCAGGCCCCAGCTGCCTGTCCACATCTGATACAACTCGGAAGCCCCTGCTTTCAGAGATGGCGGCTGTGGAAATGGTGCTCTGATGACTAGCAGCGAGCACATTGTGTGCGTTGTGCTGTATATTTACTGTAAGTCACAAGGCGTCTTATGACCTTTGAAAAGCCGTAGGCAGAGTTTGAAGTGTTGTATGCTAGGAGAGGCAATATTCCTTATAATGCACACCGCGGCTGCTGCAGACCCTCTTGGGGAAATTGCCTGCCTTTGTTCTGAAAAAGCCTCATCGGTTTCATAAAGCAAGTTGGGAGCAGCTGATATTCTGTTCCCCATCAGGTTGGTCTCAATAGTCTATCATATGCACAAAGCCGCTTTCAGGTATGATCACATGTAGATTTGTTGGCGGCAAGTACATGGAGCTCTGCAAGCCCCATTCGATGTATGGGGAAGTTGCAAAAATTTCTGTTGTGAATAAACCTTTAGGGTACCTGCACACGTGCGGGTTCCTGTACGATTCTGCACCCAAACCGCACGGCAAACGGCAAACATAATTGACATACTGCAGATTCAGAGGTCTGCACGGCACATCAATTTCCGCACGAAAAACATCCACAAAGCGTACGTGAGATTTGTTTTAATCTCGTTCACTTGGCTAGTATTGTACTGCACTGTGTTTTTCCATGCAGGGGCTAAATCTGCAGTGGCAATCCTTTTCCGTGGATTACTGCAGGTTCTACCTATTGCTTTGTAAAGAGAAAAATCTGAAAATAAGCTGAAGTGGATTTAAAATCTTGACCACATGTTAAGTTATGTGGACTTCACTGCAGAGACTTTCAGCAGTGTAGCAGAGATGATGCAGAGTTTCCCTACAGAGCTGTGTACAGAAAATACTGTTTTACAGTTGCAGAGTGGAAGACATTTTAACGCTCCACTTTGCTGCCACTGTATGTGGTGCGGATTTCCTGCACACAGTTCTACAGTGGTTTTGCTACCTGTGGCGGTACCTGTAAAGGGCAGCATCAGTCTGTACAGGGAAAAAGGTAATTTCTTCCTAAATAGCTGGTATTAACATATAAGAGTGCACAAGCTTTCCTTTTGAGGTTAAGTTCACACAATGAATTGCGACTATCCACATTGCAAAAACTGCTGCAGTTTCTGCTATGTTTTTTTTTTTTTTTTTAATTTTAAAAGCTGCTGTCCTGCTTTCGGTTTAGCTCTATAGAATGTATCTAATCCGTTAAGCAGCTCCTGCCGCAGCTTTCTAAGGTGTCTGTGCAGTAACCGCACCACGAATAGGCATGTACAGTCTTGGCGCAGTCTGGAAAACCACACGTGAAAAATCGGAACTGCATTGCAGTCTCCCATTGAAAACAATAGGAGACAGTTTCAGAGCAGATTCGGCATGTTTTTCAGTATACAATCTGTGCTGAATCCAATGCAGAAAACCCCATGGTGTGAACATGTCCTCAAGCTTTTCCTAATTATATGAAATGAAGGCTTTATCCTGGGATTAACCTGAAGATGGGTAGAGCACTGGGTACGTCCTTGGCCAGCCTGGGACCGTTCAGATCTGACACAGTTACTGGTTTTCCGGTTAAAGTGATGGAACAAGGTAGATGCTGAATCATACAGGAAACCTTGCAATGATCGCTCCTTTACATCGAGGTCACCGCTGTGTTTTCCTGCTGTAGACCAGGAAACGTTGCTTCAGGAAATAGGACTGTTTGCAGCTTCTTGCAGATTGCCATAGTAATGTTTCCATATGAGTGACGACCGTTCTTGTCGTTTGTTCCGTGTAGTTGTTGGACCTGTCTGTTTTGTTCACTGCTGAAATGTTAATTATTTTGTCTTGTGCAACATTTGTCCTTTAAGCCGTTCTGCTAGTTGGTGCTGGTGTTTCCAGGTCACGGTTTGCATCAGACCCTCTAGATGTGCCGCAGCATCGATGCAGTGACTTGGGTCCTGTCTTAGAAGCTGTAGCAATTTGGACCAGTTGTAAGAGTCTCGTATGTGATCTTTGGAGTGTAGTTTTGGCATCTTGGCATGGTGTGTATATAGAAAAGTGCATCAAAGTAGAGTGAAATTCTTAGGTTACTTTGCATTTCCTTAGGTTTCATGCTCTTGTCTGCAGACCTAGTCTGGGCAGTTACTGATTTTTATGTATTTTTTCCTTACAGAAGCTGGCAGGCTGAAAAAAGCGTTCAGCTCACCGGACGGACTTTCTGGCTTTTGACCCTTTAGCTGGTAAGCTTTAAATTGTATTTTTATTTTTTTGCTAGTTACTCCATGTTTTATTAATATTTGTAATGTAACTACAGACTTAGGAGGTCATTTATTTACCTGAAATGCGCCTAAAGTGTATTTCATGCCCAGACGCAACGGTTAGCTGTGCTGCAATCTGACTTTTCCCTGCTGCAGTCTGGTTGCGGCATGGGTGTGTTTCAGGCGTAGAAAAAGGTCTAAAGGTAAGGGATCTTTCACATTTGCGTTGTGAGAATCCGGCATGCACTTCCGTTGCCGGAAATGCCCGCCGGATCCGTCACAACGCAAGACAACTGAAATCATATTGAAGACTCATCAGCCTTCAATATGCTTTCAGGTAACCATGGCAGCCAGGACGCTACTGAAGTCCTGGCTGCCATGGTAAGTACTCCGCAGCAGTGTAATTACCTGCACTGCGGCCTCTGGGCGCTCCTTCATGACATCACAGGTCCCCGCGGTGCATAGATCAATGCGCCGCCCGGACCTGAGGCGTCATGAAGGAGCGCCCAGAGGCCGCAGCGCAGGTAAGTACACTGCTGTGGAGTACTTGCTATGGCAGCCAGGACTTCAGTAGCTTACACTGCGGCTCCGATCGGAACTGCTGCTGCACATGCACAGAGCTAAACGTCGTATCCGGCGATGTGGCATAACGACGTTTAGCTTAATTCCGGATCCAGATTAATGCACTTCAATGGGCATTAATTCAGGATCCGGCGTTACGGCATGTCTTCTGGATTTTTGGACGGAGACAAATCCGCAGCATGCTGCGGTTTGGTCAACGTCCGAAAAACGTTCACATACTGAACGGAAGACATCCTGATGCATCCTGAACGGATTTCTCTCCATTCAAAATGCATTAGGATAATCCTGATCAGTATCTTTCCGTCCTAGAGCCCCGAGGACGGAAAGCAAAAACGCTGATGTGAAAGGGGCCTAAGACCGCTAGGAGGTTGTCTTGTATTCAGAACGGATGCTGGATGCGCCAAAGTTATGGAGAGGCCCGCGCATCTTCATGGCATCAGCGATCCACCACCAGAGATGGAACTTTATTAAGACTGGCGTCTAAAACGCCATTCTTAATAAATGACCTCCTTAGTGTTACTGAGCTTTTAAAAATCTTTTGGTATGTCATAGCAACATATTAGATTTTGATTGATAGGGGTCTGAGCGCGGAGACCACCACCAATCACTAGAACGAAGAGAAAGAAGCTCTGCGGAAGTCTGAATCGAGACCTTCCATTAGACTTTCTATTGACTCCGTCTTCTTTCTCCTTGTTCAGAAACTGATGATACAATACCAATAAAATATATATATATATATTAGTGTGTTCTGTGAGAAAATTTAGTGACAAACGTTAAAAGAAAAAAACACTACACAAGTGCTCGCATGTTAAAAGCCCCTCCATTCCAGTGCCGAGGCGCCCATCCCCACAGTTTTCAAGTCCTCAGGGGAGCTGAAGTGATTAGGTCCTGTCAGTCCAGTTATTTTTTATTTTATTTAGTGGTAGGATGAATGGGATTTATCATGAAGACTACCGCATTAACAAAAAGCCAACCTGTTAGCTGATCACCAAGGGTTTTAGAGTCCATTCACACATCCGTGGTGTATTGCGGATCCGCAATACACCGGGCTGCACATGGCCGGCAAAAATAGAGAAGTCCTATTCTTGTCCGCGGAAGTTTGGGGCCGCGCTCCGGAAATGCAGATGTGGAGAGCATATAGTGTGCTCTCCGCATCCATTCCGTCCCCATAGAGAATGAAAGGGTCCGCACCCGTTCCGCAGAATTGCAGAACGGGTGCGGACCACGTTCACGGGCGTGTGAATGGACCCTTAGCCTGTTCCATTGGCAAAAGTTGCTGTTGGCCATACAGTTTCTTGTAGCAAGAAATGTTGGAGCATTGTAGTACTGCATGGCAGCCATTTTATGTAATGTGTGGATTGGCCAATTGTGCCATAGCGGAAGTTGCTGTGTTTCTATTTTAAAGGTTATACTGTGCCTTGTCCCAATTCCCGACTAATGCCTCACTTTCATAACCACACCTTTATATTCAGCTAAATTGTTTTTCTGTATATAGCTTTTGACTAATTTTTAACTGCCACCAAAAATAAAAGCTTCTGTATCTGGTTTGTCAAATCGTCGTATTACGATATAACCTCTACTTCCTCAATGCAGGAATTCCCTCACGTGGTGGTTTCATTTTGATTCACTAGTGTCTTTGTGCTGCTTGGGTTTTCCGTCCAGAAGTATCTATCTATTATCTAATCAATGTATAGATGTTTGCATCATTGGAGGTCTGACTGCTGGGACCCCCTGCTGATCGCCAAAACAGGGGAACCCAGTCCCCTCTTTTCCCAGCTTCAAGACTAGGAGAGGTTTGTATAGAGCATCAGTCAAACACGGCTCCATTCGAGATTTGTGGCACAGATTATCTTTGGCATTGGGGTTTCAGAGCTTTAATCACTTTAGAAAACCCATTGCAAAGTTACAAAATGACTTGATTGTTGCAGTGGTTACACGGATTTGCGTGGGACAATGAGCTCGGTGGCGGTTCTTACCCAGGAAAGCTTTGATGAACATCGCAGTGGGCTGACCCAACCAACGGTCAGAGGTCAGTGCTGTTTCGATCTGTTCCATGTACCTTCCTTCTGCTGTGGGTTCAATATGCAAACATTTTCATTTCTCCTTACAGTGGCAGCGATTGGATCTGAGGAGGAAAGTGATCCCCCCACTTACAAAGATGCATTCCCACCCCTCCCGGAAAAGGCTGTTGGCAGCGAGACCACTTCTGAGCCTGCAGGTGCATGGAGCAAAATTCGGCCTATCAAGTCTTCCGTTATCACTCAGGTTGGTTGCCCCCATGTAAAACATGACCATGGATCAGCTGATCACATCTTTTATGTTTGCATTAGTGATTGTTACTCAGCAGTACATGCGTTTTTACAGTGATCTATGATGGCAGGATCTTGAGCAAATTATCACAAGAATGATCAATACTTATATATTGGTGCTAGTCACAAGCATTCCCTTCAAGTAGTGACGTTTTCTTTCTATAGGTGTTCCATGTCCCTCTGGAAGAACGTAGGTACAAGGACATGGCTCAGTTTGGGGAGGGCGAGCAGGCCAAGATTTGCTTGGACATCATGCAGAAGACTGGGGCTCAACTAGAGCTTTCCCTGGCCAAAGATCAAGGCTTGTCTATCATGGTTTCTGGAAAGCTTGATTCTGTCATGAAAGCAAGAAAAGAGATAGTGACTCGGCTGCAGACTCAGGTAAGATGCTATCATGTCATCCAGGTTAATCTGGAGTCCTATGGGGCAGTGGGATGTGTAGTCTCGAAGGGGAAAACTACAGCGGGAATAAGTAGTATTTCTGGACCTGATGCAATTTAAATTCTCTGAAGATCAATTTAACAGATCTTTTGGGACACCTTAATGTTGTGTAGATCAACAGATTTTTCTGCCAGTGTCTAATGTCAGGAGAGCTGAGGTTTCCCACGTGTTCTGTATCGAAGGATGGGAGTTCTTGTTATGAAGATCCTAGTTTTGTCAGATTGCTTAGAGCATTTATCTGTTGCTTGCCTTATGTAGGACCTACTGTAGGAAGATTTTTTGGAATGACTGTTCATAGAATCACGCCTTCCTTGTAATCGGCGAGTGTAAATGTGCTGTCCAATGCTCGTTCATTCAGTGAAGGCATTGTTGATTGGGTACCTGAAATAATTGTATGTGGGCAGCAGATCATCCTGTGTAATCTGCTGCCAAGAAACCATCTATATGGTGGGTGAATGATTGCTTGTTCCCATACTGAGGAGATGATTGCTGTATGTAAATGCAGGTTTTACCTTCACTTACATTCGGGCAATTATCGGGAGCAAACAGTTTGTTTCCAAAAACTGCTTGGTCAGTTACTGTGTAAAGGGACCTTTAGGTTGGAAATGTAAGAAACATGGGTCTTAATCTTTAAATTGGATAAAGCTGTATATGACTAGACAAAATAAAAGCAGGTTTAATTGTGATGCGTCATTGCATGTCAGTTAAAGGGCTTCTCCGGGAATTAAAAAAATGAAAATGCTTAAATATTACTTTATAATATATTCACAAGTACCTTTCATTACTTAGAATGGCTTGTTTTGTCTAGGGAGCAATCATTAGGAGAAATAAAATGGCTGTCGTCCTATTAGTACACACAAAACCTGTCCTGATCACACAGGAGGACAAGTTACTTCACCACAATGAGCCATAGTGCTGCCTCACCCTCCTCTCTGCTCTGCTTGTCAGGAATCATGATCCTGAATACAGGTGAATCTCTGTGGGAATGGAGAAGATGGAGACATGAGAGGAGGGTGAGGTGTGGCTGATGAGCAGCAGCACTTGTTTACAGTCTCCATTACCACAGCCTGTCCTGTCCGTCCTCTCTGTACTTCATGTCTGCTCATGAACTAAATTCCACAGAGATTCAGCTAAAGTTCTTATCTGTAGTCATAATCCCTGACCAGTAGAAAGGAGGAGGTTGAGGCAGCTCTTTACCTCAGTGTTGTAAAGTAACTTGTACTCGTGTATGATCAGGACAGGTTTTGTGTGAACTAATGGGAAAGGCGGTAATTGGCCGCGTCAGTTGTCTGTCAAATCTCAGAGGGTGGTGCCTGGGTGCCAGGAGGTGCTGCTGGGCTGGTAATAGGGGTGATTTTCTGTGCACCCTGTTGTTGGAGCGATATGGGAAGAGCGGGGTGTCAGCTGGAAGGGATGATGGAGCTGGAAGACACCGGCTTTCCTTCCCTTGTCGCCGGCTAGCAGAGCTGCTGCAGCAGGGCACTTGCATCTCCGCTCCAGTCTGCAGCCCTGACCGAGGTAGGGAGCAGAGAGGAAGACAGGAGCCCATCGTGTGTGACAGTCGGCACCATGCAGCCGCCCCAGCGCTGAGAGCTGGACCACGGAACCGCCCCCAGCTGCCACGCTTCTCTCAGAGCACGCGGGGAATGGAAGTTGCTGGACTAAGTGCCATGGCAGAGAGGCCGAGCGGGGTGTGGAGCGCTGTGTCCTGATTGGTCGCCCTGACACGCATGCCCAGTTGAAAACTGGGTGCACGGACACGGCGCATTCGCACTGCGCTTTTATATTGAAAAAAGTAGTTTAAGTATTTTCTTTTTCTTAATTCCCAGAGAACTCCTTTTAAGGAGATTACATATAGCAACGTTAAGTAGTTGGGTAAAGCAGAGGCGACTCTGTTCCCTTCATCCACACCCAGCATTAAAATGTTATCTGTTAGCTTTACATTGCAGAAGACCCAGCTCAGTAATACCGTGCATGAGAAACTGCTGATTCTCAATGTATGTACAGTATAAGCCACTGCGGTACTACGTCCATCTTCCAAAGCTTATACCTAATCTCTCTATCATGATTTTTGATGTTGGTAAGGTGAACATGGTTTGGATCCGCCATGTTCAGTTGTGCATACTAGGGGCTTCCCAGCTAGATGATCTGGTGCCTACAAATGGTCACTGATTGGGAGGTTATTGCATGTCTGGATGTTGCAGGGACACATTGATTTCAGTAGGCACTGTGTAGTGCTACTTGTTTCCTTGGGTGAAACTGCAAGTTGACAATACTTGTTTCCAAGTTCTACCACCAGTTACAGCTAATTATGGGGGAACCCAGCTAATTTTCACAGAAGCCATTGTGAAAAGGAGATGGTCACCACATAGCACTGGCCACAGATAGCCAAGCAATGCTTGCCTGCGGCAGCCGGTCGGCTGCAGGATTTTACTGCAGACTTGTGTGGTCCATTGGTTGCTGTAGGTGCGCGGCAAGCTGCACAGTTGTGACTATTTCTTTGGACTTGATTTATTTTTAATGTTTTTATATATTTTATTTTTTATTTTTTTAGGCATCTGCCTCCATCGCTATCCCAAAGGAACACCACCGTTTTGTAATTGGTAAAAGTGGAGATAAGCTTCAGGACTTGGAACTGAAAACCGCTACTAAGATTCAAGTCCCCCGGCCCGATGATGCCAGTAACCTGATTAAGATCACTGGCACCAAAGAGGGCATTGAAAAAGCGCGGCATGAGATTCTGCTCATCTCAGCCGAGCAGGTAAGGGATGTGTAGATGGCGACTGTCATTCTAGGGCAGGTTATATATGGGGCTGTTTTTAATATGATGGGTACAGCTATTTCTTGCACTTACGTTTTTTCACATTTCAGGATAAACGAGCAGTGGAACGTTTGGAGATTGAGAAGGCCTACCACCCTTTCATTGCTGGACCCTACAACAAAATGGTGAACGACCTCATGCACGAAACTGGAACAAGAATAAACATCCCTCCTCCAAGTGTTAACAAAACCGAAATAGTTTGCATGGGCGAGAAAGATCAGCTGGCCCAGGCCGTGGCAAGAATCCGGCAAATTTATGAAGAGAAGGTGCGTGCTTCTTTAGTTTGGCTGAAACTGTCCTCCTGGTTTTACCTTACAGCCGGTCTTCTGCTGCAGCATTTCTTCTTGATTAATGAGCAAGACGTAGGCCGCTTTCACATGGTCACTATTTTGCATCAGAATTTGCCAGAACCAGGGGTGGAACCTACAGAGAACTATAATGTAAAGATTTGTTCCTCTTCGTGTTCTGGTTCTGGCTTACAGATACTGACGGACAATGCTGACCAGATACTTGAGAAAATTGTCTAAAGAATATTTCGGTGTTTAAAATATGGCTCGATTTCTCCGCATAATTAATCATTCATGTCAAAAAATTACTGTACTAGTATAATATAGATGTCCTGCCTTTTTAAAGGGGTTTTCTCATCTTGCCATTACTAAGGCGCGTGCTAATACTAGGTCCTGACCACCAGGTAGCCTGGAAAGAAAAGAGCCGACACATGCCATTTCTGTAGCCCCCATCCACCCCCACAATGGGAACTACTGATACAGCTGCTCTGCTGTTTCCGGGCCATCTGGTGGTCATGGCTTAGTCTCATCTCGCTTTAGTAATTGAGATGAGACAACCCCTGGTATACAAGGCTCTATGTACAATTTGAGGTGCTTTCATGCTCCGGTGTTCAGTGTCCATTGCCATATGTGACTACAAAATAAGTTATTGGTATCATACAAATATACCTATAGGCCCCTAAAGGGTCCTTTTAGCCCGGGTCAGCAGGGCTTCTTCTGTATATGGGTTTTCCAGAGACATCCAGTATGAGTGATGCTACTGTTGTATGTACGGTTGCATTCCTTAGAGTTATACATAAGAAATGGCCCAGCATGTACCTCTGATGTACACCTACGAAACGATATGTACAGTTTATTTTGCGTAATGGCTTTTTTCTCACTTTGCAGAAGAAGAAAACCACCAGCATCGCAGTAGAAGTGAGGAAATCCCAACATAAATATGTCATTGGCCCTAAAGGAAACAGCCTACAGGAGATCCTAGAGCGTACAGGAGTGTCTGTGGAGATACCGCCCAGCGATAGCACCTCAGAAACGGTCATTTTGCGGGGTGAGCCTGAAAAACTAGGACAGGCACTGACTGAAGTATATGCTAAGGTAAAGAGAACCACTTACATAGGTGTGTACATCTGCAGCAAAATGAAGCTGAACCAAGAAATTAAATCTTGTCTGATTTCGTAGGCGAACAGCTTCACTGTGGCCACAGTCTCTGCGCCATCATGGCTGCATCGGTTCATAATTGGCAAAAAAGGACAAAATTTGGCAAAGATCACACAGCAGATACCAAAGGTAAGTAAATGGCTCCTTTCCTGACACTTGGTGACCTCATAGACATGGAAAAGCCTTACCCAATCTGATCAGTGTCTGCTATATGAATACATGGGATGATCATGCTGGGGGTCTGTTTACAGGTGCACATTGAGTTTACAGAAGGAGAAGACAGGATTTCTCTGGAGGGTCCCACAGAAGATGTTGCTGTGGCCCAGCAGCAGATGGAAGTACTTGTCAGTGATCTGGTAAGTAGTTTTATTAGTTTGTGTGCTCTGATCAGACGCTTTGTGACGCCATTTACGGATTAACATGAAGCCACTATTAAAATGCTTGTCTAAAACGAATGGGCTGGCTGCAACATGTGCTCTTGATCTGCGAACTTTATAACGATCACTCGTTATATGAAGGTTTACTCATGGCTTTATTCAGTCTGTGCTGATATTAACCCCTTCCTGCCTCAGCCAAATTTAATTCCTTTTTTATAATGTTGCCAGAGCAGCTCCAATTTCCTAAGGGTTCTTTCACACTTGCGCTTTTCTTTTCCAGCATAGAGTTCCGTTGTCGGGGCTCTATGCCGGAAAAATCCTGATCAGTTTTATTCCCATGCATTCTGAATGGAGAGAAATCCGTTCAGGATGCATCAGGATGACTTCAGTTCAGGACCGGAACGTTTTTTAGCTGGAGAAAATACCGCCGCATGCTGCGTTTTTTGCTCCGGCCAAACATCCTGAACACTTGTTGCAAAGCCGGATCCGGAATTAATGCCCATTGAAAGGCATTAATCCGGATCCGGCCTTAAGTTAAACGTCGTTTCGGCGCATTGCCGGATCCGACGTTTAGCTTTTTCTGAATGGTTACCATGGCAGCCAGGATGCTAAAGTCCCGGCTGCCATGGTAAAGTGTAGTGGGGAGCAGTATACTTTCCGTGCGGCTCCCGGGGCACTCCAGAGTGACGTCAGAGCGCCCCTTGCGCATGGATCAAGTGATCCATGCGATCACGTGATCCATGCGCATGGGGCGCCCTGACGTCACTCTGGAGCACCCCGGGAGCCGCACGGACAGTAAGTATACTCCCCCGTCTACTACTATGGCAACCAGGACTTTAGTAGCGTCCTGGCTGTCATAGGAACACTGAAAGCATTTTGGAGACTGATCAGTCTTCAAATGCTTTCAGGTCACTTGCGTTGTTACGGATCCGGCGGGCATTTCCGGCGACGGAAGTGCACGCCGGATCCTAACAACTAAAGTGTGAAAGAGGCCTAACTTCTAATGTGCCGCCCCTTGTTGAGCACAGTCTAAGGCTAATTTCATATGTGAAGATTAGTCATGGGCTCTCAATACCAGAGGAAAACGCTTCCGTTTTGTCAATGGGGAGAAAAACTGAACGGAGTGCACCAGAATGCATTCCATTGTGCTGAGATCCTATGGCGCGCAAAAAAGTGATCCAAGCAGCATTTTTGACTGTGTCCTGCGATGCGGAGCAAGACTGATCCAGCAAGGTGTGTCAATGGTGCCTGATCCGTTTTCTCAGACACAAAAGAAAACGGATCCGTCCCCCATTGACTTACAATAGTTTTAGCGCCGTCATGGCTATTGTAGAGAATTCAACCGGATCTGTTCATATTGGATGCAGCCGGTTGTATTATCCTAACAGAAGTGTTTATGCTGATCTATGATGGATCCAGCAAAAATGCAGATGTGAAGGTAGCATAACTCGCTCAGATATGGCCGTTAAAGAAATGTTACCAGCCACACCTCTTGAATAGCTGTACACATGCACTAGTTACTAATGCCAGGCGCTGTAGTACCCTTCTTGAAGACTGCAGCTTAGTTCCCATTCACTTGAACAGGATCTGAGCTGCAGTAGCTGAGTGGCTACTACACCTTGTACTGCTGTGTGGTGGTGCAGCTCCATAGACGGATTACGTCCAGCACTGCCCCTGCTGCCCACAGCTTCTTTGGGGGTGGCAGGTGCCAGACTCCCCCACTGATCTGATTTAATGACCTATCCTTTTGATAGCTCCTCAGTATGTTGGTCCTGGAAAACCCGTTTTAAATGACTGTTTCCTGCAAACTTGTAAAGAGAACTAGATAATGGCTAAAGCCTGATGAGACCTGAGAATACAGTTTTTGACACAAGGAAAGTACCTGTGATTTCCATAAACTATTCACATCAGAATCTTAAAAATTAACAGCTTTTTTTTTTTTTTTTTTTTTGTCCTCTTTAGATCTCCAGGATGGATTTTGCAGAGATAAATATCGACCACCGATTCCACAGACACCTTATTGGAAAGAGTGGAACAAACAGTAGGTTGATGTTTGTGATTTGGGAAAATCAATAATGCCCAGTTTGGCCTCTGCTAGGCATAGCTCAGTTCACTTGATGTGTGTACTTTTTTTTTTTTTTTTTTTTTTTTTTTTTTTGTTATGGTATATTCTAGCAGTGTCCACTTCTATTATGATGGGAATATTCCAGTTTAACAAATGGATGTAATGAGTCCCAGATCAGATTTTCTTGAGGCAGTGATTCCATTTTTAAAATTTAATTTATTCTTTTTTTTCCCCTAAGACCTAGTTCACACATCAGCGTTTGGTCTGTAATTTCCTTCAGTGAGTGTTAGGCCTCTGTACACATTAGTGTATTGTCAGCTGAACCTGCTGAGAACTGTGGGGGAGATTTATCAAACTGGTGTAAAGTAGAACTGGCTGGATCAGATTCCACCTTTCATTTTTCCAGCTCCTTCGGAAAATGAAAGGTAGAATCTTGATCAAATAATTTTTGAGTTTAAACAGTTATACATACAAGAAATGCCCCCAACAGAATATAAACTCCCTCTCCCAGCCATCTCAGATGTTCACCAAAGTCCAAAATGTGCAAAATATCTAGTTCACAATGTGAAATAAATAGTCCACTGTTAAGATTAAGCGTTCTCCCACATGTAGAGCCCCAACGCCAAACTACTAAACCCGCAGGCGACATACCACATCTCGGGCAAGCGGCATCCTGTCTATAGCCCATCTTAAACAGAAGTTCTGTGGTCCTATATACCCTGTGTAACAAATAGAATTGGGACATTCTATGCACCTCCCTCACTGCTACACCTGGAAAACTATTCAGTCCTCCCCCCATTGTTCCTCCAAGTCACTTATATCCGTTTTCCACTTATCTAGTAGTGCTAATTTATCCCGGAGACTATTAGAATGAAGGGATGTTATCCCTTTGGTGCCACCATGTGAGGTGTGAGATCCAGGATGGGATGACTAGCAGCAGGACAAAATGGAGAAAGTTTCTTCTGCGCCCGAAGGGCATATCTAACTTGCAGGTATTGGTATAGTGATGTTTTGGGTAGGATTTAAGAATCCCATCTTTAAGTCTGCTAAATATTTAACACCATGTGCCTCCCAATCTGGGAATTTTAGTAAGTTTTTGTAATTCAGGATATAAATTGCCAGCATTAAAGGATATACACCATACACACCGATATGACCTAGCTTGCTCTATAACCTTAGACCAAACTGAGTATTCTTGTAGGTGCTACCCCTTGCAAAGAACATCCCATCTTCTAATGCCGGCAGAAGAATCTGATTTACCACTAAATATTAGTCTAACCCCGCTGTATTAACTCGATCCCTGCCCCCCCCCCCCCCATACTTTACACCAGTTTGATAAATCTCCCCCTGTTTCTCTGTCTTTGGCAATCAGTCTAATGTGTATAGGAAGTTCCTGTCTCTCCCACCGGACAGATGATATCATGTGAAAGAGAGATTTTCACCTGTTCTGGGCTTTTCAGCCACACCTGGTTTTACGATAGAAAACACTGACGTGTGAACTAGACCTTATCGTACTTTCACAATCACTATTTGGTCAGTGATTTTCATCTGTATTTTTGAGCCAAAACCAGAGCTTACCATGAAGTATGATGTAAAGATTTGTGCCTCTTTTTGGTTTGGGACCCCGTCTGGTTTTGGCTTGCACATACGAATGAAAAAGGGGATGCAAAAGTAGTGATTTTGTTTTTTGACAAATGGCACACGAAAAGCCAACACTAAGTGCAATCCCTAATATTAGTTAATAGGATAAAGGAGCAGTACAAAGTGTCTGTAAGGATTCCCCAGGACAGTGAGAAGAGCAGTCAGATTCGAATTGAAGGAGATCCCCAGGGTGTGCAGCAAGCAAAGAAAGAGCTGCTGGAGCTGGCTTCACGCATGGTAAGTTCAGCAAGAATCCACCTCTGTATCTTAGAGGAAAAAAGCCATGCCGTGTTAACATTTAAAATTATTTTTTTTAAAGGAAAACGAGCGCACAAAGGACCTGATCGTTGACCAGAAATTCCATCGAACGATAATTGGGCAAAAAGGTGAAAGAATCCGGGAGATTCGTGAGAAATTCCCTGATGTAAGGCACTTCTAAATCTTCATGCCCTCTTAATAGGTTTGACAACGTCTCGGCAATCTAATTGGTGCAATCTCCTTTTAGGTAATCATTAATTTCCCCGATCCTACTACCAAAAGCGACATTGTGCAGCTGCGTGGCCCCAAGAATGAGGTGGAGAAGTGTACAAAGTATCTGCAGAAGATGGTATCAGAGATGGTATGGACAGATTTAGACATCTTTTTAATATTAGTTTTCACGTAAGGGTTAATACTTCTATTTTTCTGCTATGCCACTTCTACAAGGTTAAAGGGGTTCCTCAGGATAGATCATCAGCATCTGATCGGCCGGGGTCTGACACCCGGGACCCCCGCCGATCAGCTGTTTGAGAAGGCAGCAGCGCTGCAGGAGCGCCGCGGCCTTCTTACTGTTTACCTCTGCTAGCGCCCCGCCCAGTGACGTCACAACTTGTATCCAAGTGGCGTGGGCGAGGCTAAGCTCTGTTCACTGAATGGAGCTTAGCCTCGCCCATGCCACTTGATGCAAGTCGTGACGTCACTGGGCGGGGCGCTAGCAGAGTTAAACGGTGAGAAGGCCGCGGCGCTCCTGCAGCTGATCGGCGGGGGTCCTGGGTGTCAGACCCCAGCCGATCAGATGCTGATGATCTATCCTGAGGATAGATCATCAGTTGTAACAAACTCTTACAAACCCCTTTAACTGTTCAGAAATACTAGTGCATCACGACTCTTAAAATGGAAAGACCTGTACTGTTCATATCTACTTCAGAAGCTCTGACAGATTCCACCATTATTGATGGGGGTGAAACCAGTGATGCACAACATTTTCCCATCAACATGACTGACACCTTGGTAGAAGCCATCATAAGTGGGTCTGTCTAGTGCCAGTGGTCTTTGTTGGCAGACCAATCTGACACTGGGTTTTGTCCTAAACTTAAACTGCAATGCAGATCTGGACAGAGACTTGCTTATATTGTCAGTAGCAATATTCAGAAAAATATTGGCAGTAGATGATAGGGTGTGTCCTTTATCAACTGATACCTGTGCAAATAGAACAATGTACCGCACCCCAATAACCAGTCTTGAGCAAGTCTGAGCAATTGTATAGGAATGAAACAGTGCTCTAAAAATTGTAACTTGTAATATGGTTCTTAAATGGGTTGGCCCATCTCGGACATTGATCTCATACTGCTAGGTTTTCCCATCGATATTCGGAGTGGGTCCCAGCTCTGTTCTTATAGCCTGTCCTTAGTAGATGCTTCAGTGTCTTCATCTTGTGTATACCACCAAGTACGTTGCAGCTGGTATCTCAGCCTGTGTGTAATTCCTACATGTTTTCCGCAGTCCACCTATATGATTAAGCAATGTACATGGGGGATTTTTATTTGATTATTTTGGTATTTTCTACGGAACGTACACGATTTATGATTCTCATGATTCTCTTATGTTCCAGGTAGAGAACAGCTATTCCATCTCTGTACCAATCTTCAAGCAGTTCCACAAAAACATCATTGGAAAGGGTGGTGCCAATATTAAGAAGGTAGATTCAGACTTTGATTGCTATTTTTTTTTTTTTTTTTGCACCCCCCAAATCTTATTTTCTTATATTGAGTGCTTGCTTCCCTCTTTAGATTCGGGAAGAGTGTAACACTAAAATTGACCTCCCAGCTGAGAACAGCAACTCGGAAATGATTGTCATTACTGGGAAGAAGCCCCACTGTGAGGCTGCAAGGGATAGGATTCTGGCTATTCAGAAGGAACTGGTAAGTTTTTATTTGCATTAGTTACACATACACTTAGGGGGTCATTTATTGAGACTGGCGTTTTAGACGCTGGTCTTAATAAGCCCTACAGCTGGCAGTGGATCGTCAGATATGTAAAGGCGCCAGCCTCTACGTAACTTCGGCGTATCCAGCGGTCTTAAATTTAGACTATTTTCTATGCCTAAACCAGGCGTAGAAAATGATGAATGAAACTGGCCCTTCCCCACCCACCTAAGCGGGGAAGAAGTTGCAGATTCTGCCGCACCATGGCATGCGACAAACTGCGCCAGATGCACACCACAAGTGGCATATATCTAGTCATCAGTGACTCCCTTAATATTTTGAAAGGAGTCTGTCAGCAGTTCTGACCTTACAAAACTGCTGACAGCGCTTCTTAGGGCCTGAGGAGAGCAGGACAAACGTAATTTATTTTGTAAAATGTTCTTAATCAGGGACAGTGTGAATATGACCCTTTGTTCTGCCAGTTTCTACTACAGCAAGTGTTCAGCGGGTGGTGCTTCACTGTGAAGTACTCTCACAGCTCCCCCCCCCCCCCCCTATGCTGAATGACAGCTGTAACATCCAACCAGAAGACGACTACAGCTGTCAGGGTGGAGGGGTTGTGAGGCAACTTCACAGTAAAAACTCCACCCCCTTGGCACTTGCATGAGCTGAGCTTGGCAGAGTAAAAGTTCATATTCATGAAAGCTCCATGAAAGGTTTTTGTCCACCTGCCCCCAGCTCTGTGTAGCGCGGTGTTAAATATGTTATCCGGGTTCTGCCCGCAATCCTGTGCGGCAGTCAATTCTGGGATCACATTCCGTACATTGAATCTCTCTTGCTAGCCATGAGAGCCCCTTTAATAGAACTGTATGCACTAATCTGTGGCTTTTTCTTTGTCCTTGGTGGCCATTGTTTCAGGCTAACATAACTGAACTTGAGGTCAGCATTCCATCTAAACTGCACAACTCCCTTATCGGTGCTAAGGGGCGCTTTATCCGATCGATTATGGAGGAGTGTGGAGGTGTGCACATCCATTTCCCGAGTGAGGGCTCTGGAAGTGATACAGTGACTATTCGTGGACCAGCTCAGGATGTTGAGAGGGCCAAAAAACAGCTGCTTCAATTGGCAGAAGAAAAGGTAATTTTGTTTGCGTCGATTGCTGGGAAACCACAGGGAAGAGTGGCGCTGATTTACTGGTACTAATCCTATATAGTTGCATATAAATGTAGACTGCCACTCTAAAAATCAGTCGGATTTATCAGTGCCTGAAGCTGCATGATATAAATTTGCTGCACCTTTACACTGTCTATTCTAACTTTATATCTCCTATTGATTGGCTTACTTTGCAAAAGATTTTTGTAACTAATACCGCACCTCACGGCTCTGCATGATGTCAACCACGTCGAGCTCACGAGATACGGTATAGTCACTGGTTACCAAGACGTGACGTTAGGCCCTCCCTGGGAGTACGTAAGGTCCGCTTGGTACAGTTTAAACAGGCGCCTCCTGTCTACGTGGGCACAGAGGCCACAAGCTGAGAGCCTTTTCACTGCTCCAGTGAAACAGCGCTTTCTCAGCCCGGGTAGACTGCCACCAGTTTCTCATTTGTTATAAGCCCGGTCCGTTAACGGGATTATATAGGGTGAGAAACCAACCCCCCCTCCACCTTCCTTCAGAAAAAGGACGCGCCCGCTGGCTTGCATGAGCTTTTTGACCTGTAGTCAGCCACTCCCCTCTCGGCCTCTGGGAGAGGTCCACCCCCCTCCTCTTCTGGTGCTGGCAGCCAACGACCCACAAAACCCATTAGGGCTCATAGCTCAAGACCAGAAGGTCACAGTGAGATGGTTCTGGGGCCAACTGATCCACCTGGGTTCTGGCTACAGGTAGGGCTGCAACATGGTACCATTAGGAGGTTTCTTTTTTTTAATTACTAGGTTTCTGTGTATCTCCCCTTCCTGGCACCCTACTACCAACCTACAACTAGGGGCATGTCCGTCTTGGGCCCCGGGATCGCAGCCATATGCTGACCTATGCCTGTGATGGTCGGGCGATTCATAATTCCTTATGAATCGCCAGTTCCATGATGTCTAAGGGATCTGATTGATCTGGGCAAGGGATGGGCAAACTGCGGTTCTCCATCTGTTGTGAAACTACAACTCCCAGCATGCCCTACTGTAGGCTGATGGCTGTAGCCAAACTGGGCATGCTCGGAGTTGTAGTTTTGCAGCAGCTGGAGAGCTGCAGTTTGCCCATCCCTGATCTGGGCAACGGTTGAGACCCCCTACGCAAAGGTTTTTCCTGTTGAATTAGCTGCGTTCCTGGCTGGACCCTCTGCGGATTTCACGGTCTCTGCTATCTCACAGCAAATGGCTGGAATTAGATCATGGCTGGCCTAGATCATATTTCCATATTCCTCACAAATTTTGTGAAATGTGGTACGTCCATTCACTTTTTAACTCTGTAGTTGGTAATTGTTTTCATTTTCCCTTCTAGCAAACAAAGAGCTTTACTGCTGAGCTCAGAGCTAAACCAGAATATCACAAGTTCTTAATTGGTAAAGGAGGAGGAAACATCCGCAAGGTGCGCGACCAAACTGGAGCCCGTATAATCTTCCCCACTGCTGAAGATAAAGACCAGCAGCTTATCACCCTTGTGGGCACAGAAGAGGCCGTAAAGGATGCTCAGAAGGAACTGGAAATCCTAATCAAAAGTTTGGTGAGCACCTAATAAAAGCTACTTCTATGTATTCAGGAGCTGTATAAATGTCTACTTGTAGCATCTTACATTTTGTGTAAAGTAATGGAGCGCTCTGATTTAGGCCTTTCACATGAGCTATGGGGAACGTCAGTCTGTTAAAAAAAAAAAAAAGGCATGATTTTGCATACAGGTTGAATGATTACGGTTTGCGGTCAGTTTTTCCATCTGGATTTTACCTGAAAATAACTAAAGAATAACATACAGCACCTCCTAGCAACATATGTGAAAAATGGATGCTGTCCATGTGCAGTTAGTTTTTTTTTTTTTTTTTTTTTTTTTTTTTTCCAGTGACCCATTGGGAAAGATTTATCAAAACTGGTGTATTAAAAAAAAAAAAAACTGGCTTAGTTGCCCATAGCAATAAGATTTCACCTTACATTTTTTTAGAGCCCTTTTGGCAAATGAAAGGTGGAATCTTATAGGTTGCTATGGGCAATTAAGGCAGTTTATACTTTACACCACTTTTGATAAATCTACTGTCTTGAATGAACTAGTCTTGCATAATAAATGGCTGGAGAGAGAACATGCTGTATGATATTTTATTTTTTTTACACAGAAGTTTTCAGTGAAAAATACTCGTGTACATATACCTATTGTAATGAATTGGTCAGTATTCAGTCTAGATGCTGTCCACTGTCAAAACCGTCTGCATCCAGATAGAAACATCGACCATGTGAAGTTGGTCTAAGGCCCCTTTTACACGGGCGAGTTTTCCGCGCTGGTGCAATGCGTGAGGACGCATTGCACCCGCACTGAATCCGGACCCATTCATTTCTATGGGGCTGTGCACATGAGCGGTGATTTTCACGCATCACTTCTGCATTGCGTGAAAATCGCAGCATGCTCTATATTGTGCGTTTTTCACGCAACGCAGGCCCCATAGAAGTTAATGGGGCTGCGGGAAAATCGCAAGCAAGTGTGGATGCGTTGCGATTTTCCCGCATGGTTGCTTAGCAACGGGACCCGATCTTTATTATTTTCCCTTATAACATGGTTATAAGGGGAAATAATAGCATTCTTAATAAAGAATGCATAGTAAAACGAAGATGAAGGGGTTAAAAATAATAAGTTAACTTACCTTAGCCACTTGATCGCGTAGTTGCGATCTGTCCTCTTTCCCAGCATCAGCTAAGAACTAAAGGACCTGTGATGACGTCACATCACATGGTCCAATCACATGGTAAGATGGACCATGTGATTGGGCCATGTGATGTGACGTCATCACAGGTCCTTTAGATCATAGATGCTGCAGGGAAAGAGAGGACAGATCGCAACTACGCGATCAAGTGGCTAAGGTAAGTTACCTTTTATTATTTTTAACCCCTTCCTCTTCATTTTACTATGCATTCTTTATTAAGAATGATATTATTTCCCCTTATAACCATGTTATAAGGGAAAATAATAAATTCTCCAGAATACCCGAAACCGGACTTCAGTGATGAAGTTCGGGTCTGGGTACCAAACATGGTGATTTTTCTCACGCGCGTGCAAAACGCATTACAAACGTTTGCACCCGCGCGAAAATTTTTTGCACCTGCGCGAAAAAATTGCGCATATTCCTGCAACGCACCCGCCTCTTATCCGGGCGTCAAACATGACGCCCATGTGAAAGAGGCCTAAGGATTCAGGCCTATTTAGGCTACTTTCACACTTGAGCCAGATGATGAGCTTCTAATCCTGCTGTAGTGTTGCTGCCTCCCAAGCTACAGCTAATTAGCCTTGGCCTAAATGTTGCTGACCCAGATATCTTGAGGGTTTTCTTTTTCCTTTCATGCAAACTACCAGCTATAATTTTCTTTTTTTTTTCTAATAGGATAACATAGTTGAAGACACCATGTATGTGGACCCTAAGCATCACCGTCACTTTGTAATCAGACGAGGACAAGTGCTCCGCGATATTGCTGAAGAATATGGTGGTGTCACAGTTAGCTTCCCTCGTTCTGGGGTGCAGAGTGACCGTGTTACTTTGAAGGGTGCAAAGGAGTGTGTTGAGGCTGCCAAAAAACGGATCCAAGATATCATTGAAGATTTGGTGAGCGAATACATAAAGGCTTTTGTTTCTGCTCAGTAACTTGTGTTAATATTGTGGGGATTCTGACTGTTGTCTCACTTTTGTGTTCCAGGAAGCTCAGGTCACCATGGAGTGCATAATTCCTCAACGATTCCATCGATCCATTATGGGTCTTAAAGGTTCTCGTATCCAGCAGATAACAAGAGAACATGGTGTGCAGATCAAGTTCCCTGACCGAGAAGAAAACCCTCAGGCTGGTGAGGAAACATACCTTGGTTTAGATGAGTGGTTGTGTTGAAAACTGGACATGTTCTAAGAAATTTTTCTTCATTAGCTCCCAATGCTGAGTCACCAGCCCAGGAGAATGGAGAAGGGGCTGAAAATAAAGTTGTTGCAGACCCAGGCTCCCCTAAGAAATGTGACATCATTGTCATCTCTGGGCGTAAGGAGAAGTGTGAATCTGCTTACGAAGCTTTGAAGGTTGGTGATGGGCTTACATGATTATGGTGGTTGCACAGGAGATATTGGCTGCTTTTTTAAACTTGGTAAAAATACATGTTTCACAGGTAATATAATGTATTTTCTTTAGGCTCTTGTCCCAGTCAGCATTGAGGTGGATGTCCCATATGATCTCCATCGTTACATCATTGGACAGAAAGGTACAGGTATCCGCAAGATGATGGATGAGTTTGAGGTATGTTTTTTTAAAAGCCTTTTTTTTCCTCTTTTCAAAGGTTGTCTGCCAGCAGTTTCTAAACACAAACATACCTTTTGTGGAGGTAGGAGTAGTGTGAATATGAAGTTCTATTCTGTGAGGCTGTGCTCCTGCACATCCCCACAGCAGGGCTTCACAGGGTAGTGTTCTCTGCATTGAGCTTCTTCACAGCCTCTCCCCTCTACTGAGTGACAGCTGTAGCACCCAGCTTGGAGACCACACAGTGCAGAGGAGAGGGGCTGTGACACGGTTCACTGCAGAGAGATCTTCCCAGTGAAGCTTTGCCCTCTGGGCAGAACACAAATTTCGTATTTCTCGCTCGTATCATTGGGGGACAGAAGATCATGGGGTATAGCTGCTGCCACTAGGAGGCGACATTAAGCAAAAAAGTGTTATCTCCTCCTCTTGGCTGTACCCCTCCTGCTAAGGGTACTTTCACACTAGAGTTGGTGCGGATCCGTCTGTTTATTTGTACAGACGGATCCGCACCTCTAATGCAAACGTTTGTATCCGTTCAGAACGGATCCGTTTGCATTAGCTTTAACCCCTTAAGGACACGGCCCTATTTCACCTTAAGGACCAGGCCATTTTTTCAAAATCTGACCATTGTCACTTTATGTGGTGATAACTTTAAAACGCTTTTTCTTATCCAGTCCATTCTGAGATTGTTTTTTCGTCACATATTGTACTTCATGACAGTGGTAAAATGAAGTCGAAAAATTTCATTTTTATTTATAAAAAAATACCAAATTTACCAAAAATTTTGAAAAATTTGCAATTTTCCAAGTTTCAATTACTCTACTTCTATAATACATAGTAATACTGCCAAAAAAAGTTATTGATTTACATTCCCCATATGTCTACTTCATGTATCGATCATTTTGGGAATGCTATTTCATTTTTTGGGGACGTTACAAGGCTTAGAAGTTTAGAAGCAAATCTTGAAATTTTTCAGAAATTTTCAAAAACCCACTTTTTAGGGACCAGTTCAGGTCTGAAGTCACTTTGTGAGGCTTACATAATAGAAACCACCCAAAAATTACCCCATTCTAGAAACTACACCCCTCAAGGTATTCAAAACTGATTTTACAAACGTCATTAACCCTTTAGGTGTTCCACAAGAGTTATTGGCAAATGGAGATGAAATTTCCGAATTTCTATTTTTTGTTACCTTGTCTCAAAAAAAGTGTAATATAGAGCAACCAAAAATCAGGTTTACCCTAGAATAGTACCAACAAAACTGACACCTTATCCCGTAGTTTCCAAAATGGGGTCACTTTTTTGGAGTTTCTACTGTAGGGGTGCATCAGGGGGGCTTCAAATGGGACATAGTGTCAAAAAACCAGTCCAGCAAAATCTGCCTTCCAAAAACCATATGGCGTTCCCTTCCTTCTGTGCCCTGCCGTTTGGCCATACAGTAGTTTACGACCACATATGGGGTGTTTTTGCAAACAAGAGAATCAGGGCAATAAATATTGAGTTTTGCTTGGCTGTTAACCCTTGCTTTGTTACTGCAAAAATGGATTAAAATGGAAAATTTGCAAAAAAATAGCTGTTTTGGGACTGTTTTTATTTTTTGTTATTTACATAGTTGAACTGACAGGTTAGATTGTGTGCTATTTCTATAGAGCAGGTTGTTACGGACGTGACAATACCAAATATGACTACTTTTGGGGGTTTTTTGTTTCAGTTTTACATAATAAAGCCTTTTTGAAAATAATTTTTTTTTAGTGTCTCCACATTCTGAAAGCCATAGTTTTTATTTTATTTTTTTGGGCGACTGTTATGTAGGGGCTCATTTTTTGCGGGATGAGATGGCGGTTTGATTGGCACCATCTTGGGGTGCATATGACATTTTGGTCGCTTGCTATGACACTTTTTGTGATGTAAGGTGACAAAAATGGCTCTTGACGCCGTTTTTTTTTTTTTTTTTTTTGCTGTGTTCAGCTGAGGGGTTAGGTCATGTGTTATTTATATAGATCAGGTTGTGACGGACACGGCGATACATAATATGTATACTTTTTATTTATATAAGTTTTACACAATAATATAATTTTTTAAAACAAAAAAAAATCATGTTTTAGTGTCTCCATAGTTTGAGAGCCATATATTATTTTTTTTTGGGCTATTGTCCTATGTAGGGGCTCATTTTTTGCGGGATGAGATGGCGGTTTGATTGGCACCATCTTAGGGTGCATATGACTTTTTGATCGCTTACTATTACACTTTTTGTGATGTAAGGTGACAAAAAAATGGCTTGTTTGACAACGTTTTTATTTTTTATGTTTACGGCGTTCATCTGAGGGGTTAGGTCATGTTATATTTTTATAGAGCAGGTCCTTACGGACGCGGCGATACATAATATGTATACCTTTTTTTATTTATTTTGGTTTTACACAATAATATCCTTTTGAATGAAAAAAACATGTTTTAGTATGTCCATAGTCTGAGAGCCATATATTTTTCAGTTTTTAGGCAATTGTCTCAGGTTGGGTATCATTTTTGCGGGAGGAGGTGACGGTTAGATTGGCACTATTTGGGGGTCATATGACTTTTGATCGCTTGCTATTACACTTTTTGTGATGTAAGGTGGCAAAAAATGGCTTTTTGACAAAGTTTTTATTATTTTTTTTTACAGTGTTTACTTGAGGGGTTAGGTCATGTGATATTTTTATAGAGCAGATTCTTACGGACGTGTAGATACCAAATATGTCTACTTTTTAATTTTTTTTTACATTTAACACTAAAAAGCATTTTTGAAACAAAAAAATCATGTTTTAGTCTGAGAGGCATAGTTTTTTTATTTTTGGCCAATTGTTTTAGGTAGGGGCTCGTTTTTATGGGATGAGATGGCGGTTTGATTGGTACTATTTTGGGAGGCAAACGCCTTTTTGATCGCTTTGTATTACACTTTTAGTGATGTAATGTGCCAAAAATGGCTTATTTACACCATTTTTGGGGTTTTTTTATGGCGTTCACCTGAGGAGTTCAGTCATGTGATATTTTTATAGAGCTGGTTTTTACGGACGCGCGATACCTAATATGTGTAGTGTATTTTTTTTTTTTTGTTTTTATTCAGTGTTGTGTTTTTTCATTTTTACTTTTTTTCACTTTTTACATTTTTTTGACCCAGACCCACTTGGTTCTGAAAGATCCAGTGGATCTGGTGTCTAGTATATACAGTACAGTACACTATATAGTGCACTGTACTGTATTTTGTACTTTAGAAAGTCTGAATAGACCTTTAGCAGGTCTATTCAGACTTTCAGCACCATGGAGAGCAGGACGCTTCTGAAAGCGTCCTATCTCCATGGCACCATCACCCCTGCCATAACTGGGCAGGGGGTGATGGATAGGAGGAGTGGAGCACCCTCCTCTTCGATCCCATCCTGTTGGGGGCTGCAAAGGCACAGCAGCCCCCGATGGGAGAGGGAGGGAGCGCTCCTCCTGTCAACCCTTCCATACCGCGGTCCGCACGGACCGCGGTACGGAGAGGTTAAACGGCTGGCATCTGCAGCACAGATGCCAGCCGTTTATCAGAGTGTCAGCAATGTGCTGACACTCTGATAGAACCACTAGACACCAGGGATAGATTACAGGGAGGCGGGCGGGGATCGCAATCGCGATCCCGCCCGCCTCGCGCCGCCCGCAACCACCCTCTGCACCCCCGCAGCCACAGTATGATTGGGGGCTGCAGGGGGTTAAAAACTGTTTGGGGGCATTAACTCTCTGATCCCCGCGGTCATAGACCGCGGGATCAGAGATCGTAGAGCGCTGCAAACCGCAGGTCTGGATTGACCTGCGGTTTGCAGCGATCGCTCATATGGGGGTCACAGGACCCCCTGGGCATTGTAACAAGGTACCTGCTGAATGATTTCAGCAGGTACCTTGTTCCGATCACTGCCAGCTGAGCAGCAGTGATCGGAACAACTCATGACGTACCGGTACGTCATGTGTCCTTAAGGACTCGGGAAACATGCCGTACCGGTACGTCATGTGTCCCAAAGGGGTTAAAGAAAAATGACAAAGTCCAAAACGGATCCGTTTTGACTTACATTGAAAGTCAATGGGGAACGGATCCGTTTTCAAATGCACCATATTGTGTCACTGACAACGGATCCGTCCCCATTGACTTACATTGTAAAAAAAACCGGATCCGTTAGGCTCCGCCTCTTCAGACGGACACCAAAATGCTGCATGCTGCGTTTTGGTGTCCGCCTCCAAAACGGAATAGAGGCGGAACGGAGCCTAACTGATGCATTCTGAACGGATCCTTATCCATTCAGAATGCATTGGGGCTTAACTGATCCGTTTTGGACCGTTTATGAGAGCCCTGAAACGGATCTCACAAACGGAATCCAAAACGCTAGTGTGAAAGTACCCTAACACTGAGCTAATCAGTTTTAGCTTAGTGTCTGTAGGAGGCAGAATTTTTTTTTCTGCAGGTCTACTAAAGTTTCTTCTTTTTTGTTTTCTTTTTCAGTTTCAGGGCCGTAGGTGGCCCCCACATCTGTTTTTCCCACACTTGAGAGGAGGGGGGGAGGAGGGGGGGGGAGCAGCAGCAGGTCCTTAAGCCTGCTGCTCGTTCCCCCACCTCTGGAAGACAAGGAGGAACAGTGGATCTCAAATCCGTTGTTGCCCTCCAGCTACAGTGTCACCTTGGCTACTACTTCTGGAAGTCCCCCCTGTTACTGGTGTAGCCGCCCTCCCCAAGGGGCAGCACACTAAGAAAGGTGACACTGCTGGAATCGGGGTGGGCAGAAACAGTCTGGGTAAGTATATTGCCTACATCCCCTGCTGGCCCCCCTTTTCTAAGTGAACACAGGAATATATGTTTCTCCTAGACCTTGGCCCCTGTGTATCTAGTGACTCGCTGCCTCGGTCCCACCTCCGGTCCCCAGTCCCGCCGGTTGCATGTCTCCTTGGGCAGCCGCTGCTTTTCTACTCGGGACATCAGTACACCTGCTCCTGGTGTCCTTGTTTCCCAGTGCACTCTGCTCCCTCCTTACATCGCCGCCCCAACCAGAGGTTCTTCCGGTTGGCCCCACCTGTACTCGAGGCCCTGGCTCTGCGGCCTACTAGGCTGCATCTCCCAGCGTGTTTTGGGGACGGGATCTGTATTTTCAGAGCGCAAGAATTTCGTGCCATGCCTTCGCCCCACCAGCTGCCCAATAAGCTCTGCCCCTGCCTTCTGCTTAACCTCTTCCTTGCCTCAGTACAACTGTGCTGAGGAAAGTGCTTACTGGGCTCTCTGCTGAGGATTACAGTGCTGGTCATTAGTACAGACGGATATGGGTTCAGTTTCCCCTATCTCTGTTTTGTTAGCATTGAGCTGTATGTAAAAAGAAAAACTACAGTTAGGTCTATATATATTTGGACACTGACACAAATTTTGTTTATTTTTACCGGTTTATGAAAACATATTTAAGTCGTAGTTACATAATGGACATAAGTACAGACTTTTAGCTTTCATTTGAGGGTATCCACATTAAAATTGGATGAATAGGAGTTTCAGCTCGTTTACGTGTGACATGTTTTTAAGGGGACCAAAAGTAAATGGACAATTGACTCAAAGGCTGTTTCACGGGCAGGTGTGGGCAATTCTTTCATTATTGCATTCTCAATTAAGCAGATAAAAGGCCTGGAGTTGATTAGAGGTGCTAGTGAAATCTTCAAAATGCAGAGGAGTAAACATGTGGTCAAAGGAGCTCTCTATGTGGGTGAAACAAGCCATCCTTCATCTACCATAAAGAGAAGACTGCATGAAAGTAAATACAGAGGGTTCACTGCACGGTGCAAGCCACTCATAAGCCTCAAGAATAAGAAGGCTAGATTGAACTTTGCTAAAAAAAAAAAAAAAAAAATCTTAAACCAGCACACTTCTGGAAGAACATTTTTTGGACAGATGAAACCAAGAGCTATCTGGTCCTTCTGAACTTAGTTCCCACGTCATTCTGTAGGCAGAATTTCTTTACCCTACCGCTGGATACATACGTCCTATAGCGTAAGCGGAATCCTGGCACTACCACTTGATACGCACTCCCTGTAGCTTACCTTCCTTCTATAGGCGGAGTAGTTACACTATCACTGAATTCTGTGAGTCCTGTCACATTCTCTTCCCTCCTTAGGTGGAATATGTCCGCTCGCCACTGGATCCTGTACATTCTGTAGCATTACCCTTCTTCCATAGGCAGAGTAATTGTCCTTGCACTGGATGCCATACAGCCTGTAGCTGTACTTGCTCTACCACAGGATACTGTACAGCCCGTGCCATTATCCTCCTTCCGTAGGAGGAGTAATTGCACCCCCACTGGGTTCTGTACGGCCTGTAGCATTGCCCTCCTTACATAGGTGGAGTAATTGGACTTCTACTGGGTACTGTATGGCCCATAGCATTATCCGCTTTCCATGGGCAGAGTAATCCTCTACTGGTGGAGTGTTTACATCCCACTGGTTCCTATACGTTGGGTAGCATTGCCCTCTTTCCATGGGCGGAATATTTATAGCACCACTGGTTCCTATGCTTCCAGTAGCATTACCCTCCTTCCGTAGTCGGAGTATTTGCACTTGCTCTGGGTAGTGTACATTCTGTAGCATTATCCTCCTTCTATAGAGTAATTGCACTACCACTGGATCCCGGACAGACTTTTGCATTACCCTCCTTCCTTAGGCGGAGTATTGCACTTCCTCCGGATACCATACATTCTGTTGCATTAACCCCTCTGCAGGCGAAGTAATTGCTCTCATACTGGATATCATCTGTCCTGTCGGCTTTCCCCCTTCTGTTGGATTAGTTGCACCACCATTGTGTGTTAGAGATCCTGTGGCATTACCCCCCCATTGACGGAGTAGTTGCACTACCAGTGGACCCTGTACATCTTTTCGGTTCCCCTCTTTCCGTCGGCAGAGTAATTCCACTACCACTGGAAACTGTTCCTCCTGTTACATTATCTGTCTTTCTTGGGTAGAGTAATTGCTTCAACATTGTACCACGACTACTCTTATTTGTTCCTTGTTGCATGGCATCCCGTTCCATGGGAGGCCTATTGGCTACCTACAATCGCCTTATCCCCCGTCATAGGTTGTATTTTGGCACTACTGCTGGATACTGTGACTGCTTCACACTACCCCCTTCCTCAGGTAGTCTTAGTTTGTCCCCTTTCACACGAGCAAATTTTCAGCGCGGGTGCAATGCGTGACGTGAATGCATAGCACCCAATCTGCATCCTGAACCATTAATTTCAATGTAAATGAGCGTTTTTTTTCCAACGCATCAGTTCTGCGTTGAGTGAAAAACGCAGCATGTTCTATATTCTGCTTTTTTTCGCGCAGCTCTGGCCCCATAGAAGTGAATGGGGCTGCGTGAAAAACGCATTGCATCTGGTGCGGATGCGATGCGTTTTTCACTGATGGTTGCTAGATGTTTGTAAACCATTTATTTATTTATTTATTTTTTTCACGCACGTTAAAAAATGCATGCAATCCGCATGTCATCCGCGCGGGAATAATGCAATCGCATACAAAACTGACTGCACACGCTAGCAAAATCGCGCGATTATCACTGAACGCATCCGGCCCTAATCCGTATCGTTTGTGTGAAAGGGGCCTCCTGATTGGTGTCTTGCGCCTACGTGGTAGTCTCTGTCTTCCAGGTCGGCCTGTAGCTCTAACAGGCCTTTGGCATACCTCATACCTTTCTTAGCTGCAGCGTGTCATGGCAGAACATAAGCAGAGGGGTTTGCTCACTTCTGCTGGGCATTAGTACATTTTCTGTACCTGGTATAACCTACCGATTTCTATAGCGCTGGCTTAGCGCCTTGTTCCCTTTACATGTACCGCACTGCCTCTACAATCTACTACGGTGACAGTATCAGCGTTCCGTCCGTGTGGAGTTTGGGTATGCACTTATTCAGTTTGCATATGTGAGTTGTCTACATGGCTCCCCTCACCGGGTCGAACGGTCGTACTGCCCTTGTTGTCACCCCTAATTGCTGGTTTTCTACTGAGCCACATCGGCTGCTTCTTCTTCTCCCCTTCCGCAGGGCGAGTAGTTGCGCTCCCCCACATACTGTTACTGCCTGCTTTGCCTTTGTTCATAGCCCATAGCCATTGGGTTCTCGTATGCCCTCTTTCTGCTGTGGGGTGCCTGCGCGGGTGGTGTTGGTTCTGTTACCATTTTTTGTCTTCTTCCAATCGGTATTCCACTGAGGTGTTTTTTTTTTTTTTTTTTTTTTTCCCCTGGGGTTTTGATCCATGGGTATCACTCCTTGGCAGTCCTCTGGATCCAGGCTATGCATTTCTCTCCTGTATCTTCTGCCATCGCTCCTTTGCTTTTGGTGACTGACTTGTCATTCTTGTCCACCTTGTGAATATTCTGTGTGCTCTCCACTTCTTAAGTCTTGACTTATCTTCCCTGGGCTGTTCTTTCTTCTGCCCAGCCGGAGCCTCTGAGTATTCAGCCGCTCGCTGGCTGGCCTTTCGGCAAATGTGTCTTCCTGTCCCTTTTCAGGGTTCCTGGTGTTTCTTACCCCCGCGTTCCTGTGCGGGGCCTTATTACCGGCCCTGGATTCGTTCTGTTCTTGTTCCCTTCCCATGGTACTGCTCTTTAATGTTCCATGGCCTTCTGTGTCCCCCAGTGATACGAGCGAGAAAATAGGATTTTTTGCGCTTACCTGTAAAATCCTTTTCTCGCTGAGTTCATTGGGGGACACGGCTCCCACCATGTATGTACATTGCTGGTTCTCCTAGTTCTTGATGATGACCCATCTCCGGTTTTCTTCCATCTTATTGTTTTCTCCTGGCTGCTCCTACTGTTTTTGTAGAAACTGATTAGCTCAGTGTCTGCAGGGGAGGTATAGCTGAGAGGAGCATCTAAACACTTTTTTTTGCTTGGTGTCGCCTCCTCGTGGCAGCAGCTATACCCATGGTCTTCTGTGTCCCCTAATGAACTCGGCAAGAAAAGGATTTTACAGGTAAGCACAAAAAATCCTATTCACTATTCCTGATATTAAATGCTCCACAAAAGGTATGTTAATACTGCTCTCCCAGGGTTAAAACTGCTAGCAGGTTTCCTTTGAGATGAAATTTTTGAACAGGTCTTTAATCTTGTGGATCTAATTAGTACATGCATTTGTCATCTGCTTTAGGTCAATATCCAAGTGCCAGCCCCAGAACTGCAGTGTGACATAATTACCATCACTGGGCTTTCCACTAACCTTGATCGCGCCAAAGCTGGCCTCCTTGATAGAGTGAAGGAGCTGCAGGCTGAGCAGGAAGACAGGGTATGTAATATGTTCAGAGCAATGTCTGGTTACATTGAATTGTAGTGTCAACTGTCCTATCCTAGATTTTCTTTTTTTTTCTCACTGGTTCTTGTTTTCTAGGCCTTGAGAAGCTTTAAACTGGTCATCTCTGTCGATCCTAAGTATCACCCTAAAATTATTGGCCGCAAAGGTACAGTCATCAGCCAAATCCGCAATGAACATGATGTCAACATCCAGTTTCCAGATAAGAGTGATGAAAACCAGGTACTATAGATTTGTTAATTTTTCTGAAATGCAAAAACCTTGGAATCTTTTAAAAAAAAAAAAAAAAAATCCTGTACATTAGCATAGTGCAGACACACAGTGTGAACAAAGTCCAACAATGAGACTGCAAATACATTTTTTGCTTTCCACAGTATTCTTGTAGAAGTGGTCCCTTGACAATATGCCGATAAATTTCCTGTTGCAGAGACCACCTATATTCTTAGGGAAACAAATCTGTAGGGTGTGTGGTTTCCCTGCAGCCCATCACAGATTCCAAATTGGACATTCAAAGCAATGAATTGTCTGTAATACAGGACAGGTCCTCCAGAGACTCTTTGTAACCACTTTTCTCTCTGGCCAAGGGACTCCTGATAACTGTGAATTCCCCATAATGGTGTATGAAAATGGGTTTTCTAAACCGGACAACCAATCTAGTGTATCTATGCTGTGGCCTGCCGGTATGTCCCATTTAGAAATATGGATGTAATAAGATGACCTGTTGTGCACAGCAGGCGCTGTGTAATGTAAATTTCCTGTGTAAAGGGTAAAAAAATAAAATAAAATTAGAGCTACATGGCAAACTTAGTGGATGTGTGGGGTTTTGTTTTTTTTATATTTTCGACTCCTTAATAATTCACTGTTTGAATCCGTCTTTAGGATCAGATCACCATCACTGGTTATGAGAAAAATACAGAGGCTGCTAAAGAGGCAATCATGCAAATTGTTGGGGACTTGGAGCAAATGGTGTCAGAAGATATTACCTTGGATCAACGTGTCCATGCCCGGATTATTGGTGGGAAAGGCAAAGCCGTGCGCAAGATCATGGATGAATTTAAGGTACGTGTTGTGACCAGATCTTTTTAATACTTGACATTAGAGGACATTTGTTGCATATGTTTGGGTATATGGTATTAGATGAGATACATTTGCTAGTTGGGTCCTCTGAGGAATGAAGATTTCTCTTTTGGCAGTTACTGCTGATTACAAAGAAGGGGGGGGGGGTGTTATCCAAGAGAAATAATGGATAGTGTGGATCAGACTTGCCGCACCCTTGACGATCAGCTGTACAAAGAGGCCGCAGTGCTTAGGCCTCTTCCTTTATTAGTTAGATGGCCTAGGCTCAGCCATTCAATGGGGATGAGCTGCAATACCAAGCACAGCCTTTGCCCAATGTGCTGTGCTTGGAAGGCTGCTGCACTCACAGGAGCTCTGCAGCCTCATCAAATAGCTGATCAGTGGGGATGCCTGCAGTTAAACCCCTGCTGATGTCATATTGATGATGAATCCTTTTAAAAGATTAACTGAAGTCCACAGTAGACAAAAACCTCTCTTGTACAAGTCCTGGTTATGCATTTAAGATTTATGTGCAACTAAGGCTCCATGCACACGACCTGATCAGATTTGTGGTCAAGTCTGTCATTTGCTGAACAGCCATATGGATGCGAAAAGCACACATCCATATGTAGAACATGTCTTGTACTTGTCCACAAAATGCAGACCACTGACCCATTGAAGTCAATGGGTCTGCAAAAAAATACAGATGCAACATCAACTGCATCCTTATTTTGCCTTTCTGTGATTTGCGGCCTGCAAACCGGGTACAGTTGTGTGCATGGGATCTCTAGAGATATCAGCCCTGTATCTCTCTGGACACTGGAAAGCTAGCGCTTGTTTGGTTAGGTGGTCTAGGAGTGTAGTAGTAGTTTTTGCCTGCTAATACATTACATCCTGGATGCTTTGATTAAATAGGCGATATCTTTGCCTAGGTGGATATTCGCTTTCCTCAGAGTGGAGCCCCCGATCCCAACCTTGTGACCGTGACGGGCAAACCTGAAGATGTCGACGAAGCCATTGACCATCTTCTGAATTTGGAGGAAGAATATGTAGGTTCTTTTTTTTAATCCATGCCCAGTGTTTTCGAACATTACTTGGTGCACTACTTTTACTGGATTTAGAAATTGAAGACTTTTAATTTTTATTTTAAATGTTTCAGATGTCTGATGTGGCAGAGAACGAAGCGATGCAGTCCTTCATGAAGCCACCCTCTCAGGAAGAGAACAAACCCCAGCCATCCAAGGGCTTCGTTGTACGTGATGCCCCCTGGACATCAGGAGCCAGTAATGACAAGGTGCGCTTCTTACTAATAAGATCCATGGCACATCAGCCCAGAATTATATAGGGATAGTTAAAAAATCAGTGTGACTTATTTTACTTTTTTTTTCCCCAAGGCTCCTGACATGACCAGCTCAGAGGATTTCCCCAGCTTTGGAGCTCCAGTGGCCCAAAGGACCTCTCCATGGGGCCCAAAAAGACATGGTGGTGGAAAAGGCTTAATGCCTGCTGACATGTCTGCTTCCTGTTAACTCTCCTGTTGCGGTGTCTGAATCACTTGACCTGTCATCTCCTTATCTCCTTCCCCCACCCTTTTCCTCTGCCTTCCAGGATCCTATGACAGTCACTGCTGCAAGGGTTTACCTGGCACTTCCGGTTCTTCACGAAAGCAAAAATTTGGTATTTCAGTTACCTGCTAGAAAGAGCTTATGATTGCACCTGTAGTGATGCCAAGTCTTACTACACACCATAAGCTATAGTAGAGGTCCTTTCCCAAGTTGTATATACTGCCACTACAGCCTTTCGTCAGTTGGTAGATATCTGGAGTAAGTGTAGCGTCTGCTGAATTGCTGAAACTACTGCTCCAATTTTATGGAATATTGTCTGTGTCCCTAGGATCCATATGGAAACGTATAGTCCATTTGTCCTTTTTAGTACTTGGTCGAAAACTGTTAAGTGTGCAGCTATACTTGGTCATCTCCTAACCAGACTTGGATGATGCAGCTAAGGCTATTATCTGCTGTGTAAAATACCATGGTTCTAATTGACATACTGTCCTGCTACAGCACAGAATGTATTATGAAGTGCCCTGTAACCCTTTCACTGCCAGAGCCATTTGTGAGGGAGGGATATGCACAAAGGGGGAGTGTTGAAGGTGTATTGAC
The DNA here is from genome assembly GCA_033119425.1 of Bufotes viridis. Classification (NCBI taxonomy): domain Eukaryota; kingdom Metazoa; phylum Chordata; class Amphibia; order Anura; family Bufonidae; genus Bufotes; species Bufotes viridis. The sequence goes on along the minus strand of CM065592.1, from coordinate 92,444,338 downwards.
TTCCCCCTCCCCATCCTCTCATCCTGTTTTATGACATTACAGCTAATCATGGTCGAAGCCTAGAATTATACGCCAGTGGCATCAGGATGGAACTTTGCCTTCTGCTGCTAAAGAACAACCTTGCCATGAGCTGACAAAAGGATTGAAAAGCCCACCACATCTCTCTAGTCCCGTCACAGCCCTTTCTCTTGTCCCCTTACCTCTGATGCCGGGGGAAAGGATCATATGTTTTGTCCTGTTTGGGTGGGGGTGGGTGGGGGGTTTACATTAGTTCCAGGTTTTTTCCAGACCTCTCCTCAGCCCCCTTACTCCTTGGACATTTCTACTTACTGTGCCTCAGTATCAACTTCCTGTACACAAAGGTCAGGAAATAAACATCCTTTAAAAGCCAGCCCTTGCCGTGTCTTTGTCTTATTTGGGGAGGGTGGAGTAAGGCTTTCAGGATGAAAAGTAAGATTCAAATGGAGTCTGTTTTTGGACAAGCTCATGTCGGTGGAAAGGAGCGTCCACTGGCAGTCATGTCCGCACTACTACTACTGTAAAAATTGGAGCATGAATAATACAGCACACCCAAAAGTGTATGTACTTTGAGGCCCCTTGCACACACAACCATATTTTATTTTCTTAGTGGCATCCGTTTTTACAACTTGGATAGCAATAGAACTAATGCATATCGATGGTATAATGTACACTACAGTTATTTCAACTGATCCATTCTGATATTTTTACAACAGGCATGCTCAACCTGCAGCCCTCCAGCTGGTAAACTACAACTTCCACAGTGCCCTGCTGTAGGCTGATCGGGCATGCTGGGAGTTGTAGTAGGTTCCACTTGGAACCAAAAACAGAGTTTTTACAGCAGAAATTAATTTTTGAAATATTGCAAAGCAATAATTTTAACTAATCTGAGCCAGTGCGTTCTAATATTGTACGGAGCTCCTGCTCTGTACAGTATTGGAACGAAGTCTTATGAGAATCTACTTCGGATGTTTCATCCGAACTTGATTCGCTCATCCCTAGTCACTACCTCAGCCCAGATGATGGACATATGGCCTAACACGGTCCACCTCCTTGCCTATTTTACTGAGCACTAAAGTTACCTGTGTGTAATAAGTCAAACACTGAAGACACTCCTTAGTACTAGAGATGAGCGAACTTTAAAAAAAAGTCCGGTGTTCGGGTTGTGGTAAGTCGCGCATCCTGTTATGGATTCCACTATAGCGGCATATGGAATCCATAAGGGGCGGCTGCCACCAACCCGAACTGTTGAACAGCTGAAGGACCTGGGGCGACGTCACTGTCATGTGATCAGTGCAGGGGGCGTGGCTCAGCACTGGATTTAATCCTTGGTGGCACCCGCCCCTTATGGATTCCATATGCCGCTATAGTGGAATCCATAACGGGATGCGCGACTTACCACAACCCGAACACCGGACTTTTTTTTTTTAAAGTTCGCTCATCTCTACTTAGTACCACTCAGCTACAGCTTTGATGGAATTGAAACCAAAATGTCAGGCCTTGTTCATGTCTCCATTTTGGAGACCGGGCACAAATGCAGCTGTTTTTGGCAGGCTGAAACCTGGCATTTATTAGTCAATGAGGATCCGGCAGGCTGCTCTGTGCTGCAACAGCCTGATGGATCTCCCAACAGAGATGTGAATGAGGCCTTACACAGCTCTCCATACATGGGGGAGGTGTTATAAGTGATGGCAAGCTCTGTATAGAAGGTTAAGTGTATACAGGGGCGTAGCTAAAGGCTTATGGGCCCCGGTGCAAGAGTTCAGCTTGGGCCCCCCTTCCCTCAGTACTTTGGGGCCAGGGGAAGGGGAGCACATAGCCTGCTGAATGAGGCAAAAATTGAAACTGCACCCCTTCATGCCAAATTTTTGACATGACTCTCTCCCTCCAGCCAGCGATGTAACTTGAACATTCTGGACCCAAGTGCAAAATCTAGAACAGATCCTTCCAGCATACACTTTCTATAATACCAGGATCTTCTTATGCGGCACAAGGGTCTTTGGGCCCCCTCAGGCTCCTGGGCCCGGTAGCGACTGCTACCTCCGCACCCCCTTATAGCTACGCCCCTGAGTGTATATACATAGTCACTGATAAAAACTCCCCATCTACAACCATCAGAAGACAGGGCAGGAGTTAAGTTTTACTGAAAATTTTCCCATAAAACTATATATCGCTCAGCTCCTCCTGTTCTATAACCTGCTCTTTGCAGATTGCGCTGCATTTTGCAGTAGCAGGTCCTCTTTAAAGCCTCATTTCAGATTGCTTTAATATGGGCACACTTTAAAATTTGTAGTATTGCAGGGGGCAGTGCTATGTCTATGTATACAGAGAATGTTATTTCAAGCTTGTATCCTGATAGCCAAGCGCTGGATAGAACATAACCTGCCCACAAGTCGTGAACATATTAATAGATTGAATAATATCTTACGGTATGAAAGAGGAATCTACCTGAAAAGGAAATGTCCACATAAGTTTGGGTCTGTTTGGGTGGGCTGGTTAACTGACCAAAGCTTGGTATCACAGGCGCTTGTGGAAGACTGTCTTAAGTTTGCATCAGTATGCCTTCCGTTCAGTCACTGTCAGGCGTTTTGGCCGCATGCTGCGGTATTATGTCTGTCCAAAATGCCTGATCAGTTGCCGGAATGCCGGATCCGGCATTAATTTACATTGACTTGCATTAGTGCCGGTTCCGGCATTGTGAAACAGCTGAAGGACGGATCCGTCCTTCCGGTCTGCGCATGCGCAGACCGTGAGAACTGTAAAAAAGACTGCAAGACTGATCCGTCCATCCGCATGACAAGCGGAGAGACTGATCCGTTCTTGCAGTGCATTTGTAGACTGCTCCGCACCCGGATCCGTCTACAAATGCTGTCAATTGTCACACTGAACGGCGGATCCGGCTGGCAGCTCAGACAACGGAACTGCCTGCCGGATCACACTAACGCTAGTGTGAAAGTACCCTTAGGGACCAAATCTCTGGGATTGGGAGGCTGCAGTAACATTTGCCTGATGCTAGAAGAAGTAAGGGTGAAAGAGGGAGTTTTAAATCTATAAAGGAGGGTCTTAAAGTAACAGTAGAGATATTGGATGGGTTTTACATATAGTAGAAATGTGAGGACTCAATTTACAGGGAGGTCGTCTCGCCATTTAATCACCGAGGGGGGTGGTGGTGGGGAGTTTAGGGTTGTTGGTGTATTAATATTAGATTTGGTGTAAAGTTTGGTCCCCAAATATGGAAAATAAAAAAGTATGAGTGTATAACAGGAAAACAGAACTGCAATATATTGTGTTGTGTAAACCTATACATGCTGATTTATAATTTATTATTGATTGCAATGTTGTACTCTCAATACTGATTGGGGAAAAAAATCTTTAGTATGGTGCAAATCTCAGCCAGACTGCAGGACTAGTGATCAGAATGAAACGCATCCTAAATCCCTGTAATGCTATTAGTCTGGGTCACTAGATCGGTGGTAGGGTTTGATTTGCAACCCCTAAGTATCCTATAGGATCGATCCTATAGAGGAAAACTGGTCGCTGGAGCTACCCCAAAGGAGCCAGGGGCAGAGGCCCTCCCTCTAGTGCACAGTACAAATCCAAAAAACAATGACGCCAAAGTTGGGGGAAGACTGAATAATTTTCTTTCTGGTTGGGAGGAGGTAACCCCAAACCCCTGGGCTCAGGGAATAGTAAAATCGGGTTACCGGATACAGTTTTCTTCAGTACCCCCCAAGCAGATTCATTGTATCCAGCCTCAGATCTCTGACCATGCAGAACCAGATATGGCAAGATGATGAGATCTGGTACGAATGGAAGTAGTCGAAGTGGCAGTTCTGGAGCACTATTCAAAGGAAGGTTCGATATGAACCATAAAAAAAATCTAAACTCTGAATAGATTCATATCTTACAGGAAATTCCAGATGGAATCTCTAAGTTCCATTATACCTCTGATAGAGAAGAATGCCTTAGTATGCGTCCCTCAAGTCCACCATGCACATTATCATGTCCCGATTCATGTTAACTCCCAAAAGTTCCTGCGATTTGCCATCAAAGACTGCAGGGGACTAATTCACCATTACAGCTCTTCCATTTGGAATATCCTCTGCGCCCAGAGTTTTTACCAAGATCATAATCGAAATGGTGGCGTTTTTAAGGAAGAAAAGGTCTAATACTGGTCCCATACTTAGATGACTTTCTCCTAATTGACAATACCACAGATTGCCTGGTATCAGATTTAAACAATTTCTTGTCAACACTGAACAGACTGGGATAATGGTGAACCTCAACAAATCAAACCTACAACCATCAACAAGAATACGCTTCTTAGGAGTTACTCTGGATTCCCAAATCCAATCCCCATTTCTTTCCCAAGACAAGATCAAGGCATTACGGGAGAAGGTCAGAATATTTCAAAAGAAAAAGATCGGTTCCATAAGGGAAGCAATGAGTCTTTTAGGCCTACTCACATCTTGCATACCCTCAGTACCTTGGAGTCAACTGCATTTCCAACCTCTACAGGCCTGGATTCTCAGTGTTTGTGATCTAGGGTAAACGGTTGCTTTTTCCAAAGTGTCCATTCCCCTCAGGGTAGTTACATCAGTAGGTTGGTGGACAGTGACAAAGAAATCTCTCCAGGGGAGTTGTATGGACGAAAGCTCCCTATGTTCAAATCATGACGGCCGCAAGTCCATCAGGATGCGGTGCGAAAGTGGGAGACTGTTATTTTCAGGGCTCTTGGTCCCAGTCAATCTGCGCCTAATTGTCAAACTTCAGGGAACTGAGGGCAGTTTGGGAATCCCTAACAGGGAGGAACAAGATAAAAAGATCTTTCATTCCTATCCACAAAGATCTTTAACTGGGCAGAACAGAACGTAAAATCCATCTCAGCAGTTCACTTGAAAGGGTCAATGAATATAGAGGCAGACTCTCAGTCGGAAGATAGACCAGTCAGAATAGTCTCTAAATACAGAGGTATTTCGAATGATTGTGGACAAATGGGACATTCCAGAAGTGGACCTGTTTGCTTCAAGGGAGAATGCGAAGGTGACAACATTCTGCTCCCTAAACCCCGGGACAATCCCTGGGCGTTCGATGCTTTCGCCATAACATGGGACTGGAATCTCAGTTATGCTTTTCCACCACTTCCTATCATTCCCAAGGTAATCCAGAATATCCATCAAGACAGGGAAACAATAATTCTTATAACCCCATGCTGGCAGAAGAAAACCTGGTTCTCCTTCCTCAAGATAATATCAATCACGGATCCTTGGCCTCTCCCATCCAGGAGGGACCTTCTTCATCAAGGACCAATTCTTTATCCCAATCCAGAGTTCCTGAGACTAACGGCTTGGATCCTGCGGTCCAAATACTGAAGCACCAGGGTCTTTCTGATAAAGACGCTTAGAGCATGCAAGAAAAAAGGGATTTATGCCATCTACGTGAAGATATGGAAGAAATTCTGTTCCTGGTCAGGACTCCCGACCTCGAATCTGAGAGGTCCAAACATCCAGCTAATCTTGGACTCCCTCAAACAGGGCCTTGAGCTGGGACCCAGAGCCAATACCTGGACCTTGAATGTGGATGGTCTGTTTCTTCGACTATGATCTTGGAAACCACAGATAGATTAAGAGATTTATGAGAGCAGCTTCCACGATCTGACCGACTCTGAAAATTCGCATCCCCCCCCTCGGACCTTAATATTGTGCTTACGGGTCTAACTTTATCTCCCTTTGAACCACTCGATAATTGGTCCATCAAACTGAAGTCTTTTAAAACCGCATTCCTACTTGCAATTACTTCAGCACGAAGACTTGGGTACAGACTCTTTCCATCAGAGAGCCATATCTTCGAATTACGGACGATAGAATAATCCTCAGATTAGACCCAGGGTTCCTTCCGAAAGTAGTATCAGACTTTCATCATGACCAGGAGATCACCTTACTTCATTTTGTAACAACCCTTCAAACAGCAAAGAATCCGTTTTTCATTCTCTAGCTGTTAGACGTTCGGTCCTCAATTATTGAAGCTACCAAAACCTCCTGGTCTAATTCTCGGGGGGAAAAAAAAACATCGGTCTAAAGATCTCAAAATCCTTATTAGCCAGATGGATTATAAATACCATTGCCCTTTGCTTTAAGATTCAGGGTCTTCCTTGTCCGGACAACAAAAAAGCTCATTTGACCAGGGCTGTGTCCTCTTCTCAGGCTGGTATGAAATAATACCTTCGCTACAAGTTATCATGTATATATTTTTTGTCTACTACACGTTATTCACCACCTTTAACTCTTGTAAATTTGGGAAAACTGGTGGTGGTGGGAATTTAAACCTTTCTCTGTTTCCTGCCCCTACCGAGGTCAGGGGTCAATCTCCTTGTGTGCCGTCGTGGTGATCTCATGGAAAACAAATTACTGGTAAGACTAATTCCGGCTTTTGACTACACCCGAACATCCCTCCAGAAGACCTGAAGGCTGTACATTTAACACCAACAGTGTGCATGATTCCTTCAGGCATAATTCATATGGTGTATTTTATCCAGAAGACAAAGCAATTCACATTTATAATTTTTAGCTGCTACCTAACCCATCAGAATATGATGTTGCAAAGCTTCTTGTAAACCAGGCATTAAAAGGAAAAAAAGACAATCTTCCATCTGCCATGAGTGTTTCCTCTACCTAAAAAGCAATTGAAGAATGAGGCTCTTGGCATAAAGTTTTTGTTAAATTTGGTGAAAAAAAATAAATCAAGCATGTAAATAGCCATCCCTGCATTAATAAAATTCCCTGTAGTTTGGTCAGTTTTCACACTAACAAATACAAAGCTTGAATCATAAAAAAAAAAAAATTCCCATATTGTGTAAAAATAAATAAAATTGTGGCTGGATGTCTTACCAAGCAGGACCTAAAACATACATCAAGCTATGCAGCGTTCATACATATCACAATAAAATTCTCCATAATCCAGATGGCAAATGGTCATGGCAAGGCATTGCCCTAAAGCATATTTAAAGAGCCAGACAGTGACTTACAGGTGGCACTAGAGGGCCAGTTTCTGTCCTCCTGATGAGAGCTCATCTACCTTACTTTTTCCCCAGCGAGCACTGCCTGACCTACAGTATAGGACTTTCTACACCAGGGATCAGCAACCTCTGGCATTTCAGCTGTTGTGAAACTACAACTCCCAGCATGCTTCTTTCACTTCTGTGGGAGTTCAGAGAACAGCCATGCAAGTGGGCATGATGGGAGATGTAGTTTCACAATACCTGGAGTGCCGGAGGTCGCTGATCTAACTCTACACCAACCTATAGTAACACAAAAAAAAAACACATCTGTTCAGCCTGATATTCTGCAAGTTAGGCCTCATGCACATGACCATTGTTCTGGTCCGCATCCGAGTCGCAGTTTTTAACTCCAATGGGGCCGCAAAAGATGCGGACAGCACTACGTGGGGGGAGAGAAATAAATCCCTGTGAATGGGTGTCTTCCTTATGGCACAGATTCTGGTTTTGTTTATATCCCCAAGTCATTGTTCTAATGCAGGCATCCTCAAACTGCGGCCCTCCAGCTGTTGCAAAACTACAACTCCCAGCATGCCCGAACAGCCTACAGGTATCAGCCTACAGCAGAGCATTGTGGGAGTTGTAGTTTTACAACAGCTGGAGGGCCACATTTTGAGGATGCCTGTTCTAATGCCTGGTAAAAGGAGATAATTATAGTTGTAGGGTAGCCATCCAGCAGATGGCACCAGAGAGCCAGCTTTTTGTCTTCCTGGAGGATAGCCTCTTTACACTGTGATAACTATACTGTAAGCTGTTACCACCACATACCAGGACAAGTTGTTATCCACTGTACGTAAACAGTGAGTTTTCCTTTTGATGACAATATACAAAGAAAGAAAACTGAAGAATTAAACACTGAAATTATTATTAGAAAGTTGTGTAACGTTTCATTATACAATGAATAGCCTTTATTTGCTGAAACTGGAATACTCCTCTATATTTTCCTTGGCTTTTGAAGCCTTCCACTGTTGTGAATGGTGAGGATAAAAGGGGCATTGGTACTGCTGTTCTTCAGACAGGTAAGCAAGGGAGAAATAAATATGATGCATCCCTGCAAAGGCTTATCTTGAGTCTTACAATTTTTTGTATGTTTAAAGACGACCTTTCACTGGTCCCGACATTACAATATTAGTACCTGGCCGTGTAGGGCATGATAAGTAGATGTCAGTTTTTTGTTTTTTTTTAAAGCATTGCTCCGTTCCCTTGCTGTGCACCCCGTTCTCTTTTGCCGCCCTGTATCTAATTAGTAGCATCCGTACAGGGAGAAGACAGCCGTGTTTCTTTTTTCTCCCTGGCAGTGACTCTCTCTGCTGTGATTGGACAGCTCACAGCCAGGGAGAAGGAGAAACCCCTTCAGAAACGCGGCAGTCTCCTCCTCCTTGTACCAATTCTACTAATTAGCATACAGGGCAGCAAAAGAGAATGAGGGGCACAGCGTGGAGAATGGAGCAGCCGATCTGAAAAAAAAAAAAACGCCCTGACATCTACTAGTAATGCCCTACACTGCCAGGTACTAATATTGTAACGTCAGGACCAGTGTAAGGTCGTCTAAGTACTACTTTCTACATATATATATTTTTTGCCGGTGGTTCATAAAAGCTTACTGCTGCAAAGAATAAAAGCGCAATATGGCTGCCCAAGAAGGTACTGCGTGTGCTGGGGGAAAAAAAGACAGTCTCCAAGTTGCAGATATAAAACCAAGTCTTGTAACCAAAACTATAACAAAACATTCCATAAAGATGCAACTATGAAGAATATTACAGGATCGATCAGTGCTATGGTATGTCTACAACTGGGCTACATGAAATGACATGTAATGGACATGCTGAGATTTAAAAAAAAACCAAAACTATTTATTGACCAGAGGACTACTGTCCGGAAATAAATACTGTATTGTGTGGTGTGGCAGCACCAGCAGATGGGGGTCATTTCAATTTATTGATTAGAGGCGCGTCCCAGGAGGAGACAAGCAGAGTAGTCTATGGAGTGAGTGATTACATTCAGTTTGATATGAGAAGATCATGCAGTGCAGGGAACATAAGAATGTGATGACGGCGGGCAGGGGACGATGCAGTGAGATATTACAGAAAAGAATTCATTCGTATGAAAGAGGTTGGAGTTGTACTGTGCTGCTACAGTAGGAGGGAGAGAGGCATAATGCCATCTATTAGAACCTGACGAAGGTTGCATCAATCTGGCGGACTGAAGGTAGAGCCAGCATGATTTTGCGCCTGTATTGGTTATCTTTCTGTATAGGGTTCCTCTCCAGATACACCGTCTGCAAAACTTTGGCACCGCTCAGCTCCTCCAAGTCGGCCCAGTTGTCCAGTAAATTGTCGTTCATCTGTGATAAAGAACACACACATAAGAAGCTCTCCTAGCTGGTCCAGTAACAAACACTCTGAACAGGTCTGTGCATTTGTCCGGTCAGTATTTCCATATTTCAGTATACAGACAATATTGTTGCTACTCGCACAGCTTTTTGAAACTTCAGATGAGTAAATCTACTACTATAAAAGTTATAAAATTATGGATCATTGCTTAAGGATATGCATTTCTCAGACTGGACTAACGCTGGACATAACTTTTAGAACTCTGGTTTGGTCAACAGCTACCTCTTCTGACCCCCTCATCCACATACATGTGCATAGCTTGGCTGAGCATGCATATTACCTGATCAGGGAGAAAGCCAAACACACCTCCTGAGAGCAAAAGGACTGGGCATGTTGAAATCCATCTGCCCAATTGTTATCGTTACTAACATGTGCTGTTGGAAGAGAGTGATGGGGCCCCACACGGATATTTGGAACTGGCAGTTCTAATACAGTTGCAAGAAAAAGTATGTGAACCCTTGGGTGTTGCAACAGGACAACGGCCTAAAGCACAGAAGTAAATCAACAACAGATTGGCTTAAACAGAAGAAAATACGCCTTCTGGAATGGCCCAGTCAGAGTCCTGACCTCAACCCGCTTGAGATGCTGTGGGGTGACCTCAAGAAAGCGACTCACACCAGACATCCCAAGAATATTGCTGAACTGAAACAGTTCTGTAAAGAGGAATGGTCAAGAATTACTCCTGACCGTTGTGCACGTCTGATCTGCAACTACAGGAAACGTTTGGTTGAAGTTATTGCTGCCAAAGGAGGTTCAACCAGTTATCAAATCCAAGGTTCACATACTTTTTCCACCTGCACTGTGAATGTTTACATGGTGTGTTCAATAAAAACATGGTAACATTTAATTATTTGTGTATTATTGGTTTAAACAGACTGTGATTGTCTATTGTTGTGACTTAGATGAAGATCAGATCACGATTTGTGCAGAAAATATCATTCCAAAGGGTTCACATACTTCTTGCAACTGTATGTATGGCCAACAATAATGTTACGAGGCCTTTGTAAGATAAAGACTTAAAGATAGAGCATGTCTATGCAGACATACCAAAGAAGATGCAGCCAGGGACTGAAGATTAACTATGCCTTACCCAAAATTCCTGGAGTTCTGTCAGATGTCTGATATTCTGAATCCTCTTAATTCTGTTAGAAGCAACATCCAAAGTTGTGAGTTTAGTCTGTAAAAACAGAAGGAGAAAAATTATATTGGCACTGATCACTTGATTAACATGCAGCGGTAGAATAACGAAAACCAGGTGAACCCATTACAGTAAATTGGATCTGGAACAGATATCTGGATGAGGAAATCATGCACAATGATCTGTGTGCTTTCCTGATCCATATTGCTGCTCCACAAAAAATATAACATGTCTTATACTCATCCGCAAAACCCATTAAATACAAAGAGTTTGCTAAAATTGCGGATGCAAGATGGACCGCATACGTATTTTACAGATCCGTGAATTGCGGGCCGCAAAACTAAAATAAGGTCATGTGAATGAGGGTTTATCTAGCTCCTTTCCACAGCTCACATTGTTCTCCAGGCCCTCGAGGACTTGGATGCCGTTGTCACTCAGATACAACTCACGCAGGTTCACAAGACTTTGGAGACCTTCAATCTTCAAGAGGCGATTGCTCTGAGGAGGAGAGTTTACACTGTTAATGCACCCTAATTGTACACATTCCTACATTACATGAACCTGGCCTGTAGCTGTGCATTTATTGTGATACATCAGCAAACTAAAGGATTACACTATTGTACTGATGTAGTTCGCTCCAATCCCAACCATTGCAGTAGGGTGTCAGCTGTTACTATCCCTCTCCTTGACTGAAAGGGCCAGGAGAGATGACTATGCAGGAGGAATTAAGGAGAGGGAGGGGCTGGCAGAGAAGCACGTGTGCACAGAGCGGCTTGGGTCCACCCTCAGTGCACTTCACTGCTCATTTGCATATGGATTAAAAGCACTTATTCTCCAGAATGAAGCAACAGATCACCACTAATATATCACATTTAACTAGGCTAGCCCTATATTGTACCTGACTCATTAGAGAATTTCCTGGTGACAGGTCCCCTTTAAGAAACCTCATCCACATGCTGTGGTGGAAAAAATGCACTAAACTGCCCTGCGGGTTTTAAATCTACAGCATGTGCATTTACGTTGTGGCTATCGACCGCAGATTTGCCTTCTGCAATGCAGAGGGAGAAATCCATTGGCAAATCAGCATCAAAACTTGCACCAAGTCCACATGTAACATCCCAATTTTTGCAATGGAGTCATCACAGATTTTGCTGTGGAAATGTGGATATACCCTTAAGCAGCAGTGCAGTGAGTACATGCACTGAGATAACTGTACAGGTTACCTACCTGCACACTAAGAACTGTCAGGTTAGTCAGCGAATCCATGTTCTGCAGCTTTGTGATCTTGTTCTTTCCAAGAAACAAACTGTCCAGATCTCTTAACACATCCAGATTCTCTATCTCCTGCAAAGACAAAGTATGAGCAAACTTATGAAGCTATTTTAATAAAGTACTCCAATTTCCATGAGAAACACGGTGGATGTAAAATCATTTTCATACGTTACATGGAACTACCTAACCCCCCCTTATTTTTTTGGAGATTGCACCCGTGACCCATTCGATGAAACTGGGGTCTGCAGGTCAGGATAAAGACTACACAGGATTTTGTTTGTAGTCTGTAACCATGGAGATACATTGGTCTATAGCAGTGATGGGCAAACTGCGGCCCTCCAGCTGTTGCAAAACTACAACTCCCAGCATGCAAAGACTGCTTACAGCTATCAGCCTACAACAGGGCAGGGTGGGAATTGTAGTTTTGCAACAGCTGGAGAGCCGCAGTTTGCCCATCCCTGGTCTATAGTCTTTAAAATTCTACTGTTTTATGTCTATCGCCACTATTTACAAGGTTACTTTATGTCTTATTTTATATGCACTAAAACAAAAATGACAAATAGCAGCGCTCGGCTCTTAGCCAGGGAGAAGGAGCTCAAGTTCTCGCGAGAACCGCGAGAACTTGAGCTTGCCGAGTCCCGAAACCCGCGCCATCTTGGATTCCCCAGCGCAGAAGAGGAGCGTAGCGAGTGTACCAAGATGGCGCGGGTTCCGGGACTCGGGAAGCTCAAGTTCTCGCGAGAACTTGAGCTCCTTCTCCTGGCTAAAGCCGAGCGCTACTATGGATGCGCTTGCAGCCAGGGGGAGAGGAGAAACGCCCAGGCACGCCCACCAGAACATCCGAGGAGACGCCTACTAGAACTTTCTGTGTCTCATTTGCATATGAGGCGCAGGACATATCGGGGACAAAGGCGGCTGAACGGGGGGGGGTCATTTAAAAAAAAAAAATATGGTGAAGACTTCAGGAGCAGGTCCCCTAAAAGGTAATATAACGATTACACTTTTTTTTTTTTTTTTTGGTGAAAGGTCCTCTTTAACTATAATTATGTGTACGGGGGCCTCCCAACTATCCCCAACAGCTGATGTCTGGTTGGATGAGGATCGGGAAGATTTAACTGCCTGATCCTTTTGTTATCAGGGAAATATGAGACCTAACTCTGTCCTCCGCCCTCTGCCTACTGAGGACCCATGCTTGCTTGGCTGATGACCTGAGCAGGTATGTGTATGAAGGGATGGGTGGGATAGCTTTTTCGACCAACGGTAATCTTGCGTGTATGGCGGCTTAACAGCAGAGATCAGATAATTCTGTTCTTTACCATTTAACCTGTTGCATAGCACGATCAACATGGACTAAAGGCCCCCTTTATATGGGCCAAGAATTGGCCAGATAATCACTAACAAGCGTTTATACAAATGTTCGATAGTGATTATCTGGTGGTGTAAAGGTGCCGCCGATATGCGAGTTTGTGCGGACACCAAAGTCATCGTTTTCCGGCAGCAGATTGCGCTGTCTAAACAGCCTCTGCTGCCGGCAAACAATGATTCTGTATGGGGACGAGCGACGGCATTAGTGCTCACTCCTCCCCATACTGTGGAGGAGATTGCTGCATATAAATGAGTGGTCTCCTTCAGTGATTAGCCGGCGCTTGCTGGGAAGGAACGCTTCCTTTCCGACAATCACCTGCTGAATTGTCCTGTGTAAAGGGACCTAAAGATACACACTGGAGTAAACAAAACACAACAGCCCCCATTGATGTCTAGTAACACGATCCTAAGTAGACTATATGTGGATTGCAAGCCATGGGTCCCAATAACCCCTATATTGCAGGGCATAAGTAAAACCTGCCAGTGAATAATAACTCTAATTCAAATCTGTAATGAAGACATTTTATTACAAAACATGTCACCTAACATAACTGTAACAAGCCCTACAATAAATTGAGCACTGAACGTTCTAGTATGCTCACATTTTACACTTACCCGAATACGATTGGAGCCTAGTTCCAACAAACGGAGCTGAGTTAGAGAGTTGAGGTTCTCGACGCGGCTAATCTTGTTGTTTACCAGGTAAAGACGCTTCAGCTGAGTCAATGAGTCTAAACCCTCGATACGCTTCAGAAGGTTGAATGACAGATCCAGGATTCTGCAAACACATGATTTTACCACATTGTGACTTTCTGTAACGTGGACTGACTGGACTACAAAGAATCTGAACACTCGACGAAAGGTTTCAAATATCAGATGGTGTGCGGTTGATCATATTTTGGAGGTCATGAATATAGATTCATGGTGAAATCCAAATCCTGTTAACGTCACAAGGGAAAGAGGAGTCACTGTTCAAACAGAGCAGTTTTTTTTTTTGCACAGATTTGATAGAATGGAGAATGACGACAGGTCACTTGGGGCATTTTTTTTTTTAGCTACCCGCTGCACACTGTGGCACAATAAACTGAAAACCAGCGGCAGAAACCCAGGGGACAGCCTTTGTACGATTTCTGCTAAGGACCTTCTTGCGAATCCACTGTGGACTGTCCATGTGAACATGACTTAAAGCTGGATTTAGACAGCCCAACATAGCAGGCTAATATAGGGAAGGGACGGTTCCTTCCCGATAACTGCCTGCTTGTCAGTGGGGGTTAGGAACTGCATTTACACTATTCTTCCCACAGAAAGGGAGACCAAATTACATTAGGCTACATGCACACAAACGTTGTTCGTTTCCGTGTCCTTTCCGATTCTGTGCTGTCCGCATCAGTATGTCAGTTCCATAGCCCCGCAAAAAAAAAAATAGAACATGTCCTATTCTTGTCCGTTTTAGGGTCCTTTCACACTGGCGTTTTTGTTTTCCGGCATAGAGTTCCGTCCTCGGCGCTCTATGCCAGAAAAATCCTGATCAGGATCATCCCCATGCATTCTGAATGGAGAGAAATCCGTTCAGGATGCATCAGGATGTCTTTAGTTCAGGACCGGAACGTTTTTTGGACGCAGCAAATACCGCAGCATGCTGCGCTTTTTGTTCCGTCCAAAAACCCGGAACATTTGCCGCAAAGCCAGATCCGGAATTAATGCCGCCGGATCCGACGTTTATCTTTTTCTCAATGGTTACCATGGCAGCCAGGACGCTAAAGTCCTGGTTGCCATGGTAAAATGTAGTGGGGAGCGGGGGAGCAGTATACTTACCATCCGTGCAGCTCCCGGGGCGCTCCAGAGTGACGTCAGGGCGCCCTACACGCATGGATCACGTGCTCTCATGGATCACGTGATCCATGCGCATGGGGCGCTCTGACGTCATTCTGGAGCTCCCCGGGAGCCGCACGGACTGTAAGTATACCGCTCCCCACTACTACTATGGCAACCAGGACTTTAATAGCGTCCTGGCTGCCATAGTAACCTGAAAGCATTTCGAAGACCGATCAGGATCCTGATCAGTCTTCTAATGCTTTCAGGCTACTTGCGTTCTGACCAGGGCTGTGGAGTCGGAGTCAGAGTCGAGGAGTCGGAGGCAATTTTGGGTACCTGGAGTCGGAGTCGGCAAAAAATGGACCGACTCCGACTCCTACTAGATTTAAATTGGAATAAAAAAAAATTGGAATTAAAAAAAAGCAAGTTTAAATGTCCCAATTCAGATAAAGTTATAATTAATTACTTCTCTACTGTAAGAATAAAGGCCAATGCATGCAGTGCGTCACGTTACCGCTAAACAAAGACGTTATGTGACCGTGAAGAAGCACGCTTTTCATATGCTTTACTATGCAGTTAAAGGGACACTGACAGGCTGATTTACCGGCTAAAGATATATCTGCTGGTATTCATCAGAGGATTAGGAATACAACTAGACGACTGTTACCCCCAGTTGAGGATTACTTGTGTTTAAAAATGTTTTAATCAATATGCAAATTCTCTACCTTTGTGCCCAAGGGGCAGGCGCACATGTAGAGTACTGGCAGCACTAGACAGGACTAGGTAGCGAGGAGGAAGAGAAAGCTGGCACAGCCTCAGCATAGCCAGACGAGGCTGCTGCCAGCACTCTACACGTGCGCCTGCGCAGGAATTCAGCGTTCGGCTAGCCTGAAAAAAAGGCCAGTGCAGTGAATAATAACGAGGGAACAGCGCTGGGAAGCTGTACTCGGGCACGGCTGGGCACAAAGCCGCAGGAGACGCTGCCCCATTGGGCACAAAGATAGTGAATTTGCATACAGATTAAAATGTTTTTAAACACAAGTACAGCTTAACTGGGGGTAACATTAGTATAGTTTTATTCCTAATTCTCTGATGAATACCAGTATATATATATCTTTAGCTGGAAAATCAGCCTGTCAGTGTCCCTTTAAGGAGCGGCAATACTTCCACTTTCCATTGTCTTGTGGTCTGCTGTTACAGGAACCCATGGTTATCCTCGCCTCTCACTGATAACTGATTAAGGACTGGAGACACTTGTATAAGTGAAGGGAATGGATAGTCAATAGTTCAAGACTGAAGCTGTAAACCATTTGAAAAACTGCTATCATTCAGCTAAGGCTATAAAACATGTAAACTCAGATTGTTAGCTTAAATTTTAAACATGACTATGGGATTCTACTAGGAAAATCATGTTTTAAAATAAATGCCCCTTCCCCTGCCCCTTCCTGGATCCTCCCACTGCTCTATCTTCAGCAGAAGATCAGCACACAAAGGAGAAGGCAGCAGCTTCTGCTCAACTACCTCTCTGTGCTAGAGGAGATTAGAAGAACTTGGTGGAACAGCTTCGTATTTGCATATTAAATACAGAGGAGTCGGAGTCGAGGAGTCGGAGTCGGAAGTTTCAAAATCTGAGGAGTCGGAGTCGGACAATTTATCTACCGACTCCACAGCCCTGGTTCTGACGGATCCTCAGAACGCAAGTGTGAAAGGACCCTTAGGCATTATTACAAGAACAAAAAACGGATAGCATACGGATATTATCAGTTTTTCTTTTGCGGATCCGAACACATACGGTCGTGTGCATGTAGCCTTATTACCGTGAAATACTGCGTACACAGCTTGCCGTAGCTTTCGGTGAGCAGATGCCTACTACCAGCTTGTCTGAAAAGTGAGGCCCCTCTCAACCCACTGCAGTCACCCACCTTCTGCCGCCAGAGGCCAAAGCAGCAGTAGCAGCAGCAGCCAGTTCATTCTTCTCAACATGATGAAGCACTTTTATCATGTGCGAGGCAAATCAGCAAGCCAAGACCTCCTGCCTCAACGCCCATGTTCAGGCCTACCTATTCTCTGGCCTGTCTCTGGTGCAGACCCCATAGGCAGGCAGACTAGAACAGTGGTCCTAACTGACACAGTATGCCCTCTCTCTTTAAAAAAATATAAAATAAATCACTTCAGATGCTGTGGTTAATCCTGACTACTGGTATCTGATTGCTAAAATCCCGGAAGCGTGCACTTCCAGGTGTGTTCCAGCTCCCCCCAGCGGGGATCGGGGGAGCCGGAGTGTGTTAGCAGCAGCCCCCGTTCTCCTGTGTGTGTGTGACAGGAAGCTGCAGCCTAGTAATTTCTATGGAGCCCCTGCCTGTGGCATGCTTCTATACAGACCTCTAACACGTGTTTGGTACAGCTGTGACACTAGCAAGATGCACATGCCAAATTGCTCACATTATGGAGACAATTTTATGGATTTTGGAGCTTGTGCTGTGATCGAGGGGTTGTAAAGCCTCCTGAACTGCTCACAAGGGTATCAAATAAGAAATGTAAGACTTTGCAGCTATATGAATTCTGGCCGACAATCTATGTGATTGTTAGTGACATGGAGTTTATCACCTAGTAACACAGCAGCAGGTAACAGAGGGAATAGATTATGAAATACAGTATAGGCCTCATGGACACGATCTTAGGCGGCCCGTCCCACAAACAGGTCCACAATCTGGGAGATACGGAGCGGTGCAGAACGGAGGCACAGATTGGAAGCCCACAGAAGCACTTCTGAGTGTTTCTGTGGGCTTCCGATCCACAAAACATAGTGCACGTCCTATCCTTTGCAGATCATGGACCCATTCAAGTCAATGGGTCGGCATCCACAGCATGGAGTGCACATGGTCGATGCCTGTATATTGCGGACCCACTATTTGTGGTCCGCAATACAGGCATGGAGCCTTTACGGTCGTGTGAATGGCCCTAACAGTATATTGTTTTCATTGTTCTCACTTATGAGTGAAGACTTATGGTCATAAGTTGAAAGCTTTATGGGAAATTGAAACTTAAAATGCTATACAGACTATAATAATCAATGTAGTAAAAGGTTAGTCCAGCTCCCCTGCAAACCAAATTTTGGTACCTCTGGTGCACGGATCGGATGGAGAAGTCCTTGGATAACTGTAGAAAATGCAGCAATGGATCCAGTACTTCAAATTTATCAAAAATCCAAGATACTTTATTTCGGAGATGCCAAAATACATACAGCGATAAAACTTCAGCACGATTACTACTCCATTGTAGTCTACGCGTATCGAACCATAAGGTTCTTACTCGTGACCTCCGGTCTGTCCACGGCTCTGATTCATATATAGTGGTAGAGAAGTGAACCACCCCTCCAAACTGTGGGGGTAACCACCAAAATAATTGGCCGTGGGCAGGTCGGTGTGCTTCAACAAATAAAATAAATTACAATCGAATACATTAGAAAACACAATTTGCTAAGTACCAATTGCTATACCCCAAGCGAACCTAGCAGGAGTGTTGAGTGTTACATACATTAATATTGGAGAAACAGATATTTCTATTGCTTCACAACATGTTGAAGTGCTGGATCCATTGCTGCATTTTCTATAATAATCAATGCACAGAATGTTAAAAAAATAAAAATTCTAATGGATGCTAGTGGTAGAAATTATGGATCGACCGATCCTCGGATTTACCGATGTTATCGAACGATATTCATGATTTTCTAAATTATCAGTATCGGCATCTAACCTTGCCGATAATATGTCCAGTGCGTGCGCCCCCAATCTGTGTCAAAGTCTCGCGGCACCGCGCGGCAAAACAAGGCGTGCGCACGAATCGCGGGACTTATGGAGAGGAGCTGAAGTGGTGGTGGGACCAGGACTTGTTTTATCTGTCTTAGTTATCTGCTTTTTTTTTCTTAAATCTTCATGTTCTCTTATCTTGGATGACATTTTGGGGCTTTGTATCTTGAGGGACCACTGTATGTATGTGTGTGTGTATATATATATATATAATGGCATAGCTTAATGAAGCTGGTTCAATGCCCTGCTTATATATACTGTAGTGTCCCTTTGATATTATTGCCTATGTCATTGCTGCTCATATTACCAAGATTTAATCTAAGTATGGACTGTGTGCAATTGAACATTGTTGTTCTTGTTACCTTTTGACTGATATTTATTTAAAAAAATGGTCCAATTTGTTGTATTTGACCCATATCACCATTGTTTTGCTGCAATCTGACTGGTATGTTTCTGTATTATTTATTTTGATTTACCAATGAAAAAAAAAAGATTCACAAAAAAAAAAAGCTAAACGTTAACAATAAACATGTTCATTTGACAGCAGATTTGTGTAGGAATTTTTTTTTCAAAAATAAAGTTATTGGCCATCGGCCTGAAAGTTCACATGTTATCTGTATCAGCTCTAAAAAAAAAAAAAAAAAAAAAATATTAATATCGGTCGATCCTTAGTAGAAATCCAGGACTTAGGGCAAACTGTATGTATGTGAAACACACAAGTAGAACACCAGTATTAAAATGTCTTCCATGTTTGGTGCCGTCGTGACTAACCAAATAAAATAAAAAAAATCTTCCATCTCAACTCCCAAATGACTTCTGTTGGGCTACATTGACCACTGTGCTACACAGAATACTCTGGAGAGAACTGCAGTTCTTCAACACAGTAGTTAAAGGGGTAAAGTTACCCGCCACCAATCCTGACAATGGGGTCCGGTACCCCTGTCCTGATGAAGTGGCAGGCTGAGTATCTGCCCTGCCCTCCATGGGACTGCTACAGATAACCAACTACAGCACTCAAGTATGAATGGGGTTGCAGCACGCTGCAGCAGGACGGGCGTACAGGACCCCTTTTCTCAGGACTGGCTATGTTCTGTTTTTATACATATGTTTGTTTTCCACCTAACAAAATAAAAAGTAGATTTTAGATAGAGAACAGTAAAAGAAAGACTAATATAACCCTCTCTTCTGGATACAACTCCAGTTTTGACTGGAAAAAAAAAAATTATAATAATAATTTAAAAAGTGCACCAAACTGGGTGTGTGAATAAGGCCTTAGTAAATGTACTTTCACATGTGAGAGACGACTACAGTCTGTCTACTATGTGGCACTGCTGATGTATGTTTGCATGCAAGGAGGGCTATCGATCAAGCCATACGGCTGAAAAAGTAAGACTCACAAGCTCTAAGGTCTCATGAACACAGCCATATTTTCAGTCTGCATCTGATCCGCATTATTTGCAGATCAGATGTGGACCCATTTATTTAAAGAGGGCCGCAATAGATGGTGACAGTACACAGTCTGTTGTGCAGCCCCACAAAAAAAATAAGGAAGAAAAAAAACATGTCCTATTCTTGTCTTATTTGGGGGGGTTGTGGTATTTTCAGCACTCCTACAGAAGTGAATGGAGAGCATTCCACACATGCGCAGTGCGCTCACCTTTGCTTTTGGGGGCCCAGTTCCAAGAAGTGGGACCTGAACGTATCTGCCATTGATGACACGACCCCTTTAACGTTTTCTTTTGTATCATATGCTGCCCACTAATCAGGGAGAAAAGTAGACCTGACAGATACATATTAGTGTAATATGTGGTGCTGCGACAACTCTCAAATCTAGTCTACTTTCAGTTGCCTGAACACAGCGCACAAGTATAAGAGTTTCCCTATCTGAATAGACTCACTGGAGTTGACTCAGGTTCTCCAGGTTCTGGAGAATACGAATCTGATTGTCATAGAGGTCCAATTCATTCAAGGTCACCAACTGCTCCAAGTTCTCAATCACCTTTATTAGGTTTTGACGCAGGCACAGGGTCTACAGAGGTAGAGTCAATGAGAGAGGCTAAGTTAGAGGAGAAGCAGTAACTGCCATGCGCAACAAGGCAAATGAGAAAGATCTGCATTCTGTGTAAATGACATGAGGACAAAGGACAGGTTTTATTCACTATGACTAACACCAACAACTATGCAAAGTGACAAAACTACAAAGTATTAAATGTATGCTTTATAAACAAAATATCCCATGCATGTGCAAGACCATAAGCAATGCCTGTGGATGTCATACAATGCGGCCTACCTGAACTTTCTTGAGCACTTCAAACCCTTGCATAGCTCCTATTCGCATGTGGTTCAAGTCCACTTCCTAGGGAACATGAATAGCAGAAGGTAAATCAGAACAGAGTCCGGGCCTCTCGTTGTGGAGGAGTAAGGCTGCGTTCACATCTGCGTTTTCCTTTCTGGTATTGAGATCCGTCATGGAATCTGAATACTGGAGGAAAACTTTTCAGTGTCTGTCCCCATTCATTGTCAATGGAGACAAAACTAAACTGAACGGAGTTCACCAGAATGCATTCCGGTCCATTTGGTGCCTTCCCCCGCTGCAAGCAGAGTTTTTCAGTGCGTCATAGGATGGGGAGCAAGACGGATCCGACATCAAACACAATGCAAGTCAATGGTGCAGGATCTGTTGTCTTGGATCAGGTGCCCATTGACTTACAATGGTTTTAGAGACGGATATGTCATGGCTACTTTAGAGATAATACAACCGGAACGGATGCAGACGGTTGTATTATGACGGAAGCGATCTAGGAACTTTAGACTCCCGAGCACATTCATTATATAAAGTAGACTCCGGTGCTCGGGTCCTGCTGGAGCGACTCACTGCAGATTTTAAGAACATATATGAAAAAATAAATAAAATTAAAAAAGACCCTGCATTAGAACCAGGGTGTCCGCCACCAAGTTATACTGCTATCGGATATGAAAGCATAAACTTGGTGACAGATTCCCTTTAGAGGGCTATTTTAGGGAAATTTAATCCAGAATGTAAGCATAGCAGTGAACGGAAGATGACCACATGTATGGTTTGCTCTCCCTTCACTTTGGGATCTGGTGCTATCTCCAGTCCCAGAGTTGAGACCTGCACCTATGTGATATAAGGTATATCTTCGCAATAGGTCATACATTTTCCAAGATAGGAATACCCCTTTAACCCCCGAACTGTTTTGCCCCAATCCAGCTCCAGCAGTGGGAAAAGTAGCTAACTGGAGGGGGGAGGGCTGCTTTAGATGCTGTTATCTCCTGAATGGTAGCAGCTAGAAACATGCATGCAAGCTTTCAAAACAAGACCAGTTGCATGTTTCTAGCTGCTACCATTCCTGAGCTGGACTTGGGCAAAACAGTTAGGTGGTTAAAGGGGTATTCCTATCTTGGGACATGTATGACCTATTGCAAAGATACGGGGTTGGAGTGGGTTAAAATAATCAGTAATCACTTTACAGACCTCTCACCATTACTCCAGTCACCTCTCCTCTCTACGTCCTGTTCTCCGGCTCAATACGCTGGAAACGACTGAGCCGGGTCCCCACTGCAGCCAATGTTTAAATGAGGGCAGCCGTGGTCACTGGTCAGTAAGGAATACTGATTGTTTGTTATTTTACCCAACTCCAAACCCATTTTTAAGAAAAGTTATGCCCCCTGGATTAGCCATTTAAAGGGGTTTTCTCATCTCAGACAATGGGGGCATATCGCTAGGAGTTGCCCCCATTATCTGATAGGTGCTGGCTCGGCTATTTCAGTCTGCCCCATAGAAATTAATGGGAGCATGAGCCGCGTGTGCGCGGTGGGCTCCCATTCACTTTTATGGGAGCAACGCTTGGTGGTGGATGGACCCCGGGAAATCCAGGGTCCTCCAGCCACAGCGATCCGCGCTTCGTTCTCTTTGTAGGTGCGGGTCCCCACCTATCAGAATATGGGGGCATATCCTAGCGATATGCCCCCGTTGTCTGAGATGGTAATACCCCTTTAACTTAAGTCCACAAGTTCAGGATTTGATGAGGATGTAGGTGTGAGGGAAAAAAAAAATATATATATAATAAATCTACATCTAAACTCCAATCAAATTCGTTGATATTTGGCATCTAATACAAGTGAACAGAGTATTTCATACCCAATTTGCATGCAGTGGGAAAAAAACACAGCATGGATTAAAGGGGTTGTCCGGTTTCAGATATTGATGACCTATCCTTAGGATAGGTCATCACTATCAGATCTGTGGGGAACTGACTTCCAACACCCCTGCTGATCAGTATTATGCTGAAAAGGTAGCGCTCTTGCGAGTGCTGTGTTCTCTTCACCGTTTTTACCTGCTCGCCCTTGACACTGTAGTGGTGAGCAGGTGTAACTACAGCACCTCCATCCCATTCACTTCAATGGTACGGAGTGCAACTACTCCTGCCCCTTCCCATTGAAGTGAATGGGACAGAGGAGCTGTAGTTACACCTATTCTCCACTGCAGTGTCAAGGGCGAGCAGGTAAACAGTGAAAAGAATGCAGTGCTCACAGAAGCGCTGCTTTCTCTTCAAACAGCCGATCGGTGGGATGCAGGGAGTCAGACTGCCACCTATTTGATATTGATGACCTATCCTCAGTAATCTGGACAACCCCTTTAATGACTGCAGTGCTGATTTTACCATCTGCAGCATGTTCATTCTTTGTCACAGGTTAGCTCCACTGGGTAACAACAGGGCTAATCCTTCTGCATATACACTGGCACCACCAAGAATGAGAAAAAGGAAATTGTTCCCCACCTCCGCTTCAGGATCCAGGATAATCGTTTCCAAGTTCACCGGAGTCTCTGGGTCTTCTGGGAAAATAAAGGCAGAATGACAATGTTTTAGATCCCACAGAATATTTCATATATCCACACCACTAAAAGGAGAGGTCTACAGAATGTAAATTATAACCTAGCCCCCATCATAAAAGCTGCCTGGCTCCCCCAGGAAAAATCTATCCAATATATTGGAGGATTCTAACTCCCGGCTACTATATTGTTCCCATTCTGGTGGTAACCGTAATATGGATGTCCGTGACAACAGCAGATCACACAGGATGATGGGGATGAGTGGTTGTCACCAGATGCATACATGGACTGTCACTACGGAGCACGTCAGAAAACCATTCCAAATAAGAATTCACTTAGGAATCCTCTTTATTTCATATAAAGGGGTTGCAAACATGAAGTGCTTCCCCTTTTCAACGTAAACCTATTTAAGAGGATGAGACTGACAGCAGCCACATGACCCACGGTGAAAACAGGAGGCGCAGAGTGAGAATCAAGCCTGCAGGCTCACTTCAGATTGTGGTCAGGGCAGGAGCTCCTTAGGCCTCTTTCACACGGGCATCACGTTTGACGCCAGGATAAGAGGCAGGTGCGTTGCGGGAAAATGCACGATTTTTCCACGCGAGTGCAAAGCGTTTTAATGCGTCTGGTTTCGGGTTAAGTATTCTGTAGATTTTACTATTTTCCCTTATAACATGGTTATAAAGGAAAATAATAGCATTCTCAATACAGAATGCTTAGTAAAATATGGATGGAGGGGTTAAAAATAAAGAAATTAACTCACCTTATCCACTTGATCGCGTAGTTGCCGATCTCTCCTCTCTTCTTCATTCATTAGCTGTCGGTTAAAGGACCTGTGATGAGGTCACTGAGCTCATCACATGGTCATCACCATGGTGATGGACCATGTGATTGGACCATGTGATGTGACGTCACCACAGGTCCTTTAGCTGGTAGCTAATGCTTGAAAAAGAGAGGAGAGATCGGCAACTACGAGATCAAGTGGATAAGGTGAGTTAATTTTTTTATTTTTAACCCCTCCATCCACATTTTACTAAGCATTCTGTATTGACCATGTTATAAGGGAAAATAATAAAGATCGGGTCCCGTCTCTTAGCAACCTTGCGGGAAAATCGCACTGCATCCGCACTTGATTGCGGATGCTTGCAATTTTCCAGCAGCCCCATTCACTTCAATGGGGCCTGCGTTGGTGAAAAACGCAGAATATAGAGCATGCTGCGATTTTCACGCAACGCAGAAGTGATGCGTGAAAATCACCGCTCATGTGCACAGCCCCATAGAAATGAATGGGTCCGGATTCAGTGCGGGTGCAATGCGTTTACCTCACGCATTGCAACTGCACAGAAATCACGCCCGTGTGAAAGGGGCCTTACAGTGCCTTCTATTTGTCTTCCCCTGTAACCGGGCTGAACACACATTATCCGGACCCTGCATGGCTCTAGGGCAGTGGTGGCGAACCTATGGTGCGGCATTCAGAGCCATCTCTGTGGGCACCCGAACCCTGGAAAAAGTCTATGGTGTGCCAATATGCCTTAGACTTTCCCTGCCCTTCATCAGCGCAGGGCGCACTATGAATGGCACAGGCAGCGCACTGAATGTAGGCAGGCTATTAGGCTATTATAGCTAAATGATAAAGTACATGGAAGATATACTATATTGGACTATAGTACTCAGGGTAAATTGCTGTCGTGTTGGCACTTTGCAATAAATATGTGGGTTTTGGGTTGCAGTTTGGGCACTTCTGTAAAAGGTTCCCCATCACTGCTCTAGGGCGACATTACTTCTTTGCACACTGACACCAGGGACAGTACTGCTGAAAATCTGCTTGACATTCACAGGAATGAACAGTATGGAAAAACAGTGATGTCAGATTTGGCTAACAGATTCTGCCCTGTGCTACAAGCCGACAGCTAGAATGCGATTGACTGGCAAGGGCAACCCCACCCGTCTGTGTGAATGGCCAGTGTGTTTGGCACCAGGCTTATCAGCCAGTGCTGACGTCCTGGAGCTGAGGTGATCAATACTTCTCTTATGTCAAGCAGTTTGCCGGCCGCCAACTAATGCGATTGGTTACAGAAAATCTAGAGGCCACTAGCTGGCAGCACCGCACTGGCATCACATCCCATTACCAGTCAGGGGATTTACAACTCCTTAATGCAGAACGAGATGTCTAATCTTCAGATAGCAGATTCTCTGGAGAAAAGCAGATCCCAGCGGTGCCACTGCCGGGAACCTACAAGCTCTTATTTTCCCTGTAGGGCCACATAACATGCTGCAATAGAAGCCGATGGGCACATACTAACTCCTGGGAACGCTGGCAGTCCTTTACAATAGCTCTAGCTAATAGAGCCCTCTGTCTACTCAGTAAGACCTGATAAGGTAAATTGGACGCGGCTGCCTAAAGCAGCATTATAAAGAATACGGCACCTAGAGCAGGCTGCACGAGGAGGGCATTAGGCCAAAAGAGACCTGGAAACCCAAAACTAAGCGCTACGAGAGACCGAGCGTACCACTGGAAGGCTATGTTCACACGTGTCTTTAGTGCACAATCCAGGGCAAAAATCCCTAGATTACAGAGGTGCAGTGACGCTATCAATGGGGCTAATCCACCTGTTTCTCTGTGTGGCAGCTTCCTGGAGCATGTGAACAGGGTTGCAAAAACTCCATTCACATGCATGAGATGCTAAAGGTTTGCAAATTTGATGTGGATTTTGGAAATACATCTAAAATCCAGAACATCGCACGTGTAGTAAACGTAGCAGATTTGCACATGGCAAATTTTCAGTGTCTTCAAGTAGCAGCAAAGTAGATGAGATTTTAAGAAACCTAATTTGCAGGGTCCAAAAAATAAAAAAAAAATAAAAAAAAAAATAATAATTGATATGGTCTGGGACCAAGCGCTGGCGCCAGGTGGCAGGGACCAGAAGCTGCCTCCATTACTACAATGGGAGC
Organism: Bufotes viridis; assembly: GCA_033119425.1. NCBI lineage: Eukaryota > Metazoa > Chordata > Amphibia > Anura > Bufonidae > Bufotes > Bufotes viridis. The sequence continues at coordinate 92,417,667 of CM065592.1, read as the reverse complement.
GCTGGCCCGCTAGTCTGTTTCCATAAGCCCGGCCACCTGGCGCCAGCGCTTAGTCCCTTCTTGCCGTGGAATCAAGATTGAACAACCCCTTTAAAGGGGTTGTCTCACTTTAGCAAGTGGCATTTATCATGGAGAGAAAGTTAATACAAGGCACTTACTAATGGATTGTGATTGTCCATATTGCTTCCTTTGCCGACTGGATTCATTTTCCATCACATTATGCACTGCTCGTTTCCATGGTTACGACCACCCTGTAATCCATCAGTGGTGGTCACGTTTGCACATTATGGGATAAAGCATCAGCCTCTCTGGTGGCCGGGACTGTCGGAGGGCACGGTGCTTTTTTCCTGTAGTGTGCAAGCATGGCCACTGAGGCTGGACTGCAGGGTTGTCGTAACTATGGAAACGAGCAGTGTATAACGTGATGGAAAAATGAATCCAGCCAGTGAGGGAAGCAATATGGAAAATCATTATACTTTAGAGTAAGTTTCTTGTATTAACCTCCTCCTCATTATAAATGCTATTTCCTGAAGTGAGACAACCCCTTTAAGGACTACACATCCCGATCTCCAAACTTCTATGGACCGGTAATCATAGTCAGCATTTGCGCTCCATCAGTCATGTGCAGCTGCTTCTTCACGGATACATAGGCAAGGGCCAAGGGGGCATCGTACAGCAGATTTGAGGACTCCCTGCTGGAGCACCTCTGTACCAGTCTGACAACCATGATGTAGCTTTCTATTACAGTGCGGGTGCCTGAAATTAATGACAGTGGACTGGTACCTGTAGGTTGTTCACCATTTTGCACTTCACCATCTGGCACTCCCCTCTTCTCCTTAATGTCATCATCAGCAGACTCCTCAGACTCTGCCCGTTTATCAACTGAAAAGTAAAGACATTACATAGTAGCAATGCACCGGGTCGGCATTATCATAGTGCCGGTGTAACGTGGTATCTCCCTACTTCGTGCGATTTCCCTACCTGTCGCGCCGGAAGTAACGTTGTAGGCGTTCCTGGCGTTTGAACGATCTGCGCATGCGCAAAAGGGCAAAGGATGGAAAATCTCACACCGCAATTCTGGCTGTACACGGAACACTGCGCATGCGCTGGAGAGCCACGGTAGGGACATATTACAACACGTAAGAAAGCCATTCTGCCATAAATCGGTGTGGTGCTGCAAGTGATCACAGTTAAAGGGGTTAGCTCTGAACCCGAACATGACCTCATCTTCACTCATTTAGCATGTACGAGTGGAGCATCGCAGCATTTCTTGCTCCGGTGTAGGGCTGCAGCTATTGGCTATTTTTGTAATCGAGTATTTTATAGATTAATCCAATGAATAATCGAGTACTCTAGTAACAAAAACAAATTAAAAAAAGTTTTTCTTTATATACCCCCCACCTCCCCCAGTGCCACCAAGCTGCTGCCCCCTTGGTGGCACTGGGGGAGGTGGGGGGTATATAAAGAAAAACTTTTTTTAATTTGTTTTTGTTACTAGAGTACTCGATTATTCATTGGATTAATCTATAAAATACTCGATTACAAAAATAGCCAATAGCTGCAGCCCTACACCGGAGCAAGAAATGCTGCGATGCTCCACTCGTACATGCTAAATGAGTGAAGATGAGGTCATGTTCGGGTTCAGAGCTAACCCCTTTAACTGTGATCACTTGCAGCACTACACTGATTTATGGCAGAATGGCTTTCTTACGTGTATACAGACCTCATGACTGTCCCCGACACCCATTTCCTTGACCATGTAGGGGAAATACTGTATCACCCGGCACCTACTGAAGTGATACTGTGCACCAGCTCTGCTCTGGCCTCCCTAATAAAGCATATGGTCAGAGACTGACGTAAGTAGACAGCCTCTATAGAGAAAGTCACTCCAAGGCACTTACTAATGGATTGTGATTGTCTATGATTGTTTATGTTGCCTACTTTGCTGGCTGCATTCATTTTTCTATCACATTATACAATGTAAAAAATTTTAAAGGAAAAAAGGTCGCACTAGGATACGTGAGGTCAGAAGAGGTGCACCTAGCTGGTGAGGCACACCCCCTTAACCGAAGAAAAATATTAAATATAGTGTAGCTGGGCACACTCAGGAGAGCCGGACCATAGAGGAGTGTGGATAAAATCTATAAAATTTATTACACTCGATACACAACGTTAATAAAACAGATTTAGCTGCAATGACCGGAGAAAAATATGATCAATAATGTAGGTGACTGTGATTGATGAATAATGATCACTAAAAACAGACTGATAATGTCTCAATCTAGTATGCATGCATATGATCAATGGTTGATCACTAATTGTATAGTACTAGTTGTCTAAATATTCTTAATAAAAAATGTGATCGCAATTAGAAAAATCGCAAGTTCATTGGATGGGACTGCATTGATATATTCGATTTTTCCTTCAGTGGCTTTATAATATTCAAAGTCTCTTTACACCAGCGTTTCTCAAATAGTGGGGCGCGGGGGTGCGAGGCTCCGTAAAGGGGGGCTCCAGGTGACAGGAGATGAACGCTTCCACTGTGGAAGCGTTCATCTCCATAGTGATCTGTATCGCCGTCCTCTGGACAGCGATACAGATCGCTGTGCGGCAGGGGAGGGAGAGGCGTCTGCCTCCCCTGCTCCTCTGATAGGCTGCGGGCCTTGTGCCGGCAGCCTATCAGAGCGGTTCAGGCCGCACGGCCTGAGCAGAGTACTGAGCGGGACACAGGCCGGAAGAGGCCTGCATCCAGAGCTTCCAGGAGGTAAGTATTGGGTGGGAGACCCTGGATCCTATTGGGGGGGAGGGGAGAGAGCCTGCACATGATTTGGGGGAGGGGGAAGCCTGGACCCTGCACATGAGTTGTGGGGAGGGGGTTTATGGAGCCTGCACATGATTTGGGGGGGTTAATGGAGCCTGCACATGATTTGGGGGTTAATGGAGCCTGTACATGATTTGGGGGGTTAATGGAGCCTGCACATGATTTGGGGGTTAATGGAGCCTGCACATGATTTGGGGGTTAATGATGGAGCCTGCACATGATTTGGGGGGGGGGGAGGCCTGGATCCTGCACATGATTTGGGGGGGTTAATGGCCCTCACCTGTGGGGAGATTGGTGTACTTATAAAAATTTTATAGACAAATGATACTATTTACAGTTGCGCGGGGGGGACCTGTTAAAACTGAGACTGGACATTGAAATTGATCACAAATCGATCAACAACAAAGAGGGGGTACAGTTTCTCCATTCTGTAAAAAATCGCGCGGGGATACAGCGGAAAAACGCTAACAGAGGAACCGCACGTGCTACCCGAGAGAGACGCCGCTGACCTGCCATTGCAGAAGGAGACTCCTGAGATCGCGGTGGGAGTAATACCACAACTAAAGGAGTACAGCTACCCTCTAATCGGTTAAGATCCACCCTGCTTAATAGCTCACAGCAATTTTATGTTTTAACACTAGTGTCGGGACGCCGACACTCGCTAAAGAGGAGCGGGACGCCGCTCGAGACATGTACTGACTCAACTTATCCACAGTATTCGCCAGTCTGCAGAATCATTGAAAGCACTATACTCCTTATCAGTGTAAAGAGACTTTGAATATTATAAAGCCACTGAAGGAAAAATCGAATATATGAATGCAGTCCCATCCAATGAACTTGCGATTTTTCTAATTGCGATCACATTTTTTATTAAGAATATTTAGACAACTAGTACTATACAATTAGTGATCAACCATTGATCGTATGCATGCATACTAGATTGAGACATTATCAGTCTGTTTTTAGTGATCATTATTCATCAATCACGGTCACCTACATTATTGATCATATTTTTCTCCAGTCATTGCAGCTAAATCTGTTTTATTAACGTTGTGTATCTTATTAATAATGTCTACTATTATTGATGTTTATTGAGTGTAATAAATTTTATAGATTTTATCCACACTTCTCTATGGTCCGGCTCTCCTGAGTGTGCCCAGCTACACTATATTTAACATTATACAATGTATGCAATTTGTATGGCTGTCAGGGTATGAAGTGCGACTGCTGCTTTAAGTTTTGTGACTCACAATCTATTTTTGCTATTTTTATCTCTTCAGTTGTTAAAGGGGTCCTCTCACTTCAGTAAGTGGCATTTATCATGTAGAGAAAGTTAATACAGGCCACTTACTAATGTATCGTGATTGTCCAAATTGCTTCCTTTGCTGGCTGGATTCATTTTTCCATCACATTATACACTGCTGGTTTCTATGGTTACGACCACCCTGCAATCCAGCTATGGTGGTCGTGCTTGTACATTATAGGAAAAAGCACCAGCCTATGTGACCTCCCCTGATCCCATCCACCAGAGAGGCTGACGCTTTTTCCCTTAGTGTGTATGCAAGACCACCACTGATGGACTGCAGGGTGGTAGTAACCATGGAAACGAGCAGTGTATAATGTGATAGGAGGCAATATGGACAATCACAATACATTAGTAGGTGCCTTGTATTAACTTTCTCTACATCATATATGCCATTTGCTGACAACCCCTTTAAAGGGAATCTGTCACTTGCATATTACCTTTTTTTTCCCCATTTATCCAAGTATAATAAAGTACCTTATATTCATATGTATATCCATATGTCTCCTTCTTTCAGTTGTGTGCCTTGTATTTTCTTAAAAAAAAAACGCTGTATCCATTATGCAAATTAGGCGATTGCCTGCGCCTGCACGATCGTACGACAACTGAGGGCAACAGCGTCACTGGGCATGCAACGAGCCCAGTGACGTTTTCCAGAGCGCTGTTGCCTCAGTGAGCCGGAAGCGCGCAGGCAATTGCCGACACTGCGCCTGCGCGAGATTTCGGGCTGCCGGCGAGATTTGAGATGCTGGAGGCATTCCAATGTTTCAAATTTAGGCAGGCCGGGCACATCAGGGGGGTGTTCCTGGGCACCTTGGAAGAGGAAAAACGCCCCTCTGGGCTCCTTAAAGCCTAATTTGAATAATTGATAAAGCGTTTTTTTTTTAAAGAAAATACAAGACACACAACTAAAAGAAGAAGACATATGGATATAAGGTACTTTATTACACTTGGATAAATGAAAAAAAAAAAAAAGTAATATGCAGGTGACAGATTCCCTTTAAAGGAGCTGGCCCAAGATTGACACTTATCTCCTATCCCCAGGACAGCTAGCATCAGATTACTGGGACCTTCACCAATCACTGTGTCCTACATTTGAATACGACAGTGGCCAATCATGAACACTGACAGGCAGGGGCGTAGCTAACGGCTCATGGGCCCTGGTGCAAGAGTTCAGCTTGGGCCCCTTCTCTCAGTGCTTTGTGTGTCTTCTTATGCGGCACAAGGTTCTGAGGTCCCCTCAGGCTCCTGGGCCCGGTAGCGACTGCTACCTCTGCACCCCCTATAGCTACGCCCATGCTGACAGGTCATTCTATGGGACCCCAAGTGATCAGACTATCACCAATGTCATAAAAATCTCAGGGCAAATGACCTAGGGCTCGGGTCCTCTGCTGGTCCATGAACTGGTATCACCACTGATGCTGTGGGACCTGACCTCAGACTCATAGAAAGCTCGGGCCATTCCCATACACACAGTATTTACAGTGACAGCCGCTGACCACAGAAATAAATTGAGACATTATATATCCGGGCAGGTTCGGTTAAAGGGGTTCTCTCAACTCACCGTTACTAAGTGAGATGAGACACAGTCCCGACCTCCAGCAGCCCGGGTCATTTGGCTTAGTTATCCATAGCAACCAATCAGATTCCACCTTTCATATTCCAAAGGAGCTGTCAAAAATGAAAGGTGGAATGTGATTAGTTGCTATGGGCAACTAGGTCAGTTCTACTTTGGGCAGGACCAATAGTAAATATCTAAGCGAGTGTATATGAGACTGAACCTCATGCAGAACATATGAGGCTCCTGTCACATACCAGGCACAGATGTGTATGTGGGGGGTGTCTCAGCTCCTCACAGCTGTCACACAGTGGGCAGGGGCGCTCAGCACCCAGTGCAGGGAACAACAGCTGCAGGCAGGTTACAGACATGAGAGCGCCTTCTACCAGCTTGTATACATCCATCAGTGACGTATCTCATCCACCCGCTGACACACCATGCTGGAACTTGTAGTCCCACAGCAGCGTCTCTGCATAACGTGCACGCATTTGTACACCCAGCCCGCCGTGAGCACGTTACTGTCAGTCTCCCACCCCGCACCCACAGACCCTACCTTCCATGTCTTGCACCTCTCCCCCGCCACTCGCCATTGTACGCTTATTCCTCTAGTTTCCGGAAGTACACATCTCCACCAATCAGCGGCGACCGTCGTTCTGCCACGTGACGAACGGCGGGAGACGGCCACTGCGCATGCGCGGTTTAAACTGCATTCTGGGAAATGTAGTGTTTTCTTATGGAGTCCTGTACCTGTTCATCCAGAAAGATGTTGTAGTCTACGGTTAGATTAGTTATGATTTGGAGTGGACATGTTGGAAATATAGTTATTTTTTACACTTCTTCCTAACCAGGTTTTTAGTGCTTTTCTCATTTATAACGGTGGATGCTGCAGCTGATTCCAATAAGGGCCAGTTCATAAGAAAATCAGGCCCCACTGCCCCACTTTTTCACTTATAATGCCACGGACAACCTTGCGCTTTAGTCCCACTAAAGGAAGCTAAACCGTGAGTGGACAGCAGCGCGGTGTATGTCCGGAAACTTTCTGGCACGGTTGTGGCATTAAATCGCCGACTGAGCAGCCTTCCATCAATATCCTGTGGACTAGACACCATATGGCTGCTCCGGAATTATGGCCTGAAATCTGTGCCAAAATTCTGGTGGCAACAGATGCAGTGTTGACGTCCCTTAGTGTCATAGCAAAAGAACCACTGGCATTTTGTGCACTATTTCGTTTTTTTTTTTTAAACTCGTTTTATTAAAGAGTAACATTAGGCATGACACTTCCAGATGCTAAAGCAGTTCTTCCTACGCAGAGGAAGCAGTGAGTGAGATTACATAGATTACATAGTGAGAGTACGAGAAGGGGGAGAATTCCCGAGCATAATCCAGCATTAGTGTGGAGTAAGTACATTGCATAGTAAAAGCCAGAATCACAAAATGATCAGGAGGTGCCAGAGTCGGGTTACTCCGGCGCAGAGTACATATGCATGGGTTGTAGCGACAGATGAGACGTACACCAAGTCCCCATACCTTATGAAATTTCTACGGGCATTTCCTATGGATATAAACAATTCTTTCCATGGAGACTGTGTGATTTACAAGTGATATCCACTGATTAACCGTGGGCGTCCGTTCCGCCATCCATCTCAAGGCTACAGCCTTTCTGGCTAGAAATAACGCAGTACCAAGAAACACCCTCTGGTGGTGGTGCCACACCTCCTCATCCAGCACACCCAAAATGCAAACCTTGGGGCAAAGCGGTATGGGGGTAGAGGACATTGAGGACAGTGTCTGCAGCACCCCTTCCCAAAATCCCTGTAGGTAACGACAAGACCACATCAAGTGCCAGAAATCTGCACCAGGGGTGTGACATCTATGACAGTCGGTGTGATGCAGTCTACCCATTTTGTGAAGCCTGGTGGGGGACAGGTAACTTCTGTGCAATATGAAGAGCTGAGTTAATCTATTAGTGGCAGAAGGGGAGACCTTGGTGGGAACCACCAGTGCCTCTTTCCAGTCCTCATCTGTCAAGGTGGAAATAGTCAATCTCCATCTGTCTTCCACATTTAGAGGCTGGAGGGAAACCCATGCATTGAGTAGGTGTGTATACAATGCTGATATAATGCCTTTGGGGCCCTGGGACCGCAATACACCAATTAGAGGGTAATTAGATATCCCACATTCTAGTGCCCCAAACTGTGCTGTCAAGGCGTGGCGCAACTGAAGGTAACGAAAAAACAGGGTGCGGGGCACCTCGAACTGCTCCTGAAGTTGCTGAAAGGAGCGCAGGCTCCTGTCAACATAGAGGTCAATCAATGAAGGGATCCCATGGGTCTTCCAGACACCAGAGCCCTCCAGAGACAAGAGGTGCGAGAACATAGGGTTGTCCCATAAGGGGACATCGTCCGGTATGTCACCATAGGAGCGCATTTTCGCTGCTGTCCACACTTGGTTCGCTAGCTTATGCATTGGTAATAATTTGCCTGGTACAGCTCTAGGATCTTCCAAAACGGGCCATAGGGTGGACATGTGGAGACATTCTAGTAGGCAATACTCCGCCCCTGAGAGTGCTCCGGGAGAGACCCAGGTGACTAGGTATTTCAGCTGACTTGCTAAGTAGTACAGGAAAAAGTCAGGCAAGGCGGCACCTCCCTGGCACTTGGGACGCTGCAGTACACTGAGAGACAATTTCCTCCTGGCTGTCCCCCATACAAAGGAAGCAGTCAGCGAATGCAATTTAGTGAAGAATGCTCTAGGGATGGGCATGCAAGCATGTGTAAGGACATACAGGACCTTGGGAAGTAGTACCATTTTAACAAGATTGAGCCTTCCCATCACTGAGAGGGGTAAAGATTTCCATGTTTTGAATTTATCAATGAATAAGGCCTCCATTGGGGCAATATTCTTGGCAATATATCCATGGAGATCCTTAGTAATGACAATGCCCAAGTACTTAAAATGGTCCACTACTGGTAAGTTATGAATCTGTGGCGGCCAGTTATGAGTCCAGAGGGGCATGATGGCTGATTTTGTCCAGTTTATGTGCAAGCCTGAGTAAACCCCAAAGCGTTCTATTATGCTTATGGATCTCTGTAGAGTACAGTCAGGCTCGGCCATAAAGAGGAGAAGATCATCAGCGTAGAGTCCAACTCTGTCTTCCCTATCACCCACTACCACCCCTTGGTAGGAGACATCCTGCCTAATCCTCAGGGCAAGATGTTCGATTGCCACTGCAAACAACAAGGGTGAGAGGGGACACCCCTGCCTAGTTCCCCTATGGAGTGGGAAGGACTCAGAGTGTGTGCCGTTTACCAGGATATTCGCCCTAGGATTCTGGTATAAGGTTGCAACCCACCTGACAAACTGCGGACCGAATCCAAAACATTCCAGTATGTGTAGCAGAAACGGCCACTCCACAGAGTCAAAGGCCTTCGCCGTGTCAAGGGAGGCAAGTGCCCAAAGTCTCCCCTCCTGTACTCCAATCTGCGCAACCGCCTGTGCCCTTCTGACATTATCAGAGGTCGTCCTGCCGGGGATAAATCCCGCCTGGTCACCATGAATGATGGAAGTGATCACTTTGTTCAGTCTGGTGGCGAGGAGCCGAGTGAGGATTTTATAATCCAGATTCAAGAGTGAAATGGGCCTATAAGAGCCACATTCAGAGGGGTTTTTATCCGGCTTCAGGAGGACCACAATAGTGGCGTCATAGAAGGAGTCAGGCAGGCAGCCGCGCTGATGAGACGCCAGGTACACGTCTAAGAGTCGAGGGCCCAGAATCTGTAAGTATCTAATATACACCTCCACTGGGATTCCGTCAGGTCCTGGGGCTTTTCCTGTGGGTAGGTCCCTTACAGCTGACTGTATCTCCTCTAGAGTGATATCTGCGTCGAGCATGTCCCTAGCCTCCGAACTAAGCTGAGGATGGGTCACCTCCGCCACATAGTCTCTGAGCTCTTGGCCGTCATACCGCACCGCGGAGGAGTACAGGTTCTGGTAAAAGTTCCTGAAACTGGTGAGTATACCAGATATCGTGTCCACTGTGCCACCCTCTGAATCCTGTATACGAATAACTGGGGGTGATGCATTGTTGGACCTAGCAATCAGAGCCAGAAGCCTTCCGGCCTGGTTTCCGGTCTCAAAGGCCTGCTGCTTCTGAAAGAAGAGTTTCCTCTCACTTTTTTCTTTAATATGCAGCATGTAGGCTCTACCTCCTTCCATCCATTTTAATCTGTTCGCCTCCGACGGATCAAGCCTAAAGGCTCCCTCCGCTTCCCTACATTTAACATGCAGCTCCTGCTCCTGACGCCTAGACTCCTTTTTAATATAGGAAATGGAGGACTTAAGGCAACCTCTCAGGTACGCCTTCAGTGTTTCCCAGAGCAACGAGACATCTGCAAGGTCTCCCTGTGCCTCCAAGAACACATGTAGCTGATCCGGGATTCTGTCGTGGGGAGTCAGGAGGGACAGCCAGAAGGGATGTATCCTCATCTTACCCCTACTGATGCCCGCCTCCGATAACCGCAGGTGAGCTAATACTGGGGAGTGATCGGACGGGCCCTGGGGTGCATACTCAATATCTACCAGGCTTGTGTACACCATCGCATTCCCCATAATGTAGTCTATTCTAGAGAAGGCGCCCTAGCAGGAGTGTAGCAGGAGTATTCGCGCAGCAAAGGGTGACGAAGTCTCCACATGTCCAGCCAGCCTACCTCCACAGCCAAGCGATGCAAAGGGGTAACAGAGGGGAGGATATAGCTGTATCCCTATCACCAGGGTGGTACCTGTCAAGATCCTCCTGCATTACCATATTAAAGTCGCCCATGCAAATCAGGTGGGCGGTGGGGTACTGAGCGACATAGCCTAGCACCGTCTGAAGGAGAGACATGCTAGCTGGTGGAGGGTTATATAGGTTAACAAGGACGTATGGTGCATTATTAAGAAACCCAAAAGCAAAGACATACTGCCCCTCCGGGTCAGCCATGGAGTGCTTGACCTCCCATTTTACACTTCTATGTATTAACAGAGCGACCCCACGTGCATGTGAGGACCCAAACGCTTGCAGAGACCATTGAACCCACGGTTTCAAAACTCGCCGCTCAGTCTCAGGAGTCAGATGAGTTTCTTGAAGTCCCAGAACGTGGGGGCCGCACCGTCTAATGTGTGAGAAAACAGAAATCCTCTTATGCGGCGCACCCAGGCCCCTCACATTCCAGGACATCACTGTCATTGACCCCATAACAGATAGCAAAACATCATATACACCCCATTCAGCGATGCGATATGTAATGAGAGAGCATCCCCCCGCCCCCAGTCATTAGAACCGTAAATCCCAACTCTTACATAGCAGTACAGTGTCCATGCCTGAAACAAAAAACTGAACGTTAATCCGCAAAAATAGGTAAACATAAGCAGAAGCTGATCAAATAACATATGACACAGCGTAGCAGGGTATTCGGGGACCTGCATGTGGAAAGGTGATAAGAACCATGCAGGTAGCCGAACGCGCCTTACAGGGAGAAATGTCCAAGCTGAACTAGATCCAAAGGATCACTTAAAGGAGAACCAGAAGCATAGGTACGGCCATCCCGGGTGGGACGGTCTAACAAAGGTATCACCCGCCCGGGTCTCTTTGAGCAGCAACGCGGCCGTTCAAGGCATCCATGAGGTAAGTAAGGTTAAGTGCAGCACAAGACACACGGGCAAACTCCCATACAAATAATGATACTTGCTGAAACCGCATGCGACAGAGTCCTCAACGCTGTCTTGGGCGCTGCAACATCCAGTCCTCCGCCTCTTTGGGATCCGTGAAGAAGTGAGAGCGCTCACCGTCAACCACCCGAAGACGTGCCGGATAGGCCATCGAGTATTGGAGATTCAATTCCCGGAGGCGCCGCTTCACCAGGACGAACGTCGCTCTTTTCTTCTGTAGGAGAGCGGAGAAGTCGGGAAAAAGCGAGACGTTCGCATTGTCGTGCTTAATTTCTTTCTTGTTCCTCGCCTGACTGAGTATCAGATCCCTGTCCTTCCAGTTAAGCAGTCGGGCCAGCAGCGGTCTCGGCGGAGCCCCCGGCGGTGGAGGCCTAGCAGGGACCCGGTGGGCCCGCTCAACTGCGTAGGCGGCAGAAAAGGGGGCATCAGGGAACTGCTCCCTAAACCACCGTTCCAGGAAGGAGGCAGGATCAGGGCCCTCCGCTCTTTCTGGCATGCCCAGGATTCTCACATTGTTGCGGCGGGCCCGATTCTCCAAGTCGTCGCATTTTTGTTGCCAGAGGCCTACAGATCTCTCCACCTCCTGCAAGCGGGTATTCATGGGCCTGGTGAGGTCCTCCAGGGCAGAGACGCGATCCTCGGTCTGACAGACCCGCTCTCGAAGTTGCTGGAAATCATGGCGCAGTAGGCCCAAATCAACTCTCACCTCCTCTATCTTGCAAGTAAGGGAGGACTGACAAGGGGATATCGCCATCAGGAGCTGGTCCGAGACCGCTTTCAAGGTGGGTTCGGGGTCCACAGGTTCCTCAGTCTCCAACTGCGAAGCGGCTTGACCACGAGTCACTGCAGCACGCGGAGTGGAGGGAGCCGGGGCGCCATGTTGGGCCTCGTGCCGTGCATATTCCTTCAGCTTATCAGCAGCTGTTTGTGCCTTGCTGGGACCCATGTCGGGGTTCCTGGGCTTTCTCCTCTTCCTCTGCACCTGCCACTCGGTGTTTGAGGTAGTCAGCTTGGCAGGATTACTCAGGATTCGAATCTATGGCACGGAGCAGCTCCTAAGTGCGTGCGCTCATGTCGGCAGTTGGCCACGCCCCCACTATTTCGTTTTTAGTGGCATTTTTTGGAAGTTTGGTTTTTGGTGGTAAAACCACCAGCTTCAAATGTCAGCTGAAGGTCTACTGAAAATATGAAATGCAGAACACTGGCAGTGTGGTTGGGGCTTGGTTCCCGAGTCTTTTGAGTCTACCAACGCCGCTGGTGGTGGTAACCGTGGCTGTGGACTTGTAGTCACTGACATGAAGATGGCTGCATATGGGATAATAGTGGCCTACATAGTGTAAGAGGAAAGAGTCCTCCTCCTGCAGGAGAATGATTTCCTGGCAAGGCGTAATGTTGGGAGGAGAGGGCGTCTGACTCCCTGTAGGTGTGCCGCTGAAGATGATCTGAAGAAGAAGAGAGAAAAGCTAACAATGAGTATGAGGGAGTCTTCCTCACCACCAAAAGGGTGGGGGTGCAGAGGTAGCAGTCGCTACCGGGCCCAGGAGCCTAAGGGGGCCCAAAGACCCTTGTGCCGCTTAAGAAGACACACAAAGCACTGAGGGAAGGGGGGCCCAAGCTGAACTCTTGGACCAGGGCCCATGAGCCGTTAGCTACGCCCCAGGGTAAGAGACAGGTCTGTAAGAAGAGAGGAAGCTGGGAGAAGAGTTAGTGCTGCCAGGCTTGAAGAAATGCCAAAGCCTTGGCCCATGCAGAATCCCTTGGTAATCCTAACTACAAGAGGAGAGATCCTGAGCTGCGGCACATGAAGCCTGAACATCACCTCTGGATCAGGGAGGTCCTCCTTGTGTCCAGTTATAGTGTAAATAGAGGCTGTAAATAGTTGCAAGAACTGTACCTTTAAGTAAGTTTATTAAATTTCACAAACTCTGCCTGCCCTGACCTCGGTCAGTCCCTGGCTATCATTTTGCCTGATCCGTTGGTGCTCTGCACTGGTTTCTCTTGATCTACATGGTAAACCAAAATCAAGAGGCGATCCATTCTGTGTAAAACAGAAATCAAAGTGTAGAAAGTAGATTTTGGCTCACCAAATAGAGTTATGCGATGGAAACGGCACAAGTCTGTGGATTGGGGTGCTGCTCCCACCTTTAAATCAGTTTGCACGTGTTGGAGGACAGAGGACATACGCCTCCGAAACGCATTGCACTTTTATTTAGATTTTAATTGTAATACTACTTTTATACTAGTTTTATATAAGCTTCTCTTTTGGAACAGAACCCTGTGGTTATCCACTGTCTGACCTCCATGGGTCAGCAGTCACTGAACAGATACTATTCCAAGAGGTAACAGCCTGGTGGTTTCCCTGCAGCGGAGTGCAGATCCCTGTACAGATGTTAAAGGGTGAAGGGCAGGGAGACTACTTAACTCCTTCTGGACCCTGCCATTTTTCACCTTAATGACCAGGCCATTTTTTTCAAATCTGACATGTATCACTTTATGTGGTAGTAACTTTAAACCGCTTTTACTTATCCAAGCCATTCTGAGATTGTTTTCTCGTCACATATTGTATGACAGTGGTAAATTTGATCCAAAATTTGGAAAATTTTGCAATTTTCAAAATGCTTTTAAAGCAGATAGTGATACCTCCTAAAATAGTTATTATTTTACATTTCCCATATGTCTACTTCATGTTTGGATCATTTTGTAAATTACATTTTCTTTTTTTGGGATGTTAGAAGGCTTATAAGTTTAGAAGCAAATTTTAAAATTTTAAAGAAAATTTCCAAAACCCAATTTTTAAGGACCAGTTCAGGTCTGAAGTCACTTTGTGGGGCTTACATAATATAAACCCCCCATAAATGGCCCCATTTTAGAAACTACACCCCTCAAGGTATTGAAAACTGATTTTACAAACTTTGTTAACCTTTAGGTGTTCCACAAGCATTAAAGAAAACTGTAGATTAAATTTTAGAATTTCACTTTTTTGGCAGATTTTCATTTTTAATCCCTTTTTTCCAGTAACAAAGCAAGGATTAACAGCCGAACAAAACTTCATATTTTTTACTCTGATTCTGTAGTTTACAGAAACACCCCATATGTGGTCATAGACTGCTGTACGGGCACACGGCAGGATGCAGAAGGAAAGGAACGTCATATGGTTTTTGGAGGGCAGATTTCACTGGGATAATTTTAAGTTGCCATGTCACATTTGAAGACCCCCTGATGCACCCCTACAGTATAAACTCCAAAAAGGGGGCCCCATTTTGGAAACTACGGGATAAGGTGGAAGTTTTGTTGGTACTATTTTAGGGTACATATGATTTTTGGGTGCTCTATATTACACTTTTTGTGAGGCAAGGTGACAAAAAAATAGCTGTTTTGGCACAGTTTTTATTTTTTGCGTTTTACAATGTTCATCTGACAGGTTAGATCATGTGGTATTTTTATAGAGCAGGTTGTTACAGACGCAACAATACCAAATATGACTATTTTGGTTGTTTGTTTCAGTTTTACATAATAAAACATTTTTGAAAAAAATTATCTTTTAGTGTCTCCATATTCTAAAAGCCATAGTTTTTTATTTTTTGGGCGACTGTCTTATGTAGGTGCTCATTTTATTCGGTATGAGATGACGTTTTGTTTGGTACTATTTTAGGGTGCATACGACTTTTTGATCGCTTGGTATTACACTTTTGTAATGTAAAGTGACAAAAAATGGCTTTTTTTACACTGTTTTTATTAAAAAAAAATTACAGTGTTCACCTGAGGGGTTAGGTCATGTGATATTTTTATACAGCAGGTCGTTACTGATGTGGCGATGCCTAATGTGTATACTTTATTTATTTATTTATGTTTTACACAATAAAAGCATTTTTGAAACAAAAAAAAAATCATGTTTTAGTGTCTCCATATTCTGAGAGCCATAGTTTTTTTATTTTTTCGGCGATTGTCTTAGGTAGGGTCTGAGATGACGGTTTAATGGGTACTATTTTGGGGTGCGTATGACTTTTTGATTGCTTGGTATTACACTTTTTGTGATGTAAATGAACAAAAAATAGCTTTTTGTACACTGTTTTTATTTTTACTTTTTTACAGTGCTCATCTGAGGGGTTAGGTCATGTGATATTTTAATAGACACGGTGATACCTACAATGTACACTTTTTTTTCACTTTTAAAACAATAAAAGCATTTTTGAAACAAAGAAAATCATGTTTTAGTGTCTCCATCTTCTGAGAGCCATAGTTTATTTTATTTTTTCCCCAATTGTTTTGTGTAGGGACTTATTTTTGGCGGGATGAGGTGACGGTTTGAGTGGTACTATTTTGGGGGGGGGGCATACACCTTTTTGATCGCTCGGTGTTGCACTTTTTGTGATGTAAGGTTACAAAAAAATTGTTGTTTTAGTACAACTTTTATTTTATTTTTTCTACGGCGTTCAGGTGAGGGGTTGGATCAAGTGATATTTTTATAGAGCCGGTCGTTACGGACGCGGCAATACCCAACTTTTGGGGTCTGATCCTCTCTGCAATACATTACAATACAACCTGTATTGTAATGCATTGGCTGTCAGCTTTTATGCTGACAGCCTGCCTGTGAGACCTAGCCTAAGGGCTGGATCTCACAGGCTTCCGTAGAAGGCAAGCCCCGATGCCTATGGAAGGCTTGCCTTCTCTGCCATCGGGTCCCCGCCACTGCATCGCGGGGACCAGATGGGGAA
The DNA here is from genome assembly GCA_033119425.1 of Bufotes viridis. Taxonomy (NCBI): domain Eukaryota; kingdom Metazoa; phylum Chordata; class Amphibia; order Anura; family Bufonidae; genus Bufotes; species Bufotes viridis. The sequence goes on along the minus strand of CM065592.1, from coordinate 92,401,564 downwards.
GCGGAGGGCACGCAAACCCTCTGCATGCCTCGGTCAGCTTTGACTGCGGCATACAAGGGGTTAATACGCCGGTATATACAGAAGGGGCCTGGCTGTGACCCCATCAGCCCGCCGTACATGTACAGCGCTGGTTGTTAAGTCACGTCCACCAGTGCCGTACATGTACGGCGCAGGTCCATAAGGGGTTAAAGACCACATCTGCTTTGCAACAATAAGCTTATGGCCTATGTGAATATGTTAAAGGAATCCTGTCACGTTGAACATGGTGTCTGAGATAAGGATGGCATGTGATAGAGCCAGAGGAGCTAAGCAGATTGATATATACAGTATATTTTATGGTAAAAGATTGAATCTAACTTGTCATTTATTCATTTAAATTTCTGCTCATTCTGGGCTTTGAAGTCTAGGAGGCGCAGCAATCAGTGATGGACAGCTCTCTCTGTATGCACATAGTAGGAAGGCTGTCAATCACTGATAAGACCGCCTCCTCGATTTCAAAGCCCAGAATCAGCAGGAATATAAATTATTGATATACAAGTTATGCTGAATCTTTTCCCACAAAATGATTTATCAGTCTCCTCAGCTCCTCCTGCTGTAGAACATGCAGCCTGCAGATTACTTCACATTTGCATGGTGACAGGTTCCCTTTGATGATGCACGTAAGTTGATGAAAATAAAAACATCATTCATTAGACCAGGCCACCTTCTTCCATTGCTTCATGCTCCAGATCTGATGCTTACGTGCCCATTGTAGGTGCATCTGATGGTGGACAGGGGTCAGCATTGACTGCTCTGCTGCTACACAGTTTTTTACCCAGCAAGCTATGAAGCCCTTTGTGTCCTGACATCTTTCTGTCATCACCAGCATGAACTTTTCAGCATTTTGTTCTACAGTAGCTCCTCTGTGGTGTCAGTCCGGATGGGCTAGCCCAGAGGTGGGCAAACTTTTTGACTCATGGGCCGCAATAGGTTCATATATTGGACCCGGGGGCCGGACCAAGAGTAGATGGGTGGGGCGTTAGTGTGAATTAATATAAATTAAAATTAAATTTCGGAACAACGCACTTATGGGGGATCTGTGGATGACACTGTCATGGGGGATCTGTGGAGGACACATATATAGCATCTTATGCTATATATGTGTCATCCACAGATCCTGCATCAGTGCCATCCACCGATCCTGCATAAGTGCCATCCACAGATCCTGCAAAAGTGCCATCCACAGATCCTGCAAAAGTGCCATCCACAGATCCTGCAAAACTGCCATCCACAGATCTTGCAAAAGTGCCATCCATAGATCCTGCAAAAGTGCCATGCACAGATCCTGCAAAAGTGCCATGCACAGATCCTGCAAAAGTGCCATGCACAGATCCTGCAAAAGTGCCATCCACAGAGCCTGCAAAAGTGCCATCCACAGAGCCTGCAAAAGTGCCATCCACAGATATTGCCCATAAGTGCCATCCACAGATATTGCCCATAAGTGCCATCCACAGATCCCCCATCCCCCAAGACTCTGCATAAATAATAACCCTATGGTAAAACCTTTATTTCTTCAGGGTCGGTGAGAGCCCATCCACGCCAATACTTCAGATCCCAGCGCCGCCTTCTTCACTTGCGGCTGACGTATTCTCGCACATGCGCACTGGATACATTAGTTCGCACGGGCCCAGACTGCTATAACCAGTGCGCCTCGCGAGATTACGGCGCTTCCTTGAAATTACCTCACAGCAAGTGAGGTGAATAAATTAGCTCCACATCTCAGTTGCGGCTTGGCGGGCCGGATTAAAAGGTCCGCTGGGCCATATACGGCCCGCGGGCCGTAGTTTGCCCATCACTGGGCTAGCCTCTGCTTCTAGTAACTCATGTATCTTGAGCCCCTATGTTTTTAATAATTTAGTTTTTAGCCATAGCAGGAACTGGTTCCATATATTCATTCTCTCTGAGTGAGTTGATAACTAGCTGTAACGTGAATTCAAAATATTTGAGAATGAATAAGCTTACACAGACTAAGTGAATAAATATATTTTCTAAGTGTGAGTAAATATAAAATAACACAGGCAAATCACATACATATTAACATTTTATGGGGGCATCTGGGGATGGCACTGTATGGGGGCATCTGGTGATGGCACTGTATGGGGACATCTGGGGATGGCACAGTATGGGGGCATCTGGGGATGGCACTGTATGGGGGCATCTGGGGATGGCACTGTATGGGGGCGTCTGTGGATGGCACTGCTATGGGGGCATCTGTGGATGGCATTGCTATGGGGGGGTCTGTGGAAGACACATAGCAGATGCTATGTGTCATCCACAGATCCCCCCCATAGCAGTACCATCCCCAGATGCCCCCATACAGTGGGTGTGATGACCCCCAATACAGGGGGTGGGGGTCGGCATCTTGTTTGCTAGACAGCGGGGCCCGGTGCAGTAACTGTATTCTACTACACTGGGCCCGCTGTAGTAATGTTATAGGCAGTAATTGAAACTATAATCTTCATTACACTAAATCCATGCTGTATTACCCTACCTACTATAATGTACGATCGCAGGCAGGAGGCTGGGCGGGCTGCGGCAGCATAACTGACTACATCACGCGCTGCCTGCTTCATCCATAAAGTGGGCGGAGCGGGCGACTGACGTTACGCTGCCGCCTCCCGCCCGCCCAGCCTCCTGCCCGCGATTGTACATTATAGTAGGTAGGGCAATACAGCATGGATTTAGTGTAATGAAGATTATAGTTTTAATCACTGCCTATAACATTACTACAGCGGGCCCGGTGTAGTAGAATACAGTTACTGCACCGGGCCCCGCTGTCATTAGCAAACAAGACTGCCCCCCCAGCCCCTCCTCCTTGATACACACGCCAGCTGCGCTGTTCAGCAGCGCGGCGCTGTATCAGTGTTTGCCACATTCACCCCATAAGACGCAGCACTATTTCCCCCCACTTTTGGGGGGGGTGCGTCTTATAGGGCGAAAAATATCGTAAATAAATATCACTAGCCTAAATATGCAATATGGGGTAGGGGTCCAGTCGGCCATGCTGTAACAAGTGTCTGTCTACCACGTTAACATCCCAGGGTGTACAAAAGCTAGGGCAAATCCTACCTAGGATGAAGTTTCAAATTTCTCTGAAAAATCTTTAAATAAAAAAAAAATGCATGAGATTCTCATGAGAAAAGTCTGATGATGATAGTGGTGATTGGCAAATAGGGCTTAAACTGGAGAATGTAGGATACGGTGGAGGGTATGGGATGGCGGTAAACTTCCGGTCCCAGGACCAGACTCACTCTCTCTCATACCATCCTGACAGGGTGGTTGCACGGGCCCCACTCCTTCTCAGCCTTCAGTCTCTTCCACTGATGTGCTCCTCAGGGGTGGACTAGGCCCAGACCTCCACTCAATGTCACATCAGGTCTCACTGTCTCACATGCACTTACTGCACACAAAGAGGCACCAAACACACAGTTATATTGGCGCACCTGAATCTACCTATAAAAGTCACAGGGAAATGCTTCAGACGTCACAACATCCACCGGCAAGTCACTGCAAGGCACTATGTAACGGTCCCTTCTGACTGACACACTCTATATGCAGAATGGCATCCAACAACTCTGTTTATGGGGTCATCAGACACACAGCAATGGTGCCACCGTTGACATAATGGTTTGTCACCTCCTACTGCTGCCAGGACTCACATTAACAAATTCAATAGTCCCTTACAGTGCACACATAACAGTGTAACTTCATAAAGGAACAAGTGTGTCACTAGTAGTTCTCCCCCTGGTTCTCCCCCCCTTACATGCCACTATGAGCCCCGAGGGGGAAGTAAAAATGAATACCCCTGGTATCTACCTGGATGGTCGCCCTCTCTGCATGGTTGCTGCTTCTGTTGTTGGAGAAGAATATGAATTTATCACAAATAAATATCCTGTTAAATATGAATTCAGGAAATACTATATATACGATAAGTCATAATAACAAAGGAGAATAATCACGACTTATCCAATAAATGGTAAGGTGAGAACTCCATGGCAATTTTTGGAATCCTTGCAAAATTTTTGCACATTGCCTAATTTAGGTCAGGAACTCAAAAATTTACAGCAATCAGACATCATCATGGAGCCATGGCCTACATGTCATATAATAAATAGTTTAAAATTCACCTGCCTATAAGACGCACCTAGGTTTTAGAGGAGGAAAATAAGAAAAAAAGTGTTAATTAGACCTCAGATTAGACCACCAGTGTTAATCAGACCCCAGCTCAGAGCTTCAATCAGACCCCCATTGTTAATTAGACCTCAGATCAAGCCCCTAATGTTAATAAGAGCTTAGATCAGACTCCCACTGTTAATCAGACCTTGGATAATACCCCCACTGTTAATCAGACCTCAGATCAGACAAAAAAAAAAATCAATGGCACCACTCCTGAGTTCCAGCGGTCTTGCTGCCACGCTGTGCTGTGACCTTGCACAACATGAGGTCAAAGAGTGTGCCTACGTCCTCACGCTGTGTGCAGGTCACGGCACGGTGTTGGCAGAAGAAGACCATCGAGAGGTAAGCACAGAGCCCACACAGGGAGCACTGTATTCACCACTCTCTGGTCCTACTGTACTAATGAGCACTTCCATAATTGAAGCGCTTATTAGTATTCGCCATATAAGACACATTGACGTTTCCCCCCCACTTATGGGGGGAAAAAGTGCGTCTTATGGGATAAAAATATGGTAATATAATGCTTCTATATAATGATTTTATTATATCTGGATGCTTTATTTACACTTCCTTCATCTCGATGATGATGTCCTTCCGTTTCTTATCCTTCACGTTCTCATCCTTCTTTCTACTGGACATGAAATATCTTATGAATATTTTCATTATGCTAACCAATAGGGACAGAGGATTATATAAACACTGGAGTGGGAGGTTTAGAAAGACACAGCACACTAATGATGACAGGGGAAAATTCTATGTTGTACCATATAAAAAAATCAATTACAAAACGCTAAATAGGCCTAGGAGCTCCAGCTCTTAGATCAGCTATGACTGTACTTTAGACTTCCTAGATCCTACACAGTCTCTGTGATTTTGAATCCACAGTCTCGGTCTGAATTTTCCTGGCCTACAATAGAAAATACATCTCCATTTAATTATCCTTGACAAATTATAACTTTTCTTTTCTACTTTCCATTATATTATTTTAGATTATACCCAATGGGTGTCTATTATTTAGATATGATGCCACCTACACTGGAGTCCTCCACCTCCTTCTTGATGTTCTTCTCAGGCTCCTTTTCCTCCACCTCCTTTATGTTGATCTCTTCTGCCTCTTTCACCTCTCTCTTCTCCATGTTGTAATCCTCCACTTTGTTTTTATTTATCTCCTCCAAATCTATCTCATCCGCCTCCTCCATAATGTTCGGATCTGCCACTTCCTCCAAGTTGTTCTCCTCCATGATGTTCTCCACCACACCTCTATGTTGCTCTCCATCTTCTCCACCACCTCCTTCTCCTTCACCTCCTCTGCCTCATCTTTATTCTGTTAGAGAATAAAGAAGACCAACGAGAATCAAGAACATAGTTTATCGTCTTTAAAGATATATAACTGAACGACAATCTGTAAAAGTAGGGTTGGAGGGGAGGGGTTAGGTTAAGAAATAGGCATCGGGGGAGGGGCATTTCAATTTTAATCTCAGCAGAAAGGCTAGGTGCACCGCTGGATAATCCTGTATATAATCACTAGGTCTGAAGCCTATCAGGGGCTCGTGCAGGCGGCTGCAAGAAGATGAGGATAATGGGCAAAAGAAGCGGCGTGGAAATAAGTATTTTTGCTTGTTATTTTCTTTTGCAGCTTGCTGTTTAGCCACTATGGGGGAGGGGGTCATTATTGTATAAGGGAGCATCTTTTTCTACTGGTGGCCAATGAGAGGGCAATTAGTACTACTAGGAACACTAGAGGGGAACATATTTTGTACTGGCACTGGAGGACCTATAAAGGGGGCATTTTTTTTGTACTGGCACAAATAAGGGGGCAATAAGTACTACTGACAGCAGGAGTTACAGGTGGTAGAGGATGTAGCCTCTGACCCGGTGTAGGGTTTGGTTGTACAACCAAACCACAATCTCAACATGTTCATGTCACCGTTCTTCATACTCCTCGCCCAAGGTTTATAATGTCCCCAGCAGGGTCCTGTTAAATTGTTTATTACCGTGCGGATGGTGAGGATGTGTTCTTGATTTTTGAATACTGTGAAACTGGCAAAATTCTTGCACCAATTCAGCTTCGAAGTTGGTACTTTGGTTAGATGATATTTGCATGGCACCCATTTGTTTGGAACACATGTATCTACAAGGCCTAGGCAGTGATGGCAGATGTTTAATCATACTAATTCACTAATGCACATTTAGGGAAATAGTCAACTCACACCAAGGCATACAGTATTTATGTCCAGAAGTTACTTCATGGACTTTCAAGATGTCTGTCGTAAGAATTTCCAGTGCCTCGTTAGTGACTATCACTTGCCAAGAAATGAGTTACTCCCTGGAGAGCACACTGGGGTCAGGCTTTACTGACTTGTTTTGGGGGCAATGAAGTAGATTGTCAGCAGTTGTGTCATTGTCTCAACACGGCAGTATCTTGAACTATTATGGAGAAATCAGCAAACTCCTACTGTTGCTGCTGGAAGTACAACCACGTATAGTTGATTTCTCACAACTCCACCAACTCCTATTGCCAGACTAAGCAGAGGACCCATGCGGGCAAGTTCACTAGTTGAGAACACTACAGCCACCGGCCCATCCAAACGCTTTCCTGAATGCAGCATACATCCGTAACATGAGCCTGATTCGGCTCATTCATCCTTCATTGTTAACTCTGCCACGAAGGAGTTGACAGCTAAAGTGGTATGTCGGTGACTGTTCCACTCGCAGCACACTCACCAGCAGGTCTACTTCTGCCAAGCTTCCATCAATCTCCAGCCTGAATGGCAGGACAGTGCATTAGCATTCCTATTGTTGTTTCACAGCTTTATGAAATCACATAGTCAGTAGCCAGATAGGCCAACGGATTGTTGTATGTAAAGATTTCTACTCGCCTGCCAACAATAAGCAAAAATTTACATATCACACAGAACTGGTGTCTGAGGGTGGCAAACTGGGCAGATCCCCCAAGGACAAAAATCCCAGGAACAAATTAAAACCACACAGTATTATTCAGATATAAATGGTGGTATTATTTGGAAATTCAACTGCAGTATTATGGTATATAAAAGCAGTATGGCGGAATTATATCGGCTCTTTAAGGGTGTATTATTTGGGTACAATGCTGGCGACCCGTGCCTGATGCTGCCTCACTCCTTCCTGTGGGAACGGGCGCTGTGCTACTCACGTTAACTGTTCTAGCGTTGTCTGGCCCCGCTGCTCTACCTCAGCTGCGATTATTGCATCTGCAGACCGCGGCATGCATGTCTGGTCTAAAGGCATCCAGGCTTGCTCCACAGGGAACATGCATGCTCACTCTCGGCCTCTTAAAGGGCCAGCATCTCTATGTATTTAAGGTGCTCTCCCCAGTGGGTGCCTGAGCTTTAGGTACCTAGTCTGAAGTTCACCAGCAAAGGTGCTATCTTCAGTTTGAATACTTGAGTACCAAACTCCTTCTTGACACCCGAGTCTGATTCTACGCCGCTTGTCTTGACATTAGCTTGCTTTCCGTATTGCTCAATTGCCACCTGCCCAGACCTTTGATGTGTTTATTGAATTAGTTTGTACACCTCCTGATCTGACATTGGCCTATCTCCTGACTACATATAACTGCCTGACGCCTCGGTGCTTTGCACCGGTGTCTCTGACCCCAGAGAGTTAGCTGCCAACTACACTGGGACTACACAGCGGCCTGGTAGCTCTCTTACAGCAAAGACCTGATCCCTGTATGGGGCTTAAAGGGTAAAAACCAGGGGACTGCCAAGATAACACTCTTAGTGCTAGCCCAAAGCCAAACCGGTTAGTTGGTACAGTGGGTCCACAGAAAACAGTGAGTCCACAGTGTGTGTGTCTCCATGGTAACAAACAAAATACATTGCCATAACAGGCTATTATTATTTGATGCAGGGAAGGAAACAAAAGGCCATTAACGATACATCTATGATAGGATTAATGCGCAGTTTTAACAGTCCATGCGCAGTCTTGAGTTGACATAGTGCGCAAACATGCGCAGTTTTAGATAAAGCAGGTATAATTGAGTCTTTCATTCATGCCACATGGGGCTGATGTTTTGAGATGGAAAATCTAGCGTGACTCACGCTGGAGAAGAATCCTATCCCAATGTCCCCCTCTAAGAGGAGGTTTGACGAGGTCAATGCCCATAAACCTTAGCTGGGCTCTGACATTGTGCTCAATGTGCACATGCTTAGCTACCGGGGTATCTCTTTAGTGTGCCCACCAATCCTCCTCCGGAATTCTCGTATGGTTTTACCCACGTACTCCAACTGGATCTCTAGTTGGAGTACGTGGGTAAAGTATAACTCCCCTGGATCTACAGTTGATGAAATGTGAGATGGGGTACGTCCTGCCCGTGACTGAAATAGTAAAAGATTTCATGGTCATGATATGCTTACATGCTACACAGTTGCCGCATTTATGACTACCTACTACGTTGGACCACAGCCATGTTGGGTGTGTCGCAGTAAAGGAAAAATGGCTGTGGACTAACTTATCATGTAGATTACAGCCATGTCTGTATGTAATCTGTGGATAATCCCCCCAGTACATCCTCAAGATCGGGGTCCATTTTAAGGATCCCCCAATGGCGTTGCAGAATGTTTTTGACTTGTTTTGATCCTCTGTCAAAAGTAGTGATTACACACAACGACTTAGTAGCAGGATTACTGGGCTGCTTAGGGGTGAGTAAAGTGGATCTTTGATGAGTCAAGGCTGTCTTGTAGGCGGATCTGAGGACATAATCAAGGTAACCCCTTTGTAAAAATCTTGCCCTCAGGTCAGTTGCTTGAGCCACAAAATCTTTTTTGTTTGTGCAGTTTCTCCTCAAACAGAGATACTGACATCTGGGTATCCCTCTTCTGAGTGGGAGGGGGTGACTGCTCTCCCATCTCAGAAGAGAATTTGTGGCATTGGATTTTCTATGAATAGAGGTGTCCAGTTCCCCTCTTTCATTCTTGGTAATCTTGATATCCAAGAATGGCAGACTGGTGGAATGTGTCTCATAGGTAAACTTCATCCCTATCTCATTCCGATTCAGATGAGATACAAAGGACTCAAATTGAGTGTGGCTACCGTTCCATATGATGAATATGTCATCAATATATCGCGCCCACAGCCCAATTCTCAACAGATCGTCCGGATTCCTGTCCCCAAATACCAGGGTCTCCTCCCACCAGCCCAGGAATAAATTTGCAAACGAGGGGGCACAAGGGCTCCCCATCGCGGTACCCCTTAGCTGGTGGTAGATTTTGTTATCAAAGGAGAAGAAATTCCTGTTCAAGGTAAATTCAAGGATAAATTAGCTGTGGGCGCGATATTGGCAACCACAAGATCTCAAAAAGAACTCCACTGCTGCCAACCCCAATTGAGCCTCCACATCGATACTTGACAGAAGACAGTCATCTTCAAGTGTCAGACCCTCCAATTGCTTTAGGTGGTCTGTAGTATCTTTTAAATGGGATGGCAACATGGTGACAAATGGGGCCAGGACTCGATCAATATAGATCCCCAGATTTTGATTTAGGTCATCGACCCCCGACACTTTTGGTCTCCCTTTCAATGGGGATGTCCCCTTATGAATTTTAGGGAGGCAATAGAATGTGGATCTACGGGAATGTTCGGGCAGAAGAAAGGTATACTTGTCTGGTGAAATAACCTTAGAGACCTTGGCCTCGTCAGTTATAGACTTCAATTCTCGTTTATTTTATTTTTTTTAAATATAATTTTTATTGAATTTTCAAATTTTCAACACATTACAGTCATTACAAGATCTCCTGATATAACAAGATAAAGTACATGCATGGAAATACAATCTGTGACTGCAATAACTCCCTCCCCCTCCCCCCCCCTTTCCCCGCATCAGCTCACCTCATGACCGAGGACGGCCAGCTAATTTTAGAGGTAATTAATCAATCAAAGCACCTTCAGAACACCCAGATTCCCCGTTAGGTCCTCTAGCAGATACCACGTCGTTAATTTGAGTGGGGACATTATCCTAGGATACTCTGTGCTTGCAATATAATGTAATATAAACTTGCGCCAGACCTGATATAACTTTTTCCCTAAAGTCTCCTTCTCCTGGAGTGCCTCAAGCCATTCGAGATGAAATATGTGTCTGAGCTGATCGACCACCGTATCAACTGAAGGAACCATTGGATTTAACCAAAATCTTAATAAACATTTTTTCGCTGCCATAATCAGTTTATGTCCCAGGGGGGAAAGACACGATGTTGTGTAGACTGTCCCCGATTGGTTCTCCTTTTGTATCTCGACATGAATGATTGCCATATGAGCTGTGATCTCCCTCTCTTTTCCCCCACTTTTGAATAGCACCAACCCTAGTTCCTTCCAAAAGCTCGCTAAGTTCGGGCAGTCCCATAAACCATGAAATAAGTTCGAGCCTTGTTGACCACATTTCGGGCATGCTACCAACCTATCTTGTTTAGATGCTGACCTGGGGATGTCAAAACCATAAATGGCTTTATGCAAGATTTTGAGGTGGGTTTCCCTCCACTGCTCGCTTAGTACGGCTTTAAATTCTCGTTTATATACGTCCGTTGGGTCTCTCTCCAGAATCTTATAGGTCTCTTTATCAGACAGGAGGCTCTTACACATATTCCTATCGTGCACTGAGTCTATGACCACAATGTTACCCCCCTTATCAGCAGGTTTAATGATGACATGGGAGTCATTCGCTAGTTAGGAAATAGCGGTGGTTACAGACTCGGAGATCTTCCAAGTCCTTGGAGATCAACACAAGAAATTTCACTCGAACTAGATGGCAAATTTAGTACTTTTAGATTTTAAATCTGTGAAGGGACCAAGACCTGAAGTAGAGCTATCCTCCATAGTGAGGGAATGCAACAGTTGTACATCCCCCAATAACTCCACCGGGATCCCTAACTCCAGACACTGACGTCTGTCCATATGTTTAAAATGCTTGTGCCACCTTAATTTACGGATGAACAGATTCAGATCTTTGACAGCAGTGAATCTGTCAAACTTAGGGGTGGGCACAAAAGAGAGTCCTAGTTCTAGAGTGTTAATTTCGTCCTGAGTGAGAGGACTTGAAGACAAGTTAATTACCTCAGGTCCTGAGGTTAAGCTGACGGTTGTTGTGTGCGACTGCGAAGAGGGTAGTCCAGAGTCTGGCTGGGTTGCCCTAAAAAACGATTATCTCGTCCCCGATAGGAGCCCCGAAAACGACTTCTTCTCGGTGTGCCCCTATTGGGATACTTGTTTGTCTTAGGACCTGTTTCACGCTGATTTAAGTCCAGTAGTTGATATGAGTCCAGTGTTTTTTCTATTCAGAGCTGTAGCCACTCCCCTATTCACTTCAGATGTAAAATGGGCGTGATTTATTACATAATTCATTGATTTTAATAATTGGCAGGAAAATGAATAACAGGGAATGCTAAGGTATTATATTACTGAGATAAAAAAGGGGGAGGAATATACTATTGAAGTTAGTAATTATAATGGCTAAGGGCTAGTTTGTTCATAGAGTGATAAACACATGTTTGATAAACAATTATTTAAATGAAGGATGTAATAAACCACGCCTCTTATACATCTGAAGAAGTGAATAGGGGAGTGGCTACAGCTCTGAATAGAAAAAACGCTCATATCAACTATTGGACTCAAATCATCTCATTAGCATATGGATTAAAAGTACATTTTCTCCACAATAAAGCAACAGATCACCAAGTGAAAGGTATCATTATATTCAGCAGAGTGAGCTCTTTTCTTTCTGTCTTTCATATGATGTTGCTAAAGAATGCTAACCTTGAGATAGGATGCTGCAGAAGCTTTTTAACTACTACAATGCCATTAGTATGGTCAGGAAGTATTGCCTTATATGAATAACTAATCAAATTACTATTTCGATTTCTACCCCCTTGGCGGTGTGCCTCTTTTGTCCTATGGTCGATAAAACTGTATGTTTTGATAATAAAGTTGGGAAATTGCTTGAGACCGTAGCTGGGTGTGTTTCTCCCGAGCTCGTATATTCTTTTATCTACTCAGGAGCCATGTTGGGAGGGCAGAAAAGCACAGATTGCGCTCACAGTATTAATAGTCTAATAGTCTATTTTTTTGCACAGTCAACATCCAATCACACAGGGACAGCTCCAAGTGTATGTGAACTCTTGGGTGATAGAGTTATAGGGAGCCTTATGTCTACTCGACCATCAGATTGACAAGAATAGACCAGGTTTACCCAGATCATTATTAAGCCCAACATGGTCAGATGTATGTGGACACATCTGCTAATTATTGAGTTCAGGCCTTTTCACCCAAAACCATTTCAAGCAGATACATAAGGTCAGGCACACACTTTTGGGCCTGAACACACCTGAACTGAACGCCATCAATCACCTTTGGGATGAATTGGAACGTCCATTACGAGCCAGACCTTCTTATCCAACATGTAGTTAGGATTTTTTTTCAGAACCTTTGTATATTGGGGATAAACCAACAATTCCCATCAAAGATACTCTTCTCCCAGGCTGAACCATCAGTCACCATGTATTAAGCATCCGTAGCTTCTTTGATATATTTTCCCTGCATTTTATTTATTTACTGTAGCTTATATAACACCAATATTTTGCAGCGCAGTACTGAGATTATCATTGCAGTTCTAGTGGTCCGTGTCCATTGGCATCTGCCTTCCCCAGGTGGCCACGGCTACTGGAGTACTCAACCCTACTGCATTTGCGGCCATCCCTGCCTCCTTCTTCCTGCTTTGGCTGCTGCACACTCCTATAGGGTGCACACATGCGCTCTTCAATAGCTTGCACACACACAGACTAATCTGTCCTGCCTGTGACAGTGTGTGGGATTGTGCCTGAGCAATAGTTTCTCTAGCTTGTATACTTCCTACAAAGGTGTACCACTATTATGTGTTCTGGCTTCTGTCTGATCACCGTATTGACCCTGTGACTCCTGCTCTGACCCATTTCCATATATACAGAGTGGTCCACACTGTCTGAGAAATCTAAAGCTATATAAAAAATCTCTGTCAGGAGAGCTGAAAATCTTGTCTTGCAGCATACTGCTAGGACTGAAAACGTTCACATTGGGTGCAGTAACAACATATTACAACAGGAACTTACCTATATGTTATCCTGCCATGGAACACATCCTTGCCAAGTATTCAGCAAATTGGTTACGAATTTGTGTAACGACTGATGTTCAACATGGAGTTGTTTCTCCAAAGCTGATGGTAGTTACAATCATGTGGATCCACCAGAAGAGGTTCATTTCGAGAAATAAAATTATGCAAAACAACACAAGCCTGAACCAGATTGTCTACATTTTTTTTTAAACGGCTTTATTTATGCGTTTTTCCTTTTATCATGAAATACAGAAGGAAAACAGAAAAAAACAAAAAACAAACAATCGGGAAACACAGCCCGAGAACAAATACAATTTGTCACATACACATGTCAGACAAGCTTACGACAGGGGGTGCTAAGAAGCTCAATACAGCACCAAGCATGTAATGAAATAGGCAGATATACTTATAACCATTATATCTAAGTAAACCAGATCTCAATGCCTGACCACACATACATCCACACATTCATATCAGCAGTGACACAGACCCAACCACGCATCATTCAACATCACACTACAATCGTATTAGCACTAAGCCATACACCCCAAATCTTCTCAAATTTCTCTGGAGTACCTCTGGCCTCATAGGTGAGTTTATACAAGGATAACGTGTTATTAACCAGTTGAATCCAATGTGAAGTCTCCAGTTGTTTGGGAGGCTTCCAATTAAGTAAGATGGACTTCCTGGCGTAAAACAAAAGTAACCGGTACAGGATTCTCGCATTTTTGGTTGGGACAATCTCATTAACCAGTCTCAGCAAGCAGACCTCAGGTGTTACCACTGCTGGGAACCCCAATTCAGTATTTAAGAAGTTATGCACATCAGCCCAAAATTTGGTCAATATTGGACACTCCCAAATCATATGCAGCAGAGTACCCTTGCTTGCGTTACAGCGAGTACAGGTGTCAGAAGCAAGTCTACGCATACGCTCTAGTCTTACTGGAGTAAGGTACACTCTATGTATCCACTTTGCCTGAATCAGCTGATCCCGTGCACAAATCACCGACCCCCTCCTGGAGGCAACCAGTTCTTTTTCATGGTGAAGCTCTAAGCTAGGGATGTCTATACACCATTTGCCAAACGCCTTTGCGATCGGCGAGGGACGAGTCAATATAAGGAACCCATATAATGAGGAGGCCATCTTAGTCTGATGAACACGTCTGACAATTTTTTCCAAAGGACTAAAATCTATTCTCAGGGGGCCAGGCCCAAACTGAGCATTGCAAGCATGTCTCAATTGGAAAAATTTAAAAAGGGAAGACCGTGGTATACCATAGTCCGCCTGCAGAGAAGAAAATGTTTTAAAATGACCCCCCTCATATAATTGAGTGAGGTACTTTATACCCATCTGCGGCCAAAACTCAAAGGCCGGTAGCGAAGTCAACTGATTGTCTACATTTTTAGGCGTCAACTGAATAGCGGTGAGTAAAAGCTGCCATTTTGAGGTCAGTATACCAAAGGGGCAATTGGCATAGCGTCTAGCCCGTGTCAACCAGTAATTGAAGATGCATCTGGTGGTATTCAGAGTACGAATGGCATAAGGTTTCATGAGGTGTTCACTCATTTGAAATGCCTCATCGCCAACTAGAAAAAACGGCATGGGAGGGCCTTCATTTCCAGGAAGAGGACATTGAGCAGGGAATCTGAACCTCTTTTGATAGACGCAATTTCCAGTGTTTGATTCCTTGAATACCCTTGCATCGTTACTACACCCGTATGCTTTTATATCAATAGCTACAAATCTGTATCGAGCATCGGCAATTGCCATTAATATCATTGAAAAAATATTTTCATAATTGTAAAAGGTAAATCCGCTCTAGGCTGGGTTTTGATTTCTTACATGTTTCTACAGCTCCTATACAATTTGGAAAATTTGTAAGTTGATTACAATTTTTAGCAGTACTCTGAGCAGTGGGGTGTGGAAAGACTTCTGGTTGAAGTTTTTTCTGTAATAATTTACAGGTTTCATTCACTTTTCCTGATATAGTTGATTTACCAAGGCAGTATTGATAATGCAGGGAAGAGAAACTTTCACCAGAAGCCAAGTACCTCACCTATGCTCTCAGCATAACATGGGAGATTAGGCATTACACAGCCAACAAGTAATTCAGCTTCCAGGCTTCTGACACTTAAGGAGCATTTCAGCTTTGTATTTATCCCCACAGTACTGAGACCACCAGCAGGGCCGGCGCTACCATACAGGCAAGGGGGGCAATTGCCCCCGGGCCCCGAGTCCTTAGGGGCCCCCGGCGACGGCCCGCCGCAAACAACTGACCCTACTACTTACTATTTATTTGCAGTCGGCGGCTGACTAACAGCACAGACTCAGTGTAAGCGCCTGGCCTGAAAGAGTGAGGAGGGGGCGGGGCCCGCGGCCACTCTGAGCTCCGCTGCCTGGCCTGCCTGCAGTGGCTGGAGCGTGCGCAGGCACGCAGCTGCCGCACAGGCACGTCTTCACATGACGTTGCCACTGAGCTGAGGGAGCTCCACCCCCAGAGACTCTGAGAGAAGGCCCGACGAGTCACCGATGCCTGCCTGTCCCTCCCTCAGTCACAGTCTCACAGAACTTAAAGTAACCTTACAGGTATTTATATTTGGTATAATACCTATAATAGCTAACGGATGGATGGATGGATCCCGTGTCTGTCTGCCACTGGTCCATGAGATGGAATAGGAGAAACCCGGCGGGGGGGGGGGGGGATGGATCGATTTGCAGCAGCCCACTGGCCTATGGATTGGAGTGGGAGAAATGTGCCATTGGGGGGTGGGGGGGCCACAGAAGGAGAGATGGGAGGGGATTTTTTTTTGTTGTCAAACTGCAGAGATGGAAAATGGCGACAAAATGGTGGTCTGGTCTGAAAGGAGAAGACGGCGTCAAAGAACATCTACATCAAAGGAGACGTCACTGGATGTAAGAGGTATGGGGCGCTGTATTTCTGTATGCTGCCATGGAGAGAGGGGGAGGGGGGAGAAATAATGTGACGCGAAGGGGGTGATTGATGACGTGACATGGAGGGGGGCCCCTTATTGTTTTTCGCCCCCGGGCCCCATTTCACCTAGAACCATCCCTGACCACCAGCTACCCTTGGATACGCCTCAGGCTACAAAAAATGTTGTAGTGGAGTGGGGAGGGAATGGCACGTCCCACTACCAACACCTATATGCCATTCCATAAAACGCAATGCCCATAAAACACTTTAAAGAAAAGTGCCTCAGCAAACTACACTTTGCTGAAACTACCCAGCATTTCTGCATTCTTTTACCTCGACCATCTGAGCATTCTTGGTGAGATATACACCCCCTCCAGGACTTTCCCATTTAGTTTCCCATCCAATCCTGGAATTACATAGCAGAGGGACTGATTTGGTGACAAAGGGATTGATTATACTTTGAAAATTAATAAGCTTAATGTAACCACTAATCTTTATTTAGGGCAGATACATTTTTCGGGTATCGTATCCTGTCTTTGTGTCTCCATAAATACGCTCAAACAGTGCATCAAAAGTCTCTATTCTCCTCCGTAAATAGTATTCAACTTTTTCTGGATAATGTTACAGTTGGAAATGTAAGTTTTGAAAGGCACCATGACAAAATTGATGGGGTGAACCCAATGTTTTTGGACTATTATTCTTAACGTCCTCTGCCTCTGTAGTGCCCTGGAGAAGGGGTACTTTGAAGTCTGGACACTTGCCCTTATTTGCCCTATGTAAAGTCATTAACTGCTCATTTTACTTTAAAGGGCTAAGTTGCACTGACATATTGTTTAATACTGTATAACTGCATTGTATATGTATGTTGTGATATATATATCCTGTTCATTTCCACAGCACTGTGGAAAGGATTATTGAATACTGAGAGATGTTTTGGACTTTCTAGCTAATGATGAGAAGTTGGTGATTTTCCACAGTTACCATAAATGTTGAAGATGAGCATGTTTTGGAGGGAAAAAGCCAGACTTGTTTACCACCAAAACTAGACTTTTTGGATGTCTGGTTTAGCTATCTTATTATGTCTGAAGACTTGTTTTTGTCTGGAAAACTGTTGTGTTATTGCCATTGAGTATTATCGAAGCTCTAATGGAAGTCTATGAGAGATGATAACTGTAACATTGTATTTGTTTGGGTTGTATTCTCCACTCCACTCCTCCCACTAGACGGTTCTAGTTCAGCTAGAAACTGTATATAAGGAGAGCAGTCAGAGCCTCTTAGTGTTCTGCAGTCGGTGCTTAGAGGAAGAGACTCATGCCAGTCTGCATAAATGATCAGAAGATGGGGATACTGAGCCACAGGCTATGGGTCACTAGCCCTGTGACCAGGGAGCCAGCCAGATTACTGAGCCACAGACCATGGGCTTCTAGCCTTTGGCCAGGGTACTAGTCTTCCGAGAGCCTGACTCTAAAGTAGCAGTTGCAATCGCACTAGGGTAACACGCATGACTGCTGCAACACTCTCCATACAATGTGCTTACTGAAAAAAAGTCTTATCAAGCAAATCCCTCATATTACCGTTGATATACTTCAAATCTTTATTTAAAAAACAAAAGTTTAAGAAAAAAAAAACGTTAAAAAAAACATATTGAACAACATATTGAAACATATGCACAGCCATTAACCTTATATGTTAAAAGAAGGATAGATAACCACAAAATAGTATATGTTTGTATACATTTTTTACTATATGTCTAAACATATCGCAAAAATGAGGTGTGAACAGCCCCTAACAGTATAATTCAGCCCCTAAATACTAACAGTATAATTCAGTAAATACAAGGTTGACAGAGACACACAGCATTATAAGTCATTATAATGCTGTACGGTTATGTGAAATGAGCAGTGTCCATAATGAGAAATCACGGTCCCACACTGACGTGTTTTTCGCCCTGGACACGCTTGTCTGAAAGGGACCTTAGAGTGACCATATTTACTAATTTTTCCCGACATGCACTCTTTCTGGGACTTAAAATAATTGTCTGGCCGGGATTTAAGTTATCAAAAATGTCTGGGATTCTCAATGGGAAATGGGGGGGCACTATAATCTACTAAAGTGCAAGAGCTGAAGGATGTGATGATGTTACCATCATGTGATCAGTGCAGGCAGGGCCAAAGCTGAGCAGTGGAGAGGAGAAGTGGTAAGGACCTGTGATGATGTCACCGTCATGAAATCAGTGCAGCCGGGGGCAGAGTTCAGCAGTAGTGACCCTGAGAAACCTTGGAATTGTAATCCTCTCCCCTTATACTCCCTCTCTAAATTATCCTCTGATATTAATTAATAAAGGCCTGGACATCCTGGGAGTTGCAGTCCTCTCCTCATTATCTCTCTCTCTCAATTGTCCTCTAATATCCCCAAATAATCGCCTGGACATGCTGGGAATAGTAGTTCTCTCCACTTATATCTCAAACCTGTAATGTCCTCTGATATTACATAATAACAGCATGGACATGCTAGGAGTTGTAGTCCTCTCCTCCTCGCTGTAATTCTCTCTGACACTGGTATATAGATTGCGGTTTCCTGGGTATGGTGTCCTCCTTTTGTGAGTTATGAAAGTGGTCATCCTACCATAGAGAAGTTATCACAGCTTAGTCCATCAAAAGAGTATGGCTTTACAGGAAAGAGGCCTGTCCTAATAATGCAACATTTTGTGCCAGAATTGTTGCAGAATTTTGGCATAAAAATCTGTCTGAAGGTAAGCCAGCCAATCGTTAGTATAGGGCCAGAGAGAAGTATCCGTCCCTGCACCAGAATTATCACCCAGCCTGAGCCCCACTGATACATTAGACTAAACCACCAGTCTAAGGGTACTTACACACTTCCGTCACCGGAACTGCCTGCCGGATCCGGCAATCTGTATGCAAACGGACAGCATTTGTAGACGGATCCGGATCTGTCTCACAAATGCATTGCAATGCCGGATCCGTCTCTCCGGTGTCATCCGGAAAAACGGATCCAGTATTTATTTTTCACTTTTTGAAAGGGTTGTGCATGCGCAGACTGGAAGACCGGATCCGTCAATGCGGTAATTTTAATGCAGGATCCGACACTAATACATTTCAATGGAAATTAATGCCGGATCCAGCATTTCAGGAAGTGTTCCGTAATTTTGGATGGAGACAAAACTGCAACATGCCGCGGTATTTTCTCCGTCCAAAAACCGTAAGACGGACTGAACTGATGCATCTTGAATGGAACACTCTCCATTCAGAATGCATTAGGATAAAACTGATCAGTTTTTTTCCGGTATTGAGCCCCGAGGACGGAACTCAATACCGGAAAGGTTTAACGCAGATGTGAAAGCACAGAGGGGATATGATAGAAACTTTCAAATACATAAAGGGAATCAACACGGTAAAAGAGGAGAGAATATTTAAAGAAGAAAAACTGCTACAAGAGGACATAGTTTTAAATTAGAGGGGCAAAGGTTTAAAAGTAACATCAGGAAGAATTACTTTACTGAGAGAGTAGTGGACGCATGGAATAGCCTTCCTGCAGAAGTGGTAGCTGCAAATACAGTGAAGGAGTTTAAGCATGCATGGGATAGGCATAAGGCCATCCTTCATATAAGATAGGGCCTGGGGCTATTCATAGTATTCAGCATATTGGGCAGATGGTAGATGGGCCAAATGGTTCTTATCTGCCGACACATTCTATGTCTCTGTTACCCTAAAGGGGAAATGTAATCAAATGCCATTTTTTTGTGTCTGGTTTTAAGGGGTTTTTTTGTGACAAATTTTCATGTCAGGTTTTTGTATTTGTTGCACGTCTAGTCAGGAGTCTGAGGCGAAAACAGAATCGACACCCCAACCTCCCAATGCCAATTTCCTAACCTAACCCCTTCCCTGAAGCCTTACTGTGAAAGATATACTTGGAAAACATTACATACAGGTCTACAAAATATACAGGGTAATACAGCGCCACATAGTGTGCCCACTGTGTATCCCAATACTGTACTGCAGAAACAGGTAATCCCCCTTCTGCTGCCCCCCTCTGGCCCCTACCTGGTGCAATCGCCTCACCTCGCCTCATTGGTGGTGCACCCCTGCGTCTAGTGATATTTATTAGGGTTGAATGAATCAAATTCTTTTAAAAACTACTTTCAGAATATCGGCTCCGTCCTACTGTAAAATGTATGGCCTCCGCGGAGGTCTTTCCAAAGTTTCAGCAAATATCGCGAGACTTACTTCGCCTCGCCTCCATCACCCGTCACTTTGTTTATTCACATAAATTACTGTATCAAAATACAAAGCTGAACCCGGCTTCGTTAATGAGGCGTGAAGTCGAGTTCAGCTTCGTATTTTGATACAGTAATTTACGTCAATAAACAAAGTGACGGGTGATAGAGGCGAGGCGAAGACTTCCGCGGAGGCAATACATTTTACAGTAAGACGGAGCCAATATTGTTGACAAAGTTTTTAAAAGAATCCGAACCCAATTCGCTCAACCCTAATATTTGTTCCACAGGCTCTGTCAGTTCGTACGCTACCAGGAGACTGTAGGACACTTTTTGCAAAAAGTTGCAATGATAAATGTGGCTAAAAATGTACACAAATCATCAGACCGACCCTTAATAAAGCGAGCTGCCCGACATGGCGCAAACCACCCTAAAAATGGAGCAGATACATGATACATTTGGCACAAACTCCTACAGGGCGCCGTCGATACATTATGTATAAAGGTTTAATCTGCCCCACTGTCTGCATGTTGAGGCTGTTCAAAAATGGCTCAAAAAATGGCTTCACACATCCTTGCACCTTCTCTTGGATGTAGATCAAGACCGTGAGCCCTGCCATTGTCACATAGATGCACTTCACCATCAGTCATAAAGACAGATCACTAGATGCCATAAGAAGGAACGATCCCATGGCGATCACTTAGAGCCCCTCCCACTTTATTAGCCTCCCGCCCACTCCTTGCAGACAGAGCCGTCCATGTAAACAAATCTACAGTGCGCGTCCCTAGCAACCGCCGGCCCGCTATTTTCTGGTAGGCTGAAGGCGTGTCCCCCGCCGCCTGGCAACATTTTCTGCATGCCGATTGGTCGGTACATGCGTAAGCGCGTTCTAATTGGATGACGCGTTCAAACCTGTTAGTCCCGCCTTTTCCGCTGAACAGTCAGCTCTCCCTGGGAAGGATGACATAAGAGGTGTGATCGTGAGTATTCCGCTGCGCGGTGGGGGCAGGGGGCTACCTTGGGTGGTCATCGGGCGTGCCCTCCCGCCTGCACTGACCTCCTCTCTGGCTAGATATAGCTGTGCCCGTCACACGCGATCCCTGGCCGCCTGCTTCTTTGTGTGCGATGATGTAGTGCTGGGTATGAGCTAACTGCGCCCCATTGTGTAGCGGCGCTATAACCCCCAGCGTGGTAGGGTATTCTGGGAGTAGTCATTTTCTAACATTTGCTGGGAAGTTGTAGACCATGATTGGGGATACTTTCTGGAATAATAAAGTATAGAGGGGTCACATCATCATGTACTTTCCTGGGGGGATCTGTCAGTGGGGTAGGTGACCTGTGCCAAATCTATTACTTTACACATATTTAACACCTTCCTCAATAATTTCCTAAAAAAAAACTAAAGGAAGTGCTGTGTCTGTGAGATCCTACAGTGCACCAAATATTACTGGAGTGCAACATATTTAAAGGGGTTGTCCAGGATCCGCAACATTTTCAGTTATCCCCTCTAGTATGGCCAACCTAATACAAGAATTACACTCATCTGCTTCCCGCTGCTGTGGTGGGCCAATGCCCAGGGGGTCGCCAGAGTTCCCCTTACCGCTGTGGGTTCTGTACATAATGATGCCCTCAGCAATAAGGAGCTGTCACTTATGCACATGGCTGGCAGAAGAAAATGCCCCTGCACTCAGCAGATTGCCGTCCTTACGACAGTGGTAGAGTTGAATGCTGCGGGCTGGCGGTATTTTGTGCTGCCCTGTGTATTTGGTTCTGTTGGGGCAGTATTTTATGCTGCACGATGGTATTGCTGGCCCTCCTACTTACACTGCTCACAAAAAGTTATCGATATTTGGGTTTCAGGTGAAATGTATGGAAAACGTAAAAAGTTCACGCTACAGTGATGATATATCATGAAAGTGGGGCATTTAAGTAGAAGCAGCGATGGTGATTACGAGGGATGAGTGAATTTCATTTGTTTTCGGTTCTGGTTGTGGCATAATGTGAATTCCGTTATGGATTCTGTTACCACGGACCATAACACAATTCCATGACGGAATGCCTTTAGAGGCATTGAGTTATTCATTCCGTCATAATAGAAATCTATGGGCTGCAAAACGGATTCGTCCGGTTTCCGTTATGCTGGAGAGGACTCCCCTTCATAACGAAAACGGGACGGATCCGTTTTGCAGCCCATAGACTTCTATTATGACTGAATGGATAACAGAATGCTTTAAAGGCACGCCTGCCCAACACCCCACCACTATGGCTGATGCATAGCGCTCTCCTTGACGTCTCCAACATTGTTAGCGGCCATCATTTCTGCTCAGCGTGAATCGACTTTCATCAGTGAACAGCACTGAGGCCCACTCGTCCCTCGTCCAGTATAGATGCTTTCTGGCCATGCAAGACAATGCGGCTTGTGCCTGGTGGTTTAGTCAGGTATCCTTCCAGGTCGTAGACCACGCTGATGTGAACAGTTTCAAATGGTCTGACGTGACGTGCCTGGAGTTGTGTAGCATTCATCATCCGGTTCCACAGGGCATTGCTCACAATGAAGCGGTCATCAGTGTGGGATGTGGCCAAATGACATCTACTTCTATGCCCTTCCGTGACGCAATGCCGAGGTACTGTTGATAAATTGTTAGGGCCCTTTCACACTTGCGTTTGGAAGATCCGGCATAGAGTTCCGTCGTCGGGGCTCTATGCCAGTGTAACGTTACATTTCCCTACTTCGTGAGATTTCCCTACCGGTCGCACCGGAAGTGACGTTAGTAGTCATTCCTGGCGTTGTGATGATCTGCGCATGCGCAAAAGGAAATTGTAGGGAAAATCTCACAGCGGAGCTCGGCAGAACACGGGACACTGCGCATGCGCCGGAGAGCCTCAGTAGGGAAATATCACGGGCCAGTGCACAAGCGCGCTAACTCCAGAAAATACATCAGATATCCGCGCCTGCACAGTGTGGGGGTAGGAAAAAATTACGGCGCACTGCGCAAGCGCAGAGGGGAGATCTGATGGCCATTTTTTTTGTTAAATAAATAAATATCTGTGTATGTGTATATATGAGTTGTTTGCGCATTATTTAGGGTGGTCTGCCCAGTATATGGGGGATGTCTGTGTATTATATAGGGAGGTCTGCCCTATATAATGCACAGACAACCCCTATATATATATATATATATATATATATATATATATATTTATTTATTTAACAGAAAAAATGGCCATTAGAACTCCCCTTGGCGCTTGCGCAGTGCACCATACTTTTTTCCTACCCCCACACTGCGCAGGCGCGGAGATCTGATGGATTTTCTGGAGTTAGCGTGCTTGTGCACTGGGCTGTAATATTTCCCTACTGAGGCTTTCCGGCGCAGTGTCCCGTGTGCAGCCGAACTCCGCTGTGAGATTTTCCCTACAATGTCCTTTTGCGCATGCGCAGATCGTCACAACGCCAGGAACGCCTACTAACGTCTCTTCCGGTGCGACCGATAGGGAAATCTCACGAAGTAGGGAAATCTAACGCTACACTGGGAAAAAACGCTTCAGTTACAGATAATACAACCGCATACATCCGTTTGAACGGATCCGCTTGTATTAACGTTAACTATTTTTTAACATTGCCAAGACGGATCCGTCATGAACTCCATTGAAAGTCAATGGAGGACGGATCAGTTTTCTATTGTGGCAGATTGTGTCAGAGAAAACGGATCCGTCCCTATTGACTTACATTGGGGGTCATTGCGTTTTGCTCCGCATCCGAGGACGGAAAGAATACCGCTGCATGCTGTGGTATTTTCTCCGTCCAAAAAACGTTCAGTGACTGAACTGAAGACATCCTGATTTCTCTCCATTCAGAATGCATTGTGATAATCCTGATCAGTATTCGTCCGGCATACAGCCCCGAGGACGGAACTCTATACCGGAAAACAAAAACGCAAGTGTGAAAGGGCCCTTATGTGTCATCTTGGTCTCATGATGTCAAAATGTGAACAGCATGATGAGGAGGACTGTTTAAATACCAATTGTAATTAAACCAGGAAATGTATTGGGTGATTCATGGATAAATCACCTGTTGTGAATTTTGCCATTAAGCTCCTTGTTAGAGAACAGCAAAAAGTACTGAAGCACTGAACAGTTGGATATGTGCATTCAGAAGTTTAGAGAAGGCCACATTAAAGGGCTTCTGTCATCCCCCATTTAGCAATTTTCAGTAGCGGACATTAGCTATTTGCTAATGTCAGCTGAGTCCAAACATATCACTCTTACCTTACTCTGTGCTGTAAATTCTTTAAAAATTGTACTTTTATCATATGCTAATTTCTTCACTACCAGCAAGTTGGGCGTGTACTTGCTGGTAGCCGCTGTATCCTCAGACTGTAAACACGCCCCCTCTCCACTTGATAGACAGGGCCAGCGAGCGCTCTCCTCCTCCCGCTGGCCCTGTCTGCCCATGAAATCCCGCACCTGCGCCGTAACATTCATCATTCGGCGCAGGCGTTCTGAGTGAAGGACGCGCGCTTGCCAGCTACTTCCTCAGTGCACCTGCGCCGATGACGTCAGACTACACCAGGAAAAGAAGACTGCTGGCATCGGGTGTAGTCTGACGTCATCCGCGCAGGCGCACTGAGGAAGAAGCTGGCAAGCGCGCATCCTTCACTCAGAACGCCTGCGCCGTAACGTTCCTCATTCCTCAATTGCAGGATTTCATGGGCAGACAGGGCCAGTGGGAGGAGGCGAGTTCTCGCTGGCCCTGTCTGTCAAGAGGAGAGGGGGCGTGTTTACAGTCTGAGGATGCAGCGGCTACCAGCAAGTACACGCCCAACCTGCTGGTAGTGAAGAAATTAGCATATGATAAAAGTAAGATTTTTAAAGAAATTACAGCACAGAGAACAGTAAGAGTGATATGTTTGGACTCAGCTGACATTAGCGAATAGCTAATGTCCGCTACTGAAAATTGCTAAATGGGGGGTGACACCCAAAAAGGTTGGAACGCATTTTACGTTCATCCTGAAATTTTACCCACAAGCCATTTAAATATCCCCAAGTTTTTGTGAGTAGTGTATATTGGCCCAGTTATTCTGTCCATTTGGACCCATCTACAACATGGATCCAGTTTTAGTTTGTTTGTTTTTTTAACCGGGGCTTATTTAGTTCCAATAAATTTTTATTGTAATAGAGAGATGAATTTCCATACACGTACAAATGTCATATAAACAAGCAAATGTTCCAGAGAAGATGTGTACAGAAAATACAGACTTGCGGTCCAATGCCACCTATAAGGCGACCGTTCCACCAACTTTTGCACATTTAGAAATTGGTATACAAAAAAGAAAAAACAGTAACCAATAACAGAAGGCATGCAATCCCACCATACAAATCAACAGGATCTTTGTGAAAGGCTGTGAAATCCGGCTCAAGCAGAGGAAGCTCCAATGGGTAAATAGGAAATAGGTAGCCGAGGAACCCCTATACCTTGTATATTGGGGTAAATGCCTAGTGCCAGAAAATGACGTCATAAAATACCTTCAGGGATTTGAGAGGCGTATGAACTGGAGGGCCAGGGCAACCATTGATTAAGGACTTTTATCCTATCCCCTAGTGTAGGAGCAAAGATAAATTCATGCTGCACAAATTGAACCAACAGCCGGGTGACTTCCAAAATGGAGGGGGTTAAGTTTTGTTTCCAGTGCCTAGCAATTACTTTCCTGGCTGCCGTATCCATCTTGTAGTGGGTTGAAGCCGGGAAAAGCCTATACATAATATTGCCATTTCAGGGGAAAGAGAAAAGGGCGCTTCGATTATGTCGGAAATGAGTGCACTTACTTGTTACCATAAAGGAGAGACTATGGGACAAAACCACCACACGTGGGCAGGAGTTCCTGTCATCCCGCACCCCCGCCAGCCGGAGGCCGAGTATCTTGGACTAAAATGTGCTATGTGGTGTGGAGTTAAGTACCAGCGTAGCTGGAGTTTTCTGTTTTGTTCTGCGTGATTAACCAGGGCTACTTTAATTTCCCAATCCACCCCTGGAAACGACAGTCGCACCAAAATGTAACCAAGTTGGATTTTTGTGCGACACCATTGACTATCATTACAAAAAGATGTCAAGCGACACATGTTTCGGTGTAGTTGATCTTTGATCTCTGCCTCCCTTCTATCAGTGTTAGAGATAGCAGGAAAGGGAAGGTGGTTGTACATGGCAGATCAGAGTGTGGAGAGGGAGGAAAGCATCCAATGCAAGGCAGGGGAAAACTGCTGCATCTTGCAAACCCAGATTCTGCGTGTATTACTGGGCAGGACACAACTGTATGAGAAAAGTCTAAAACTGGTTGAATGTTACAAACTGCATATGAGGTGGTCTGAAATTCAGGGTAGCTTCTAACATATGTAAAAATATTCTTTTTGCATTGATATAGCGTTAATGTTACACATGCCACCATTGTGTGACTTTCAAGCCTCACCCCCTTTTTCTTAACACTTTGCAATAGTCAAAAAGGTGTCCGAGACCTGATAAATGTGTTCAGCTCCTTCCTTGTCAGTGCTTAGATAAATCTGCCCCTGTGTGTCCAACCCGCATCAGGCTGAGGCTATACACAGATGCTCCCTGAGTGTGGTACCACCGCTCCCTGGTGTGGTTTTATTGCAATCAGACATCAACGTGGGCGCAACTTTCTTTTCAGCCATTTCTTACAATTGTTAGAACAGTAATTAAATAGATTTGTTTGCCCCATGGAAAAAATTTTGTAGGCTCCATCATATATCCACCAGCGGAAAATGAAAAAAGAACATCTGAAAACGTAAGGGGATCAATCTGAGATTCCCAAATAAACGTGATATTGAATGAGCACCCGGATAATATCCATGTAACTGAACTTGCATTATATAATCCTATAACATACTGCCAGGTACTATCTACGCATTTCAGTTGTGAAAGCGATCTTAATCATGGTATTTTCAAAAAACAATTTCCCGATCGAAACGCGCTGGGGGTACCTAGAAGTATGTTATAGGATTTTTTTAAAATTTACGTTCAATAAAATGGAGTTGATTTTATCTGGGTGCTGAATCGATATCATGTGTATTTGGGATTTACTGCGCCTCTTGGAGCAGGATTCGTGCATCGGAATTACCACCCAGATGCGCCCGGCTAGTTGTACCTTCTACACTTTGAGCTGAGACTGACAGAGTATAAATTGTTAGTGGTGCTTGGTCAATGGTCACCCTTTTTTTGGGGTTCTGCAGCAGGTTATATATTGAGTAGGTGGTCACATTAAAGGTGTTAGGGTACTTTCACACTTGCGTTAAACTTTTCCGGTATTAAGTTCCATCCTAGAGGCTCAATATCGGAAATAAACGCTTAAGTTATATCCTAATGCATTCTGAATGGAGAGAAATCCGTTCAGGATGCATCACGGTATCTTCAGTTCAGTCACTAAACAACGTTTTGGCCGGAGATAAGGGTACTTTTACACTAGCGTTTTTTTTTTTCCGGCATTGAGTTCCGTCCTAGGGGCTCAATACTGGAAAAGAACTGATCAGTTTTATCCCAATGCATTCTGAATGGAGAGAAATCCGTTCAGGATGCATCAGTTCAGTCAATGTCAGGCGTTTTGGATGGAGGAAATACCGTGGTATTATCTCTGTCCAAAATGCCTAATCAGTTGCCAGAATGCCTTATCCGGCATTAATTTACATTGAAATGTATTAGTGCCGGATCCGGCATTAAAAATACCCCAATGATGGATCCGGCATTCTGGTCTGCGCATGTGCAGACCTTTAAAAATGTGAAAAAAATAAATACCGGATCTGTTTTGCCTGATGACACCGGAAAAACGGATCTGGTATTGTAATGCATTTTTCTGACTGATCAGGCATTTTTCTGACTCAACAACAACAACGCAAGTGTGAAAGTACCCTTAGGGAGGCTAGGCTAGGGAGGCTCGTCGAGGCCTGCTATTGGATGTTGCCCCCACCCCTTCCGACGGGGAGATGCAGTGGTGGCCATGCGGGGAGCCACGCGGATGTCGGGGAGCTGGATAAATATCTATCTCAGGGGGGGGGGGGGGGCTCATTATAGAGGTTGGATAACTCCTTTAATGTTGGATGGCATCTCCCCTTGCTGTTATACAGGCTGCCTCTCTGACATGGTACAGATGTTGGATCTCCTCCTGTCATGTCATTCCAAGCTCTTTCAGCTTGGACCCATAGTTCAGCCAAGGTGGGAGATCCTGCTGTGCGTGGAAGATCCGTCACTCCATCCAGTCTAGATATTGCTGATGGAAGGTGAGATCTGGTGATGGAGCAGGCCAGAAGAGCACATTGTGGATAGTGCCGGCAGTGTACGGGTGGGCGTTATCCTAGAGATCTCTGCTTGGTGCCGTCATGTTAATTAATACAGCATATGTGATACACATCTTTCCTGGTATTCTCCTCTTGCGGAGTATTATTATTCTGCATACTCGGGTGCACTAATAGATATTGGTGAGATCTGACAGCAGCAGGGTGACACACAGCGCGGTGACAGCTGTTCTCACACGTGACGACTGCTGCTTTCTTACATTCTGCATCACACTTGGCTTCTCACGTTGGCTGCGTGGGAGGACACACGACAGGAGACTCATGCTTCACCTTCTGGCTGATCAGAACCTCCATCCTCCCTCGGTGTGGACTGGTTCTGTTCTTCTATTACTTAGGCCTCATGCACACGACCGTATGTGTTTTGCGGTCCGCAAAACACAGAAGCTGCTCCGGGTTCCGTTCCGCAATTTGCAACGCGGCCCATTGTAGAAATGCCTATTCTTGTCCGCAAAACGGACAAGAATAGGACATGCTGTATTTTTTTTGCGGGGGCACGGAACGGAGCAACGGATGCGGACAGCACACAGAATGCTGTCCGCATCTTTTGCGGCCCCATTGAAGTGAATGGGTTCGCGCCCGAGCCGCAAAATATGCGGCTCGGACGCGGACCAAACATACAGTCGTGTGCATGAGGCCTAATCTGTTTGCGTCTGGAGCAGCTTGGACATAGATATAATCCACACCAAGGACTAGACATCTAAAACATAGCTTTTAATTCTACTATTAAAATTCTATATAGAAATACCCCACTGTGTAATATTTCTTATAAGTGCATATTCAAAACAGCTTACCTCAAGCCTTCACAATGATTGCTACTTACATATTTTGAATGCAAACATATGTAGGGTGGAGATGCCTGCTTGCTTAATTAACCTTGTGACAATAGCGGACTATCCTATATAACCCTAATTATCCCTATGGTAGTAGGGGTAAGGGACCTACAATGCCGCCTGCCTACACACGCAGAGCACCTGCCCCGACAGGGGCGACCCCACACCGAACCTGACCCTGTGTATTGGGCCTATTCCCTATTAATTCCTAACTAGCGTCCCTACGCGTCACGTTTCATCCATAAAGATGGACTCATCAGGGGATTTTTTGTCCATACTTGATATTTATCAAGATGAAAAGATAAATATTTTCTTTTTATCCTCAAGATCCGAATAACCAGTGGGCCAGTTCAGACAATTAAATGAGTAGGTAGGGGTCACAATCACCCCCCAAAAAAAGTACAGCGAGGCCAGTGGCTCACTTTTTAAAAAGTCATAATCTCACGCCAGCAGGAGGATGGAGTAAGAAAACTGGGGCAGGTTTAAAGGGGTTATCTGGGTATACATTTTCCCCTTTCCCTGTGCTTCCCCTGCCCGACTCTGCAACTTACTATTGTACTTGCACTACGTTTTCTGTCTCACTCCAGGGAGCGGTCATGTGACATCGCCGTCTGTGGAGACTATGGGCCAGATTTATCATTACACTTCCATCTTACTCCACTTTTACATCTGCCCAAAGTCACTTTTGGCTCAGTCAGATTTATTAATGGCCCTTTAATACTGTGATAAATGTGGTTTGAGGGTAGCAGTTTATCCTTCAGTAAGCGGCTTTACAAAAGTCACACGTCTTTACAAAAAAGTCGCATGTTCTATTAAAAAGTTGCATAAGATAAGCATGGTCCACTGCTTGTCATATCGAACTATATTTGGTGGGGAAACATTAGAAGGAGACAGCAAGGGAATGAAGGAGGGTGTAGTACGCGGAGTGTTCAGACCAGGGAAGGGTGTAGTTAGTAGTAGTTTACAATTCTGGCTGACTTTGCAGCGCACAGCACTAGGGGAGGTGTTGTGGCTGCGGCTCATCTACACCCAAAACCTGGAAATTCAGGGTGTAAGCAATTGAGCGCAGCGGGATCATGGAGACTGAAGAGAAGACTCAGGAGAAGTTGACAGGTTCACTATTATGCCCAGTGGGAGACTAGATGAGGTTTACGTTAAGTGACATTTTTTAGGATCCCGCACGACCCCTTTAACCTCTTATGCCTCTTTCACACGAGCGTGTCCGGATTAGGTCCGGATGCATTGCGGATGCTTTCAGTGAAAACTGTGCGATTTCACAGGCAAAGCCATTCAGTTCTGCCTGCGATTGCGTTCAGTTTTTTCCGCACGGGTACAATTCGTTTTGATGCGTTTTTCACGCGCGTGATAAAAAACTGAAGGTTTACAAACAACATCTCCTAGCAACCATCAGTGAAAAACGCATCGCACCTGCACTTGCTTGCGGATGCAGTGCGTTTTTCCCGCAGCCCTATTCACTTCTATGGCCTCTTTCACACGGGCGTCATGTTTGACGCCCGGATAAGAGGCGGGTGCGTTGCGGGAAAATGCGCGATTTTTCCGCGTGTGTGCAAACTGTTGTAATGCGTTTTGCACGCTCGTGCGAAAAATTGGTATGTTTGGTACCCAGACCCGAAGCCGGACTTCATCACTGAAGTCCGGTTTCGGGTTGAGTATTCTGTATATTTTATTATTTTCCCCTATAACATAGTTATAAAGGAAAATAATAGCATTCTAAATACAGAATGCAAAGTAAAAAGGGCGATTGAGGGTTAAAGGGTTAAAAAAAAAAAGTAACTCCCCTACTCCAATTGATCGCGTAGCTGCCGATCTCCTGTTGTGTCTTCAGCTGTTATAAGGGAAAATAATAAAGATCGGGTCCCGTTGCTAAGCAACCATGCAGGAAAATCGCATCGCATCCGCACTTGCTTGCGGATGCTTGCGATTTTCCCGCAGCCCCATTCGCTTCTATGGGGCCTGCGTTGCGTGAAAAACGCACAATATAGAGCATGCTGCGATTTTCACGCAACGCAGAAGTGATGCGTGAAAATCACCGCTCATGTGCACAGCCCCATAGAAATTAATGGGTCCGGATTCAGTGCGGGTGCAATGCGTCCTCCTCACGCATTGCACCCGCGCGGAAAACTCGCCCGTGTGAAAGGGGCCTATGGGGCCAGAGCTGCGTGAAAAACGCAGAATATAGACCCTACTGCGATTTTCACTCAACGCAGAAGTGATGCGTGAAAAAAAACGCTCATGTGCACAGACCCTTTGAAATGAATGGGTCAGGATTCAGTGCGGGTGCCTTGCTTTCAGGTCACGCATTGCACCCGCAAGGAAAAGTCGCTCGTGTGAAAGGGGCCTTAAGGACACAAGACCTACGGGTACGTCCTGTGTCCGCTCCCTAAACATGGCGCCCACTCCTGCCCGATGCGGGCGCCATAGCCGCGGGTGGCCATCTGCTTCTTGAAGCAGACACCCGCGGCTCATGTCTGCGACCGGCAGCGATGCCGATCATGGACATTTAACCCCTTAGATGCCGTGGTCAATCCTGACCACGGCATCTGAGCGTGCACAAACGTGTGGCGATCGGAGGAGCGGGAGCGTGTCTGCAGCAGCCTGGGTTTCTATGAATGAAACCCAGGCTGCTGCATAGTATTTCCTATGGAGCCTTGCCTGTAATCGGCTCCATAGGAAATATGCGATTTTCTCATATATTCCAGATTCCAGATTTTCATATATACATTGCATTGGAATGTATGAGAATAGCAATCAGACCATTGATTGTCATAGTTCCCTATGGGAACTATAGGAAGGTGTAAAAAAACATAAAAGTTCAAATTACCTCCTTTTGCCAAAATGAAAAAAATAAAAATAAAATACACATCATGGGTGGCGCAATGTGCGAAAACGCCCATACTATAAAAATATAAAAAAAATATTCCCCATACGGTAAACTGAAAAACTGAAAAAAAGCATCCAATTGGGCGATTCGCCATTTTTGGACGCTTCATTTCCTCAAAAAAAGTTTAATAAAAGGTGATCATACACACCTCAGAATGGTATCAATAAAAAGATCAGATTACGACGCAAAAATTGAGCCCCCATACAGCTCTGTACACATAATTATAAAAAAGTTATAGGGGTCTAAATTTGGCGACAAAAAAATAAAACAGATTTTTTCCCACTTTTGATTATTTTTTTTTTTTCTCTATCAAAACGCAAGAAAACCTATACATATAGGTCATAAATAGAAATTCTGTGGCACTCAGAAAGCACCGACTGCACAGGTTTGGAACACAAGCATGCCGAAGCCTCTTCTCTCCAACACGGACCGTGGTGCTCAGTCCGAACAAGCAGGAAAGCCTCATGTACAAGTTTTGATCCACAAGACAAACAGACGGACGGCACTCGCTACGTTGCTAATCTTCCCTTTATTGACGCCATATATTCATGACAATACGGGTAATGGCATGGGGCTAGACGCCAGCTATACAAATAGGGTATCGCCGGATTCGTACTGACCTGTAGAATAAAACTATCTAGTCCGTTTTATTGCACATCGAACGTCGGAATTTAAAAACCCGCAAAACTGTGGTTGAATTGCTTTTTTTTTTTTGCAATTTTACCCCATTTGGAATTTTTTTCCCGCTTCCCACTACATCATATGCAATATTAAATGGTGGCGTTGGAAAGTACAACTTGTCCCGCAAAAAACAAGCCCTGGTATGGCCATGTGAACCGATAACTAAATAAGTTATGGCTCTGGGATAGGCAGGGAGCGCAAAACGAAAACGGAAAAAAAAAAAAAGACAAATTTCTCAAACAACATGTGACACCTGATAAATGTGGCATAGCTTAAACCTGCTGATATCTGGTGCGGACATATTTCCACATAAGTACAGTCTCTTATGGGAATGGTTCTGCCGTCGGTCTCATTGGAGGACTTTGTATATTTCATTGCTGTTTGGGCTATTAGGGTACATTCATTATCTCCACTTCTAACATTATATTTTTCTGTCTAGGGGCCACATTATTTTTGGGAATGGCAGCTTCATTGGTACCACAGTCTCCTAATTCTGCACTGCACAGTGTTTCACTGCTGAGCAAGTCCTTTCCCCAGCTCCCCAGCCCACGAAGAAGAAGACATGGCGGGAGAGCCAGGAGCCACTGGAATACAGCCAGCCTGACAGGTATGCTCGCCACTGTCTTTAACCCCTTCCAACGTTGATTTCCCACAGTTCAACACACAGTTAAAGGGGTGTGCCGCGAAAAATATTTGACATTTTTGAAACCAGAACCTGGCTCTGAATACTTTCGCAATTGCATGTCCTTCAAAACCTAGTATAGAATCTAAGATATTCAATAAAAACTATCTGTATAGCGCCATCTGCTGTTTGTTATTTTCCTTATTTCTTGTCCACCTCACAGAAGTGGTCGCACGCACTCAGTTTAAAGCCATATCTTCTGTTAGCAACTGAGGCAGTTACAGGGGAAGAGCTGCAGCAGGAAGGACCCCCCCCCCCGAGCTGCCAGTCTGAAATATATCTAGCAGAACTATTGGATCAGCGAATGGGGAGATCTCTGGATCCATGTGAGGTACAGGGCTGGTTCTAGTTTTGTTAGAAAGGTATCGGCATGCACTATATGATGTCTGATTTTCATTTTTTTACATTAGTCATCCGATAACCCCAGGGATGGCGTAGACAACGTAGTTGTGCGGGAGCGGGCTGAGATGTACAGCTGCAACAGCAAGGATAGGAGTTAGCGCCACTCTGTTAGGCCTCTTGTGGGACTAATGCATATAGTTAAAAAAAATAGAAAAAGGTTTTAAGTGTAATCAATGTGATACAAAATTTGTATCGCCCCCTCTGTAACGATCCGTCCTATCAAAGTTATCATGTTATTTAGCCCTTATGGTCAATGTGGTAGAGAAAATAAATAAAAAATTGCTGTTTTTTTTGCATTTTACCCCAGAAACAGTTAAAGCTTTTTTCCAAGACCAGAAACCCTTTTTAATATTTCCTGTCAAGGGGATTTAAAAAACAAATTTCCGGGTTGTGCCAAAATTTGCATCTTTTTTTTGCCGCTTTCATAAAGTGTGGGGATGAGGCAGGCCACGGGGGGATTTCAGTGGCTCGACACATTTAACAACGGGTGCACTTTACACCTTGAATCTTCTCCACCTCCTGGCGGTCGTAGATTTCAGTTCTGGCACATGAGGGGCCTGAGATGCGCCACGGGAGGCGCTGACCTTTTAATGATTGTGGCACCTCTTAAGACCAGCGTACAAAATGGCATTCCTAATAAATCTCCCCCAATGTGTTAATTTTTTTCCGGCGTGATAAGTTTTTAAAGGCTCCTGACAATCCACAGAAATCCGAGAGGAGCACCTAAATATCACAGACACAGTGCGCAAGATTTGTTTACTGCTTTCAATCCAGCTACGTCTATAATGGAAGAAGCAAGGAACATTTTGGATTTCCTTAGGGTACTTTCACACTTGCGTTATTCTTTTCTGGCTTAGAGTTCCGTCAATAGGGCTCTATGCCGGAAAAGAACTGATCAGGCATATCCCAATGCATTCTGAATGGATAGAAATCCGTTCAGTTTGTATCAGTATGCCTTCCGTTCAGTCACTGTCAGGCGTTTTCGGCAGACATAATAACGCAGCATTCTGCGGTATGTCCGTCCAAAATGCCTGATCAGTCGCCGGAATTCCGGATCCGGCATTAATGCCTATTGACTTGCATTAGTGCCGGATCCGGCATTGCGAAACAACTGAAGGACGGATCCGTCCTTCCGGTCTTCGCATCCGCAGACCGGGAGAACTGTAAAAAAAAACTGCGGACGGATCCGTCTATCTGCATTAAAAGCGGAGAGACGGATCCGTTCTTGCAATGCATTTGTAGACGGCGACGACGGAACTGCCTGCCGGATCACACGAACGCAAGTGTGAAAGTAGCCTTCGTTGGTAGGTAGGATCGGCTTCATTTTGGGGAGTATGCCCATTTAGGACTAGATCAATATACAGTCGTACTGTATAATGAAATCCATCATTCCCAGTCCTTCTATTCCATCTGCTGTCAGGAAACCCTCATACACATTAGATGGTGGACCTGTCCAGTCATAATCGACATGTTTGGCCGGCATACATCTCCTGTGTACGGCCACCTTTACTGTGATACTGTGTTCTATATCTTTTCTCTCAGGGGAGGACTGGAGCTCTTACAGTCTGTCTTCAGCTGCTAGCAACAGTCTGCTGCGTTCACCCTGCGGTCTACCTACCCCAGATGACACCATCCACTCTCTACCATCATGTGTACGGAGCTCAAGCAGAGCTGTGCTGACTGTGGACACCAAGACCACACAGGTATTAAAACATCTATCCCAGTGTGCTGCCTGATAGTGATACTTACCGTATCTAAGATTACAGCTGTACTCATGGTGAATTGTATCTTTAAAGGGCTTCTATCACTAGATTTAACCCTATTAAACTGGCTGACATTAGCGATGTGCTAATGTCAGCAGACCCTAACGCCCACCTCAAGTCCCACCCTGCCATTCTTGATTGACAGGGCCAGCATTCGTCTTCTCCGGCCGGCCCTGTATGCTGGATAAATCTCGCGCATGCGCAGTCCTAGCACACAGGGCCGGCAGGAGGAGACGAGCGCCGCCTGGCCCTGTCAATCAAGGACGGCAGGTCGTGACTTGAGGTGGGCGAACAGAGCCTCTAGGAGCAGGAGCAACGCACCCCCCTGCTCCTAGACGCTAATTAGCATATTATAAATGTTTAAATTGTGCAGTAATGGGGGCATCCAGAAGCATAGGATTAAGAGTTAGGGTCTGCTGACATTAGCACATCGTTAATGTCAGCCAGTTTAATAGGGTTAAATCTGGTGACAGAAACAAGTAAAAGCTGTGATTTCCAGTTAAATTTAGAGGCTAACTCCACATCAAGCGGTGACGTTAAGCATGCCGATTAAGCAAGGATTATGATGAGGATTATGTATGTCAGTGTGGGAGTCTAGAAAAAGAAATATAGGCTTATTTCCTGGGATGCTAAGAGCTAAGCTTGCTTTTTCTTGATCAAGAACCGTAACATTGTAAGTTTTTTTTTATCCTGAAACGCTCCGCCAGCCTAAAGGTTCCTCTTGAATGTCTAGAGCAGGCATCCTCAAACTGTGGCCCTCCAGCTGTTGTAAAACTACAACTCCCACAATGTCCTGCTGTAGGCTAATATCTGTAGTCTGGTGGGGCATGCTGGGAGTTGTAGTTTTGCAACAGCTGGAGGGCCGCAGTTTGAGGATGCCTGTTCTAGAGACACCTTTTGAATGTTCATTTGCCTTTTATATGCAAAATGCAGCAACTTTCTAAATGCATACCATTTTGCTGTTGTAGAGTTTTTCACATATCTGTCTTTCCTGCTGCTCCTTACAAAGATTTGACAGGACACTGCTCCTGGCTGCGTTGGCTCTATTTGGGGGGAATCACACATTTCTAAAGATCAGCGTTTTTCAATACAACTGAGAGGAGATCCCTCATCAGCTGTAAAATGGTAAATTAGTCCAGGAATGAAATTGTGCTGATATACAAGAGCAATTGAAGGCATCAGCATCCTAGACACACAGATCTCACATCTAGCATGTGTTACTGGGAGGGACACGACCACATGAGAAAATTTTGAGACTTGGAGCAGGTTCCAAAATCAGAGTGTTTGAAAATACATAAAGGTTGCAGACTAGCATATACTGATTGGCCACTTTATTAGAGATACCTGCGCTTTTGTGATTGCAACTTTTCTGGGAGTGCAGCATAAAATCAAGTGAGCAAGTTTTCCTTGGACCAGTTTGTGTGAATCCACATTAGAATTGGAAAATCTAGTGACCTGAGGGACTTTGAATAAGGCACATTCATTAAAGCTAAATTAAGGGGTTATCTTGGCTTTTAAGGTCATCAATATTAGATCGGCAGGGGTCCGCCACCCTGCACCCCCGCCATTGAGCTGTATGAGGAGACTGCACATGCAGTGCGCACGTGCCGTCTCTCTTCCTGTTTACCGCTGCTTTTCCATAGACAACAACGGTGAGCAGGAAGAGAGACGGGAGACTGCACGTGCACACTACGTCTCCTCATACAGCTGATCAGTGAGGGTGCCGGGTGTCTGACCCCGCGATCTGATTTTGATGACCTATCCTGAGGATAGGTTATCAATATTGAAAGCCTGGACAACCCCTTTAAATGAGGCTAGTATTTTTTTTAAAAACGGCAAACCTTCTGGCTTTTTCTCATGCAACGGTGTCGAGAGTATACTAAGAATCGTGTGATAAAAGGAAAAACACGCAGCAAAAGGGGATCTTGCGGATTTAAACAACTCGTCACTGAAAGGCGTGCTCCAACTAATGTGTCTAAAGGCACAACTTGTTTCTTAGCGTGGATGGACTAACAGCAGACAAACAGTTCAAAATGCCCTTGTCTGAGGGAACAAAAAGGCAAGACTCCATTGGTCAATAGAAAGCAAAACCTGTTGTTACAGCGAAGCTGCTGCAGTCCCGCTCTTCTTACCTTGCAGACCTGACCCGCCTCCAGCTGTTATCCTCCAGGCAGGCCTTCCCGCCGGGCCAGATCTGTCTCCCTTTGCAGGCTGTGGTGTTTGTAAGGCTCACACACTTGCTCCCTTAGGCTCTCAATGGGCCAGTGCGAGCACCCTAATCTTTACCAGCCAATCACTGGCAACCTGTGGTTATCTAAGACACCTTCTCTGGTTGGAAGGTGCCTGAGCAATAGGTGTCTTAACTTGCTAAAAGCTTTTTTTTTTCTTTCTTTTTTCAAGATTTTGATGGCAAATGATAAAGCCTGCAGAATGTTTGGGTACAGTAGTCTTGAGTTAATTGGTACGTGCCTGTCCTTGTTGATCCCTGCTTCCAGCCACAGAATTTCAGAGACTCTGGAAGAGGAGCTTATAGAGGCTGATGGGATTTCCAGGGTACCTGGAGAAGTGGTGAGTGATGTTTAAAGGGATTGTCTATATTTGAAAAACCACCGAAATTTCTTAGTTAAAGGGGTTCTTCAGAGATTATTTAAAATGGCCGTAAGTAACCAGTCCTAGAATGTGAATTGGATGGGTTGACCACACTTCCAGATCTGCCTGAGGGTATGGGACCTCACTACACACCGCGCTCCAGCGCCTGCATATACTCCAGCTTGAGGACCCCTTACCACCCTCCTACTCTGCACTGCAAGTGGCTACCCATGTTTTTTACTTTATAGGGCGGGTTGCTTGCAGCCATTTAGGAAGTTTCCTGGAGAAGCCCTTTAAATACAGAAGAGCCTGCTGTTTAGAGCCCTCCATTATCCACAGTGTAGAGGTACAACAAAGAGCGACTCTCTGTCCCACATTCGTACATCATTTTGATGCCCATTGTTAAATAATTCATGGTCGCTGCAGTGGTGCTATAATGTGGAAGTGGACACTTGCTTATTCAAATATCTGCTGGTTGTTAAAGATCTCAGAAGATCCTAACTTTTTTTCCTTGCACAGGTTGAAGCGGTGAGAAATGGGGGCGAGGTGATTGTGTTATGCCTCTGGATACGCAGAATGAAAAACCAATGCCTGCTGTTTCTGGATTCTTTACAGATCATCACCACTGTTTTGTCTTTTCAGCAAGATGTGAGTCTCTGAATGACTAAAATTGAGCACCTTATGGACCACTAATGGTGTACTGTTCTTTAGGACTGATCTGGATGGATGGAGCACTGTACAGTGGCACACTCCATTACACGGCATCCAATGGAGCAAATTCTGATGCCTCATAGTAGTTTTTATTAGACTTATAAAAAAGTACATCCAGCACGCAGCCACAGTCCCCAATTTCCACGCTTGGGTACAGATTTTGGTACACACTGTGCAGCAAAGTTGGATCACAAATGAATTGGAGCATTTGGTGAATGTGGCTCATGCTTTCTTGGTCTGACCACTCGGACCCACATGATCCTGAAAATGGGAGTCCTGACTCCCGTTCCCCCGTCCTCTATGTGACTGCTGGAAATAGCCAAGCGATATACTTGGTTTTCTCCGGCAGTCTGACAGAAAATGAATGGAGCGTCAGAGCGCATGTGCGACCTGCCGCTCCATCAGGATGGGGGAATAGGACTGTTCGTGGGATGGGTGGGGTCTCAGCAGTCAGATCCCCACTGATCAGTTTGCTAACCCGTAATGTAGAGGGTAGTGAGACCTCTATCTCTGGATGGGCGGAGTCCCTGTGGTTCGAGCCCCACCAATCTGTTAGTTATCCCCTATCCTGTGGATAGGGGATAACTTTAAAGCTTGGCACAAATTCTTTAAAGTGGTTGTCCCAAAACTCAAACTTATCTCCTATCGACAGGATAGTAGATAAATGTCTGATCTGTGAATATCAGTTTGGATCCCTACTGATGAAGCCCTATTTTGCTCACGGATTTATCACGCCTATTATAGTCTGTGGGTCAGTGAAAAACACGGATGCCATCCGTGTTCCACGGATCATTAGGAGGAGATGCTTTGAAAATTATTTTTCAGCTGTTCAGTGTCAGTGAAACACAGATGACACACAGATAGCAAAAAATGGACACATGGATCCTTCACGGACATGTTCACGGAGGCATCACCGACCACCTTTTCACAGATTTGATCATGGACATGGACGGGTGAATGAGGCTTAACCAGAATTGAGGTCCTATGTAGATTCTTATGAACGGAGCGGTAGTTGAGCATGCACGTTACCACTCTACTGATCTCTAGGACTGCCGTTGATAGCTGAGTACAGTGCCATACCATCGATAGTGTTCTCCTAGAGATGATGGGAGTAGCAGTGAGCGTGCTTGACCACTGCTCCTTTCGTAAAGTGCAAGGAAACAGAACCTCTGTTCTTGTGCTCAGTGGGGTTCTCTGTAGTCATCTCCCCACTAATCAGAAACATATCCCCTATCCTGTAGCTAGGGGATAAGTTTGAATCTTTAGACAACCCCTTTGGAGCCCGGTGCACCGCCAGCACTGAATTCCGTGGCACATGCCTGCTAGAACAATGGCGCACAATACTGAAGCCTGGTGGTACCTTAGGGTACTTATCTGATCATTAGAATTGAATTGATGATATCCACTTCTGTGTCTTTCAGGGTAGGATTGTGTCCTGTGATCCATCTTGTGCACAGTTATATGGATATATGGATCCAGAGGAGCTTTTGGGTCAGCATATTACAGACCTAATGCCAACCATTCACGTCCCTCGACATAGAAAAGAGATGTCACAGGTACTGTACTTTCTGACGCTGGCTGAAATAAAGCAGAGAATACGTGATATAGCAGTCTTGAAGATGCTTATGATGGGACTGATATTTGAGGTCAGACACAGATGACTCTTTTCTTATCTGTTTTCCCCTCATTATTAGTGCCAAGACCGTTCATGCAGCTACAAGCACCAAACCTGCTTCTTAAAGGGAATGTATCACTTTCTAAAACCAGATACCAACATGGATTCTTCTAATCTGTTTTTGGGATCTGATTACAGCACTTCATACGTATGCTTAACAGCAGTCACATAAACCGTAGGTAGTTTACAGATGTTCATTGACTTCAATGGGAGAGTTCTCTGGGAATGCTGTGTGAGCTGTTGATGTCGTTGTGCAGAGAGGGGGAGGGGGAAAAGCTGCGCCCATTAACTATTGGGAATGGTGGATTTTTTGTGTTACCTGTCATTCTAATCCTACCTGTGATAACATTGAGATGACTAGCTGAGAAGTGATCTCTATAGCCTGTATTACACTGCTCAATTTTTCGGCAGATAGCGATCATCTGGCAGTGTAATATTGCCACTGATTGCCAAATGAAAGAGCAGATGCTTGATCATCGGGCAATGTAAATCTTTTGACTTGTTAAAAAATTATCGTTTACAGGCGGCAGATCCACTGGCAAACCACTATACAGCACGGGGACAAGCTATGGCATAACGATCGCTCCTCCCCATACTGTGGAGAAGATTGCTGCATGTAATAACTGCGGTCTCCTCCGCTAGTAAGCAGGCGATTACCAGGAGGGAAGACAATCCTCTGCTACATCAGTCTGTGTAATACTGCTTTAATAAGGCTCAGTGGAGATTTGTTAATATAGCTAATGACATTAAAAATTGGAAAATAAATTACTAAACATGTTTAAAGGGGTTGGTTGGGCTTTTTAATATTGATCACCTATCCGCCGTTCAGCTGTATGCCTTCTCTCTTTCTGACCGCTGCTGTATGTCTATGGGACAGCAGCAGAGCAGAAGGAAAGAAGGATGACGTCACATGCGCGCAGCGCGGGCCGTCTCCCCGTGTAGCTGACTGGCGGGGGGAGGATAGGATCAACAATATTAAAAAGCCCGGAGAACCCCTTTAAAATAAAATCTTACTTTAACATTGTCATTTTCTGATTACACATTTGCCTAAAATTTATTTTGGAGGTTGTATGCTGTATACAGCATGTCCCCCACTATCCAGTCTGGTTACACATTAGTGTAGGGCAGAGAAGAAGGTAAGTAGTTGTCTCCACCTTGAGCTGATTATCTTTTCCCACAGCTTTTCTCTTAATCCTGTGTGATAATCCCCTTTACGCTGAAGTATCACTGGCATTTGGCCTAGTGGTTAATAATACATCTGAAGGTAGGAGTGTTATTTGTGGATGGAGTTGTAATCTATCAGTAAGGCTTCGTTCACATCACCGTTTGCCTTTTCCGTTCTCCGGCTCCGTTCAGGAGCAGGAGAACGGAAAGGACGGATGCTGTACATAACTGACACCTAACTGACACCAACGGAGCCTAAAGACCCCATAGACTTTAATGGGGTCCGTTTGGTGTCCGCTCAGAACATGATTTTTGAGCGGACATGAAAGTAGTGCATGCAGGACTTTCGTGTCCGCTCAAAAATCATGTTCTGAGCGGACATTAAACGGACGCCATTAAAGTCTATGAGGTCTTCAGGCTCCGTTAGTGTCAGTTATGTACAGCATCCGTCCTTTCCGTTCTCCAGCTCCTTAACGGAGCCGGAGAACGGAAAAGACAAACGGTGATGTGAACGAGCCCTTAGGCTAGTTTTACACTAGCGCTTTTAGATCCCCCAGGCTATTCTGCATAGCCGTCCGGCACTATTCACTGTAACGGGGACTGGCGGAGATCTGGACGTAACCAAGTGAATGGGGTTGGTGGGTGTCAGGTTCCAGGCAGCTGGAGATGTCGAACACTAGTGTGAAACTAGCCTTAGCAGGAATGATTGTGAAACCGCTGTAGCTTGTAGTAGCAGAGTGGATGAGATCTGACACGTAGTCAGTGCAGAACGCGACAGATTTTAAATCTGCAGCATGTC
This sequence comes from Bufotes viridis, assembly GCA_033119425.1. NCBI lineage: Eukaryota > Metazoa > Chordata > Amphibia > Anura > Bufonidae > Bufotes > Bufotes viridis. The sequence goes on along the minus strand of CM065592.1, from coordinate 92,358,511 downwards.
AGTTTAGTTTGTGGATTATCTGCCGTAGATTTTACACTTTGCAGTCCGCTGTGTTTCTGCAATGAAATCCACAGTAAAATCTCTGCAGATCTTCCACAGCGGACTTGCCTCTTGGGAACATACCCTAAAGATGTATTATACCCGTTTGTTAAAGGGTTGATATGTCCTATGTCCTGCCATATCTGTTTTACTAAACTTGTATTCCCTGTGCAATAATTTCGGAGCGTCTTTTCATATAACTCCATGTTGTTCCTGCTGGAAATTCGTGAGTCTCTGCACAGTCTGAGGCCATCCAATCTGTTCTGTCAGTGTTAGACCGTGCCACATTCATGGCATATCGCTAGTATTGCTGGGTGTGCCGAAAATGTGGGAAATGTGGAAAAGAATGGGAAGCACACCATGGATCTGCGGCTGCCCCCCATTCGGTCCACTCTCCTTCACTTTGAGGGCCCCATTCAAGAGTTAAGTGTGGGTCCCAGAGGTGGGACCTGCACCTTTTAGACTTTGGTAGCAAATACCTGTAAGTGATGAAAATCGGCTACCCTTTGTGGGGGACCCTGGTGAAAACTGGTTACTCATTAGATTCAGCTTTTAGATATTAGTGTGAATCTCTTGAGATGACGTATGATCCACACTGGTAAGGGTCGTGATCTTTTTTCTAGTTATATATTTTAATCAGTAAAACCTAAATCTGGAGTATTTAGCATAAGATAAAGAATAGCTGTATAATGGGGATCACCGAGTCCTTACCATGCAGCGGACCGCGCGGATGTGATGTATGAAGTGGTGTCTTGTTTTGTTTCAGAGCATTCAGCAGCAGCGGGTTGTTGGAGTGACACGGAACGGGGCGACTTTTCCTCTGAGCCTGACATTAATAAATGATTTTCCGGATGAGGTGTCTCTGGTTGAAGAATACTATGCCAGCCTCAGCGTCCTTTCTTCCATCAGCGGTCTGATCACTCTGCATCCGGATGGTAACATCCAGGGAATCAATGGAACGTTTTCACGCTCCCTTTTTGGATACGACAGGACTCAGCTCTTAGGAAAGGTAGGGATGCCTTTTGTTCACCATTGGTCATTTCTGTTGTAGAGCTCAGCTGTAGCTTTTCTGAAAGTTACAGACCCCCTAACTAGAGATAGTCTGTCATCTGGTCAAAATCCTCCAAGCTACCATATGTCCAAGATGATATCAGATGGTCTACAGATCCCATTCCAAGAGAGAAGGCTGGTATTAAAAGAGTGCCAGGTGCCATGAAATTAAAGGGGTTGTGCCAGCATTAAATGTTATTTTAATATAATTCAGCATGAAAAACAAGTTACTTTTGTCATTTACTTTCTGCTACAAAAATGCTCCAGTTACGAGATATTCCCTTCATTATAATTGTGCCCCCTGCTGTTTAATCGATATAATAATGTGGGAGAGCTGGATATGCATGGTCGCACATGCTCAGTGCCATACTTCATCTGCCACCAGCTGTATCTACTGTTAGAAACTGTGACTGTTACAGGGAGAGAGGTCCAGCATAAAGGCGATGCCCCTCCTTACCTGTGATAGGGAGAGAGCTGCAGCAGAAGGGACACCCCTGAGCTGTGATAGTGAGAGAGCTGTGGGGACACAACCCCTGAGCTGCCAGTCATCTGGAGCAATGAATGGGACGGTGTCAGGTCTAGGGCTGGTTCTTGATTTGTTACAAATTGTCATTGTCATGATGTATGATTTTTATTACATCAATCATGGCATAACCCCTCTAACTCATAAGGTGCCCATATGCCTTCAATAACTGTCGGCCATCAGCTATTCCTTTCGAATCCCCCACACACACGCACGCACTATTCGGCCGTAAGCACGTTTTGCCATGGACGCCTCTGGCGATGGCTAATCTACTGCCAGTACTATAGGAGCCAGCAGAGGAGGATATAATGTGATTCTACAGCGCTGGCTATTCTGCTGATATGGAAACCTAGGAGGCAGGTTAACAGCAGCCCATGCTGCTATCAAGTCTCAGATTAGTTTATCATATGATAAGCACATACAGAATAATGAAAACAGTAGCATAAGGAATATAAAAGGCATGCACGAGAAAAAACAGATAACGTATTTCAATAGAGTACAGTACAATAGAGTGACAAACTGTTGACCAAAAGCATTGGTGACGGGACAAAAAGGTGGATGCATATTATACACAAGATATAGTAAAAATGTATACTCCGACACCCCGCACCCCTGCCTACCAGCAGCTCTGCAGTAGCTTTGCACTGCTCATTTCCATCTATTGTGTAGTGGTTGGAGCTGGTTACTGCAGCACGGCTCCCATTAACTTCAGTAACCAGCTCCGTCCACCACACAGTGGATTTCTGGTGCCAGAACTTCCCCAAAACAGGTGATTGGAGGGGCGCTGACACCCAGATCAGATATTGATGGCCTATGCTTAAAATCCTTAAAGTTCTTAATTACAGTAAGGTCCAGCCATGGTTTCCATATTTTGTCATGTGATTTCTCATAGACCATAGTCTTGTTTATACGATCACAGGCTGCTCCAACTGAATAAATAGGATATATATCTTTTTTTTTTGCTTGCCTGTAAAATCCTTTTCTCGCCGAGTTCATTGGGGGACACAGAAGACCATGGGTATAGCTGATGCTGCCACTAGGAGGCAAAAAAGTGTTAGCTCCTCCTCAGCTATATCCCCCCTGCAGACACTGAGCTAATCAGTTTGTACGAAAGCAGTAGGAGCAGCCAGGAGAAGCCAATAGAAAACAATAAGATGGAAGAAAAACTGAGACAGGTCCGAATTAAGAATCGGAGGGACCTACCAAGGAGAACCAGCAATATACTTACTGGGTGGGAGCTGTTTCCCCCAATGAGCTCAGCGAGAAAAGGATTTTACAGGTAAAAAAAAAAAATCCTATTTACGCGCTCGTATTATTGGGGGACACAAAAGACCATGGAACGTTAAAGAGCAGTACCATGGGGAGGGAACATAAACATAAAAAATCCAAGTCCAGCTATAGGAAGGTGATACCCAAGGATCAGCACCCCAGGAAAAAAACACCCTAGAGTGACCATCAGTCACGACATGGCATGATAAGAAAAAAGGGGAATTCTACAAAGGCTGGAAACAGGCAGCGTGCGAAAGAGCATTGCAAAAAGAAGTGGTAAGGAAGGAGGGGAGTCCGACATGATGTACAGGGTCCACTGGTAGTGCATGTACTACTGATTGTGCAACTACTCCGCTGATGAAAGGAAGGTAATGCTACAGGCTTTACAGTATCCAGTGGTAGTGCAAGTACTCTGCCTATAAAAGGAGGGTATTTCTACAGGCTGTACAGTATCCAGTGGTAGTGGAATTACTCCACCTATAAAAGGAGGGTATTTCTACAGGCTGTACAGTATCCAGTGGTAGTGGAATTATCCACCTATAAAAGGAGGGTATTTCTACAGGCTGTACAGTATCCAGTGGTAGTGCAAGTACTCCGCCTTGGAAAGGAGGGTAATGCTACAGGCTGTACAGCACCCAGTGGAAGTGCAATTACTCTGCTTATGGAAGAGGGTAATGCTACAGGATGTACCATATCCAGTGGAAATGCAATTACTCCGCCTGTGGAAGGGGGCAATGCTACAGGATGTGCAGGGTGCCGTGGTAAATGCACATATTGCGCCTAAGTAAGGAAGGGAATGTGACAGGACTTACCGAATCCAGTGATAGTGTAACTACTCCGCCTATGGAAGGAGGGTAATGCTACAGGAAGTGCGGTATCCAGCGATAGTGCTAGCATTCCGCCTATGGAAAGAGGGTAGCACTATAGAATGTATGTAGCTAGCGGTAGTGCAAGTACTCCGCCTATGGCAGGGGGGTAGTGTTATAGGACATAGAAAAACACTGGAAAAACACTGCAAGGCCTGGAGGAAGGTGAGGGGGCTGTGGACCGAGGGCCAGAGAATCACCAGCTACAGGAAAAGAAGGGGCCCAAGGTATTTGAGAAAAAACCCTATTTTCCTGTGTCTACTTGGATAACTCAGGAGAAGGGAACCCAGCAGGAGAAGATTAAACCCTAGAGCCCAGTAAAAAGGGGGGGGGGGGGCTCAGGCAAAGGGGGCCAGCAGGGGAAGGTAGGTAATATACTTATCTAGACGGTTTCTGCCCACCCCGATTTCAGCAGTGTCACCTTCCTCAATGTGCAGCCCCTTGGAGAGGGGGGGACTTCCAGGAGTAACACATAAGGTAACACTGTAGCTGGCGGGTGATAGTGGATTTGAGAACCACTGTACCTCCTTGTCTTCCAGAGGTGGTGATCGAGCAGCAGGCTTGAGGACCCACTGGTCTCCCCCCTCAAGTGTGGGAAAACAGGTGGTTAGGGCCCGCTTGTAGCCCGAACCTGAAAAATAAAAAGGGAAAGATCTTTGGCAGACTGCAGGAAAAACATGTCTGCCTCCAACGGACACTAAGTTAAAACTGATCAGCTCAGTGTCTGCAGGAGGGGTAAAGCTGAGCGGAGGAGCTAACACTTTTTTGCTTAGTGTCGCCTCCTAGAGGCAGCAGTTATACCCATGATCTTCTGAGTCCCCCAATGATACGAGCGAGAAATTGACTGCATTTGTGTGCAATAAAGATTTTGGCTGCCACAAGGAAGCCAAATTTAGAGGGCATCTATCAGCAGACTTGTACCTATGACACTAGCTGATCTGTTACATGTGCGTTTGGAAGCTGAAGGCATCTGTGTTGGTCTCATGTTCATATGTGCCTGCATTGCTGAGAAAAATGATGTTTTAATACATGAAAAGGAGCCTCTAGGAGCAATGGGGGCATTGCTGTTACACCTAAAGGCTCTGCTCTCGGTGCAACAGCCATGATCTTCACTTGACAGGGCCAGGAAGTGAAAACGTCAACACACCCGGTGCTGTAAATCAAAGTGCAGAAGGCGCAGTAGTTGCAGAGAGAGCAGAGCTTCTAGGTGTAATGGCAATGCCCCCGTTGCTCCTAGAGCAATACAGGCACATATAAACATGGGAACAACACAGATGCCTTCAGCTGCCAAGTGCACATATAACAGGTCAGCCAGTGTCATAGGTACAAATCTGCTGACAGATGCCCTTTAAAACATGTCTAGGGGTTCCAGCGGGCAGGATCTCAAGGGTGATCCAATAGTTTACTGGCAGTATGCTACTATTCAGAAGCAGAATCTAGCTAATATTGTCCATACTCCTGCACTATAATAACATTTCTATCACAGTAAAGTGGCCGGCTCCTAAATGACAGATCCAAGCTGTAATATTTAATAATTAAAAATCAATTAATCACAATCCGGTCTACTACCCCCAAGAAACACCTCAATAATAATAATATTAGTAATATGCAAGAAACAATCCTGGTCCCTATCAAGCCTTGCCATGGCTAAAACAAAAAACTCACAAATGGAAAGTGTCCATTGCTACACTTTAATGGGAGCAGCGCTGCAGTAACCAGCTCTACCCAGTACATGATGGGTGTAGCTTCAGGCGACTAAGCTACTGCCGTACATCTGATTAGTGGGGGTGTGAGCCATCAGACCCCGACAAATCAGATAGTGGTGGCCTATCCTGAGGATAGATCTTGACTTGTGAAAATCTCAACAACCCCATTAGCGTGCATTCACACAACAGTATAAGTGGATCCGTGTCCGTTCTGCAAAATTGCGGAACAGGTGCAGACCCATTCATTTCAATTGGGCCGAAAAAGATGCGGACAGCACACCGTGTGCTGTCCACATCCGTTGTTCTTTTCCGCGGCCCCTCAAAAATATAGAGCATGTCGTATTCTTGTCCGCAACCACGGACAAGAATAAGCCTTCTCTAAATAGCGCCAAATTGCGGAACGCACACAGCCGGTATCCGTGTTTTGCGGACAAAACACTCACGGTCGTGTGAATGCAGCCTTACGGTGTTCTGCACGTTTGCTTCTACTCCATATAGTCCTGTGTTTTATTCTTTGTGTAAGGATCACTGCTTCTTTCTCGCAGAACATCACCTTTCTGATTCCTGGATTTTACCATTATATGCGAAGTGCTGAGGAAGAGGCTTCACTTCTGTCCCCACCAGAAGAGGCACAAGTTAGAAGCAAATCTTGCGATGTCATTTGTAATGGTGCTGCTGGTAAGAGAGCTAGCTTTGAGGAAGTCTGCCTTCAGGGCCTATATAAGTCATGTATTATTTCAGTGATTTTCCTCAACGTAATATTAAATGATCCTGTTTTGTGCTCTGTAGAAAAGTCTGTACAGAAATGCAAGTCTGAGGATCTGCTGGTGGCTGGGGAAACATACCAACATCCTGCCTGTTCTATCGTGCTGAGCCCTTCATCTCCCCTATCTGTGAGGTACCTAACTGTTTTCTTTTTTTGGGGGGACTACAGATTAAAGGGGTTATCTTGGAAAACATATTGATGACCCATCCTCAGGATGCAAGTGCCGGTGTTTTCTCAAAAAGCTGATCGTGGGAGTCCTGGGTGTCGGACCGCCACCGATCAGATAGTGATGACCAGAGGATAGGTCATCAGAATAAAAGTCTTGGAAAACACCTTTAAAAATCGATGATCTATCCTCAGTATTTGATTGGTGGGGGTCTGACTGCCAGCATCCTGACGATCAGCTGTTAAATGGGCTGCGAGGCTTGGCTGAGCGCTGCGGCCTCTGCCTGTGATGTCACGCCCATCTGTAACATCACCTTTGTGCAGCTCAGTCCCACTTAAGTGAATGTATCGACACTGTCAGGTCCCGGAAACTCCTTCTTCAGGTCCCTTTAGATGGGACAATTCAGTAAGTGGTTGTCGGAAAAGAAGCGTTCCTTAACGGCAATCATTGCTCGTCGGTGAAGGAGACTGCTGTATTTGCAGCGATCTCCTTCTCAGTATGGGGAGGAGCGATCGCTAATGTCATCGCTTGTCCCCGTACAGACTCATTGTTTCCCACACCAGAACGTGTTTAGATTGCACAATCTGCCGCCATTAATTGACAATTTAGGCGTCTGCACAAGTGAGCATGTTACCCGAAGAAAGAGCGTTTCACTCATTCAACGGGTAATCGGCGGCACCTTTACATCGGCAGATAAACACTAACGAGCGTTCCTATGAAAGCTTGTTGGCGATTATCAGGCGGATTCTCATCATGTGTAAAGAGCTCTTTAGTTTTAAGTTTATGGAAAAGAAAGGCTAATTATGCTGTGATTTTTTAAGGTTTCTATGAAAGATAAAGTTCTGTGACTGGCATCATAGTGACTCCGCTTTCTTTGCTCACTTAGGACAGTTAATGGCTATCATAAATCTTCTTATGGAGACTATTGTACCCCGAACTTGCCTGCATGTTGCTTCTCACCTGGGACACCTACACAAGATGAGCCGTGGCAGGGAGGTCAGGTGTTAGATAAATGCAACCTTCATGACCTCCTTCCGAGCTTAGGTATGGAGCTGGACTTGGCACCTCTCACCCACTGTCTGCAGAGTATGAACTTAACAGGAAGCCACCGTCGGCAGGAAACACCCTATGTAAACGATTCTCCTTCATCTTCTACCTGTGCCTCAGATGTGAAGAAAACACAGCCTCCTCCTATGGACGATACTTCACCAGTTACAGTACAGGTAGCTCCAGTACGCCCATCAGTCACTCTTTCTAAATGCTCTGATCTTGCCGGTAAATCCCACACCCACCAAGACAGCACAGGCATTACTCCATCTTGTAATTGCACTAGTACAGAACCGTGTGTGTCCTGTCTTGATAGATCACTTGTTATCTCAAGTCCTCCTCCATTATGTCACAGTAGTCCAGTCAATGGTAATTCCCAACCTAATTCACTGAAGAACTCCTCTCTGAATACAAAGTCCCCCACACATAATTCCTCACTTTTAGCCAATGTTCTGTATCCTGAAGATAATGAAGTATGTGCTGGTAATGATGTCCCATCCGCTACTGAACATGTACCTGCCAACCACTCACTCCTGAGAGCACGTCCTTCTAGGAACTCATCCCCAGAGCAAGTTTCTTATGACTCCTCCAACATCTCACCAGGACAAGCCTTGGGCCAGGATGAAGATGTGCAGCTTTCAAGCAAGGAGTTTTCCCATGCAACATCTACACCTGTTAGAAATGGCTCTGTCCGATCATCTATGGTGATTCCATACGCCAAGACTCTGGATCTTCCATCTCAGTATGTCAGCTCTGAAATTAGAGAGGGAAGTTTCACTGGAAGTTGCTATCACCGGGATGGCTCCAGACTCTGTAAGAAACTTTTGTCATTCATCTGTTGTCATTTGTTTAAGAATTGCACTGCATTTCAAATACAAGTTGCAGACCAGGTTGCCCCAGAAATAGATGTGCGCCAACTGCCCTCTTTTGACAGTGTAGTTGCCTTCTTGTACCAAGGCTGTCTCAAAAAGAGAATAGTCATATTGCCCACAAAAACGGATCACATGATACATGGCTGCTGTGGGCAACAGGGACACTTTCTTTGAGACTGTTTGATATGAGAGGCAGATTGTGCCAGAGTGCATTGTGAAAAATGTCACTTTCACAGGGTAAAAAATGCTGTTGAGAGGGATAGTGTCTGATTTATGTAATATGACAAAGGTGAAGTTAAAGGGGTCATCTAACAATAATAGCCCCTGCCCTGTAAGGGTATATAGACTTCATAGAGGAGGTCTCCCACTTGGGTCTCCACATCTGTGATTCAAAGCCAAGGGCTGCTATGAGTAGCACTTGTGCTGGCAGACCTGGTCCATTCTTGCATTACTGAGTTGGCTATTTATTTGTCACCATGCAATGCTGCATTTCCCCTACAAGTCTACGAGTCTGACTGGCTGCTTTTTCCCAGAGCAATAACAGCTAATTGCTTGGGGTTAGTGAATATCCATAGCTTTTAAAGATTATGGATATATTTTTTTGTACAATGCATGTGTTTTTTGGATAAAAAAAAACCTTTGTCATCTTGTTTTACCGTGAATTCTAAAATCCAGGAATAAAATAGGCTTACACAAGCTAGGTGAACTAAAAAGTTTACTAAGTGTGATAAAATAAATAAAAGATGCAACAGGCAAACAGCTCACATACTGTACAGAGTAAATAACAATCACCTGTGTTCAATTGGCAAGCTCCCTTGTCGACTGTCCTGGCATGACACAGAAACATAGGCAATACACATTCATGGTGGAATACAAGAAAGGTCATGTTCTGACATCCTTCCCTACAGATGTTTCATCAGAGCTGAAAAGGGCTCATTCAGATAACCATATCTGTTTTGCAGGCCAGACAACGGTGTGTTGTCCTCATCTTTTGCGACCTTTTGAAATTAATGGGTCCACATACTTACGCAAAAATTGTGGAAAGGATGCGGACACAAATATACAGTCGTTTGAGTGAGCCTTTAAATGCACAAAAATGTATACCTTTTGGCCCCCCTGAGATGCTTCCCAGTGTGTAGTACGCATGTCATCTGACACAACAATAAGACTTTGTATGTGCTACCTAGCTAACTAACTCACTACATTAGATGATAATTAAAGGGAAAGGGCCAATAAGAATAATTAAAACTATCCTTCTAACACACTTCTGCAGCCCACCTGTTTTGTTATACATTGAACGCTGCTCAGTCCCGTTCAGTGTGAAATCAAACAAGCTCTCATCTTGTTGCTCTTCTGAACAAGAATTTAGGCTGATATCTTTGTAACTGAATAAAGTAAACTGAGATTAAAAGAGGTGTCCGCTTTATGACCATTTAGGAGAGCAGAGACAGGGGCTACATCTGAGCCATCTGATGGATTTTAGGCTTTATAGACATTACATTCCTCTATAACCTATAACCTTTTGAAATATTAAATTTAATTTCTTTCTTCCTATTTTTTTGGTGGCCTGCAGATATTCAGTTTGAAGTGCATGCTGCGTGCTCCTCTGGCTTGCCGTTATTCAATGTTTGGCTTTCTAAAGACATGATGCAGGGACAGAGAGAAGCCATTGCCAGAACTCGACTTTTGCTGTCCAGTTTGGCCAGTTCATCTCAGTCTCTTCTGGAGCAGTCTGAGCGCAGCCTTGGTGAGGTAGGTGATGACAGCACTTACAAGCACTAAATCACAAGAGCCTTCTACAGAATTAGATTAGGGCCACAAGCATTCATATGACCCTATCGACCACATTACTCGTGTACCTTAAAGGGGTTATCCCATGACTAATGTGAAAAATGAAAATCAGACATCATATAACCAGCCCTGCACCTCACATGGATCCAGAGATCTCCCCGTTCATTGCTCCAATTGCTCTGCTAGATTTATATCAAGGTGGCAGCTCAAGGGGAGTGTCCTTTCTCAGGGGGCATGCCTTTCTTCTGTAGTGTTCTCCCTATCTCAACTCAGGAGGCAGTTGGAGGAGGAGACTGAGCATGTGCATCCTTCTCGGTGAGATGGACAAAGAAAAGAGAAAAAAACACACAGCAGGTGGCGCTCTACAGATACATTTTAATGAATAACTCAGTAACTATACAAAATTTTTAATTACATGCAATTACAAAAGTATTCAGATTCAGGTGCTGGTTTGAAAACTGTAGAATATTTCATGGGACAACCCCTTTAAACCAACCCTCTGATTTAGGGAAAATATTTCCATGTTAACCGGGGAAGGAACAGAATACTTACATGATGACATTCGTCACGGTCACATGTCCCTTATCAGCCAATAGAAGCTTGCAGGCCCTTAGTCTCCACATGTACATAGTTTTACTCCAGGTTTCCATAACTATCCAGCCATTTTTCTTCACTGCTGTAGGTCAGCTTTAGGCAGTCGCAGCATGTCACATGTTGCAGTGCAACACCATAGCCTATCATTATAAAAAAAATTGAGACAAAATGTTGCGCGACACATGTCATCGTGTAGCCCTAGCATTAAAGGGGCAGGGCGCTGTGGAGGTCACTGTTAAAGGGGCGGACACTGTGTAGGTCACTGTTAAGGGGGCAGGGGCCACTATTAAAGGGTAAACTGCTGTGGAGGTCACTGTTAAGGCAGCAGGGTACTGTAAGGTCACAGTTAAGGCAGTGGGAAACTGTGGAGGTCACTGTTAAGGGAGCAGGCCCCTTTATGTTGTAACGCATTAAAAAGAAATCTCAAATAAAAAGATTTGATCCATAAAAAAAAAGGGGGCAGGCCCCTGACGAGGTCACTGTCAAGTTTGTGGGATGCTGTGAAACTCACTGTTAAAGGGGCGGGCTGCTGTGAAGGTCAAAGTTAAGGGGATGGGCTGCTGTGGAGGTCCCATTTTAAAGTGGTGGGGAACTGTTGGGGGTCAGTGTTAAGGGGCGGGGTGCTGTAGAGGTCACTGTTATGGGGGATACTGTCGATATCTTTTAATGACACACACAAACATCAAATGCTACAACTACACTGCTAGATGTGTCGCGCAACATTGATGTTTTATGATGATAGGCTATGGTGTTGCACTGCGACATGTGACATACTGCGACACGACAGTTGCTAAAAATCCATCCAAGTCGTAGCATGTCACAGTGCAACACCATAGACTTTCATTACAACAAATGTCGTGCAACACATGGCGCAATGTAGTTATACCCCTTTGGTCGCCGTGTAGCCCTAGCCAAACTGCCACAGCTTCTAACAGAAGATTTGGCCAGTGACAGTTAAAGATTTAAACTGAACGTGTGTGACCACCTCAGTGAGCTGGACAAAAAATAAGGAAAAAACAAACAGCAGGTGGTGCTATACCGATACGTTTTATTGAATAGCTCTCAGGCTATATTAAATATTTAATTACAAGCAATTACAAAGAGGAAGGTAGAATATTTTTTGTGGCACAACCCCTTAAAGTTACATTGTCACTACATTTTACCATTTCTTATTGCAGTTGATCCGCAGCAATGCTGAAGCTGGACATTGCACAGAAATACAAGATCTCCAGACACTGGGTGCCTGTGCCGGTCACTATGAAGAGCAATACGAGACTCTGTTCCCTCTCGGTAAAGGAGCATTTGGTTTTGTGTGGTCTGCAAAACACAAGGAAGATGCAAAGGAGGTTCGTGTTACATGCAGATGTTCTCTCCAGTGTGCACTTACTGACAGAGATCTTCTTTATAGTGTAAACTTTGATATTTTTGGTCTAGAACCCTTTCAGTTTGTGATTTAGGCCCCATTCACACGTCCGCAATGTTCGTCCGCACCCGTTCCGCAAATCTGCAGAACGGGTGCGGACCCATTAATTTTGAATGGGGACGTGATGGTTGCGGAGAGCACAAACTGTGCTCTCCGCACCCGCATTTGCGGAGCGCGCCGCTGATCTTCCTGCCGGCGGCTCCGCAATAATATAGAGCATGTGCTATTCTTGCCCGCAATTGCGGACAAGTATAGGCATCTCTATGGGGCTGGCGGCAAGGTGTGTTGCGGATCCGCAACACACTACGGAGGTGTGAATGGGGCCTTAGTCCCCTGTTTTTGTAACCCTTGTTTCCATGTTTTTCATCAAGTTACATAGCATCCTTGAAGAGCCTAGTATTTAAAGGCTATGGGCACCTGTGGGGGCAATTCTTTTTTATTATTGAATTCTACTCATTTTGGGCAAAAATAAATAAATCCTTTTTCCAGTTGGTTTTTATTAAACATTTTCAGCATTTTTTGTACTACAGAGGTTAATTGAGAGTGTATCTGGAGACAGTTTTTATTTACCTTGGGTCTGTCATCCAGCAGAGCTGCCTGCTCAGCCCTCATTATACTCATTACAGCTCAATTCTGGTGACACCGATAAAAAAATGGATTAAATAAGTATTTATGAGCTTCAGGAGATCACAGATAAGGGATTCACATGAGCCATCAGATGACTGGATTCTAACAGAACCTGCTACTCTGCAAATACGCACGCAGCACGGCAAACATGCGAAGAGGTGGCCAGACCAAAACCGCAGCGTGCTGTAGTTTTATTCCGGCCGCCTCTCAGACATGTTTGCTGTGCTGCGGCCGGACCTCCGGCACGCCCCCATTATAGTGACTGGGGCCTTCCGGCAGCACTGTGGACTTGCGGTAGCACGGATCCCCTGCTGAAAAAGGCTACCGCAAGTGTGAAAATAGCCTTATACTGGAAAAGTGGATTAAAATTTTTAATACAGGCCAATTGAAAAAATGAGTTTTAGCCCAAAATAAGAAGAATGCAATAATACAAAAAAATAAAATAAAAAATGCCCATGAATGTGTCCATAGCGAATAATTCATAAATTAAAAAAACAAATGAGAAGGGACATAGAGCTTCATTCAGTGGCCATTACAAGAGTTTTGCTCTACACCTCCTATTAATGTAGGAGCGTTGCAGGAGATGCTCTTGTACTGTCTCCTTCATTATATAAGGGGTGCAGCATAGACTGTAATAAGCCAAAAACCCATGCTGCCCTAATCTTGAAGGGGTATTCTAACAATATTCTGCAAAAAAGTATACCCATTGGCTGCAAATGCTATAAAAAAACTGCTTATATTTACCTCACTGATCCCATGCTGCCGCTGCTGTAGGCCAAACCTACCAATGTCAGAAGGACCGACTGACAATCTGATGTGTATTAGGGTTAGATGTTGATGGAAAGAAGGATCATGTGTATTGGATTTCAACATGCATGATGCTTTGTGTGCACAGGAGATAAGCTGTTATAGGTCTGTGGCCGCAGCTAATTCTTCCCTCCCTACCGAGAAGACATTCGCTGAGCATGCTTGTATATGGGGATGTTGAAAGGAATAGTAGTCAGCCAAGCAAGCTTAACCAATAACTATTTAAAGTGTGGTTCTGGGTTCTATATATTGATGACCTATCCTTAGGATAGGTCTTCAATCTCAGATTTGTGGGGGACTGACATAAGGAACCCCCACCAGCCAGCGCCGGAAACAGTGCAGCGGACAGGGTTTTGTTCACTGTGTATTGGCTGTGCTGGCTTACTCCAGTCAAGTGAATGGTAACCCAGCACCTCGCTGATTCCTGTTTACCTGGATCCAGTATGACTTGTGACCCCAGTGGGGTTGACATACTACCACTACAACGGGTGATTGGCTGCAGCAGTCATGTGTCTGCATGCCAAGTCATCCCTGGACCCTGGCGAGTAGAGATTGATGGTTTACTAGGGAAGCGTCGGTATGAGAGTTGTGTGATTAATTACTGTATTACTCCTTTTGGTATTTGATACCATTGTTGTGTGTTTTTAAAATATTTCTTGGGGGCTGGAACCCCACTTTAAGTAACCAGAACTCAACTGCAGTATTTTCCTACAGTCAGTGAACTCCGAGTATGTAATGACATGTATTTCTGTTTCAAAAGGTTGTAGTGAAATTTATCCGTAAGGATCGGGTGCTAGATGACTGCTGGGTTCAGGACCCTGAAATTGGGAGGGTCACACAAGAAATCGCTATTCTGTCCAGGTTGCAGCACCCCAATATTATCAGGGTGAGTATCAGTGTTGTCTGCCATTAGTGGTATCTGCCATTTTTTCACATTGCTGGTCTCCCTCCATCTGTTACATTGACTCTCTGTGGTCGCTATCCTGTTGATTCATTATAGATGGACCATCATTGGAGTCTTGTCAACCCATTGGATACTGGGACCTAATGTGTCTTTCCTATGTCAGGAACACTTGTGCCACAATGTAATGGTCCCTCTATCCTTGTAAACTGAGAAAATCTTTTTTGCCCATAGCAATCCATTAGCTCAGCATTTCTGTTTAAACCGATCTGGAAAAACGAGCTTCCCTCTGATGGGTTACCAGGGGCGAAAAAACCAATTTTACTCTCTTGATAAATCTGCCCATATGTTGGCATAACTTCCAGTATATTTCATCCATTGACTCCTGTCTTAAAGCGGTTGTCCAACCTTTAACAAGCGATGGCCTATCCTCCGTATAGGCCATCACTATCTAATCAGAGGGAATCCCACACCCCGTATCCTACGTATAGGCCATCACTATCTGATCAGAGGGAATCCCACAACCCGTATTCTCCGTATAGGCCATCACTATCTGATCAGAGGGAATCCCATACTCCGTATCCTCTGTATAGGCCATCGCTATCTGATCAGAGGGAATCCCACACCCGTATCCTACGTATATAGACCATCACTATCTAATCAGAGGGAATCCCACACCCCGTATCCTACGTATAAGCCATCACTATCTGATCAGAGGCCATCCCACACCGCGTATCCTTGTATAGGCCATCGCTATCTGATTAGAGGGAATCCCACACCGCGTATCCTTGTATAGGCCATCGCTATCTGATCAGAGGGAATCCCACACCCTGTATCCTACATATAAGCCATCACTATCTGATCAGAGGCCATCCCACACCGCGTATCCTTGTATAGGCCATCGCTATCTGATCAGAGGGAATCCCACACCCTATATCCTACGTATAAGCCATCACTATCTGATCAGAGGCCATCCCACACCGCATATCCTTGTATGGGCCATCGCTATGTGATCAGAGGCCATCCCACACCGCGTATCCTTGTATAGGCCATCGCTATCTGATCAGAGGGAATCCCACACCGCGTATCCTTGTATAGGCCATCGCTATCTGATCAGAGGGAATCCCACACCCTGTATCCTACGTATAGGCCATCACTATCTGATCAGAGGACAACCCTTTAAAAGGCGTTGTCCCATCTTAACAATTGAAGCATATTGCTATGATATGCCTTAAAGGGGTTAAATTCCCCCATATGCCCGGGCCCCTCACAATGAATATACTTACCTGTGTCCCCGCTCCTTGCGCCACTCCTTATCACTGCTGCCGCTTCTACCCGTGCGCGGATGAAAACATCCGGTGTCACAGGGGAGCAGCCAATGGCAGGCTGGGACAGGGAAGATCCTCCCTAAAGTGAAGGGAGAGTAGCCACGCATGCGCAGCCACCCTCTGTTCACCATTGTCTCAGATCTGAAAATAGCCAAGCGCCTGCTATTTCCGGCAGTCCCATAATGGTGAACGGAGAGGTGGCCATGTCCAATAGCAGTAAACAGAGGGGACGTTGTGTATTGTGCCATCCACTTCAGGGGGCCTCATTCTGGAGATAGGAGCGGGTCCCAAAGGTGGGATCTGCACCTGTCAGGCAATATGTCATCAATGTTGAGATGGGAAAACTTCTACAACTGCTCATTTATCACTTACTGTAATTATTGCATTCCAGGTCCTTGGGGTCTTTGAGAATGACAAGTTCTTCCAGCTAGTGATGGAACTACATGGAGACGCCCTTGACCTCTTTGACTTTATTGACAATCAGCCGAATTTAGATGAACCTCTGGCCAGTTACATCTTCAGACAGGTGAGACCAGAAACATCCTACACAGAGACATCATGAACATGTGGGCTTCTTGCCCAAATTCCACTGATAAATATTAAATTAGAATTAGTGCCCTGTAAGCGCTTCTTCTTACCAGCAATGGTGGATGTTATGAGAGGGAATCAAAAGAACAGCAGGGACACAGTAAAACGTACATAAAAGCAATGTCTAAACACAGAATTTTTTTACATGAAAAAAATAATTTTACCTGTTTAGGAGAGGTTTAAAGCGGTATTCCCATATCGGCTGTTCCTGGCTGAGATCAGAATGCACATCTTATCTAAGGCAGGAGTTACAGAAACAGTTGAGTGGACTTTGCTATGCTGTTTTTGTACTTCTCATTTACCTCCATGGGAGTTATAGAGACAGAGTATTGCAGCTCACTTGGCTGTTTTGGTAATTCCGGACATTTTTTCTGTCCTTATCACAAAGCAGGACAAGTTACTTCCGAGCACTGAGGTAAAGAGCTGCCTCATCCTCCTCTGTGCTCTGTTTGTCAGGGGTTATGGTCCTGAATACTGTTTAATATGATCTTCAGCTTAATCTCTGAAGGGATGGAGTTCATGAGGAGACATGAAGTACAGAGAGGAGGTGGGGATGTGGCTGTATCCTGCTGTGGGATTAGGACAGGTTTTGTGTGTAGTAATAGGATGCGGCCACTTTATTTCTCCTAATGATCACTCTCCAGACAAAACAAGCCATTATAACTACTGAAAGATATTTGGGAATATATTTATAATAAAGTAATATTTAGGTATTTCCATTTTCTTAATTCCTGGAGAACCCCATTAAAGGCTGTGGACACCTTTTATGGGCATTTTTATATGATGGCACTTTACTCATTTTGGGCTACAAATAATTTTTTCAGTTGGCCTTTATGAAAAATGTTCAGCTATTTCTGAGAAACAAGGGTTAAAAATCAGTCTGTTTGCGTCTGTTTTCTTTGAATCTCGTTATCTGACAGCTCATTTAAAGTTCTTATCTCTGATCTCCTGACCTCATAAACACTTATTTAAGGCATTTTCTTATCAGTTTGATGAAAATTGAGCCACAATGAGTGTTTATGAGTTCAGAAGCTACACATGAGGCGTCAGATGATGGGATTTAGGCTTGAGTGAATCGAATCATATGTCGGATCTTTGTTTGAACTGCTGTTTCTGTACATGATTAAAATGTATTGGCTCCGTGGAGGAAAACTTTATCTTGTCCGAAGTTGTGCGAGACTTCGTTAAATAACTTCGGTATTCCTATCTGCTTATTTAGAAACATTTTAAAATGGGAACCTGAGGTCGGGTTTGGTACTGGCTGGTACCTTGGTTTTCCTCTACTGAGCCAATACATTTTAATGCTGTACAGAAACAGCATTTCAAATTACGTTATTGAACGAATCGACTTCAGATCTATGTTTCGAAGCTCGATTTGCTCAAGCCTAGTGCGATTTAAAGAATTATTTTTAACCCCTGTATTTCAGAAACGGCTGAACGTTTTTAATAAAGACCAGTTGAAAAAAATTATTTTTAGCCCAAAATTAGTAAAATGCAATCATAAAAAATTGTCCCAAATTATTTTTAACCCCTGTATTTCAGAAACGGCTGAATATTTATAATAAAGACCAGTTGCAAAAAATTATTTTTAGCCCAAAAGGAGTAAAATGCAATAAAAAAAAAAATTGTCCCAACAGTGTCCATAGCTTTTAGTTTAAAAATCATTTATTGGGTTTTACAGAAATGAAGTATTCCAGTACAATGAGTGTCCATAGCTTTTAAATATTTCTTTTATCTGTACTGTTTTACTTGTTATGAGTTGGCTGACATTTCATGTGCCATTTTGTGTGATTGCAGTTGGTGTCAGCAGTCGGCTATCTTCATAGTCACTACATTTTGCATCGTGACATTAAGGATGAAAATATTATTATTGCTCCTGACTTCACGATAAAGCTGGTCGACTTTGGTTCTGCTACTCGCTTGCAACCCGGGAAATTGTTCTCTACGTTCTGCGGCACCACTGAATATTGTGCACCAGAAGTTCTGCTTGGCAATCCGTAGGTTTGATCTTTTTCCGTAAATCCTTTGCTGATGTTGCCGTTTGTGAGGTCTGAAATCCACCAGAAGTGTGAAAGGTTCATCCTATTAGAAGGTTAGACCCGTATGGCACACTCAATAGTGCTGTGTGGAGTCGGGATCCCACCCCATCGTCATATATTGAAAAAACTCCAACAAAATAGCGTTGATATTTGCGTTTATTGTGATGCGGCAAACAGACACTTTTTGTGTGATGTTTCGGCTAAAGAGCCTTTTTCAAACCTCGGCCGCTGTGGATGTCTGTAACAGTGTTGCTACGCTGTAGTAAGTAATGGCAGGTATATACCCGCCATTACTTACTACAGCGCAGCAACACTGTTACAGACATCCACAGCGGCCGAGGTTTGAAAAAGGCTCTTTAGCCGAAACGTCACACAAAAAGTGTCTGTTTGCCGCATCACAATAAACGCAAATATCAACGCTATTTTGTTGGAGTTTTTTCAATATAGGTTCATCCTATTAGTTATAAGAAGCTGGAAACGACCAATTTTATGTATAAAACCAAATGATAGCTAAATTGTAGCTTAAAGGGTTGTTTACCTGTTGTGGACAGCGTTCCTGCCCGCCAGACCTGTGGAGCGAAGCTTACTCACCTGCTGCCCACTGCTTGGTTCCTTCTCCTTCGATCCACCGTGCTCCAGTCCCTACTTGTGAACTTCAGGAATGGAAGGTGGTCATGAGTGCTGCTGCAGCCAATGACTGGCGCAATGCTGATGTGTCCCCCCAAGCAGCATGTCACTGGGTCACATGCCGCTTGGGGTACATGTCATCTCTCCAGTCAGTCATTGGCTGCAGTGGCACACGTGACCTCTGTCCATTTCTGAAATTGACAAGCGGAGACCAGAGTGCAGTGGATAAAAGGAGCCAAAACCAAGCAGGAAAGTGTGTGTCCTTCCACACACCCGACGGGCTGCCCAAAAGTGTTATAAAGCTGGAAGACCCCCCCCTTTAAAGGGGTGCTCATGAAGACAACCCCTGTCCATGTAGCCTATTATGTCCCTTGCTCTTGTACCCCTTCTGTGAGCCAGAATGGTGGACTACTCTATACAAGTGGCAGGGGCATAGCTAAAGGCTCATGGGCCCTGGTGCAAGAGTTCAGCTTGGGCCCCCCTTCCCTCAGTGCTTTGTGTGTCGTCTTATGCGGCACAAGTTTTTTTGGGCCCCTTCAGGCCCCTGGGCCCAGTAGCGACTGCTACCTCTGCACCCCCTATAGCTACGCTCCTGACAAGCGGCTCCTGTTCCTTGTATTGCAAGGACAACCAGCTGCGGCATTTTCCCTGGAGGTTCATCCTAGAAGCCTACAGTTTTGACCCTGAGAAAGCCAAAAAAAAAAACGCTATGGAGAATTCCATCTGGAGGGATCAACGTTCCCTTTCACATGCTGTATTAGGATACAGCTAGACAATACGATTTTTCTGCCGCTGGCTACACCACAACTGTGCAGGGTGCAGTCCCCAAAACGCAGATCTACAAAATATGGATGACGTCCTTGTGACATCTGTCTTGCATCCGTTTTTTTTAGCGGCCCATTGATTTCAAAGGGTCCTTGGTCCACATTAATCGCTGCCAAAGCTGCTTCAACTAAGTCCTGAGTAGATGGTCTGAATACTTATGTCAATGCAAGACTTTAGTTGTTCCTTTTTGATAAATTAGCAAAGATTTAGAGCATTCTGTTTTCACGGTCTCATTATGGGATATTAAGTGAAGAATGATGTGGAAAACTTGAACTTTTTTTTATGTTAGTACAAGGCCGCAGCATAACAAATTGTGAAAAAAAGCAAAAGGGTCTGAAGACTTTCCAAATGCACTATAGGGTCATTTATCAAACTGGTGTAATATAAAACTGGCTTAGCTGCCCATAGGAACCTGATTCTTCTTCTCGTTTTCCAAAGGAAATGTCCAAAATGAAAGGTGGAATCTGATTGGTTGGGCAAATAAGCCAGTTCTACTTTACACCAGTTTGATAAATGACTATATATATGTGTTACTTTATTGGTTTTACTCTGCTCTACATTAATATTGTTATTTGTGAATTTGTGTAAATGTTTATTCGAGTTTGCTGTCTTTTCAGGTATCCAGGTCCAGAGCTGGAAATGTGGTCTCTTGGAGTGACTCTGTACACATTGATATTTGGAGAGAATCCTTTTTGTGAGGTTGAGGAGATCCTTGAGGCAGAACTTAACCCTCCATTCTCTGTATCTCAAGGTATGAAGTCTTTACTTTCAATAGCAATAAATCTCATCTGTGACGTAAAATGAATACTTTTATCATAAATGTATATCCTAATTTCAGGCCTCTTGACATTACACACTGCTCTGAATCAGACAACCCCTGTTCATTCAGAACTTCGCAGCCTTTAGTTTAAGGTCTTGATGATTCACTGTGAACTGAAGGAAAAGATCATTTCATGGTGTTTTTTTTCATTGTGCTTCATAATGGATTTGTGGCAGCTGCTAATAATGATTGTACTGTTTGATCTTATCTTGTAGAGTTACATGATCTTATCTCTGGCCTCCTTCACCGTGACCCAGAGATGCGGATGACTCTGGATGAACTCCTCAGGGACCTTTGGGTGACGCAGCCCGTCAACCTCGCAGAATATACCTGGGATGAGGTCTATCCGCCAGCATGCACCCAAGCAGGTAAGTAAAGAAATATACATTAGTATAGTTTTATGATTTTATTTAGTATTTTCGTGTATAAAGCTGTGTAAATGCTGCAGGTCACATACAAAAAGACCCGTCAGCCCTGTACAGAAAATGATATATCCTCAAGTTCTGTCTAGAAGTACTCTCCTGTTTTGTTAAAATGGCTACATCATTGTAGAACAGAAGCGCTTTTTACCGTCCATAGATTGTAAGCTCTTACGAGAAGAGTCCTCGCTCCTCCTGTTTGAAATTTTAATTCTTTTGTTACTTTATGTCTGATTCTGTCTGTACATGGTCCTCTGATTAAAAAACGCTGCGTAATATGTTGGCGCTATATAATTAAAGATTACTATTATTATTAGTAAGACCGACTTTAAAATGGAGTGTTCCACCATATAAAGTTTTCGCATATCTATAGGATATAGGAGTCTGTTGTTGTCTACCATGGAAAGCCAAAAGAGCTTTCCAGGTCATCCCTGGATTTAAAGAGGACCTTTCAGCTAAAAAAAAATTCTGAACTAAGTATCATGATATGTAGTGCGTGCCCAGGGATCTCCCTGCACTTATATCCCTGGGCGCCGCTCCATTCTCCCGCTATGTCCTCCGGTATCTTTGGGGACTTGGTTATACTGGGAGGAGACTGCCCTTGTTCTTGGGCGTCTCCTTCTCTCAGGCTGTAGCTCTGTCCAATCGCAGCGCAGAGCTCACAGCCTGGGAGAAAAAAAACTCCCAGGCTATGAGCTCTGCACTGCGATTGGCCAGCGCTACAGCTTGGGAGAAGGTGACGCCCAGGAGAACAAGGGCAGTCTCCTCCCAGTATAACCAAGTCCCCAAAGATACCGGAGGACATAGCGGGAGAACGGAGCGGCACCCAGGGATAATAAGTGCAGGGAGATCCCTGGGCGCCGCTTTACATATCATGAATTTTATTCCAGAACAAAGGTCCTCTTTAAGCTTAGCTCCTATTCACACGATAGGGGACAGTTGATAGATTGGTGGGGGTATGACGTCCTAGGACCCCCCCAATATCTGATAAGCAGTATGAATGGAGTGGCAGTCGAGCATACATGCTGCTGCTCTATTCTTCTCTGTGAGACTGCTGGAAATAGCCGAGTGCCGTACTCTTAGGCCTTATTCACACATCCGCAATGTAGTCCGCATGTATTCCGCAATTTTGCAGAAAACATGCGGACCCATTGACTGTGAATGGGGCCGGGAACGATGCGGAGAGCACACACTGTGCTCTCCGCATCCGATTTTGCGGAGCGCGCCGCAGATTTTCCGGTCCGCGGCTCCGCAAAAAAAATAGAGCATGTCCTATTCTTGTCCGCAATTGCGGACAAGAAGAGGCATTTTCTATGGAGTTCGGGCAATGTGCGGTCCGCAAAAATGCGGAATGCACATTTTCGGTGTGTCCGTGTTTTGCGGATCCGCGGCTCCGTGGATCCGCAAAACACAACGGATGTGTGAATAAGGCCTTACTCATGCTCCGCTAGATTCACATGGAGGGACACTTTGCTGGGGACTCGGAACCAAGTTTTAAAATGGTTTTCAAGTTGAAAAATTAAATCCCGAATTTATTCACCAAAGTCCCACAAGACTTTGGTGATAATGAATTTACCTTGCCGGAGCCCATACGTTTTAATGCTGTATGGAGACGAATCTCCGTACAGCATTAAAACAAAGTTTTGAGCGAAGCGACTTTGGATCTAGGATCCGAAGCTCGCTTTGCTCATCCTTAGGATCTCTCTTGAGATATATGTTGGCATTCCATTGGATTGATCCACACGTATACCATATCCTATCGGTGTGGCATAAATGTGAGTAGTGGATTTTCTGGAGTATAATATTGATGACCTATCCTCCGGAAAGTTCATCAGTATCAGATTGGTGGGTGTCCAACTCCAGGCCCGCTGCCGATTAGCTGTTTGAAAGGGCTGAGTGCCTCCTTGCAGCATATTAAGCATAGCGCCGTACATTGCATAGCGGCTGTGCTTGGCATTGTATTGAATGGGACTGAGCTGAGCCTAGGCCATGTGACCAATGAACGTGACATCACCGGCCTAGGAAACGGATGCAGCACTCAACGGAGCACCAGAGCCTCTCTCAAACAGCTGTTCGGTGGGGGTGCTGGGAGTTGGATCTGATATTGATGACTAAACTTGAGCAAATCGAGCTTCGGATCAGAGATCTGAAGTTGATTTCTTCAAACACCGCTTTACATGCTGTCTGGAGACCTGTCTCCTTATAGCATTAAAATGTATTGCCTACGTATAGGTAGTCTGCATCTTTAAAAACATTTAAAATTAGGAATCCGTCGGGTTTAGTACCGAGGTACCAGCCAGTTTTTAAAGATGCAGAAATGATTACCAAATTAATTCACCAAAGTCTGTGTGCGACTTCGTGTGAAATTAAGTTTGCCTACACATAGGCAATACATTTTAATGCCGTACAGAGACAGCATTAAAATCAAAGTGCTTGACCAAATCAACTTTGGATCAATGATCCGAAGCTTGATTCGCTCAACACTATTGATGACCTATTCTAAGGGTAGGTCATTAGTAGTTTACTCAACTAAAACCCCTTTAAGATCACACAATCTCTGGCTTTTTAAAGGTTTGCTTTAACTTATGAAACATTTCGATATCAACAAACCCCGACAAAAACTTCTTTGCGTTTTTGTTCCCAGATGAAGGATTGCAACCGATTCCCGTCAGCCATAGCTCTGATTGGAATGGAGAAGGTGGAGAAGAAGCAGAGTGACTATGTCTCCAGATGAAGAAAACACAACTTGCACTTGTCACTGTGACATAAAGACAGACAAAGGGTTCAAGACTATACCCAGAAGTCATTGTGCTATTCCACCCCATCACAAGAACAGACAATCTGAGGGAATCAGCCAGCCATCTAGTCACCAGCACTACATCGGCGTTAGTTACCAGTGTTAGCGGCTGTTCACTGCTGCAGCAATTCATGGCAGTCCAACGGCCTCAAGCTGTTTGTGCTTCATTCAATGGAACAGAATTAAAGTGCGCCAAATAAAGGACTTCATCATTTCAATTTGGAAAAGTGCGAAATGGGTGACTCCAATTGTAGAGACTTTTGCAGTCATGGTTTTCCGAATAGGACTCAGTTGGCTGCAGTGAGTCGCTTTGGTACTACATAGGACCCCATAGATGACCCTTTATTCTGCACTTGATTTTCTTTTTTTACGTGTTGCTCTCTGTATTGAAGAGAAACATTGCTGCTAAGTGGAGGAAGCAACACTTGCAAGGACTTTCCCAGTTTAGTTTTTTTAAATATACTGTAAAAATCTGAATAAACCACCGTGTAGGTGCCAAGCCTTTGTTAGCTCTAAGGCCCAAATGCCATAATATATTTTCCCTAGTGTTTCAGAATTCTGAATGAGAGGTGTATTGGAGCTGACAAGCATGCTGTACAGTATATCTGCAGAATTTGTGGTTTCTGACTCTAAAGTACTGGCTCTTGCTCATTGCCAACAAAGTGGGTGCTAAGATTTTGCAGGTGACGGCTAATGTGAAATGTGGTGCCAAATTTTGTAGACTGGGCAATATATTCTTGATTTGTTGACTTTAGGTATTTCATGTATGTTTTTTTTTAATTCCCGTATGAAAAGCTGTCTCTATTTTTAGGTGTTTTTTATATTTTTTAGGCCTGGTGAGCTGTTGTTAACCTTGGATTTATACCTTAGCACTCCTCAGTAATCACTCCCATACGTTTTGCCTGATCTTACCCAGGCTCCATGTGCAGTTTATCAAGAGAGTGTTCCACCAGGATAGACTGACCCTGTGATTCTCATGTCATTTTCTCCTGACCACGGCCACGCCATCTGTTTGTGTGAAAATAGTGATTACTCTAGCATGAACCAGTATTGGCATTGCAGTATAACACAGGTATAGGAATTTTGGGGGCGATCCTAGTATCCATGCTCTCCACCTTTGGGTTGGCATCTTTGTACCTCAAACAGTTGTGTGGCACCCTAATGAACCATTACTGGATCAGAGAGTGCACTAAAAAACTATTTTACTGGTTATCTGTACATGGTCGTAACATGGCCAGTGGGCATTCAGAACAAGATTTTCCTTAGTGTTCTTATGGTGGATATCCGAACATGTGCATTAGCCATAAAACCGTTTGGCTAGACCAGGGGTGCACAACCTGCGGCCCGGGGGCCACATGCGGCCCTCGATACCATTCTGTGCGGCCCCCAAACATCTGGTAAAAGCCATGTAGGTCTATGTCTTATGGCTTCTTACATGTATCTTTCATGTATTCTCCTATTAGATGGGAGTCCTAGAACTGTATCTAGACATTTATAGTATATACTGTATGTTCAATATGCCAAAAATACAGTATTTCAGTTGGTAATACCCCTTTAAGTTTTATTTTCGGCCCTTCAAATTGGTTTGGGCTGACAATGTGGCCCCCAACCAGAAAAGGTTGTGCACCCCTGGGCTAGACACTTTTTTTCTAAATTTATACCAAAGATTGGTTGGCTTACTTGGCAACAGAATGCCATGTGTGAATTGTGGCACAAGTTTGGTCCATCTTAGACCACACACGCTTTCCATTAAGCCATGCCTCCTTTTTGGGCTTGGTGCAGACAATCTTTTTAAACCTTGATGTGCCACATTTTGGTGCAATTTACACCAGACTCTATGTGCACTCACATGAATAAATGTGGGCCAGTGTCGCATCTCAGATTTATTACCTGAATCCTCCAAATATAAAGGGTTTTCCACCCACAAATTGGTGTTCCAGTCTATCTTGGTGATAGTAATTTATTTAAGGTTTTTGGTGCAAATTTCTGTCTATGCAAACTTGGCTTTGGCTCACAGGAGTATTGGTGCCTTCTCAAACAGTTGACTGGCGGAGGTCCCAGGGGGCTGGACAGCCACCGATTAGATAGTGATGACCTGTCCTGAGGATAGGTCATCAGTATCAAAATCTCGGAAAACCCTTTTAACTCTATCACACAGCATGTGCCATTGCGATTGAGCATCTTGTGACTACATGGACTTAGTTTACTCTGGCCCTAATATTAGACTGTATTAGTAAATGTGGACCACTGGGTCTGAAGGAAATGCTTGCAAGTTCTCTCTCCCCACCTTAGGCCAGTATCAGAAGAGCGTGAAACAGGCCCCATGTGAGAACGAGAATTCCTGTAGTGAACTCTGCGCCATTGACTGAACCCTATGGCATTTTAATGATTTATAATGCTGTGTGTCTCTGCCCGACCTCAATTGGTATTCACATAATGCCATCAGTACAAATTATTACTGTTCAGGTCGGGCAGAGACACACAGCATTATAAATCATTAAAATGCCGTGGGTCCATGTCATAAGAGCAGAGCTCGCTGTAAACATGCTCATCTGAAA
This sequence comes from Bufotes viridis, assembly GCA_033119425.1. Classification (NCBI taxonomy): domain Eukaryota; kingdom Metazoa; phylum Chordata; class Amphibia; order Anura; family Bufonidae; genus Bufotes; species Bufotes viridis. The sequence goes on along the minus strand of CM065592.1, from coordinate 92,332,063 downwards.
CTGGCCTTACAGTGTGGAGCTAGGGGACCCAGTTCTTCCTAAATTGAAAATAATATGCAGTCATGTACTATCATTCTGGACAATCTATGTATAGTCAAGATTACCTATGAAACTGGCTGACCTGATATTTTTAATATATGCAAATGATGGTGCCATTACACTTAGAGGCTTTGCTCTTTCTGCAACTGCACTGCCCTCTGTACTTTGATTGACAGGGCGAGGTGTGATGACGCTTTTACTGCCTGGTCCTGTCAATCAAAGTAAGTGCAGAGAGAGCAGAGCCCCTAGGTTAAGGCAACGCCCCCGTTGCTCCTAGAGGCTCATTTGTATATATTAAAACATCATTTTTCTCAGCAATGCAGGCACGTATGACCATGGGACCAACACAGATGCCTTCAGCTGCCAAGTGCACATGTAACAGGTCAGCCAGTGTCATAGGTACAAATCTGCTGACAGATGCCCTTTAAGGAACCAGGTGGCACGTGAGCCCCATGTGGTCCCCAGGCTGCTGCTTCTCCCAGGTTGTTGGCACCACGGGTTATATTTTACACTAATGACAGAAAGCTTGGAGACCAATGGCTTTACAGATTGACAGATGTGTCACCGCAGTAACAATATAGGTGACTAGGAGACATTTATGATTTCTCAGATTTATATGAGATCTTAGAGAATTTTGTTCCGATGCTTTTTTTAAAAAAATTCTTGTTAGATATTCCCATCTGAAGAAGGATACGTGATAAGTCCCTGATCAGTGCGAGAATCACACCACCTTTTAAGTCAAAAGGAATAGGAAAGGATTTGTGTTTCTTCTTTCTGTTGGATCCATTTCTGGCTTTGGTTGAAAATACTACATTAAAGTGGCTTTTCATATTGATCAATATCAGATCAGTAGGGGTCCAACCCCCACTGATCAGCTGTTTGAGGAGGCAGCAGCAGGCCTCGCAGCACAGTATGTTGTATAACGGCTTGGTGTCATGTGACCAATGAACCCGATGTCACATGGCCTAGGAAGAAACCTAAGCGCCCAAGGAGCGGCCTTCTGGTACAACTGATTGACTGGGGTCCCGGGAGTTTGATTCCCACTGATCTGGTACTGATGACCTATGCTGAGGATAGGTCATCAGTATGTAACCCCTCTAAAAACTGCAGTGCCAATAAAAAAACAAAACAAAAAAACGCTGTGTGTGAACCACCCTTGAACTGCTCTCTTTGGTATCCAATCTTGTGTTTTGTCATATGCCATATTCACACAGTGCAGTATATTATGTAGTGCTTCCCCCACTACTGTAACTCGATCTAATCGCAATTAGAGTTATTTATGGTTCATGTATGCTTCTCCTTTCTTTAAGATCCTGTTCTTTCTATGGCTAGTAAAAAAAGAGGTGGGCTGATCACCTTTTAAATAAAACCGGTCACCAACGACCCCCCCATCAAGCTGTCTGCATAGACACAGAGCCGCGCTTCACCTGATTAAAACGCTGTTTTTCTTTTGTTGATCTGAGGCTCTGTTCCTGAGTTATGATAGTTTTCCTCGAAATATAAATTAGGCCTTAAGTGCAATGAGGGTGTCACCATTGCTCCTGTTGCACCCAAGCTCTGCTTCTTTCTGTGGCCAGCCCCCTTCCCTCGCTGCTTCAGGATTGACAGGACCAGGGAGGAGCTGACCACATGAAGGTGCTGAGCTTGGGTGCAATAAGGGCAATAAATATGCCCTCATTGCACTGTAGGCCTAATTTGCATATTAAGGAAAAGTATTATAACTCGGGAACCACAGATATGTGTCTATGGAAAGAGTTGGATATGGAGGTCCCTGGTGCATTGCACTGCACTGAGCTTTCTGCTGGGGGATGTTTGAATAACCAATAATGTAGACTACGCCACTGTGTCCTCTAAAAAAAAGCATATACAGATGGAAAGAAGATGAAACAGAGTACAAAGTTTTGTCTTTTGGGCCCCTTTCAGACGAGTGAGTGTCACGCTCAGGACTCGCAGCGCCCGTCCTGACCTCCCAGCACTGCCGGGGTTGCATAGCATTATAGTAATACCCTCTAAGGGTACATAGCATCATAAATCAATATAATGCTATGTGACCCCGGAAGTCCGGAGCGTGCCACTCGCTCGTCTGAAAGGGGTCTCCGACTCCGGTCACCTCATTGAAGTTAACCGATTTTCCAAGGTGTAGATTTTAATACCATTTTCAGGTGTTGAAAATCTGCCCTGGGCAGGTAGTCCAGCGGAGGGTTACATCGTGATGTGGACAGCCCCTAACGTGTGCTGTGTGAACCTGGCTTTACCTAGAGAGCACAGAGACGCGGTCGTTCACTGAGAGCTTACAGGCAGAATGGGCTTTTCCACCCATAGCATCCATCAGACTGCGCCAGCAGAATACAGTGTGGTTCAGGGGGCTATATAGTTGGCACCCACCATTTGACCCTTTATGGGCATAATGTGGTAATGGGTATTTCTTGTGACAGGCGAATGTTGAAGGGTTGATTCGAGAGGCTGCTATACACACTGGCCTTTATTTTCTTACAATAAAATTGTGCTATTCAATTATCATCATGTCTGGTATGAAAACCTGCAATTAAATAATAAAAATGGTCTAAAGTTGTATTTTATTTATTTTTTTAATGTGAGGCTAAAGCCTGTATAAGGGTCCATTCACACGTCCGCAATTCCATTCCGCATTTTGCGGAACGGAATTGCGGACCCATTAGTTTCAATGGGGACAGACGATGTCCCGGCCGGGTCCGCAATTGCGGATCCGCACTTCCGGGTCCGCAATTGCGTTCCCGAAAAAAATAGAACATGTCCTATTCTTGTCCGCAATTGCGGACAAGAAAAGGCATTTTCTATGAGAGTGCCGGCGATGTGCGGTCCGCAAATTGCGGAACGCACATCGCCGATGTCCGTGTTTTGCGGATTCGCAAAACACACACGGACGTGTGAATGGACCCTTAGGCTACATGCACACGACCATATGTGTTTCCGAGCCGCAAATTGCGGATCCGCAAAAAAAAAGGAGGACCTTTCGTTTTATTTTTTTCGCAGATCTGTTGTTTTTGCAGATCCATTGTAATAATGCCTATACTTGTCCCCAAAACGGACAAGAATAGGACATGCTCTATTTTTTTTGCCGGGCTACGGAATGAACATACGGATGCAGATAGTACACAGTGTGCTGTCAGCATTTTTTTGCAGACCCATTGAAATGAATGGGTCCGCATCCTCTCCGCGAAAAAAACTGAACGGACATGGAAACAAAATACCTTCGTGTGCATGAGGCCTTACAAAGGCAGATTATACAGGTGATTGCCAGGAGGGAAGAGTTCCTTCTCGGCAATCGCCTGCTCGTTATTGGAAGCGTCCGTTGCTATTACAAGCAGCGATCTCCTCCACAGTTTGGGGAGGAGTGATGGGTAATGCCATCGCTGTTCCCCATACTGAATCAATATTTGCCGGCAGCAGATTGTGATTAGGCACGACCATCTGCCGTCAGTAAATTATGATTTTTAAACCTGTTGAAAGATTGGGATTGCCCGATTAAAGAGCGTTTGCTCATTCATCAGTTAATCGGCGGCAGCATTACACTGCCAGAGTATCGCTAATGAGCGTTCCTATGGATGATCTGGCCCGCTATCTGTCCTTCTGATACGGCAAGAATAGGACATGCTCTATATTATTGCGGAGCCGCCGGCCGGAAGATCGGCGGCGCGCTCCGCGGATGCGGAGAGCACAGTGTGTGCTCTCCGCATCCATCACGTCCCCATTCAAAATGAATGGGTCCGCACCCGTTCCGCATATTTGCGGAACGGGTGTGGACGAACATTGCGGATGTGTGAATGGGCCCTGCAATAAAAAAAAAAATAGAACATGTCCTATTCTTGTCCATTTAGCAGACAAGTATAAGCATTTTTAACCAAGGGAGGGAAGTGCGGAGGGAAAGCTTGTGCATCCGTAATTTGTGGAACACAAAACAGATACGGTCGTGTCAATGCCCACTTTTTTGTATTCACAGCAGACGTTTCCTGAGTAATTTCAGGCGTCTTTTCCCTGGTGTGTACTCCGCACTGAGATCCATGTTCGCAGCTCATCACAAGCATGTGAATGTGGTTCCTGCAGCCCTGCTCACATGCATAGGAAAATGTCCGCATGGATTTTTATCGCCGATCCACAGTACCAGGGCACAGGAAAGGTAACGTTACAGCACGCGTGCATTAAACCGCGCATGTCCCCTCAGAGGTAAGGAGATTTCACGGTCTTTGTTAAATCGCCACACCCTCACACTGTGCACGCATGGATTGTAAAATCTTCTTATCCTCCCTACACAGCGTGCTTCAGATTCATTGCTGGCTGGCTTCGATCAGGTCAGTCTCTTCCTGCTCCCAGCAGGGGGGTTGGTGCAGCATATTGGGCGGGCATTGCTTTATCCAGGGGGGGTGTTTGCAGCATATTGGGGGGCATTTCTCCATCAGGGGGGGTGTTTGCAGCATATTGGGGGGGCATTGCTCCATCGGGGGGTGTGTCTGAAGCATATTGGGGGGCATTTTTAGTATATTGGGGAGCACTGCTCCATCTGGGGGTGGGGGTGTGCAGCATATTGGGGGGGCAAAGCTGGCTGGCTTTGATCAGGTCAGTCTCTGCTAAAAATTTATAACACCAAAAAGGGTAATAAAACTGAGTTTTCTTTGTGTTTTTTTACTCTAAAATCCACTATCTCATATTGTCGTTTCATCGCCTACATTAAAGAATTTCAGCGATGTCATAAAATCGGATGCATCAAATGCAGTTATTAATACAAAAGTTAGAAAAATATAATGTCAAAGTGTCTACAATATACTTTATTTGAGAAATTAAAGTCAAAATTTGAAACTGGCTAAGAAAAGTCAGTGTGGTTTCCAACATTTATATAGGGGCTGTCTCATATACATTTATTAATTTTACATGAAAAATATTTATAACCATTTAATTTTTTCCAGTTAAAGATTTGAAAATAGGTAGTATTCGTGCACAGACCAGTTTAGACGGGAATACAATCAGAAGCAAGAGAGTGGCGAAGGGTCCTTGAAAAAAATATATTTATATACCCGCCAACTGGAATTTTTAAAGCCTGTCATGGAATTAAGAAGGCAAGATATAATAATTCTTTATTAACATATCCAATGCAATAGGTCTGTGTGATTGTGCTGTGTCCGTGTACCTAGTTTTGCACAGGTCATGCGCGGCAGGGCAACCTATATGGACATAGCGTTCCACAGCAGGGTGTCGGTATCTGACTGCCCCTAGGTATGACCAAGCTCCTATAGGGCAGGCATGTCCAAACTGCAGCACTCCAGCAGTTGCAAAACTACAACTCCCAGCATGCCATAATAGCTGTAAGCTATCCGGGCATGCTGGGAGTTTTAGTTTATGTTTGCCGTTCATCAAGCAGACGCCGGCAAAGACCCGCGGCCGATTCTGATTTAGATGTTGGGAGCCTGGTAGATGCTCGGGTTCTCCAATTTCTAAATCAGATAGAAATACTACTAAAGAAGAAAGTACTATAAGAAAGGACTATAAGAAGTCTAGCAACATGTCTCGGTTGTGTGCCTGATGAACAGCAAACATATTGTGTCTCAGCAATTGCCTCTCTCATTGATCTTTATGCCAGCAATAACGAACCGTTTGAAATTGTCCATAGAATGGAGAATTTAAGAGATCAAAATCATAATATAGAAACACCAATTTACCGATTACATAGACCGACACGCCCTGTTATCCAGTCCCCTGGCCCTTTTACCAGGGAATTGTTTGATCTGAAAAATTTTTTATAGTTTTTTTTTTTATTTCTACATATGAATATTCTATTTAATATTTGTGTGATGTTAAATCAAAAAATGTTTTTATTTTTTTGATTATATATAATGTGTGGAAGTTTAGATTCACAATGACTGCAGCAAGGTCCGTCTTCCTGCAGAGGATCTGCCTTCTGGAGCTCACCATGGTGTTTGATTTCTGCACTGGCCCCATTCTCTCCAGCCCGATTCCATAGAGTGAATGGGACTGGAGCAGAAATCTAGCTGCACAGTTGTATAGATTCAGCATGGATTCTGCTGGCTGTTCCACCCCCAGGACAAGCTGCTGACGGTATTAATCTAGTTTTAAGAAATTTTGGGACAGCATTTTATATTAATGAACTACTATCTGTGTAGCTCACCAATATAAAATGAAAAGCAAATTTTATTTTTAAAATCAGCTTATAAGAAAACGGTACATGATGGCTTGTTTTGTTTCAGTCACGACAATGCATGTACAGCATTTAGCTGAATACTAACAATAAAAATCATCATGTTCTGTCTCATTAGGGCTCATGCACACGACCGTGTGCCGGCCGTTCCTTGTCTGCATAGAAGTTTCTTCTTTGTGGATTCCGGGTCTGATTACGTCATGTGTTGTTCAAGTTCAAAGAACCCAAACATATCCCCTTAAAATTATTAGAAAAATGGAACAACAAATTTTTGTACATTAAAAATATATATCATTTACATTTTTTGATGTAATTAGAAATGAGGTATTAGAAGGTATTTACACCAAATTTAAAAAAAAATAAAAATTTGGATTTTACAAAATACCTCAGCCCGCAAGCCCACGTCAAGGGTCCTCATTCTCTTGCGAGTCCCTAATCTAAACTAACAACAGGGGATCTAACTAAACTAAGAAAAATGAATTTAGAAAATTTATAACCAGATTCCAGCTGAAATCAACGTCCTCCACAGATGGCATCCAACTGCCACGACAATGCCCCCTCAGGGCTGCAGAAGTAGTCGGCACAGAGTTCCTGAACAGCCAGTCCAGCTGTTCCAGGGCGTCCAGGCCAGCTAAGGTCTAAACTGACAGGAGATGTCATATTTAGGCCCAATTCTGCGTCTGTGGAGGCATCGTGGATCCTGGTGAAGTTGTGTAGCAGTACACAAGCCTGTATCACCAGGGTGGCATTGTCCGGATTCATCTGTATGGATGACAGGAATGCTCTTCACTTTGTGGACAGTATTCTGAAAGCGCACTCCACAAACAGAAGGGCACGAGTCAATCGATAGTGGAAGATGCGCTTCTGGTCATCCAGATCGCGTCTAGGGAAGGGCCGCATCAGGTGGGGTGACAATGCGAATCCTTCGTCTGCCACGATCACAAATGGAGCCGGCGGACCTGCAGATCCGGGAAGTCTACTGGGCTCTGGCAGGGCAAGCTGGTTTGTCTGAAGCCGTTCACCCATTCTGGAAGCACTAAAGATGCGGGTGTCTGAAGTGCTCCCAAAGGCCCAGATATCCACAATTACAAACCTGTAGTTACTGTCAGCCAAGGCCATCAGCACTACAGAAAAATATTGTTTGTAATTGAAGTACTGGGACCCTGAGTGAGGCGGCTTCTTCACACGAATGTGCTTACCGTCCAGTGCCCAAATGCAGTTAGGAAACTGCACAGATTGGCTATGTATCGCCGAGGGATTTTGCCAATCTTCCGCCTTGGGGGTGGGCATCACCGCTTCTCTGAGACGCTGCCATATAACGTTGCAGGTATGGTATACTAGTGTCCCGGGTTGAAGAGAGACCAGGAGAGATGGTTGAATGTTTCCATGGACATCCGGCTGTAAGTTTTGAACTTGGGGTCCTGTCGCAGATCATTAAACAAGGTGTGGAATTGTCCTTTCTGAAGGCGCTGACCAACTATCGGATGGACCCACTGTCGCCTCCTCTTCCTCCGAATCGCCTAGAAATAAGCCAGTGAAGTAGTACATTATCAGTTAGGTCTGCTGCTATGATGATCGCTGAGAGGCAGAGGTTTCTTACACAGCTCCAAACGACACCAAAAAGCACAATAAAATGGCACCTGTTCTATCACATGTCCTCCATTTAAAAAAAAAAAAAAAAAAAATTTTCCTTTGGTACCCTAGCAACAACTATTCCTCCTTTTACTTTTTTAAAAAGAAACGGAAATGCGGAAAAATGGAACGTATTCGAAAGCACTTTGGTACGAACGGTAGATTTTTGCGGAAACACACAAACATGGAACGTTTATCCGGGAAGCAAAAAAAAAAAAAAAAAAAAATTCTCACCCTAAGGCCCCATTCACATTTCCGCAAATGGGCCCGCATCCATTCCGCAATTCTACGTTCATTCTTTATGGGGCCGGACGTGTAGCAGAGAGAATTCTGTGCTCTCCGCTTCTGCATTTGCGGAGAGCGGGCCCCGAACTTCCGGTCCGCGGCGCCGCAAAAGATAGAACAGGTCCTATTCTTGTCCGAAGCTGCGGACAAGAATATGCATTTCTATGGGGGGGGGGGGGGGTTCCGCAACACACCACAGACGTGTGAATGCAGCCTAATGGAGAGATTACACGTCATACTAGCTATATCGATTGAAACAAGCAATGGGCACTATAAGAGACTGAGTGGTTAACTGACATAATCCAATCACTGCTGCTCACACTAAGTTCTTCTCATTATACATGAATAACTGAATGGAAGGACAGTGCCAGCGGGCTCTAGACACTGTTACTACTTTCCAAATAAGAAGCAGTTACATTATCGACAGTGTCCTTTTAATAACCACACTAGAAACAAAGCCTGCTACCTACCTTAATAACCTGTCTGAAGCATCACAATTTTATGCCAAGTGTACAAATCAACCCACAGACACCCCCAAAAAAAAAACAACACACGGTTAGAGAGAATGGCGTTACAGTAGCCACAGGAGTCTGTGACAAATACAAAAGTATTCCAACATTAAAATAAAAAGGAAACAAATTCATTGGAAATGGAGACTAGAAGATCTGAAAATTAAGTTTAAATTTAATACTCTACCTTCTCCGTGAGTATCAAACATGGAACCCTTCAACTCCCTCGTATGCCACAGGACGCGGTGCTCATCGGAGTTGACAAAAAGGCAAACAAAACAAACACAGAACCAGAGGTAGGTGCACACTGCCGTGACACTAAACCCTCACACTGATGTTAAAAATTGAGAGTTAGTTCGACATATCCTACTAGGAGGACGTGTCTTAAGCCTCGCATATCCTACTAGGAGGACGTGTCTTAAGCCTCGGGCACCAGCGTCAAGGTCTCTCAAGTAGCCCGTGGGCCCTAACACTCACCTACCTGCGCCATATGGGCGATATCAGGGGCCAGTGGGCGATTACAGGAGCATTAGGACGACTCACAAACATCTCCTCTGTTACCTCCAGCATGTGGCCATGCTTGCAATGGGAGGTGGGAGGTGTCTATGAGCCCTACCCAAGACTGACTGATATAGCCCAAGGCCAAGCAGGTGCACCCAAATGTGACCTGAAGATGAAAAACAGGCACATTTAAATTGGAGTTTTATACACCTCCATACATATATATATAAACCATCAAAAAGTGTGGTGATAAGAAAGCAGGATGTGCTCATACCCATATGCAGTTGTGCATTTCTGTAGGGGAGCACATCCTGCACTTGTAGTCTGTTGCTAATGGCAATCACCAGCAAAAAATGCATACAATGGATGATGCCAGCAACGGACTACAAGTACCACAATGGACATCCTACATAAGATGAAATTTATGTGGATGTGGCAAGAATTCAAAAAAAAAACAAAAAAACAAAAAACAAAAAAACAAAAAAAAAAAACAGAAAATGTTAGTGTGAATAACAGTAGCCACAGGAGTCCATGACAAGTACAAAAGTATTCTAACATTAAGAGTGAAAACAGCATAAAAGGAACAGAGGGGGATTGAAAATAAAGACTAGTAGATCAAGAGAAGTACAAGGGATGTGATTAAGTTTGCCTGTCTTACTGGTCTCTCTAAAATATTCTGCACACAGGAACCTCTCTTTACAATATAAGTATAAATGGAGTGATGTAATAATTAAATAAAAACCTTCTATTCCAAAATGTAATCACAGTATACTCACCTTATTGCATGTTTTTAGCCCTATTGATTATGGGGCCACTCTGATGGGACTCATACAGCACCTACAAAAATAATTAAAAACAATGTATGTTATGGTGCAGCATGGTAAAAGGTCAGTGAATGGGTATTTTCACATGTAGTGTTTCTGTAGTGAATTAATAAAACACATGTTTCCGGTGAAATGATTTAATCAGTGTGGATTGAGCAAGAATACATTTTTTTCCAAGACAAAGCTTTCGTGCATTGTGCGATAGACCTCACCTTTATACTGGAGTAGGGCACAAGCTATTTCCAGTCTTGCATCCTTTATATTTTCCATAGAGGTCTTCACTTCAGAGACTGTTCTTGTCCGTAGGAACTCCTTGGCAAACTGTAAAATAACAAGTCACATTTGTAACCGCAGTTCACATTTGTTATCAATGGCTGTCACTATGTTAGAAAACTTTTTACCATCAAGATTAAAACTCCACAGCTACTGGAATCCTGCTGATTGCTGTGAAACATTATCCATGTGCTCCATTGTTCTGCCTGTTCTTCCGGCTTGTACATCCCCAAGAAGATGCTATAAAACAAATACATTAAAAAAATATAAATAATAAAAATAAATAATCACTTTTTAATTGAAGCTTGTGCCAAGTTACAAGTGTTTATAGAAGCACACTTACTTCCAGTTCCGTTGCACCTTTGAAACATAGCCGTTTTCATTTCCCATCGGATCCATCAATACAAGGACCTTCTTGGACATGATGACAGCCTAAAAAAAAAAAAAAAATATATATATATATATATATATATATATATATATATATATATATAGATAGAGAGAGAGAGAGAGAAATAACACAAGTTTGTTGATGACATTAATATTTAATATACCAGTTGAACCAAAAGTAGACATACAGCGGAATCAATGAACTTCACAACAGAAGAAAGTGATCATTTAAATGCATGAAATTAAAATATCAGTGTGGCATTTGGAAAGAATAGTGGAGTGTGGATATAAAAAGTGGATTCTGCAGCAGTTTCATTGATTCACCTGTATACCTACTTTGCCAACCCTGTATAGAGAAAATGAGCATAGTGGTGTCATAGGGTTGTAGTTAGATACATCCATCATTATTACATTGAATATAATAGTACATGACAACTGAAGTAAAAATTGTTCAATAATAAATACCAATAAAATCCAGTGAGCTCCAACGTTCACAGGGCATAACCACAGATCTTCGGCTGGAAACGTTATCTGAAGAAAACAGAAACCCAAATTGGTAATTAATGTATTATAAATATATATATTTAATATGTGTAACTGGAATTGTAACAAGTCACTAACCTTTCCAAGCTTTTCTATGTCACCGTAAAATAACACAGATGACAGGACAGCATCAAACTGTTGAACAGGTTCCTGTTTAAATAGATTAAAAAAGTTATATTGCAAAATAACATCATAACAAACATAACACAAGAATGAATGGAATTTACACTTGCCTGATGCGTCACAATCAGATGATGAATATATGCATCAATCACCTGCAACCAATTATTTTTTTTATTAGATATATATTTTTTTAAATATTTTAGCTTTCGATTATTACCAAATATATATTCTTACCTCATCAACCAGCCAATTATTGCCATGCAGTGTACGAAACGATGAGACATACAGCTTGTATGGTCCCACAACTGCTTCCACCGAGCCGTCATCTTCAGCTTCCCACAGTGTTTGAACTAAACAAAAAAAAAAATAATTTTTTTAACTCCAGGTATGTCATGTACATTTGGGAGCCAAAGCTAATACAGGTTGAGTATGCCTTGTCATAAAATTAAGTATTGAAAAAAAAAAAAAACACAATGTGTCCAAATAAAAGGATCGAAATATAACACCCAATTTGAAAAAATAAAAATTATATATGCTAATCTCCCGAAATGCAATGTCTTTTGTGATGAGGCATTGCTGACAAGGGGGAACAACTCAACCTATATAGGTTCTTTGGTATAATCTCAAACTTGTATGGTTAATGATAACAGGAACTGGATAAAACACGATGCCAAACAGTGGCAACTTCAAAAAAAATAAAATAAATTACGCCAGAAAGGGCAACAGAGTGAAAAGGCCAGACCAACAGGGCATGGCCAAACAAATGACCAACAGGGTCAAACAAAAATATAAGAACCCAGTAACTGCTACCTCTTTCTTCTATGCTCTGCATGACATTCAAGGATACAGATGGCTTAAAAAAAATATCAAGATTAATGTTAACCATGTAACATTACTTTCAACTAAAATACTACATATTGGAAGGAGATAGAACAAGTGTCATGGACGTTCCTGTGGCAGGTACCAGGAGATCAGAGAGACTGGTAACACATGGGTTAAATTGACAACTTCCTTGTGGATCTTATTGTGTCTGTGTTTTGGTGACGTCACACCCCTTGCGTCAGGTGTTGCTTGTTGGTAATTTACCTTCCCCATAAGTTGCCGCGTCTCACTTCTAGAGGTGCGTTTTATAGATTTTCTTCCTGCCTTCCGATTACTGGTCGCTTGTACTCTGTGGTGCGTCTAGAGTTGCCAGTTCTCTACTTCTAGCCAAGTCTTTTCTTATTGTATTTGTTATGCTCCCTGTTTGTATCTGGGCCTGAGACAGACTTCCATTCGTCCATCTGTGGAGGAATGGGTTGTCTCGGGTCCTTACCTTATTCCAGGGCTTTATAGGGAAATAAGGTTATAGGTATCCAGCATATGAATATTCTTACCTTCTAGGTCTATTCACATTGATAGGTAGTTAGGGCCCAGATTAGGGTTGTTTAGGAGGTGACCTGTTCCTTCCCTAGTTTCCGGGCCCAGTTACTGTTCCCCTTCTCTCCTGTGTTCAGTGTGAAGAAGTTTTTTCCCCCCACACTGATCATGACATTAAGGCCTCATGCACACAACCGTTTTTTTTTATGCTGTCCGCAAAAAGGGGTTCCATTGTTCAGTGATCCGTGTCCGTTTTTGCTTCCGTGTGTCTTCCGTTTTTTTTTAGCGGACATGACCCAAAAGATTTTACCAAAAGACAGGCTGACAATTTTTCCCAAGTGCCTGCCAAGGGATCCGCAAAAAAAACGGCGGACACGGATGGCCATCCGTATTTTTTCACGGACCCATTGACTTGAATGGGTCCGTGAACCCTTTTTCACGGACAAGAATAGGACAGGTTATATTTTTTTGACGGACTGGAATCACGGACGCGGAGGACAAACGGTGCATTTGCCGAGGTTTCCATGGAACCATTGAAAACCAATGGGTCCGCAGAAAATCACGAAAAACGGAGCAACGGACATGGAATCAAACAACGGTCGTGTGCATGAGGCCTAAGGCACACTACATGTAATGGAAGGCAAGCTATATACAAACAAAAAAAAAAAAAAAACATATATGAGTCAGGGTATTCATTTTGGTGGTACCTCAATAGTGCTCTCCTTTTTCGGTCCAGCAAAACAGATGACAGAGGTACTTTGTGGTACAGAGGTCAGGCAGGTGCTGTTTTCCTCAGGCCAGTCGATATCACCTTCCACCTCCTTGAAAATATAAGGACCAGAGAAGTCAGGCTCTATCCTTCCTCCTTTTCTACCACGCTTCCTCATATTGTTAAGGACCTCATTGCCAACATCCTTGCGTTTCTTCACCACTTTCTTCGCATACGTCATCTTCTGCTTCTCAATGTTTTCCTTCGTTGTTTCTTCTAGCTTCTCCATTGATGCTTTCTTCTCGTTTACAAAGGAAACATAAGTCTTCTTCTCCGGAAGAATGATGTTCGAAAGCTATGAAGAAAAAAATAATAAATTAATATATATATATATATATATATATATATATATATATATATATATATATATATATATATATTATACTATACACATGTTTTTTGTATGTCTACGCTGACACCAAAATTTTAAATAGTAAGATAATACAGTATGATTGAAATGTTGTAAAGATCAAAAAAAAAGTACCTTTGTTGTATAGTCATACAGCTATTAATGGAAAACAGAACTGATCATTTTAAAGATTACTATGTTTATGAATAACAAAATATATTTTGATTAGTTACATGTGCACACCATCATTAAATGCGGTTATGGCAGAAAACGTGATCAGATAATAGTTAACTAACATATAAACTGTCCAATGTTATGTGACACTTATGTTGAATAAAGCAAGCAGAAGAAGAATTATTACCATAGGCGAGACAGAAGGGAAAAAAAAACGACTCACCGGCAGTTCAACAGGAACCTCGGCGGGGAAAACTGCCTCCCTCCCATACATCAAAAGAAATGGTGACAATTTGGTCGTGCTATGGATCTTCGATCTTATGGAAAATAATGTTGCGTCCAGATACACGTCCCAATTGTTCTGCTCGTCATTCACCAATTTAGCGAGAGCTCTACAATGAATAAAATAAACAAGATAAACTTATTTACAAGGCTCTTATAAGTAATGCAGAATTTACAGCTCTTAGCAGACAATAGAAACAACTGCACTGCAAAAATCAACTTGAGGAGAGGCCGATTTGTGCAGTGATGCGTTTTCCAACGTATTTGCAATAGCCTCCCAATGCTTTCATATGAAAAAGCATTAGATTTTCAGAAATATTCAGATTTGAGTATCTCAGGTCAAGGAGACTGTATGTACAGAGCCACCCGCGAGGAGACATGATTAGGTGGAAAAGGGGGAGTAAAAAGCACTATTTAAAAGTAAGCAGAAGGGGCCTGGAACCTAAAATGTTTCTTCAACCCTATAGTGTCAGGAAGAGGTTTGGATTCTAGACAATATACTGTTTCTTTAAGTGAACCTGTGGAGCAAAGTTCTACTAAAAACAAAAGAAAACTTGAATTAAACTTGCCTTTTGATGTTGTGATTAGTCTTTTTAGTCAGGCTGTTGATCTGTGGGTGATATGCCGCTGTCACGCTTCTTTCAATTCCAAGAAGACTACACATGTAATCGTTGAGCTGAAAAAATAAAAATTTTGTAATATATAATTTCAATAAACAAACATTACAAAATAAATATTACAACAATAGTAAATGGAAAGTACACCTACTTGATTAACAAATTCTCTACCCAGGCCTGAAATTATTCGCTTGGGACAACCATGTCGATAGACCATGGAGCAAATATGGCGTCCCACCTCAGCAGCACATTTTGTTCTCAGTGGAAAAGCCTCCACCCACTTCGAAAAATAATCGGTAGCCGTCAAAATATACTGAAAACCATCCACTGTCTTTGGGAAAGGACCCGTTAGGTCAATCCCAACCAGCTCCCAGACAGCAGAGACCTATTTTGATTAAACAAATATAGTTAGTTTTCAATAAACCAATGTTTTAATATTTTTTGGTATGTAATACTATGGTAGATATTTACCTTAATACACTGCAATGGCTGTGGAGCAGACATTGGCTTTCCAGACTTCTGGCATTGATGACATTCCTGGATCTATAAGAAATGAGTTATTAACCTGTGTACAGCTTTCATTAGTATTGCAAGACAGAAAGATAATTAGTGTGTACCCATTTAGCAATATCAATGCTCATTCCATGCCAGAAGAATTTCGAGGAGATGGCCGATCGTGTTCTATTGATGCCTGCATGTCTTCCAAAGGGCGATACATGAAATCCGACGAAGATCCTCCTTGCTTCTTCCTCGTTTTTAATAAATCTTCTATTTCCAACGAAGAGCTCTCCTTCTGTAATGAAAATGAAAAATTAAGAGCTACATTCATTACAAACCCATCTGTAAAAACGTAACAAGATTCACTGTATCTCTGATACTCACCCTTTAAAGTGAATTTAGCAGTGGTCTGCCTGAAGGTCTGCCTCTGTGTCTTGCTATACCCGGATGGGTATTCTCCAAAACAGAGGAATTTGAAGATCTCGTTGTACTTTGTCTCCATTTCTATAAAAATAGAACACAATTATCATTTTAGAACTGTATAAAAACACAAAAAAAAAAAAAACCCTGCCATACATAACTTGTTAACATATGTAACCACTAACTGAAACTATCGCTTTCACACTGCTAAATGAAAAATGCCACACCGTGCAGTGTAAAGAAACTATGGATTGACCGATATTGACTTTAATTTTTTGATAACCATTTTTTTTATTAAGGTAAATGCACAATATATATATATTTTTAATGTTTTAAAGAATATGTGTGTGTGGAATGGATGCAGTGAGAGTATGTGTATATTGTAGAGTGTGTGTAAATTTTTTAAACTTGAAGAATGTAGTTTTTTTTTTTTTATAATAAATTTAAATTGTCCCCCCCCCCTCCCTGATTGTTACCTGGCCAGGGAGGGTATAGTATTCCCTGGTGGTCCAGTGGCATGGACTGTGCAGTGAGGGGCCCAGCAACTCCCTCCAGCTGCTGTCTAATTCTCACGGCCTGTGTGCTGCGTTGCCATAATCTGTGGCAATGCTCTGATGGCCGCGTGACTCAAGAGATTTAGGCCTCTTTCACACGGGCGTCATGTTTGACGCCCGGATAAGAGGCGGGTGCGTTGCGGGAATATGCGCGTTTTTTCCCGCGCGGGTGCAAACGTTTGTAAAGCGTTTTGCACGCGCGTGAGAAAAAACGCTATGTTTGGTACCCAACCCGAACTTCATCACTGAAGTCCGGTTTCGGGTCTTCTGGAGAATTGATTATTTTCCCTTATAACATGGTTATAAGGGGAAATAATAGCATTCTTAATAAAGAATGCATTGTTAAATGAAGTGGAAGGGGTTAAAAATAATAAAAGGTAACTTACCTTAGCCACTTGATCGCGTAGTCGCGATCTCTCCTCTCTTTCCCTGCAGCATCTAAGATCTACAGGACCTGTAATGACATCACATGGTCCAATCACATGGTCCATCTTACCATGGTGATGGACCATGTGATGTGACGTCATCACAGGTCCTTTAGATCTTAGCTGATGCAGGGAAAGAGAGAGAGATCGCGACTACACGATCAAGTGGCTAAGGTAGTTAACTTTTATTATTTTGAACCTCTTCCACTTCATTTAACAATGCATTCTTTATTGAACGTTATTATTTCCCTTATAACCATGTTATAAGGGAAAATAATGAGATTGGGTCCGTTAGCAAGCAACAATGCGGGAAAATCATAGCGCATCCGCACTCTGCGGATGCTTGCGATTTTCCCGCAGCCCCATTCACTTCTATGGGGCCTGCGTTGCATGAAAAACGCACAATATAGACCATGCTGCGATTTTCACGCAACGCAGAAGTAATGCGTGAAAATCACCGCTCATGTGCACAGCCCCATAGAAATGAATGGGTCCGGATTCAGTGCGGGTGCAATGTGCCCTCCTCACGCATTGCACCCGCTCGGAAAACTCGCTCGTGTGAAAGGGAGCTTAGACAGGGGAGCTGAAGGGAAGGTAAGAAAGACCTAGCTGCCCCCCCCCCCCCCAGGACTTGTCATGGGCACGGCGGTCCTGATCGGCAATATCGGTATATTTATTGGCAGATACCAATATTGCCAAAAATAACAAATATCGGCCAGACCAATAATCGATCGATCTGTAAATGAAACCATAACATTGTGTAAAAGTCCACCACCACTGGACACTACAGTGCACAGTTTAACATCTACTAAATGATAAAGTCTTTTAAATGACGCACAACGATATGGGTATTACTCACCGTCAGGGAGTCGGATGAGACCGGACACTGCTAGACAAGTGAATGAAATGTGAAGCCTGTAAGGGGACAAGAAGTACCAAATTATAAAATATAATTGTCTCAACACAATATTGGAATTACTCACTGTTGGAAAGTCTGATAAGATCAGACAATAGGCGAGGCACCGAACGAAATGCGAAGCCTGTAAGGAGACAATAAAAGGACAAAATTATAAAGTCTTATTAAATTCCCACAACGATATTGGTACTACGCACCGCCAGGGAGTCTGATAAGACATCTGGCAAGTGACTGAATGAAATGCGAAGCCTGGGAGTGGACAATATACATGGTACCTTTATAACACAGAACTGTTTGTATTACACAATGTTATCAAATGCTAGCCAGTATAAGGCCCCTTTCACACGGGCGAGTTTTCCGCGCGGGTGCAATGCGTGAGGAGGACGCATTGCACCCGCACTGAATCCGGACCCATTCAGTTCTATGGGGCTGTGCACATGAGCGGTGATTTTCACGCATCACTTCTGCGCTACGTGAAAATCGCAGCATGTTCTATATTCTGCGATTTTCACGCAACGCAGGCCCCATAGAAGTGAATGGGATGCGGAAAATCGCAAGCATCCGCAATCATGTGCGGATGCGCTATGATTTTCCCGCATGGTTGCTTAGCAACGGACTCAATCTCTATTATTTCCCTTATAACATGGTTATAAGGGGAAATAATAGCATTCTTAATAAAGAATGCATTGTTAAATGATGAGGAAGGGGTTAAAAATAATAAAGTTAACTTACCTTAGCCACTTGATCGCGTAGTCGCGATCTGTCCTCTCTTTCCCTGCAGCATCGATGATCTAAAGCGACCTGTGATGACGCCACATCACATGGCCCATCACATGCTCCATCACTATGGTGATGGAGCATGTGATTGGTCCATGTGACCATGTGACATCATCCAAGGTCCTTAATCACTATCCTCAGGCTGTGGATAGTGCTTATGATCTTGGATGATGTCACGTGGTCACATGGACCATCACATGCTCCATCACCATAGTGATGGAGCAGGTGATTGGGCCATGTGATGCTGTGACATCATCACAGGTCCTTACATCTTTCAAGCTAACGGAGAGGAGGCCGGGCTTCGCGATCAAATGGACCAGGTAAGTTATGATTAGTTTATTATTTTTAACCCATTCTGCACCGGGTTCAACATTAGGAGATGGCTAAGGGTATTATTTTACATTATAACTATGTTATAATGTGAAATAATACCAGCGGGATATTTCTGACTCCAAACATGCACTTCTGTGAAGAAGTGCAGGTTCGGGTCTGGGTACCAAAGTGCCGATTTTTCTCTCGCGCTGCAAAACGCATGACAGCGCTTTGCACTCGCAGGGAAAAATCGCGCAATTCCCGCAACGCACCCGCACTGTTTGACGGAGTGCACCCGCAACGCCCGTGTGAAAGGGGCCTAAATCATCAGACAGACTATCCTCTGCGGTGCCGTCACATCCTCTGTACACAGTTAGCGGAGTCCGTTAATTGGGTTCATTGTCGTCGCCCCCCCGTCTGATGTTTCATGGTGACTAACATTTGATAACATTGTATATTGAAAATGTCCCTGCACTGCAGGGGGGGGTAATCTAGAAAACACCGTCCCTGACAATGGAAACCATTAACATAAAGATAAGATATTTCAAAGACTTAAAATATCTTGACATGGGATAGAAGGTGGGGGGGGGGGAGGGGGTCTAAACACTGCTTATACAAAGACACCTCCACAAATCATGAAATGAATAATGTAAAATATAATATATAACTTAAAACTAATAATTCACTAGGGGAAGAAAAGGACATCCTATGCAGCGCTGATATGGACTGCAACTCCCATCATTGCCGGTGGACTGCTGTGACTGATAGGAGGGTGCACGGGTCTAGTTACTAAATATTAGTAATCCATTACAGAACTAGATGAGAAGCTGGATCGCCGTGATTGATAGGAGGGGTGCCTGGTGCTGTCCCATTAATAATGAAGAGATATCAGCTAACCTTCCCCTAAACCATCCCGAGTGAGCGACTGGATGTCTGGAACCGATAAGAGGGCCCCCTTTCCCCAGCCATCCAATTTCAGGGGACATGGGGAGACAGCTCTGGTCACTGGCAACCATATATACGGGCGAATCACGCAGAAAGGCAGGATAAGCACAGACAATGGGGTGTATAGTGCAGCCCAGCAGGTGGTAGCTTAGTGGGTATATAGCTGAGGGGGGTATCATATACCGCATAGACCCCCCCCCAAGATATACTGTGCGGACCCCCCCCAATATACTGTGAAGACAGCTCCCCACACACCCCAATATACTGCGCAGATACCCCCAATATACTGCAAAGACAGCACCCTATATACTTAACACACACCCCAAAATATACTGCGCAGACAGCACCCCAAAATATACTGCGCAGACAGAAATATACTGCGCAGAGACCCCCTCAATATACTGCGCAGGCAGCACCCCAAAATATACTGCGCAGACACCTCTGGTCATTGACCATATATACAGGTAAATCATGCAGAAAGCAGGATGAGCACAGACAATGGGGTGTACAGTGCAGCCAGCAGGTGGTAGCTTAGTGGGTATATAGTGCAGAGCAGCAGGGGGAACTGAGGGGGTATAGATTGTAAAGTTGGTAAAAAATAAAAATTCCTTACTTTGTGTCCTGGTAAGCCTTGTACGACTGATGCACCCACAGGATGGAGAAACGGTGGTAAGTGTAGATGAATAGTAGAACAGGTTTTCCCACTTGCAGTAAGCACTGTAAGAACGCAACCAAGAACCAGCGCAGAATCAGATGAGACTGTCTCCAGCAAAGGCTCAGGCAAGTAGTAGTTAGCTTGCCCACTGGCCCGCAATTTTAACCTTCCCTCGGCGCATGCGCACTGGCCCGTAATTTTCCGCTTCCAGCTAGGTGGCCCGTTCTCTGGAGTTAAATTTCACTACCCCGTCGTGTGCGCCTGCGCAACTTCATCTCCCCTGCACACATCATATAACTGGAGAGGGCCCGCTTCTGAGTAGCATGTCACGTGACACCCTCCTGGAGTTTTGCCGCTCCCATTCTGATTATGAAGAGGCTGACACCTCCCAGTCATGTGACTGACCACGTGCTCGTGACATCGTCAAAGGTCCTTCAGCATTGCCCGATGTTTCGCATTCTAGAGGAGAGAGAGCGATAGAAGCTACCCATAGGGAAGATCGCGTCAGTTCTGTGACGATGGTGAGTTGTAGTTCCCCGTTGGACAGTCTTCAGTGTATTGGTTGTGGATACGTGGCTGGTGTAGAGGATAAGCTTCACATGACCGCTCTTATGCTGTGTGCGGTCACATCCTTGTGTCATTGCCACTGGTGATGGACAATGGGAGTGATCATACAGTTTCTTATCTCCCATGGTGTGAGAAAGAGGGGCAGAGCTATATTACAGGCACCCAGAGCCTATACACACCATAACCCCAGCAGGCACAGTGCCCCCCAGTACCATAACCCCAGCAGGTACAGTGCCCCCCCAGTACCATAACCCCAGCAGGCACAGTGCCCCCAGTACCATAACCCCAGCAGGCACAGTGCCCCCCAGTACCATAACCCCAGCAGGCACAGTGCCCCCCCAGTACCATAACCCCAGCAGGCACAGTGCCCCCCTCCAGTACCATAACCCCAGCAGACACAGTGCCCCCCCCAGTACCGTAACCCCAGAAGTCACAGTGCTCCCCCAATAGCGTAACCCCAGCAGTCACAGTGCCCCCAATAGCGTAACCCCAGCAGTCACAGTGCCCCCAATAGCGTAACCCCAGCAGTCACAGTGCCCCCCAATAGCGTAACCCCAGCAGTCACAGTGCCCCCCAATAGCGTAACCCCAGCAGTCACAGTGCCCCCAATAGCGTAACCCCAGCAGTCACAGTGCCCCCAATAGCGTAACCCCAGCAGTCACAGTGCCCCCAATAGCGTAACCCCAGCAGTCACAGTGCCCCCAATAGCGTAACCCCAGCAGTCACAGTGCCCCCAATAGCGTAACCCCAGCAGTCACAGTGCCCCCAATAGCGTAACCCCAGCAGTCACAGTGCCCCCAATAGCGTAACCCCAGCAGTCACAGTGCCCCCAATAGCGTAACCCCAGCAGTCACAGTGCCCCCAATAGCGTAACCCCAGCAGTCACAGTGCCCCCAATAGCGTAACCCCAGCAGTCACAGTGCCCCCAATAGCGTAACCCCAGCAGTCACAGTGCCCCCAATAGCGTAACCCCAGCAGTCACAGTGCCCCCCAATAGCGTAACCCCAGCAGTCACAGTGCCCCCAATAGCGTAACCCCAGCAGTCACAGTGCCCCCAATAGCGTAACCCCAGCAGTCACAGTGCCCCCCAATAGCGTAACCCCAGCAGTCACAGTGCCCCCCAATAGCGTAACCCCTGCAGTCACAGTGCCCCCCAATAGCGTAACCCCTGCAGTCACTGTGCCCCCCAATACTGTAACCCCACCAGTCACAGTGCTCGACAGAGATTTACTTCTCCTTGAGGTACTTGTCACTTTTAGCAGCTTTTGCCAGGAATCATGAAGCCTTGTATTTAGCGCTGTTTTATTGATATGTAATCTTGTAAAATGTTCTTACACCTGGTGACAGCTGCTTTCCAGTTTTCTAGTATTTTGACACAATATTATCATCAAAATCAGATCAGCAGTGGTCCAACACCCGAGCCCACGCCGATCAGCTGTGTGGGAGCAGCTCTGATCCATTATGTAGTGGACGGAGCTGGTTACTGCAGCTTTGCTTAAGTTTCATTGGTTGGAGATCAGAGGATTGCAGGGTATTCCACAGGATAGGAGATAACTATTAGATCAGTGGGGGGTTGCACTGCTGGGACCCCCACCATTCACGAGAACAGAGACCCTGTGCCCGTCAGGGCCCTCCAAAAATGAATAGAGTGACAGGGTAAACATGCACAGTGGTAGGATCCCCACCAATCAAGAGAATGGGGGCCCCCGAAAATAGGGGAAGGGGCTGTCGGGAAAGTGCTCAGCCGCTCCCTTCATTTCTGTGGGAGTTCCTGAGGAAGCATATACAGGGGATACCTTTAAACGACAAAATTGTCCTTTTTCATTTACACCTTTATTTTCGTATAACAAAAAAAAACGTTAAAAACTTTACATAATTGGTTTTGTCTCCGTATCAACCCATACATTAGCGATCATATTATTTATTCCATCAGAGGCCAACATTGTTGATTTTTGTTCATTCTACCTCCTGACAAACATTAAAAAGTGATCAAAAAGTCCTATAGATGCCAGAGTGGCAACAATGAAAACAACATCTTTTCTGGCCAAAAAAAAAACAAGCTCTGTCGATGGAAAAATAAAAATCTTAGGGTACTTTCACACTCGCATTATTCTTTTCCGGCATAGAGTTCCGTCAAAAGGGCTCTACACCGGAAAAGAACTGATCAGGCATATCCCCATGCAATCTGAATGGATAGAAATCCGTTCAGTTTGCATCAGTATGTCTTCCGTTCAGTCACTGTCAGGCGTTTTAGGCACACATAATAACGCAGCATGCTGCGGTATTATGTCCGTCCAAAATGCCTGATCAGTCGCCGGAATGCCGGATCCGGCATTAATTTACATTGACTTGCATTAGTGCCGGATCCGGCATTGCGAAACAACTGAAAGACTGCGCAGACCGGGAAAACTGTGAAAAAGACTGCAAGACGGATCTGTCCATCCGCATGACAAGCGGAGAGATAAATCCGTTCTTGCAATGCATTTGTAGACGGATCCGCATCCGGATCCGTCTACAACTGCTGTCAGTTGTCACACACGGACGATGGAACTGCCTGCCGGATCACACGAACGCTGGTGTGAAAGTACCCTTACAGATATTTAAATACAACGACACATGAGCAAATTATTTTCAAAATAAAAGTATTTTTATTGTGCAAAAGTAGAAATAATTATATAATTGGTGAACATGCTGACTTGCAGAATAAAGTTATTGTTTATACCGCATGCTGAATGCCATAAAAGCAAAACCCAATAAACCATGGTGGAGTTGCTGTGGTCTCCCCATATCCATATCCACATGGGTAGCTGGTATCCCCATATCCACGTGGGTAGCTGGTGTCCCCATATCCACGTGGGTAGCTGGTATCCCCATATCCACGTGGGTAGCTGGTATCCCCATATCCACGTGGGTAGCTGGTATCCCCATATCCACGTGGGTAGCTGGTATCCCCATATCCACGTGGGTAGCTGGTATCCCCATATCCACGTGGGTAGCTGGTATCCCCATATCCACGTGGGTAGCTGGTATCCCCATATCCACGTGGGTAGCTGGTATCCCCATATCCACGTGGGTAGCTGGTATCCCCATATCCACGTGGGTAGCTGGTATCCCCATGGGTAACTAGTATCCCCATATCTACACGGGTAGCTGGTATCCCCATATGTACTCTTATGGCTGAAGCCAGTGCTGTTTCTATAGGCTTATTGCGGGTGGATTTGCAGTCTGCAGCAAATTACAGTATAATACGTGCGGACGGGATCCTGAAAACGCCATTCACATGTTGCAGAAATTCCCCATGCTTATAGGGGAAAACCTGATGACACAGGGATCTGCCTGCAATAAAGAAGCGATCATTACTTACCTGGCAGGTCTCCCGGCCAGGATCTGTTGACTTGGGTGCAGCCGTAATGTCACGTCAACAACGTGTGACCACTGCAGCCAATCACTGCCCATTGATAGAAGGCAGTAGTCACGGGTATAAATGGGAATGTCATCACAGCAGTCTATTAAACAAAGGCTGGAGAGGAGGGGGGGTCTGACAGGTGAGTATAGGTTCTTTTTTTTTGTCACATGGCTTTCCTTTTACTCAAATTTGAACCCCTTTAAGGAAAATCTTTCTAGTTGACCTGTGTGGGGCAGCATGTAAGATATCACCTACCACTGGGAGGACTTGTCCTGTGTAAACTATAAAATCCACGTCTATATTTCTCATCTTATAAATGATTACTGGCGATGGCCGGAATTAGGGTGTTCTGTGTGCTTCGCTATGGCTGTGCAGAATTTCCTATCACATCCGTCTTAAAAAAAAAAAAAAGCGTCATTGCCTCTTTATTGCGTCTTGATACACACCAGGGTGTCACTCCCGGAAGTGTCTCTCTTTCCTTAGAACGTGAAGCCTGTCTGCAGCTCCACTTGTGGATGAAGGACGCCATCTGGATCCACTATCTTTAATCTGGATTCTCCACTTTGATGTCCACTCGTCTCTAGTATTAAGAATTTCATCGCTTGTGTAGTAAGTAAGTCATTTCTTTATACACGATGTGAAATGTATCGTCACTGACACCATACTAGAAGGGGCTGTTCAGCGCTGCAGCTTCCAGTGGAGAGATTTTCTGTACTGGTAGACATGTACTGGCATAGGGTGTCTGCTGCAGCGCTAAAGAACCCCTGTAAGATATACATTTCATTATACTTCTGCTAAGGTTCCTTATCTTCTGTGTGTCTTCTCCACCCCGACAGTATCCACTTCATGGTCCATCATGTTCTTGACGGTGCCATATTTGCTCCTGAGAAGAATGAGAGCCCGGCGTGAGCAGCTGGTTGAACAAGTTCGTTATGAGCCGCCACCACGTCCGTACAGAGTAAGCAGTAATAATATTAGCAGAAGAAGAAGGCGACGGCGGAGGAGAATATTCCCTGTAAGAATTAGCCTGTCTGAAATTGACGAGCACGACATTAAAGAACGCTACCGCCTCAATTCGGATGCCATTATGTCTTTATACGAACTCATCAAGAAAGACTTGATCTCCACCACGAAGAGAAGCAATGCTGTTCCTGGGATTGTGAAGTTGCTCTGCGCTCTTCATTATTTCACCAGCGGCTCCTTACAGAGCACCGTGGCTGAGGCCGGAGGCATAACCCAAAGCACCTTCAGCCGCGCTCTTTCCGAGGTCATATCCGCTATTCTGAAGCTCTCTGACCAGTTCATAAGGTTCCCCAGCGATACGACCGACTTACAGCTCATAAAGCAAGGCTTCCAGGGCATCAGCGGGTTTCCAGATGTCTTGGGGGCGGTGGGTTGTACACATATAGCCATATCGCCACCATCTGAGATGGAGCAGATGTATCGGAACAAGAAGCACTATCACTCCATCAATGTGCAGATTGTATCCGACTCCGACATGAGGATCTTGGACGTAGTTTCGACGTTTCCTGGATCGACGCATGACTCCTCAGTCCTGAAACAGTCCGGAATTCATGAAAGATTTGAGAAAGGAGAATTTAGCGGGTGGTTGTTGGGTATGTACAATGGACTGGGGCATTTAGAAATGCTGGTTTCAGATGAACAGGTTCAGTTCTTTGTAGATATTTTCTAGTGTTGATGCTATCTACAGATCATGTAGGACATATACTTAAAGGGGTGCTCTGGTTACAAAAAGTTATTCCCTATCTACTGGACCCACACCAATCGCGAGAACAAGGTGACCCATGTCTAACATTGTAATGGGAGAACTGATTGAGCATGCACACCACCATTCAAAGTCTATGGGACCGCTGAGAGCTAGACTTGGCTTTCTCAAGCAGTCCCATAGAGATGAATTGAGGCCATTTAAACGGGCAGTATGGACCCCAGTTCTTGTGATTCGTGGGGATCCTAGTGGTCAATCTGTCAGGTTTTTATATGCAGGAACGAGTTACCTGGTTAAAGAGGTTTTCTGAAAACACCCCTTTCTTATATGGGGCATTTGGACCTCATAGAAGGTGGGCCTCTGTGAGCCTGTATGAGTAGCTCCTCTTCTGGAGGACTCGTCATCCTGTTATAACATGGATTGCCATTGATCTGAAGAGTTACCATGTAAAACTGACCAATAGATGATCATCCTTGGGGACTGCAATCTCAAAGTGGTGGTCTCCCATTAGCCAATCCCTTTAAGGCTCCATGCACGCTTGCGTTTCACAGTTTTTCGTTTTCCTGTCCATCCTTTATTGCCAATAATGAGAACAGAACAAAACTCAGAAAAGTTGCTTTCGCCTCTTATGTTCCCATTTTTGGCAATTCAAGAAGCATGGAGCTTCTAACTCCTGAAGTCCCAGTGTAAATTGTAGTTTATTCTAATGAATTGTGCTCGCGGAAGAATTATTTATCTAGGCTGTTTTCACCTCTGAAGATTTTTCTTACGGTTTTCAACCCGTCAGTGCATAAGTTGAAATCTGTGGCAAATTGAGTTTGCAGCAAAATCTGCACGTAACAAATACAAATTCCCCAATTCTTGCTTAGTGCCGAACAACACTTCTTTACATCTAGAGGGTGAAAACCTGTGCAGATCTAATACTTGTAATGGGGTAATGTAGCACGTGTTACATGGCGGATACATAGGTATCTAATTATTTGGTGTCTGATATTCAAAGGCCATCTGTCAGCAGTTTTGTCCCTATGACACTGGCTGACCTGTTACACGTGCGCTTGGCAGCTGAAGGCATCTGTGTTAGTCCCATGTTCATATGTGCCTGCATTGCTGAAAAACTTTGTTTTAATATATGTAACTGAGCCTCTAGGAGCAATGGGGGCGTTGCCTTTACTCCTAGAGGCTCTGCTCTTCTGCAACTGCTGCGCCTTCTGTACTTTAATTGACAGGGCAGGTAGGATGTTGTTTTCACTAACTGCCCTATCAATTAAAGTGCAGATGGCGCTGCAGAGAGAGCAGAGCCTCTAGGAGTAAAGGCAACGCCCCCGTTGCTCCTAGAGGCTCATTTACATATATTAAAACAAAGTTTTCTCAGCAATGCGGGCACATATGAACATGGGACCAACACAGATGGCTTCATCTGCCAAGTGCACATACAACAGGTCAGTCCATTTCAGAGGTACAAATCTGCAGACAGATGTCCTTTAATTTTGGGAAAGAAGGGATACGTTATTCCCCCTGCTGTTTGATCTGATTGTATGAAGTCCTGTCTTTCAGGAGATGCAGGATATAGCGTTAAGCCATGGCTTCTCACGCCCTTTGAGAGCCCGCTTACGGAGTCAGAAATTCGTTATAACTTATCACACAACACAACGTATTCTGCGGTGGAGCGCACTATTGAGCTTCTGAAAAGCCGCTTCCGCTGTCTGGACAATCCCAATGGGGTTCTCCTATATAACCCCGAGAAAGTCAGCAAAATCATTCTTGTGTGCTGCATCATACACAATATCGCTGTGGTCAGAAATATTGAGGTGGACCTTGCACAGGATCTCAGGCCTCCAATCAAAGATGAGTCGACGGAGGATGACACAATGGAGGGCACTGCGCAGAGGGATAAAGTGGTGGCAGAATACTTCTCTGGTAAGACTGCAGCTCCTGGAATGTATAGGGAGAGATTTCCCCCATCATCTGTAAAGTGTGTATTCCTGTGAGCTGTAAAAATGTTCTTTATAGTGTGATGTGTAGGAAATCTGGTTGTAATTCTTAACCCCTTAACCCTTAATGCTGTACATGTACATCATTATGTGCAAGGTCTTGTATGGAGGAGCTTCTGGCTGAGCCTACTCTGTACATGGCAGGTGCCCACTGTGTAATACAGCAGGCACCCGGACGCAATGACTAGGATCGGCGAAAACGCTGATTTAACCCCTTAGATGCCACGCTCAGTAGGGATCGTGGCATCTGTCAGGTTAGGCAGAGGGAGGGGCACCCTCTGCCTTCCGATTAGAGCCCCCTAGGTTAAACTACCTGCAAAGCTGTGGACGAGGCACAGCTTCACAGGCAGGCTACAAAAATCACATAGACCATAATAGTTCTCTATTATGGTTTATGGGACTAGCGATCAGAAGATCGCAGGTTATACCTTTATAAGTTACTTAGTAAAAAGTGAAAAAAAAAATATAAAAAATTCAACTTGCACTCCTTTCCCATATACATATAAACAATAAAAAAAAATAATAGGTGTCATCATGTCCGAAAATATTTTTCCTATACGGTGAACGCCATGACGAAAATAACACAATTTGTCATTTTTTTGTCACCTTGTCCACTCTAAAAAAAAATATTGCATAACTGTTTAACGTACCCCAAAAGTGGTACCAATAAAAACTACAGTTCGTCTTGCAAAAAACAAGGCCAATATAGCTCTGTTATGGCTGTCAAAAAATGGTAATGCAAAGAATTTTTTTTTTTTGTGGCGGATTCCTTCCCGATAATCGGCTGCTCATTAGTGAAGAGCTGCCGTCACATACAGTGATCACCTCCACTGTATGAGGACGAGCGATGGCTGATGTTTTTGATTCTTTTTAACATCACAAAAAGTTTTTTTTTTTTTTTTTTCTACAACTTTTTTAAAAAAAATCTCAGCGATAAATCTGGAGTGAAACTCAACATAGCTAACTACGCCCACTTTCCCACCTACTAACTAGCCCCTATTTTGCGACTTTTTTGATGCCAGAATTCTGGAGTGATGGGGTGATAAATTCCCCTTTTCATCCGCTGTCTGAAATTCCTTTAATCTGTCATCTGATATTCCATCACTGGTTGTTTTTTTTTTTAGAACAGAACTGCAATTTATTGGGAACCTGTCGGTCTCATGCAGCCCTGTCTATTTCATGCTGGATCAGGAGACTGATGACCCCCGTTTACTGTAGATGTCTAGTGATCATTGAATTTTATGTAACTGCGGATCTCTTATGTTCCAGGTTAAACAGATGGAATGCTGTACAGATCGCCGCCGCCGTCACCTGCACCATGCATGGTCTCCACCTATAGCCTGTCTTTTCTTTTGTACTATTTGTCACATTTAGCGTTATTACTTCTACATTTTAATAAATGTTTTGTTTTTCTAGAATCCGTTTTCTGTCTTATTACAAAATAGATGCATTCACAGAGCTGTATTTCTCCTGTAAAGGGCACGTGTGTGATGATCCATGTTCCTGCTCGTCCCCCCCATTCCCCAGTGGATAACTGAAATGAATAGTAGCTATTATTGAGGACAAAATACACAGTTATTAGGATGGGCACATAAAATTAATCTGTTACAGCTAATGGGCATGGGCCCTAATACTCAAGATTTGCAAGACCTGGGCAAAAAGAGGATGGGGTTTCCGCCACTAAGAAAGCCCTTCCTACATTATCCAGCAGTCCCCTCAGTGGTGCCACAGAGCTGTCCAACCTGCCTGGCTTGAAAGGGAGTCTGTCAGCAGTTTTCATCATGCAAAACTGCAGACAGTGCTGGGGAGGGCAGGACAAACATACCTTTTGTGGAGCTTTTATTGGGGTTAGCCTACATGCACACGGCAGTGGTTTTTTGCGGCCTCCGTTCAGTTTTTTTTGCGGATCCGATGGTTTCCCATTCATTTCTATGGATCCGTTAAAAATGCGGATGCCTCTTCCGTTGCCTGTCCACGTCCGCTGTCCGCATTTCACGTCCGCAAAAAAATATGGCATACCCTATTCTTGTCTGCAAAAAACGGTTTGCGGACCCATAGAAGTCAATGGGTCCGCAAAAAATGCAGATGACCAACGGAAGCCATCCGCATCTGTTTTTTTTTTTTTGCGGATGGTTGTACTTGTACAGGTACTTTAAGAGACTGGTTCAAGCCTTCCGTTTTTTTTTTCCGGATACGGAAACACAACCTACAAAATTTGCGGACACTCGGAAAGAATGTGGATGTAAAAAAAAAAGGAAGACGGATCCGCGATTTGCGGACAGCAAAAAACAACTGTCGTGTGCATGTAGCCTTAGCGTGAATATGAACGTGTGCCAGATTCTGCTCATGCAAGTGCAATAAAGGAAGAGCTTCACTGTGAGGTTCTCTGTGCATTGAACTGCTTCCCAGCCCCCTCTCTGCCTTCAGTGACAAGTAGTGGCCCCCTGGTTGGATGATACAACTGTCACTCAGAGGGGAGGGGCTGTGAAACAGCTTATTGGAGAGAGCAGATCACAGTGAAGCCCAGCCTCCACAGAAGTTGCAGGATCAGAGTTTGGCAGAATAAAAGTTCATATTCACACTTCTCCTAATAATAAAAATGTCATGAAAGGTAAGTTTGTCCTGCAAAGTTACCGTAGATATTTTTATTTTTTTGCCAACTTTGTGTCATTAAAAAACAGGTATAATGCATTTTTTTCATAGACTAGTCTTCAATAATTGACTCTTCTTGCAAGGTGTTTGTGGGGCAGTAATGGTGGCTATCCTTTCATTTACAGCGTTTGCACTGTTAGTTGGTTGTTTCCTCCCTTTTGTTTAAACCTGGAATACACATGGGGTTACTTTCCCTTAAAGGAGTATTCCAGTTACATTAAAGAGGACCTTTCACTGGTCCACAGTTTATCAGTTAATGGTATGTACATTGAGAGCGGCACCCAGGGATGTCCCTGCACTTACTTGTATCCCTGGGTGCCGCTCCGTTCGTCCTCTGAAGCCCCCGGTACCGGCGCTCCTGCTGCTGTAATTTTGCCTGGGGCGGAGACTTCTTCTTCTGCCCTGGGCGTCTTCTTCTCCCAGGGCTGGAGTGCTGGCCAATCGCAGCGCTCAGCTCATATTCAGGATATCCATAGGATAGAGAACAACTATTAGATCGGGAAAGGGGGGGGGTGTTTACTGCTGGGGCCCTCACTGATCACAAGAATGGGGGCCCTGTACCCCTGCAGCCCCCAGAAATGAATGGAGCAGTTGGTTGGGCATGCATCTGGCCACTCCATTCCTTTCTACGGGAGTTCTGGAGATAGCCGATATATATTTTAATATAACCAGGATACTCTATGGGATGCTCTACATTGCCATTTACAGTTTTCCTTTTGAAGCTTTTGTACGCCAGTTCAGCTCCAGGCAGAGCTCATGGACATTCAGCTTTCCTGGAGTTCAGAAAGACGAGCCACATGAAATGGCATTTTGAGGGGTAGAACTTGTCAGAAGAGGGCACCTATTTACTGGGAATTTCCCGATGCTCCCTGGAGTACCCATCGTTTAGACTGTGCCCTTTTTAGTGGACCTTTTTACGTCGCCAGTGGTATTAATAACATCATGGCATCTGCTATTCCTGGGAGCGGGCCTAATGACAACATTCGTAAAGTCTATTTGCAGCCGTTCTAAGCTCGCCCTCCATTCAGACACTGTGTATTTGGCCGTGTCCAAGCGACCATAATGTTTGTAGCAAAAGCAAAAAATAATTTTAACAAAAAATGTTTATATCTTGACAAGACTCCAAATGGAAATGCTGATATTTCGTCCAAATATTCCAAGCATATGAGTACATGGATGCCATCCCGGCTGGTAAACAGTTGTCTGGTTGCCTGTCGTCCTGTAATTCTACGGTTCGGCACACGTCACACAATGTCCCTCTGTCCTCTGAAATACACAATGGGATTGTACCGTAAGAACTTGCACTTGATACGTATGCGTTAATTATAAGAGGGGTTCCCATAAGGAGTCATGAGTCATCTCATTGACATATTGCAGCCCATCAGAAAGGGACAGAGAGGAAACTTTTTCTTGTGACCATGTAAAGTTACTTCTTTGAAATGTTTTCTGTAGGGCTGGCAATCACATCTCACAAGTAGTTGATGCTGGACAGCAGTAGAGCCCCAACAATTGGATCCTTACTTATGTGTGCCCTCACACAGTGACGTCTACTAATGTATTAGCCCTTAAAAGGGTTGTCCAATGTAATTTTTTGATTTCAGTAAACGGGCGAGGGCCTTTCAAAATGATAAGCAAAGTCACCTACCCAGCCTCCTCCAATCCAGCGTCTCCTCTTCCCCAAGGTGCAGCGGTTACATCCCATATACTGCCCCATCCAGGCTGTGGCCTCGGCAGTGTACGGGAGATCACTGCAATACATTACTGGCTACAGCCCAGGAAGGAGCGGCGGCGCTGGAGGGGACTGGGAGGGTAAGTGTAAGTTTGCTTATTATTCCCATAGACCCCTAACAATTTACAGAAATTAAAAAAAAAATCTTTTAAATTGAAAATTCCCATTAAAGAGTACCCATTGCCATTCCCTGTGCAGTAATAGGTATGGAGCATCTCTTCTGTTCTGTTCCTAAGTTATTCCTACAAGAAGTTAATGAATCTGCAACTGGGTGTTTCTTCCATTGCATTGTCTGACACTATCCAGTCAGTGCTGACAGTGTGGGACGTGTTACACACCCCCAACTAGTAACACCCAGCTGCAGATTCATTAATAAACTTTTTCTAGTAGCAATAACAGAGGAATGGTTCATGATGCAGAATTGTACTTGCATGTGGAATGCACATAGGTTCTAAAACGGTCACGTCAGGAGAGATGAGAAGTCCTTATTAAGTTCCAGTATCTCTTTTCCTATATGGGTGTCCCAAGCTCCGTCAATGGCGTCCTAAGCTACAACCTGTTACGGTATATGGGCATCATATTGAGGGGCATCTGCTTTAATTTGCCAGAGTGGAGACCTGCCAGTAAGGAAGACTCTTGGCCTGGCAATCTATACATTACAGGGTCTTCAATTTATATGAATGGGCACCATGTAGGATTACACTGAGACACCTAAAAACTGTAAATCATGTAATATTTCTTATATACCAATCAATATGGCTGCTACCTAGAGGGGCCCATGAAGAGATGGAGGGAATTTTTTTTTCTTTTCTTTGCTGAGTTTCCTAAAACGGTACCGTTTGCAGGATTCTGTATGTTTTATACCTGATCTGACTCATAATCTGTCTTATGACCCTTGTAGGTGTCCCTGAGTCTGAGGCACATTATTGCTTTCAGTCGGAGCAGTCTGTGTTTAAGGAGTATGTCCAGTATTCCTAATGCTAGACAGGCACTTCTTGACCTTGGCTTCTCTGAGGAGCAAGCTGAAAAGATCCAGCATTTGAGATGCCCTCCACACAAGACGCCCAACATCAAGGAACTATTTTTCATTGGACTGAGTCACAAGACAGTACTGAGAATACTTGAAGAAAGACCAGAGCTTTTAAAGATTACAGACCAGGAGCTGAGGGACAGGGTAGATACTCTGAGGAGCCTTGGCCTCGGAGAAGGTAAGATTTCTTAAAGGGTAAGGCTACTTTCACACTTGTGTCATTGTTTTCCGGTATTGAGAGGATCTCAATACCAAAAAAAAAAACATTTCCGTTTAGTCCTCATGCTTTCTGAATGGAAAGAGATCGGTTCGGGATGCCACAGGATGTCTTCCTTTCCAGCAGCACTCGGTTTTGTGACCGGAAATAAAACCTGCTTCGAGCGGCCGTTTTGTATCCGGTCATAAAAACGGATCCGGCACTGAAAATAATGTAAGTCAATGGTGACGGATAAGTTTTTTTTGGAGCCTAGAAAAATAGATACGTCTCCCATTGACTTTCAATGTATTTAGTGACGTATCGGTTTAATTCTGGTATTGAGATCCTCTGCCGGACCTCAATACTGGAATTAACAACGCACGTGTGAAAGGGTTTCCAGCCAGAGGCATCTATCCCCTATCCACTACATAGCTGATACATGCTAGATCAGTGAGGTGCCTAGATGCGCATCGCTGTTTCTATCATTGCCACATATTTTGTGAGTAGGACGTATATTCGACTGCCGTGCCGTTGAAACCCCTGGTAATCACGATTTTGCAGGTGTGGGAATGTAGTCGGCCTATTCTGGTGATCCCAGCAGCAACATTTTTTACCTGCCCAGTGGAGAGGTGATAAATGCTTTCTGTCTCGAATACCCCAATTTACTGGGTATTCCAAACTGCTTTGTCTACATGGAAAAATCCCCAGCAGAAAAATCACAAAATCAATAGGACGGTAGCTGAAAATAGATAGTTTTAGGGGAGTATTTCAAGCGGTTTAGAAGAGTTTTTGGTAGAGGATTTAAAGAGGTTTTAGAAGCGTTTTTGCCTCTGTTTTTCTAATCCAACCCTTGGGTAGAATAATTTAGAAGTGTGCTTGTAAAACCACTTCGGAAGCTGCTAGTGTTGCTAGCTGCTGGATTCATAAGTCTGTGTTTTGGGTATGTTATTTGTCTGTATTAGGCCTCTTTCACACAAACGTATTGGTTCCGTGGCCGTATTGCGGGCCGCATACGGTGGTTCCGCAATACACGGGGCACTGGCCGCGTGCATTCCGCATCACGGATGTGGACCCATTCACTTGAATTTATCTGCAAATCCGGAGATGCGGTGCCGAATGGAAGCACGGAACGAAACCCCACGGAAGCACTCCATAGTTCTGTGCTTCCGTTCCGCAAAAAAATAGAACTTGATCTATCTTTTTGTGGGAACGGACAGATCACAGACCCATTCAAGTTGA
Source organism: Bufotes viridis (assembly GCA_033119425.1). Lineage (NCBI taxonomy): Eukaryota > Metazoa > Chordata > Amphibia > Anura > Bufonidae > Bufotes > Bufotes viridis. The sequence goes on along the minus strand of CM065592.1, from coordinate 92,297,169 downwards.
ATGGGTCTGGATTCATTCTGGCCGCCGCATGGACGTTTCCCATGCATTGGGGACCGCAAGTTGCGGCCCCCAAGGCACGGAACGGCATCAGTACGTTCGTGTGAAAGAGGCCTTACTCTCGTGTCACAGCCTGACAGTGGGTTTAACTGATCTGACAACATCCTAGAACCATATGATGCTGTGGGTTTGGCTCAGTTAAACCCATGGTTTGAGTTTGGAATACATTGAAAATTGGTGTATTCCATCCAGAAACCATTCATCACTTCTCCACTGGATAGGTAATAAAGGCTAGATGCGTGGGGCCCAACTGGGACCCCCACCGGTCAACAGAACAGGGGACTTCTTGCCCCATTGGGGCCTAACTTCTCTCATGCACACCTCTATTTTGAGAAGTTCCCTTCTAAGTAGATCGTAGGTAGTGGTCTATAATATCGCTGTTGTCATTGTCAGGGTAACGAATCTCACACAATCATAGTGGTTTAGTTGGATGAGGGTACACAAAATATTAAGTCCCTCCTTGTACCCATTTTTTTTCTTTTCTGAAATGGCCTGGAAAACTCGAGGCACCTACATTATCATTTAAGTATACATACACTGATTTTACTATTCAAGGCCAAGATCATGAGCTCTTGTTTCTGCATAGGGTCTCTTCAGAACTCTTTGTCAAGGTGCTCAGCTCTTCTGTCAGTGCCACGCTCCCGTCTTCTAGCTGCAACACAGTGTCTCAAGATGAAATGTCAATTCACATCGCAGCAGGTACTGAAAATCTTACACACTGCTCCAGAAACCCTGACTCAAGATCCTAGATATTTAGAAGATGTGTTTCAGGTGAGTGGAGACATTTATTGTTCAAGATTTAAATGAAAGGATATGTAATTCCAACCAATGTATTTACTGCTCCATTGCAAGCAAACCCTGTTGATCCAGTGTGTGTTCAACAAATAGTCTTGATTAAAATATCCTATTATCTAGTGTCTACAGCTTCTATGCACACAAGGATATTCGTTTCTACGGGGCTGTGCACACATCCTTGTTTTTTGTAGATCATTTGTCATTCCACAAATTGTAGAACGAGAATAGCTCTTTCTGTTGACGAGTGTGAAAAATATAGAATGCAGAAGGTAGGTACATGAGGAATTAGGGAGCAGAATCTCTTGTTTTCTCCATGTACAGTATATGGGAGACATCACAACAGCTAGTCTTCATCAACTAGCTCAGATAAAGTTGACAATTAGTGATGGAGCCTGCATAAGAAAAAACTGATGACTACAAGTCATATAATAGTTAGACAGTCTTATTCCTCATGTATACACACAATAGCTTATCCTGTCATAAATGTATGTAAGTTACTACTGCGGATAATGTATTAGTTAAAGGGGTTTTCCAAGATTTAATTTTGATCACCTATCTTCGGGAGAGGTCATCAATATCAGATCGGCGGAGGTCTGACACCCGGCACCCCTGCCGGTTAGCTGGTTGAAGAGAAGGCTGCACTCCGTTTGAGCATAGCCTTCCCTTGTTTGTTTACCTGCTCGCCATCGACATTGCAGTGGTGAGCAGGTGTAACTACAAGACGCCATCCCATTCACTTCTATGGGACGGCTCTGTAGTATACACTTGATTAGGAACAAGCCATCCCATAGAAGTGAATCGGACGCTTGTAGTTACACCTGCTTACCACTGAGATGTGTACGGTGAGTAGGTAAACAATGAAGGGAAGGCTGTGCTCGCACGGAACGCAACCTTCTCTTCAACCAGCTGGCCAGCGGGGTGCTGGGTGTTGAACCCCTACTGAGAATATGTAGAAAATCAATGAGCGGTGGCAGCATTTCCCAATTTCTTTCTTTATTCGGACTTCACAGCATATATAAAAAAAGCAACGTTTCGGCTGTAAACCAGCCTTTATCAAGGTTGGTTTACAGCCGAAACGTTGCTGTTTTTATGTATGCTGTGAAGTCCGAATAAAGAAAGAGATTAGGAAATGCTGCCGCCGCTCGTTGATTTTCTACATATTGCTTGGCTGTTTGGATCCACGGCTGTTGCATCTCAGTAGAGATGTATGGACCTATGAGTGCTGTTCCTGCCCATTGATTTGACTATCCTGAGAATATGTCATCAATATTAAAATCCCGTAAAACCCCTTTTTACATCTTTTGCTTAGCGATTATTTCTTTTTCCACCTATATAGTACATATATTTTCGCATGGGCGGGAAACAAGGAGAGATGATTTCTTCTCAAGTTTTCCAAGTCTCTCTCAATGAGATAAGAGTTCGTCACCAATTCTTGGAACGTCTTGGCAAGTTCTATCCACCTAACAAGAAAAGAGTGTGTCCTCCTTCCAACCCCAAACTAAAGGAAGTCGTCCAGCTTGCAGAGGAAGACTTCTTATCTCGTACAGCACACTCCACGTCTGAAGAATTAAACACTTTCCGTAAAATTCTGGAGCGAGAAGAGAGTGAAGCTGAACAGCAGATGGTGGACACGGAAGATGAGCTAAGTAGTGATGAAGACGGTGACGAGCAAGATTCAGATAGTGAAGATGACTCTGAAGATGAAGACTACGAAGAGAATGCTGACAGTGAAAAACCTAACCCCCACAAGAAAAAATAACATTATTGTTCCTATGAATTTTGTAATAATCATCCTAAATATATTTTATGCTGTGCCTTTAAAGAATAATTTCTGAGTGCCTCTCTATGACTAAACACCTTTGGGAAGATTTATGAAACTGTGTAAAAGAAAAAACAGCCATTGTTACCATAGCAACTAATCACAGCGTAACCTTGTTAAAAAAAAAGCTATGGTGTTTAGTTGCTAGGGGCAACAAAGACAGTTTTTATAAATCTGCCAGTCTTCCAATGCTCGGGGAATTCAGAAAAACATAGCTGTTTTATTTCAGAAACAGCGCCACATCTGTCCGTGGGATGTATCTGCAGCCTCCAGTCTGGTGCTGGAATAATGCAGATATATTTTTAAACCCTGCTGTGCGCTCTTCATGTAATACTAGGGCCATTCATCATTACACTTAGTGCAGGGATGTTTTTGGTTGTGCAACCAGTTTGTAAGCACTCGGGGACGAACTGGCCATAGACCCTACAGGAAAATTTCCCGGTGGTCCAATGCCCATGGGGCTGCCTGAGCCCTCCTCATTGCTGCTGACTGGATACTTCACGATATGATGCTCTCAGCAGTAATTAATGCTAGGAGCATCAGATACTTATGTGCCTGGCTGATGACCACAGGTGCCTTCCTGAATTCAACTGTAGTATTGCCATCCTCAGGACAATGATACAGTTTAAGGCCTCTTTCACACTTGTGTTCTGAGGATCAGGCAGGCACTTCTGTCCCTGCCGGATCTGTCAGAACGCAAGTCGCCTGAAAGCATTAGAAGACTGATCAGGATCCTGATCAGTCTTCGAAATGCTTTCAGGTTATTATGGCAGCCAAGACGCTATTAAAGTCCTGGTTGCCATAGTAGTAGTGGGGAGCGGTATACTTACAGTCAGTGCGGCTCCCGGGGCGCTCCAGAATGACGTCAGAGCGCCCCATGCGCATGGATCACGTGATCCATGCATGTAGGATGCCCTGACGTCACTCTGGAGCGCCCCGGGAGCCGCACGGATGGTAAGTATACTGCGCCCCCGCTCCCCACTGCACTTTACCATGGCAACCAGAACTTCAGCGTCCTGGCTGCCATGGTAACCAGTCAGAAAAAGCTAAACGTCGGATCCGGCGATGCGCCGAAACGACGTTTAGCTTAAGGCCGGATCCAGATTAATGCCTTTCAATGGGCATTAATTCCGGATCCGGCCTTGCGGCAAGTGTTCCGGATTTTTGGACGGAGCAAAAAGCGCAGCATGGTGCGGTATTTGTTGCGTCCAAAAAACGTTCCGGTCCTGAACTGAAGACATCCTGATGCATCCTGAATGGATTTCTCTCCATTCAGAATGCATGGGAATGATCCTGATCAGGATTTTTTCGGCATAGAGCGCCGAGGACGGAACTCTATGCCGGAAAAGAAAAACGCCAGTGTGAAAGGACCCTAATACAGCAGTATTTTGTGCTGCATTCTAGTTTCTGGTTCTGCTCGGGTAGCATTTTGTGCTACACTATGGTATTTTCAGCCTCGCCTACTTGTGTTGCGTAGTGTTGAGCGAACTTGTTTTTTAAGGTCTGCGTCCAAAGTTCGGGTTGTCAAAGAATCCCGTTATGGATTCCAAATTCCGTTATGGTCCGTGTTAGCTGAATCCATAACGGGATTCTTTGATAACCCGACCCCGAACTTTCGACGCAGAACTTAAAACACAAGTTCGCTCAACACTAGTGTTGCGCAGTCTTTTGTCAGTTTTGTACCCACCTACCACATGGGGCCTCTTTAAAAAAAAAAAAAAAAAATTCCAGGGCCACCTTAAGCTCCCAGTCCACCCCTGTAAAAATTAGCCAGCATCTCTAGTCCCTTTTATGTCCTGTATGTAATCTACTAAATATGAATATGCTCGCCAGATGAAGAGAACAAAACAAATTTATTTTATAAAATGTTTTATTATAAAAACAAAAAAAAAACACAAAAAACAAAAAGCGTCTGATCTGACGGCAAAACGTGACACACACACACACTGTTAGAGCCCAATCTTCTTAGGTGCAGCTCTGAGTGCTGTGGTTCCTCACCTGGAGGTCCAACCTGACATGCTGCTGCCTGAGCTGGTAAAAAGTCATGTGCACGACGCTCTGACTACCTGCTTCTGCTACAGCGTAAGTGGGACGCGGTCATTTCCAGGTACAGCACTATCATCCTGAATAAGCAATTCTATACCCATCTCCTTGTGACACGGAACTGGGACATCCCACATACACAAAATGCTTTAGAGTCTCAATAAAAATAAAAAAAATTTAAAAATTGCACAACGAGCTTCTTGATTTGTCTGGTACTGTCCTATCAATCTCTAAGCTACATAATAAATGAGACGTTTTACCATGTCAAACTGTACTTGCAGATGCAGTGATGAAACAGAGCAGCAGAGACTTATCTGTGGTCATCAAAGTAGAGAGCTTTCTATCTCCCAAGTACTAATCCATTTTGCCTGTGCCAGGTCATAGGAGCACAAGAGAGTAACAACCTGCAGGTCATTCCAGCATTGGAGCAAATTAAACGGACATGGTTATGGGGAGTCTTGTGCTACATATTCCAATATTGGGGCCAGCACTGGGCCAGTTTGAGTCACTGAGTGTGAAAAGAGATGATCTGAGTGATTTCTTTGAGATTGGTAGCAGAGGCAGCAATTCTGCACTCTGCCTGTCTGACCATACAAATGTCACCAGGCCTGGAGGCAGAAGGAGTAATGGTCTTGCAGATCTTTGGCTGAAGAGAAAAGGGAATGCCACCCAAATGGACCCCGGCAGACATGGCCAAGGAGAGTTCTTCCTCTGGTCACTCGGTGACGGCGTTTCATGGCCGGTGTCAGCTGTGCCTTTGCATACTAAGAGAAGTTGCAGGGTCCCATGAAGTTGGGGAGAGGGGCAGACAAGCTCAGTGCCTCCCGTGGGGCTATGCGATCTATGAATCCATCCCCAAGCAGTGGCTAGTGTTTCTGTGTCTGTGAAAGGATGAAAAGCGGTCGTTATTTTAAATTTTTTTTTTCTTGGAACGGTTTCATCACAATTTTGAATTGTCTCCAATAGTATTAGACTATGAACAGTGAGACAAGTAAATGACAGAGAGTATGGTCCCATGGCGTGGCAGATGCATGACTGTTAGGTCTCATGCACACCACCGTATTTTCTTTCTGCTTCCATTCTGTGTTTTTTTTGCGGACCCTATTCACTTCAATGGGGCTGTAGAATATATGGAAGTTACTCCGTGTGCAGTCCGTTTCCGTTTGTCCGCATGGACGTTCCGCAAAAAAGTAGTGCATGTCCAATTATTGTCCGCGAATCACGGTCCGAGGCCCCATTCAAGTCAATGGGTCCGCAAAAAATACACAACGCACATGAAACACATCCGTATGTCATCCGTATTTCGCGGATCCATACTGTAGAAATGTATGCCCAGCCCATATTGCTCATGTGTTTGGTGATTAATAAGTTACTGTTTCGGTATAGGATCCGCAAAAAAACGGATCAAATACGGATATGTTTTGTGCAATAACGGAACGGAAGAGGACTTAAATCAGAGGAAAAAAAGACCTCAGATAATGAACAACGGATCCGTGAAAAACAGACTGCAAAACAGCAACAGTCATGTGCATGAGCCCTTTTTTGCGGGTAAAATGGCTGTTCACCTGCAAAATCACGTGATTATCAACAACCATTTAAAAAACCAACCAATCATCCACTACAAGTTCCATACCCCATGGGCCCGGACGCTAAGGGAACGTTTTCTGACTTATGATCTATAGCACAAATGCAATGTGTGATTTTGCCAGTTGCTTTGTGCTAATTCTGGAAGTAAAATAAAAGCAGTCTAGACCGAGACTAACTTCTTACAAAGCCTTTATATACCCACATTTTAGCATCCCTATATCAGCTGCAAGACAGACAACTGGCAATAGAACTGCAAAGATTCTGGGTGTTGTGGCCACGACACAGAAGCTAAAATGCCACCACATTAGCGCCATGTGAAACCATGTGGCTGAGTCAGCAGTTTATATTCTGTTGTAATTTTTCCTGCTGCAATTTATTGCCTGATGAGGCTTATGTAATAACATGCAGTTTTGCCCGTTTTCATCTGTGGTTGCTATGTGAGTTGTGCTGCATTGCAATGTACAGTGTGATCCTACTCATATGAGTCAATCCTTTGAACTTGAGGTATTGCACATAATACAACAGCGGGCAGATATTCCAATGTGCGGAGTTTATACTATGCATGTATTCATCAGGCTGTGTACACACCAGTAAAACAACTGGAACCACGAACCAGATCGGCACTACACCACCCACACACTACAATCTCCGTTACAATCTTAGAGTTGTAGTGCGCCAGGTATAACTCAGGTGGTGCTCTATACTGCTACAGAATAGCACAATATACATAGGAATCCAGAGGAAAGGAATATCCGGATGGCACTCACCATTAAAATTCGTTATTGAATAAAATCCATAAAAAGTGTGACACCCATATGCTTCGTCAAGCTGCCACTCCTTGGCGAAGTGTTGCATGGGACGTGAAAATAGCAGTTGTGACTAGAGATGAGGGAATTTCTGCTTATGAAATTCGTTCACACTTCGCTTGTTGGTAAAAGGTGAGTTACCACGGACCATAACGCAATTCTATGGCGGAATGCATAACTGAATGCCTTTAGAGGCATTCCGTTATTTATTTCGTCATAATAGAAGTCTATGGGCTGCAAAACGGATCCATCCCGTTTCCGTTATGCGGAGGAGGACTTATGCAGGGGAGGACGGATCAGTTTTGCAGCCCATAGACTTCTATTATGACGGAATGAATAACGGAATGCCTCTGAAGGCATTCTGTCATAGAATTGCGTTATGGTCCGTGGTAACGGAATTCATAACGCAATTCACCTTTTACCAACAAACAAAGTATAAATGAATTTCAAAATATGAAATTCGCGCATGTCTAGTTGTGACGATCCATGAGAAGGAACCTGCTATCCCACATATGTATGTGTAAGTATTACACTTTTTATGGATTTGATTCAACAAAGACAGCTCTGCGATTTAATGGCGAGTGCCATCTGGATATTCCTTTCCTCTGTTTGGATTCACATTCGGCGTTTGTATTTTCGTTGTTCAGCTCCATTATAGGACCTGATGGACATAAATAGCACCTACTGACCATATGCGTACTCCCCAAGTTGACGGGGGAATCGCCTGGCAGCGTCCCTATATTACGCTAGATTACACATGGCGCAGCCAGGCGATTTCCCCTGTCAAATTGGGGTGTACGCATATCCTGTTTCACTGACAGGTCTGCCATTTTTGAGGCGTACGCCACATTGGCTTTGTATCTGGGCGTCTCCTCTATTATTTTGGACTTAATCCCCTTCTTTGTGTTATATTTGCCCCACCACTTTTGTTATGTTTATTTATTTTTTCATGACATTGGAGGGCTAATTACCCCTATATTTGAAGTCTCCCCTGACTAGTTATTGTCACGGACGTTCCCGTGACTGGTGCCAGGAGATCAATGAGACTGGCAACAAGTGGTTTGATCTGATGGTTCCTCTTGGATCTATTGGTGTCTGTGTTATTTCTGGTAATGGCGACACCCTTTACCTCAGGTGTTGCTTATGTGATCATTTAACCTTCCCTATTTATTGTGGCTTCTCCCACCATGCTGTGCGGTTTATAGCTTAAGCTTCAGTTTTGAGTTGTGGATTGTTGGTGTGTGGATCTCGGCGGAGTTGGTGTGTGGATCTCGGCGGAGTTCCTGGTGCTTCCATTGCTCTTTTGAAGTCAAGTCTTTCATTTCCCTTTTTATATTCTGTTTGAGTTCTGTGTGTTGTGTTTGCCTGTCATTGGTATTAAGGGCTGAGGGAGACTGATGTTTGTCCTTCCTTTTGGAGGAACAGGTTGTCTCAGGCTAGATGCACATGTCCGTTAAACCCGGACGTGACCAGTCAGTGGTAACCAGGACTGGATTTCTTCTTTACAGCAGGAGCGCACGGCGTCATTGGTTGCTAATACACTCATATAGATCATACCAATCTACTGCATTCGGCGGCAGAAAGCGCATGGCGTCATAGCAGCCAATGACGCTGTGCGCTCCTGCTGTAAAGAATAAATCCAGTCCTGGTTACCTCGGACTGGTCACGTCTGGGTTTAAAGGATGTGTATGTCTAGCCTCAGTCCTGACATTAGTTCAGGGTCCTATAGGGTGAGTAGGACACCAGGTTTCGGTGTATGAACTCGCCTACCTCTGGGGTCTGTTCATACTGGTAGTTAGTCAGGACTTTGTTTCGGGTTTTATTAGGAGGTGTACATCTCCTTTCCCTAGTTTCCAGGCCTTACTTGTTCACCCCTTTCCCTCCTATGTTCGGTGTTGTGTATCCCTCCCACACCCGAACATGACAGTTATCTAACAAAACGTAGCACGTCGGAACTTCCTTTTTGAGGGTTTATACAGGGACACTGCCCGGGCATAGTGTCAGGTATCCGGACGGGGTCCCCACTTTGGGGCGGGTGCTCTGTATAGATAGGCAGGGCATTCCTAGCCCCCTTCCCTGCATTCAGGGCAAAATTAGGGATAGTTTCCCAACGCTTATTCTATACAATAGCTGGTTCGACACTGAGATCCGCCACCATTCTGCACTTTGAAACCACCCTGCACTACAGGATTGGTAAGATCGTTCCGATCTTTCGATCATTGACAAATGGTGGATCCTCAGGATGGATATACTGGTATTCTAACTTTATTGCTTATTTGTGTTTGTCTAATAATGGTGCAGCTGACATTTTAGTATTTATCTAGATTAAAAGTTGTTTTAATTCCCTTCCCCTTGCTAGGGGTTCCTGTCTTCTAATTGTATACTTTGTGGGAGCTTATTAAGGAAACCATTATACTTAGGTATTCCATCTTTACTTATGTGGAAAACCTCTCAACATAATTTAAGTTATGGATAAAGGTAAGTGTAGATTCCCAGTAACCTACCTGATGTGATCTTCAAGGTTTGCTTGGGACTCTCTTTTCTAAGAAGAAATAAAAATATAAAACATTTTTAATTTTCACTCTCATACTCAGGGTTTGGTGCCACTTCTCTCATAGATATTCTACTTCACCAGAGAGAAATGTCTCCTTTCATATTCTTAGTTTTTTTTCCCTTACTTAAGTAAGTATAGATTGGTAATTCTGTACTGTTAAAAGGGTTTTCTGGCCTATAGATATTGATGACTTATCCTTAGAATAGGTCATTAATATTAGATATGTGTGGGCAGTGCTGGGTGTGTGGGACCCCCACCGATCACTTATTCAAAGGACAGGTGATCAATATCTATAGCCCCAAAACCCCTTTAATTTCCTAATATTTTATAGTGGTCAGAGCTCGGAGTCTTTGATAAAGAACTCTCAATGGAGTCAGGCTGCAGTTTTGACCAGGGGCTGGGAACAGCAGGACTACCATACCTTTTGTGGAGCTTTTATTATCAGGAGTAGTGTTAATATGAAGTTTTATTCTGCCAGGTTCTGCTCCAGCTAGTGCCTAGGAGGCAGAGCTTCACTGTGAAGTGCTGTCTGTATAGAGCAGCTTCACAGCCCCTCCCCTCTACGTGACAGCTGTAGTGATCTCCTGGTTGAATGCTACAGCTGTCGTTCAGAGGGGAGGGCATGTGAAACAGCTCAACGCACAAAAAAATTCAGTGATTCTCTGTCTTAAGAAGTTCACGCCTCTTAATAATTGTGGCACAGCTGTGCAGGTTCGTGTGCCAGAATAAAAGTCTACGCCAAGAAGGAAGCTGGTGTACATTTCTGCTATAATTCATGGCAGTTTCCTGGCGTAGATTATAATAAATGTGTTAGGTCAGATATTACCGTCCCACCCCTCCCACTTTTTGAAAAAGTGGTGAGCAAAGCTTAAACTTCCAAAACACTGCAGAGTTTTGCACCAAACTCTGATGTCCATTTTCCAGCAGACAGGGGATGATAAATGTCCCCCTAATCTTGTCTAAAATGTAGGCGATGTAAACTTAATCAAGTGCTGTTTTACAGGCTAGGGCAGCGCTAAACCCCGCCTTTTTAATGCCGATGACGTCACTAGCAACACTGCTAGGTGGAAGCCTCGGCTTAGCTTACCCATGGATAGCCTGGTACGTCAAAGGATATCCAAAAAAAACCTTTGCGCTGCGCTATTCAAAAAGCCTTTGCCCTGCGCCTAAAAGATAGAACTTCTCACTAATTGACCTTTAATATGTTCCAAGCCATAAAGCTTGGTGTGTACAGCTTAAAATCCTCTTGTTTTATTTATCATTCATTATAGTCTGACACATTAGTACATTTTACATCCATACAGCATATAGCTTACCAATGGAGTAAAAAACCCTTTAGCTATATACCTGTCCCTATCACCTTACCCTCTTCCTTCTTCAAAAAACTGAAAACGGCAACAATTGATTTTATATGGGGACATATTAGAGCAAGGATCAGTATTTCCACTCTCAATAGACCTAAATCCCTTGGGGGCATAGGGCAACCGGATTTTAAATAACAAACTTTCCATGTCTTTGAAAAGAACTACAAGATTTGATCTTATTGGTACAGGTACCTGGTTCGGTTACATAGAATATTTCCCATGCCCCAGGAACATGCTGGAGATTTGAAAAGGTAAGTGGTACAATGCTACTGTGTGGTGGGGTTGTGGCTTGATTAAGCCTTTTTGGAATAAGGTCTTCACACTTTTTCTAGCTGTCTCAGGGAAGACAGTCGCGAGTTCTTCTCTTCTCTTCTCCCTGGCTCCATCGCTACTCAAAAGAAGAGCCTTTTGCATCACTGCAGCTAGGACAGGGATACCTAGACACTGGCGAACGACACATGTCCCCTCTGCAGAAGTTCATGGCGATCCCTCTAGATTTTTTATGCTTTGGTAGGATTAGTTTAAGTTTCAAGACTCTCCTGTCTTTCATACCCTTTTTCAACTAAGTAGCATACTGTGCTTGAATCATCCATACCTTAGTGATATTTCCTTAGCAATAACATTTATCTTTTCTATATATTTTATTTATATATAACTATTTTCCTTTTCCTGATTCTTTTCTCCTTTTCTATACTTTCCGCCTTTCTTCTTTGTGAGACGTAATTGGTTACTTCTTGGTGATAACTCCATCATTGATATACCTTTGGTTTGCGTTGTTCCTTTTCTTACTGAATGATTACATCTTTATAGATTCAACAGCCTTACTTGATATGTTTGATAAAATGTTAATAAAAATTAATTAAACATAGTGGATGATCGATAAAACAAGGATTTTCAGCTATTGGATCATACCCGCTGGAATTCAGTGTATGGATTTGGCGGCAGGAGATTGGGACTTCAGCGCACAACGTATGGTGAACTGGTAATTTTTTTTTTTCTATACTATTTTCCAATCACTGTATAATCTTGTACTGTATATAATTTCCTAAGGAAAACCACACGATACTGATGAGCGTGTAGCAGCAGCTACTGTTTAGATTTTACTAACTTGGTCGACCTCTAGCAGTGCCTTCACAGATCTCTCTGGAGCATACATCATGTTGTATCTTATACACCCGCCTGTACCTGAAAAAATAAAATGGAAGAAAACATGCTGTATCTAGGATCATAGCAGGGTTTAAATCTTAAAAGGTTGGCAGATTTTTCAATATATTTACACTAGTTTTGGAAAAAACAGCAGTGTGCACAACTACGAAAGTGTTGGAAACCATGCCAGGTCTGACTTCGTATTATATTAAGACAATAACAGATTTATCAACAAGGTGTTATTTTTTGTCTGTTCTCAAGGCCGTGCCCACTCCATACGAGGCCGGTGCTGGCTGTGTGATATACCTGACACCCACTCACAGTGACTGGGATTGGACCAGTCAACAGTTTTGGCTTCTGAGAAATTGCGGGCTTTCAATCAGTTGCTATAGCAGCCTAGAGCCTGCCATAGCAAGCTGCCTATTAAGCCAGTAAAAGTCCCACGGACTGCAATAGTTAACTATTGTAGTCTATGGTGTAAGCAATAACGCAATCACATGTTCAAGCTCAATAAGAGGACTAAAAACAAAGTTTTAAATACAAAAAACAAAATATTTAAAGTTCTACTCACCCCATTTCCCAATTTTAAAATATAAAAATAAACAAAAAACATACATAATTAAAATTACGTCTGAAAATGTCTAAACTATTCAAATATACACGGTTGAATCCTATTATTATGACCACTTCCTGCTTTCGACTGAAAAGGCTCCAGTATCAGAATTGGACCTCTGCTAATTGGCAAAGGGTTGCGTTTTCCAATGAGACACTTTTCTGCCTCATCTTACAGATGGACTTTGGCGTGTTAAGTGAGAAACATCAGAAAACAAACACCCTGCAACCATTGCTGGAAGAACACAAACTGGTGGTGGCAGCGCTATGGTCTGGGGAATGTTTTTGTCGCATTCTCTGGGCCCTCTTATCCATGTATGAATCCATCCTTGCAGAGGACGTACACCCATACATGCTGATTGTCTTCCCTGGGGTGGATGATATGTGACACAGATAGAAATGTCTGACACTGATTGGAAGAGCATGACCAAGACTTCCAAGTACTGCCCTGGCCCCCTAATTCCCCAGACTTGAACCCTATTGAGCATCTGTGGGACCACCTCGATTGTTGTGTTCGTTGTATGGATCCTCTCCCTACCCACCCCCCACCAGCTGTGGGATGCAGTCAGCATGGCTCCAGATACCTGTGACAACCTATCAGGACTCCTAGCCTGGCTAGCTGCTGTCCGTGCTGAACACGGCGGTTACTGTGGATATTAGCTTTGGTCATAATAATGTGACTCGACTATGTATTTATCATGGATGGTGACTGCTGTTAAAAAAACAACAAAACTATAAAATAAAGATAGCTGATTCTCCGCACTTTGTGATTAAGAAGTCAGAAGTATCCCAAAATAGAACCAATAAAAACGGCAGCTCACCAAAAAAAAAAAAAAAAAAATCACTCACAAACAACATGTTTCTTTCAAAGGTTTTTTTAAAGTAGTAAAGCATAATAAAAATAATAATAATAATAAAAATCTTGTGCCAGCCTCAGTCACCGGACACTCTGGTGAGCATAGGTCTCTCTATGGTTGCAGAAATCTCAGATCAGATACTGCTGGGGGTTTCATTTCTCCTTATCCTGCACGTTGAGGCAGCGTCCACACTGAGTGAGCTATTCACTATTCCTACAATCACTGTGTTTCTAATTTATATTGATGTGACACATGAGCAACTGTACCAAAATTGTTCACATTTGTCTGGTTTGTCCAATAAAAGATCTGCATTGGACGTTGGAATATGTTTTCTTTTACATCATGTGGATGGCTGGGTGCATGTGAGTCGCTGAGATGGCAGCAGGATGCACTATGACAAGAAGACAAGCCAGTGGAAGCAGAGTGATAATAGCGGTAATGTTTTGCTTGGGTCCTTGGTGTTACTTTGACACCTACCACCCACCTAAATATTGCTGCAAACCCTTTCATGACAACAGTGGTCCCTAATGGTAGTGGTCTCTTTCAGCACGATAAAGTGCCTTGTCAAATTGCATACTTTTTCAGGAATGACCTGGAGAACATGATGAAGTTCAAGGTGTTGACCTTTCATCCAAACTCACCAGATCTCGATCTGATTATCCGTGAGATGTGCTGGAAAAATGAGTCGGACCCATTGAGGCTGCATCTCACAACTTAGGCTACTTTCAGACCTGCGTTTGGTGCGGATCCGTCTTGTATCTGCACAGTCGGATCCGCACCGATAACGCAAACGCTTGTATCTGTTCAGAACGGATCCGTTTGTATTATCATGAACAAAGTCAAATGATAATTTGATTCCGTTTTCAATTGCACCATATTGTGTCAATGAAAACGGATCAGTCTCCATTGACTTATATTGTGTGTCAGGACGAATCCGTTTGTCTCTGCGTCGTCAGGCGGGCACCAAAACGCTGCAAGCAGCATTTTGATGTCCGCCTCCAGAGCGGAATGGAGGTGGAACGGAGCCAAACTGATGCATTCTAAACTGATCATTATCTATTCAGAATGCATTGAGGCTAAACTGATCCGTTTTGGGACCGCTTGTGAGAGCCCTGAAACGGATCTCACAAGCGGACCCAGAAACGGCAGTGTGAAAGTACCCTTAGAGAACTTAAAGGATCTGCTGCTAACATCTTGGTGCCAGATACTATGGGACTCCTGCAGAGAACTGTGGAGTCGATACTTTAATGGGTCATAGCTTTTTTTGCACCAGGAGGGGCTACTACACAAAATTAGCATTTAATGTTATGGCTGATTGTTATAGTTGTCCAGTAAAAATCGTCTATACTTTTATTTCAGATAATTCCAAGAAAATTGAAGTGGTTACCGCTGATTCTAGGAACCCTTTGATGATGTTTGGCAACCTTGTGAAACCAATATGGATGATCATGCACCTCATAGCGTCCTCTCTACCTTCTTATGACCTGTCAACCTTGCATTTAGGCCCTGTGGCTCTTCACCCGGTCTCTGACTTCCGTAACATATACAGTACCTTATCATTTCACTAGTGTATGTCCATCCTTCTGCCACTCAATTTTCCCTGCAGTTAGGTCCTAATACTGTAGGTTCTCCCCCTTTTGTTCAATTTTTCTTTCCACGTATTCACTTATGTTTAGCGTTGTCATTGTACTTGCTGCATGGGTAACCCCTCGTCCCTATGGTCATTTGGACCATTTCACACTACTGTTATTTTCTGATGACTTCTAATAATACGGTTTGAAACTAAACAAAGCTGTAAATTTTGATTTAGGACCATAAAGAGCACAGAGCTGAGTAAATACTGGCATGATAAATCTCTTTGATCAGTGGAACATTCACATTTGTTAGTTATTCATGTAGTGTGCAGAGTCTCCTGCCAATTCAGACCAAAGGCTCTGGAGAGAATCCCCTCTCCCTGCGCTGTGCTTTCAATGGAACAGTCCGTTCCGCACCTTCCATGTGATGACAGGAGGGTGCAATGATGTAGTTGGGGTTAACTACTTACAGGTGGTGGCATACTCCTCCCTCCCACACAGGATGTGACAGCGTTTCCGAGTAGAGTCTGGTGCAGGCAAAGGATTCTTTTCTGCAGGCTGAAGAGCAAAGGTGTCACCCTCTGTAACAGCTCGCACGCTTATATATTCCAATAAACAAGACCACAGCCCACACGTCCGCGCTGCGGCTGCAGCAGCCAAATGACTCATTCCGTCTCTGGTGACCCATACAACAATACTATTCACATTGTGTAACATTGCGGCCCTCGCTGCTGGACCTCGCGGCAGGAGTTGACGGATTCAATTACCGTACATGCAGCAGCTGGAGCTTGATCCTGAAGGGGTGAAGTCAATCATCAGAATATTCTCAATAAAAAACCCCTTGAAGTGATTTATTCACACAGCTGCAGTTATATTAAGCAGCGGAGCTACGAATGGGCAGTGCCGTGACAAAGTCCAGATACATGGGGAACTGGGCTGTAAAATCTATGCAACTTATTTGTTGCTTTCTGTCCGCAGTCTACCTGTATTGTCCCTTTCTGTTGTACTGCATGAAGAAGTAAAGCAAATTTTTTTTCTAGGCCTTTTTACTCCCCCATCTTGCTCTATGATTTCTTCTGTTGCTTTACTTCCTCTGACAGGTTCAGATAGGTAGTTGTCACTTTAATAAATGTATTTCAGCATCGCCAGCTTTACATCCTAAAACGAGAAGTGCCCTCCATAAGGGAGAATGTTTCTGAATACATACCTAACTGGCACTGCTGCCCTTTAAATCCTGATGGGCAGTCACAGATTTCTCCATTCACACAGGTTCCTCCATTATTGCATGGTGTTTCCAGGCAGCCTCCACGGGTCCCTGTGAGATAATAGACACATATACTATGTGTAAGCTGCCCATGACATAAGCTATAAATTTGACCCAAAGACTAAAGACTGTCCAGTTTAGAGAACCCAGAGTAGAGGGGTCGTTTTTCAGGGTCTTCCTCTCTTGGCCACAGTGGAGAGCGACTACACGGTGCATCCATCACGCTGGAGGTCCTTTTCTGCATTAGGCTGTATTCACACGTCCGTGGAACATGGACCGTGTGATACCGGACTGGCACCCTGCTTAGTGCATGAGCGCACGTCATTCGTTGCTATGATGCCGTGCGCTTCCTGCTGCGCCGCTGCACTGTAGTACAATCGTATAGATCATAGGAGTGTACCACAGTGCAGCGGCGGCAGCAGGAAGCGCACGGCATCATAGCAATGAATGACGCAATGCGCTCCTGCACTAAGCAGGGTGCCAGTCCGGTATCACACGGTCCATGTTGCACGGACGTTTGAATGCAGCCTTAGATAGACAACCTACTGATTAAGTCTCAAATACCATGTGGTGGTGCTGTAGGACAATATGAACACTTGCTGCCAGGTTCTCCACAGATAACAGCTGATCGGTGAGGGCCCGAGCAGGAGAACATTTTACGATCAGTTTATTATCAAGAGAGCCTTCTATCAAGTAGGAATTATCCAAAGTGGAGAACACCTCAAGTATAATGCGAACAGCAAACCCATAGCGAAGGCTCGGGTCATTCTGGACGTCACCAGTTGTCTTTGCAATCTGTAAATCACCATCATAAATGGTTGTAACAAGAAAAACATAGGGAAGGATTCTGTCCAGAAATAAATGTAGTGGTCTAACCAATTTCTCATAGTGCAATGTTTCGGCAATGGTGGTAGGGTTCACATAGAGACACTGAAAGGCCAGCCTGTTACATACCATCTCTGTTGCTTTGCTCAGGGTCTTGCAGTTGCAGTGCTTGTCTTATGGGAATGGAGGACTCGTCGGTATTTTCCACTCTGATAGGAGCTTCAGGTTCTGAAAAAGAAAGGGATTAGAAAATGTTTATTTCATATGTACTGTGGAAAAGTCACTGGTTCTGCACAGAATTCTATTCACCTTTAGTGATGTTGATGGACCTGTTGGTATGATGACTAAATCGAGCAGTGATACGTCTTCGCCCATCTGTCAGCTCTGTAAACCTATAAATGTGAAGAACGGGGAAATGTCATAGACTATTAGTCACACTCATGTTTAGTAACCGGTGATATATGTTACCTGTGGGCTTGTGGAGTCTCAGCTGGAGGAGGACCCCTCTCTGTTAGCATGCGTATTTCTGGTGGAGTCTGTGGTGGAGGTCTGTTCCTTAAAATCCTAGGAGATGTCCATCTGGGTTCTGGTGCTCCCTCCCTCTGCACTGTAGAATATACAGAAAACACTATGGGCAAGAGGTCCATCAGAGTACAGCATTATTGCCTTCTCTCATAATATCATGCTTACGTGTCTGTATCCTTAGAGTCTTTGGGTCACTATTGACAGGACCTTGAGGAGTATTACGCAGGGCAGTCACAGTGATCCGGTATCTCTGACCGGGCTGTAGGTCTCTCACAGTATATGATGTCATCTTCCCATTAGGTATGTATCGACTCTTGGTGCTGTGGTTGTGTGTTACGTTAAATATGTATCCATCCACAGAGCTGTCAGGGGGTAAATCCCAATTTAAGTGGACAGTGCTTGTAGTGACCAGTACTGCTGAGAAGTTACTGGGAGGAAGTGGACCTGGCGAGTGAGAACAACATATACTGTGCATAAGCGCTCCTGACACATTCTCTTAAATTCCATAACATTTAAAAAAAAAAGTGGTTCCAACACTCAGCAAACCCCACTTTATATTGTCTTACGTGTCCAAGCTATCAGGGGTACACTGGGCAGACTCTCTGAAGATGGGTTCCCTGGGTCAGAACTGCTCAAAGTACTGATTTGAATGGAATATTTTTCACCAGGCTGTAAATCTCTGTGGAGATAAGAATATGTCTCATTACTCATAGTAAACACCCAAGCATGTGGATCACTTTAGCAGAAGGATACCCATGGGTGGGATGTGCTAATGGAAAGTGCCCTAAATAGGTTTAGAAATTGGACCATATGTAGTAGACAATGTAGGAAGTTAAAGATTTATGACACTATAGCCATGATCCAAAGTGGTGATTCCAGCTACCAATGGTATGATCTCCAAACTTTCAACATATTGAACTCAGCATGCTGATCGAGAAGACTGATGAAACCAAACCAAGCATCTCCCAATTCACTACGTTACACATTTCCATAGGCTAGTTGGACAGCTATGTATGCACATCATGTCATCTGATACCTGCTAAAATTAATACATTTGGGTTTGGCGGCCATTAGGTTGCTGATCATAGACATATTAAAAAACAAGTCCAAGCACCCCATCTTATACATATGCCACTCTTCTAAACACAGGAGATATTTTTAGGCAGGTGACTTTGGATACTGTGGCCTGCATACAGTATGTGACCATACTTCTGACTAGGTGTAAATGCCGCCTTAAACGGACAGATAATTGCTAAAAAGCGTTCATAGGAACGCTCGTTAACGATTATGTGGCGGTGTGACGATGCCGCTGATTACCCGATGAATGAGCGGGTAATATTATCCTTTGTGCAGTCACCTAAATGATCATTTGCTGGCAGCAGATTGTGCTGTCTAAACACGCTCTGCTGCCGGCAAACAATGATTGTGTATGGGGACGAGCGATGGCATTAGCGATGGTTCCCCCTCATACTGTGGAGGAGATATTGCATGTAAATGCATCGGTCTCCTTCACTAACGACAAGGCTCTTGCCGGGAAGGAACGATTCACGCTCACCTAAATGTATATTCTCCTGCTGAGGGCTCTTGCTCTGCTTGCTGAATCCTTTCATTTGGGTGCTGCAAGGCCAGTCTGACATGTGCCACTGGCAAGTGTCTGTGTGGGTTGAGTGACCAAGAAACGGTAATGGAAGACTCCGTCACAGAACTGACCCGTGGTCTGTCCACTGTTGGTGGTCCTGTGGAGTAAACCATATTTTTTATTATGGTAAGAATGTACAACAGTCTCAGATACATACATACATGACAGTTCAGCAAAAATGATGGAAAAGGGGCATATTAACTGATGGAGTCTCACTTGTGCGGGCAGAGAGCGTAAGTGGGCGGCTTATATCATTGTGGCGTAGGTTGCGTTTCACACTGACAATCGTGATGTTATAAGGGCGCCCTGGGCTGAGGCCCCGCAACTCATGCTCTGTTTGACCTCTCTCCACAAAGTCTGTTCGTGAGGAGCCATCTGGAGCTGTGTAGCTCACAGCAAAACCATCCGATAAATGTCCTGGCACTTCCTCGGGAGGTGTCCAAAAGACCCATACACTGTTCTCTCCCACAGCACCCAGCGACAAAGACAGAGGAGGCAGCAGGTCTGTAGAATGAAGAAGAGGAGACAGGAGCAATTAATACTATCTGTACAAACAAATGCAGTAGACATGTATATGTATCTTCAGGCATGTACAGCGAGTTTTAGCATTGTGTTATCTTGCAGCCATGTGCTAAAAAAAAATGTTCAAGTTTCCCCCATCATTCTGCACTCAGGCCCCCATAATAATAAAGTTAAAACAGAATGTTCCCATTTTTTGTTTATTTAGTGAAAAGTAAAATCTTGCATTGATATAAGTATTTAGAGCCTTTACTCGGGGGAGCGGGGGGAGGTGGGGTGGCGTCAGTGGACTGCCATTTTCAGGTCTCTCCAGAGATGTTCGATTGTACTCTGGCTGGGCCACGCCAAGACATTCACAGAGTTGTCCCTAAGCCACCCCTGTGTTGCCTTGGGTGTGTACTTAGGGTCACTTCTTGTTGGCAAGTCTGTGGTGCAGAACAGTCTGAATCAGGTTTTCTTTAAAGGGAACCTGTCACCAGGATTTTGTGTATAGAGCTGAGGACATGGGCTGCTAGATGGTCGCTAGCACATCCGCAGTACCCAGTCCCCATAGCTCTATGTGCTTTTATTGTGTAAAAAAAGGATTTTAGTGATACACAAATGAACCTGATATGACTCCTGTGTCCAGAGATGAGTCAAATTTTCTGAGCGCAGCACCGCCCTGCGTCCTCGGAATCTCCTCTTTGCTGGCCGACGTCAGAGCTGGAGCGCCGAAATCTCGCAATGTGTGAGCTAGCGCATGCGCAGTGTCTGCAAGATGTTCCTTCCCTGTGCTAGCATCAGCACAGGGAACGAACTACGCAAGCGCTAGCACGCGCATCGCGAGATTTTGGCGTTCCAGCTCTGTGACGTCAGCCAGCAAAGAGGAGATTTGGAGGACGCGGGGCGGTGCTGCGCTCAGAAAATTTGACTCATCTCTGGACACAGGAGTCATATCAGGTTCATTTGCATATCACTAAAATCCTTTTTTTGACACAATAAAAGCACATAGAGCTATGGGGACTGGGTACTGCGGATGTGCTAGCGACCATCTAGCAGCCCATGTCCTCGGCTCTATACACAAAATCCTGGTGACGGGTTCCCTGTACATTGCTTCATTCAGCTTTCCCTCAACCCTGACCAGTCTCCCTGTCTCAGCTGCTGAACTCCCCCCTCTCCACAGCATGATGCTACCACCACCTTGCTTCAATGTAGGGATGTATTGGACAGTTGATGAGCAGTGTCTGGTTTTCTTCAAACTTGACGCTTAGAATTGAGGCCAAAAAGTTCAATCTTGGTTTAAGAGACTTCTTTCTCATCACTTTGCCGAGACTGGTGGAGTGCTGCAGTGATGGTGGACCTTCTGCAAGTTTTTCCCATCTGCACCCAGGTTATTTGAATCTCAGTGACCATTGGAATCTAAGTCACCAAGGCCTTCTCCCCTGACTACTAAGTTTGGTGAGGCAGCCAGCTCGAAAGAGTCATAGCTGTTCCAAACATCTTCCATTTAAGAATTATGGAGACCACTGTGCTCTTGGGAACTTTCAGTGCAGCAGTGCAGACATTTTTTGTACCCTTCTCTAGATCTGTCTCTCTACACAATCCTGTCTCTGAGCTATACAGGCAGCGCTTTCCTCCTCATGGCTGTTTTTTTGCTCTGATATGCATTGTCAGCTATAAGATCTTATATTGACAGGGCTGTGTATTTCCAAATCATGTCCAATCAATTGAATTTACCACAGTGGACTCCAATCAAGATGCAGACATATCTTATAGATAATCAAGGGACATTGTAGGCCCCCAGAGCTAAATTTTTATATGTCATAGTGATGGGTCTGAAAACTTATATCCAAGTGAAATTTTAGTTTTTCCTTTTCAATTGTTTTGCAAACATTTCTAAAATTATGTTTTCACTTTCTTACCAGTTTTCAGGTGCAAATAAAGACAGAAATCTAAGACTGGTGCAAAATGCTAAGGGCGGGTAAACATCACCGTTATGAATTACATTATTTTTTTCCGCTATAACATGGTTATAATGGAAATTAATGGAACTCATAAGTCGGAAACCTTTAGAGGCATTCTGCACCAGACGGTTCCATTATGCTTGTGCCCATAAACCTCTATTATGACGGCTCAAAACGGAATGCCTCTAAAAGCAATAATGGAATTCATAACGGTGATGTGAACCTGCCCTAATCTTTGATAAATCTCCACCTATGTGTTAATAATCGCTTTCTATATCTGAAAAACAACAAGTATAGAATCGATCTATTCCATCCGGAAAAAAAAAGTCAATTTTACTGGTAACAAGACTGAGGGAAGGAACATCTGTCTGCGCCCATAGATACAATATACATCATATGTTTGTCACACTTCAAATATCTGGAAAAAAATCCTCACTTATAATGTCAAATAAGGCCCATTCGGGTGTAAGGGATAGTGAAATTTTAAAGGTATGTTTTAAGTGTTGGCTAATGATTTACCAGACCTCTTGTATTTTAGGCCATTCCTAGAAGCAGTGAAATACGTCAGCTAAGGGAAGTGAACATTTAGGGCAATTTGGGGACATTTTACATTTGTCCCATGTTGTGATATAAGCAAAAACGACTTATTCATAAAGTGTACAGCAAGCCACCAACCAGGCCTGATGTACTATTTAAAAGAACACAGTAAAGGAGCTTCATAAAATGACTGTTACCTCTCTCACAAGTGATACCAGTATAGCCAGTTCGGCAATTACAGCTGACTGCACCCTCTGCACTGGACACACAGACGCCACGGCTGCCACATGGGTTCAGCAAGCACAGGTCACTTACTAAAAAACACAAGTAATGTAAAGGATCAGAGAAGACTGTGGGTTACCTCCTATATGATATATCAAAATCTATACCTATTAAACAGTAAAGAAGTGTTAACAGAGTTGGCTGTATATATGTGTAGTTAAAGCTGACAATCTTGATCATAAAAGAGGGTTATCCAGGATTACAAAACAAAGGGTCAGTTTTTTTAATCCCACAAATGGGGCCACTCTTGTCCACTGAATCTGTCACATGAATAAGGATGAAATGCAATACAGCGCCTTCGAATGGAGACGAGTGGCACTGCCTCTGATTGTTTTCTAATCCTGGACGACCCATTTAACCCCTTAAGGACTCTACACCATGTCCCGTTTGAAGCCCCCCTGATGCACTCCTAGAGTAGAAACTCCAAAAAAGTTACACATTTTAGAAACTACACCTTCAAGGTATTCAAAACTGATTTTACTAACTTTGTTAACCCTTTAGGTGTTTCATAAGAATTAATGGAAAATCGAGATGAAATTTCAGAATTTCACTTTTTTGGCAGATTTTACATATTAATCCATTTTTTTCCAGTAACAAAGCAAGGGTTAACAGCCAAACAAAACTCAATATTTATTACCCTGATACTGTAGTTTACAGAAACAGCCCATATGTGGTCGTAAACTGCTGTACGGGCACACAGCAGGGCGCAGAAGGAAAGGAACGCCATATGGTTTTTGGAAAGCAGATTTTGCTGGACTGGTTTATTGACACTATGTCCCATTTCAAGCCCCCCCTGATGCACCCCTAGAGTAGAAACTCCAAAAAAGGGACCCCATTTTGGAAAGTACGGGATAAGGTGGCAGTTTTGTTGGTACTATTTTACGGTACATATGATTTTTGTATAAAAAATTATTTTTTAGTTACTCCACATCCTGAAAGCCATAGTTTTTTTTTTTTTTTTTGGGCGATGGGCGACTGTCTTATGTAGGGACTCACACTTTTTGTGATGTAAGGTGACAAAAAAAATGGCTTTTTTGTGGTATTAGGTGAGGTCATGTGGTATTTTTATAGAGCAGGTTGTTACGGACGAGGAGATACATAATATGTATACTTCTTTTTTATTTAGTTAAGTTTATAACAACAACAGTATTTTTGAAACAAAAAAAAAAGATGTTTTAGTGTCTCCATAGTCTGAGAGCCATAATTTTTTTATTTTTTGGACGATTGTCTTAGGTAGGGGCTCATTTTATGCGGGATGAGATGACGGTTAGATTGGTACTATTCTGGGGGGCACACGTCTTTTTGATCCCTTGGTGTTGCACTTTTAGTGATGTAAGGTGACAAAAGAATGTTTTTTTTAGCACAGTTTTTATTTTATTTTTTTGACGGTAGTTATCTGAGGGGTTAGGTCATGTGATATTTTTATAGAGCCGGTTGATACGGACGCGGCGATACCTAATATGTCTACTTTTCTTTTTTCCCTATTTTTTACAATTTTTTCTTACTTTATTTTGTGAAAACGTTGCTTTTTTTTTTTTTTTTTTTTTACTTGAAACTTTAACATTTTTTTGTAAAACTTTATTTTTTAACTTTTTTTTCACTTTATTTTTTGTCCCACTCTGGGACTTCAACTTTTGGGGGTCTGATACCCTTTACAATGCATCACAATACTTCTGTATTGTGATGCATTGGCTGTAAGTGTATTGCACACTGTAATATGCTTACATCCTGCTTGCCTGTGAGATCCAGGGGGCTGGATCTCACAGGCTCTCCCGGAAGGCAGCCACGATGCCTAAGTAAAGCATCTGGCTGCCTTCCCTGCCATCGGGTCCCTGTCTCCAATGGAAGCTCCGATCCCCGCACGGACAATGCACGCTGACCGCGGCACATCAAGGGTTAATGCGCCGGCATCAGTGATTTAACTGATGCCGACGAATGCAGTAGGGGTCCGGCTATCAGTGACTGCCGGACCCCTGCCACCGATCGGACTGGCGCATCTCCTGCACCCGCCCGATCGCCGCGCCGTACGCTGGTCCTTAGGTCACGGACATCTGCGCCGTACATGTACAGAGCGGGTCCTTAAGGGGTTAAACTCACTTCTGATAATACGATTGGTATCCCTTGTAACCATATTTTGTGTACATTATCTCCACTCACCTGTCTGGCAGTGATAGCCATAGAAACCTCTAGGGCACACACACAGGTAGGAACCTGCTAGATTCTCACACTTGCCTCCATTCTGACAAGGAGAAGACTGACAACCATCCAACTCTGGAGACAATTGTATACAAGAAAGAGAAAATACATTACAACAGAGGAATGGAAATAGAAAGAAACTATTTAAAGGGTCTCTAGGTCCAAATGCAGACTATACCCGAAGAAGTCTAGATAAGCACACCAAGTACAAACTGGTTTTGACAATATGATGCTATTGACCCCCACCCTAACAATCACTGAAGTTCTTCTGTGTACACACACTGATATAGGGAAGGTTGTCAATCATCCAGCTCTGGAGACAACTGTATACAGGAAATGGAAAATACAATACAACAGCCAGATTATGCAGGCGATTGTCGGGAGGGAAGCGTTCCTTCCCAGCAAGAAAAGACTGCTGCTATTACGTGCAGCAATCTCCTCCTCAGTATGGGGTGGAGAGATTGTGAATGCCTCTGCTCATCCCCATACTGAATCATAGTTTTCCGGCAGCAGATTTCGATTAGACGCCACAATGATGATTTTTAAACCTGTCAAAAAATTGGAATTGCCCAATGAACGAGCATTTGCTGGGGTGTTTGATCAGCCATAAAAACGGTTCTCAGTAGACCTGCATGTGAAGATATGGCTCCATGGACAGTCCTGGAGGTTTTATGACCTGGAATATCTGGGCCACAAAGGCAAAATTCAGACACTTTGCCTATGTTTAGACGTCAACCTTAAGAGGCATATGGGGTATTCCAGAAGCTGAACCCACCACCATGCTGGCACAAGTCTACCATGCATGTACACAAGTCCACCTTGTGCGTTTAAAGCCTATTTTGCCAATGTCAATGGGCTGAATCTATTATTGTAGGTTCTGCATGTTAAGTGATTTGGAATATACTGGAAATGAATTTGTCAGATTATCACTAGTAATGTACACATAGAGGATCATTATGATTACAAGGTAGGAAACAGTAGTCTTTCTATGAAGACTCCAAACGTACAATTTTATTAGAGGATCTTTGTAAGGGCATATGTACGCGTAATGGGTTTCCAGATGTCAGCACCTTTCTAAAGCCATGCGGTCATGTTCCACGACTCAAAGAAAAGCTAAGCTGCTTCAAGACCTGCCAGTATTGGCATATGACCCTGGCTGCGATTCCTAGCTAAAGAAGATTGAAGATGGCTGCACAAAAAAATGACTGCATATGAAGGACACCCAAGCTTTCAACGGCGTTCAAAAGATGCTTTTCTTTATAAAACTCATTATTGTGAAGGTGGCCATAGACATTATGCTTAGATTGACCGAACCACCAATTTCACCAGGTCCAGCCAACCATGTAGTGTATAGGAAATGCTTACCTGACATTCATTTGGCACATCGGGGGAAATAGTATTGGACATGTTGTACTTAAACATACCCAATACTTTATTCTCAAGGGAGACAAACTTATTTGCTTCCCCTCTGAAAAAAATACAACCACACTTGGCCGAACCAAGTATAAAATGTATGGGAAGGTTGGGACGAACAACTGTCGGCTGAGCAAGCTATTGAAAATGTATGGCCAGGTTAAAGGGGTTGTGTCACTTCAGCAAGTGGCATTTATCATGTAGAGAAAGTTAATACAATCCACTTACTAATGTATTGTGATTGTCCATATTGCTTCCTTTGCTGGCTGGATTCATTTTTTCCTACACATTATACATTGCTCGTTTCCATGATTACGACCAACCTGTAATCCATCAGTGGTGGTCGTGCTTGCACACTATAGGAAAAAATGTCGTCCTCTCTGGTGGCCGAGACCATGGGAGCGCACATAGGTTGGTGCTTTTTCCTGTAGTGTGCAAGCACGACCACTGCTGCTGGATTACAGGGTGGTTGTAACCATGGAAACTAGCAGTGTATAATGTGATGGAAAAATGAATCCAGCCAGCAAAGGAAGCAATATGGACAATCACAATACATTAGTAAGTAGCTTGTATTAACTTTCTCTACATGATAAATGCCATTTTCTGAAGGGACACAACCCCTTTAAGCTTATAGGGCATGATAAGAAAGCACGCGTCTTTTCTATGTTATCCACCCTATAAACTAAACATTGTAACATCAAAGAACAATAAATGATGATCATACAGGGCGTCTTAAGAAACTGCAGAGTCTGAAGTACATCACTGTAATGTCTAACATCTGGCATCTTAAATCTTTATCTGATCTTGTAAATAACATCAGGCAAGAAAAAACATATTGCACTTTTTTCCCTTTTTTTTTTTTTTTTTTACCAGTTTCACAGTGGGTGCCAACAAAGCCTTCGGGGCAGGTACAAAGGTAGGCCCCATGTAAATTCTGGCAAGTTCCTCCATTTTTACATGGATCTGAGGAGCATTCATTTATGTCTGAAAATGAACCATAAAGAAACAGCAGTCAAGCAAACTGCACAAACAGAACCCTACATTTAAAGCGAAACTTTGGCATGAACGCCCAACATTTCATTGAAAAGTGCTGTTCTGGTGGTGGTGGTGGGTATCTTCTGAAAGAAGACAGCCAGTATGCATATTACATGGTGGACCTGAAAATCTGTCACAGCAAATGTGGTCTGGGTAAGGAGGTAGTCTTTTTAAAAGAGGTGGTCTTTTGCAGAGGTTTCAGATTTCTGTAAATGCAGGTATCCATGATCTACCTCTCTAATGCTGCACTCCATTTAAATACATGAAGGTACAACAAACTCACCTCCGTGCTGTGACAGGCATCGTATTTCTAATCTAGGTTTTAATTCACACATGTCAACTACTGAATTTAAATACATAAAATCAGTCTAAGGGCAAAGACATCATAAAAGGAATGTACCATCAGAAAATTACCTATTATGTTAAAGCGGCTCTGTCACCAGGATCAACCCTATTAAACCAGACATACTGGCTGGTAGGTCTCATCATGCTGATTAAAACCATACCTTTCTTTTGTCTGTACCTTAAACGGCTGCAGAGATTTCGTTGTTTCTATTCATATGCAAATGAGCAATTCAAGCACCAGGAGGCGGGGCTGAATGATCTGAGCACTGCTCTGTAACACCCCCTGTGCTCTGTACAGGCCCCTTCCCTTTGATTGATAGGGCAAGACATCAGGCTGAGGGCAGAGCTGTGTCCTGGCTTATACATATCTACTGTATATATGTGTATTATACACTCTGTACTACAGCTTCACCACACTGCAAATCTACATATCACTGCTTTATTCACACACAATGTATGATTATGAGGACACCTGTGATGTGTGTTGAGTTTCTAAGCATAGAAAACCATACATCTCTATGTGGCAATGCTATAGCTTAGTGGTATAGTGATCTCCCTTGAATATAGACATCCCTGACTCCAGTCCCAGGAGAGAGATATGTTTTTATTTTTTCTGTTTTCTTTAAAACCAAATTAAAAGGCTATACTATCATAAATAATATGTAATCATATAATAATAATAAGGCCTTACTATATTAAGAATAGTGTTGTTGTTTTTTTAAAACCTGTTACTGTTTTATTCATATACACAATACATGATTATGAAGAAACCAGTAATATTTATTAGCTTTCTAATAAAAAGATTATTCTCAATATAATACGGACATAGACTTTTCTTATGGGATAGATGTGGAAGAAAAAAAAATATCTGAAGAAAAAAAACTTCAAAGTCTCTACTAAGATTCAAACCTTGGATCGCTACATACAAAACGAATTGCTTAACCTCTAAGCTAGAGCATTAGCACATAAGTATGCAAGTTTTTTTCTATACTTATAAGCTAACACACAGTACCAGTGTCTTCATAATCAAATATTGTGCCTGTGAATAAAGCAGTAATATGTATATTAGCTTTCTGAAAAGATCTCAGTGTGATGAAGCTATAGTACAGAGTGTATAATACACATATATACAGTAGATATGTATAAGCCAGGACACAGCTCTGCCCTCTGCCTGCTGTCTAGCCCTGTCAATCAAGGGGAGGGGGAATGTGCAGAGCACAGGGGGTGTTACATAGCTCAGACTATTCAGCCCCGCCTCTGAGTACTCAAATTGCTCATTTGCATATAAATAAAAACGCAGATAACTCTGCAGCCGTCTAACAAACAGACAAAAGGATCCACCAATCACAAGAGGTAATAGTCACAGCTTATCTACTCTACTCCCTGTACAATTACCTCTGCTGTCTAAAAGAATCTCCCATGGGCGTCAATGAACACATCAAGTCCATTGTGCCTAAAGGCCGATGGAGTGGCTGATTCTCGGAAAGGACGCGTTCTTTCCCGACAGTCGGCTGCTCGCTCAGTGAAGGAGACCGCTGCGTTTACATGCAGCAATCACCTCCACAGTATGAGGACGAGGGCCTTGTCCTCATACAGAATAATTGTTTCTGGGCAGCAGATCGCTGTTTAGAAAGCACAATCTGCTGCCCAGAAACGATGATTAGCGTGCCTGCCCAAACAACAGGATCACCCGATGAACGAGCTGATGGGTGGCACAGTTAGATCGCCAGATCTGGACGAATATTGGTTCGTCTAAATCCACCTTAAGGTCCACGAGGCTGCTGTAAAGTACCTAAACAGATTAGAAAAAAGGAATATGTTTCACTGGTTCAGGTTTTAATTAGTAAAGAATACGTGATAAAGTGATACGTTCACTTTATCAGTCTGAATGTGCTAAATTGCATCTTTGTCATTCCCTGAATTAAACATGAAGATTTTCCGATGTGTTTTCAAACACTCCAGGGTGCAACTTCTTGGCCGGT
This sequence comes from Bufotes viridis, assembly GCA_033119425.1. Lineage (NCBI taxonomy): Eukaryota > Metazoa > Chordata > Amphibia > Anura > Bufonidae > Bufotes > Bufotes viridis. Next base: position 92,267,450 of record CM065592.1, on the reverse strand, counting down.
AAGTCTAGGCCGTGTACATGGAGTCTGTGCATAAGTTCACTGAGGCTGTACAGGTGCTTCTAGGGGAGAAGACCTCTGGACATGCAGTGTCCAACAGAGCATGCCACCATATTTTTTGTGAAGGAGAATAGGGAGTACAGAGAAGTAAAGTGGCTGCTTACCGAATTCACAATGTTTTCCACTGTATCCTTCTTGACAATCACATAAGAAGTGGGACACGCGGTCCTTGCACACAGCACCATTTCGGCATGGCTGTGACTGACACTCATCAATTTCTACAGTCGCAAGAGAAAAGCTTCACATGAACAGATTCTCATTTTATCAGCCTCCTTATCCTATGACAGTAGAGGAGAAGACTTACCCTCACACTGTGGAGCTTCACTCCACATGCCATCCTCGCTGCATATGCGGGTATTGTTTGGGCCGCTCAATATGTACCCTTCGTTACAATGGTATTCAGCTTTTCCACCAGGCCATGTTGATGTTACAATTACTTTGGCATATTTCACATGTTCTGGAGGTCCACAGTCCAATTCAGCTGTAAAATGGTTAATAGAATGGAGGACTGTCAGTTCCACACGTAATTATGCTTAATAAAATGCACCCACGAAAAGTGAAACAATTAAGCAATGGTTAGTGGGTCCTTTGCCTCAGCAATATCTCAAACCACAAGGGTGATTTTAGATTGTAAGGCCCCTTGCAGACGAGCGTGTGTCCGCAGCGCAGCTCCCGGCCTGAACTCCCAACTCTGATGCTATGTAACCCTTGCAGTTCTGTGATGTATTGGATAACACTGGCAGCATTATGTCAGTACTGTCATATAATACATTCCAGATTTGGGGTTACATAGCCATCATAAATCAATATAATGCTATGTGACCCCTGTCAGTGCTGGGAGGTCAGGCCGGGAGCTGCGCTGCGAACTCGCAGCGTGACACACGCTTGTCTGCAAGGGAGCTAAGTGTTGCCTTGTAGCTACTGCCTTACTATTACATTGCCACTCGTATTAGGTATGTAAATTACTTCTAGAAGTAGGAAAACTGTCTCTCTAAAGCCACAAATGGGAAGGTACCCTAGATATTACTGTCCAAAACCCTGAAACATGACTAGCGATTCTACCTAACCCATGGCCTCCTCCAAAAGGAAGAGACACCCATCTGAAGACAGTTGTTTTGGGGTTCCTGGCCCCCAAGAGCTATGTCAAAGGCTTTTCACCCAACCAACCAGAACCCTGTTCTGTACTAACGAGGGGAGAGAACCCCTGAAATAACTATATACAGCTGGGTGTCTCTTCCTTTTCGAGGAGTCCTTGGCCTGGTTAAAATACCTAGTCAAGTTTCAAGGCTCTTTAAGGGGTTGGACAATAATTTACAGGGTACCCTCAAGTAGCTTTAGAGACAGACAGCTTTCTTCCTTCCGGAGGAGAGCTAACTTGCATACAGTTTCCTAGGGAGCATTGCCTGATAAGTTCTCTACACCAACAAGAGATCTCTGCAAGGAGAAATAGTACCCCCAAGAGCACAGGAATACGACAGCTGCTGGTTAAACAGCCATCTTTCTTCATTACCCGTTCACATGTACATTCAGCATTTGTATGTAGAATATAACTACCAAGGTAGAAAACACTATGTTGTTATATGGTCTACCAGCTAAGGACCATCAAAAGTAATGCAACGTAGGGCAAGAGGCTGTATGGGAAAAGTACTGTATGTAGAGAAATGAAACTGAGGGAGAAAAAGATGCACATAGCTAAGAGATGACAACTAACCTTTATGTGCATGGTAAATCACACAAAATAACTACCGGTATATTCCTAGCATATGTGTAAGGTCTACACAAGAGGCAAATTCTAGGGGAGGTTTGAAAGGGATGTCTCAGCTTACACATGGTGGCATATTGACTGGATATGCCACCAACATCTAATCTTTAGGTGACTGACCAAGCTGCTAAATGGTTAGCCACTGACTATAATAGATGGTCCATGTGGCCTCCGAAAAAGGTCAAGAGAAAAAGGCACTAGGCAAAGTAGCGAAAATGTGTGGACATACAAAAACTGAGACAAGATTATTTTGCTGAGGGGTGAAATACTCTTTTCAAGGTACTTTCTCTCGAGATGTTCTTGGACAATGCATCCACATCATGAGGTATGATCTGAAATGATCGGACTAGGAAATGGAGAAGATGAACAAGCTCATGTATCTGCAGAAATAAGAAAACATTGAAATAAAAAGGCAAAAATACAATGGCCCCAGCTGTACCTTTCTCACAGTGTCGGCCAGAGAAGTGTGGTAGACAATCACATTTGTATTTTCCGAGATAGTGAAAACAAGTGCCTCCATTGTGACATGGACCAGATGAGCAAGGGCCTCTCATTCCTGGGTTGAAAGAAAGAAGATCTCTGATAAGTACATGAGTCTCATATGTCTGTCCAAACATTAATAAAACGGCGTCCTGAGGCGCGGAGCTTTACACTAGTGTAGGGTATAGTGTAATCCAATGATGAAAACATAAAGGTCTCTAGCCAAACTTTGAGCACAAGACTGGTCTTCTTTTATTCCGGCAGCTCCCCTAAAGATGCTAAAGTGCAGGTGAATGTCATGTACGTAACCGCCCTAGCACGTAACACGGGTGCGAGTGCAAGGGGTCAATCTACTCCACTCACTCAATCTCGCACTCCCTTTCACTCAGGCTACGAACCACAAATTCACACCCCCAACTCAATCCAGACGCCCTCAGAACACACTGCCACCACCTATTGAATTCTGCAGGCCAATAAATACCCCAACAATGCCCTGCTCACAAGCAGACACACGGTAACACAAGCCGCACTTATACTCTAAAACGCAGCTTAGGTTCATTTAGGGCAACAAAGCAAACCATTAAGGTTTAAGGATTTAATGTGCAAAAAGGTACAACACTTAGTTACAAAAAAAGAACTAGACATGCATACACATGAAAATAAAAAGGAGAAATACAGTCTAATACTTAGCAGGTTGCTTGGTAAAAGTCATTTGCTATTCCCAGGACAGGGGAGAAAATGTACACAGTCCCAATTAGATTGGATCCAAACTTGTGTCAACTAGAATGTCCCCAAACAGATATTTTTACACCCCTTCAGCTGAAGGGGTGGCTGTGAGGCAACTCTCCAATTTGGCCCAACCCTTGGGGAAGGGACTTCATTACTCGTGCTCACTCCATCTCCTCATCCAGTTTCCGTTAAGCCATGGATACATTACATGGGACTTATAGATGAGCTATACCACTCTACTACATATAGGGGTCAAATGCCTGATATAAGAAAGGTATGTATGTAGAATTTTAAATACATCTATATTAGAAAATTGTATGATTTCCTATTATATATAAAAAAATATAAAAAAAAAAAGAAAAAAAGAAAAACTGGAATACCTCTTTAATTCCCACTAAGCGTTACTGCACATGGTACGGATTTGTATGCAGAAAATCCACATAAAAACAGTATGAAAACACAATAAAAACCACACATAAATCCGCTCAATTTATAACCGTTTTTGGAGTGGATTTCAGGTTCATTTTAACAACCTCACTGAAATCTATTGGGAAAACCACAATACATCAGCCACAGGGTCACACAAACAATTGAAATGCGGTGGATTTTAAAAACCGCACCGGAGGTCAATTTCCATGCACACAAAAAAAAACTGAGCTCCTCCTAGGCCATGTGACCAGTGAATGTGACATCACATAGCCTCAGAAACGGCCTAAGCGCTCATGGGGCACTGCAGCCTCTTCATACAGCTAATCAGTGGGGGTGCCAGGAGACTGATCTGACATTTAACACCTGAAAAACCCCTTTAACATTTCGAGTACTCTATTACGCTGCAGATTTTCGGCATGAAAAAAAAAATAAAAAATCTGCACTGTGTGCAAGTACCCTTAGGCCCTCTTGTTTTTCTTTATCATACTATTGAAAATACAAATGAATACGTTTTAGTTGATTTCTAACATTAATCTGTTTTCCCTTAGTCTTAACAGCAACACAATAATGGGATATTTCTGTCCCTGTGTACTAGTAGGACAGTTGGAATCACTGATTAATTAATTAGAGACTCCTCAGCCTATATAAGGATTCCTAGCCCCTGTTACCCTGAGTTTATTATAAAGAAGTAATGTACTTACTCCCTAACCAGCAGCACAATAATGGGGAGTTAACAAGAAGTATCCCCACAGGGAGGGCCCTCTTGTGTGTTGGAACTCAAATAACTCAAATAACAAAGCAGTCTCTTCCGAGAAACGTAAATTCAACATATAGTTGGAGCTCCATGCTACAAAAAAAAATCTCATACAGCAGAATCAGACTTCATCAGCCCAAGAGGCGGACACTCTAAAAGGGGCTCTAACAGAATTACGTGGATCCGAGTTCTGAACAAAGTAAGCCAGTCTAATGGCAGCTATAACCAAGTCTGTCCAAGTCCAAACAGGACAGAAAAAAACACAGGGTAACAGGGGCTCGGTATCCTTATATAGGCCCAGGGGTCTCCAATTATTTGGTGTTTAATTTGATTAAATTATTGTGCTGCTGGATAGGATGAAAGGGAATTTATTAATGTCTTCAGGTATATTTTATCATTGATCTATGCAGTTAAGAGTGACCTCATATAGGACAAAGGGTGTAGGGTTAATCTTTGTGGACTGGATCAACTTCAGCTGTTTGAAGATGGCTTGACAGATACACAGATACACCTTCTAAGGCAGGCATCCTCAAACTGCGGCCCTCCAGCTGTTGTAAAACTACAACTCCCACAATGCCCTGCTGTAGGATGATACCTGTAGGCTGTTTGGGCATGCTGGGAGTTGTAGTTTTGCAAAAGCTGGAGGGCCGCAGTTTGAGGATGCCTGTTCTAAGGTGATATATTAACTGCATATTCCACTGAAAATAATCCTTTTTAACCCCTTCCGGATGCAGCCATTTTCCACCTTGTTTTTTTTTTACCCCCTGTCTTCCAAAAGCCGTAACTTTTTTATTTTTCCGTTCATGTAGCCGTATGAGAGCTTATTATTTTGTGCGACAAGTTGCATTTCCTAATTTAATATTTCATATGATGTATGGCTGGAAAAAAAATGATTAATTCAGTGGAATTGGAAAATAATTGCAATTTTATGGGTTTTTATGGCATTCACTGTACAGTAAAAACTACACATTACCTTTATTCTGCAGGTCAGTACAGTTACAGATACCACATTTATATAGCTTCTGTCCTGAACTGTTTGAATCAAGATTTTAGTTTAATAAAATTTGTAAAGAATTTTTGGTGATGTTATTTTTCATTTTCTATGTCACTATCCATATTTTAAATAATTCGAAAATCCTGCAGTTTTCGCACTAGCCACTAAAGGCCCCCATACACATTAGTGTATTTTCGGCCAAACCTTCCAAGAACAGCGGGTTCGGCCAGGAGTCTAATGTGTGTGTGAAGGTCCCCTGACAGATGATGTCGGGAGAGAGAAGGATCTGACAAAGTGAATATATTTGTCCAATTCTTTCGTTTTCCCAGGAGATAAGCCAACGCCAGAAGTGTATGACAGCGGCTTTCTCCTCTCTCCCTATTGAAAACACATACACGCTCAGCCGAACCAAATGTGTATATGTATGTGGGAGTCAGGAGAGATTGCTAGCGGGTGAATATTGAATGCAGACGGCCAGCTTAAGCCTAATAAAAGGCACCACTTCTTGGTCTGTACACATCACTTTTTAGCTGTCATCTCATTATCCTCTGAGGCAGGATTACATTGACAGATAACACCTATATATGGATAACAAAAGATCCACCATTTACAATAGGTGATTGTCAAAGCTTATCTACTCTTTCCTTGTACATTGACCTCTGCACAGAGTATACTTAGTAACCTCTCCCATAGAAGTCAATGAGGTCCCCTCCTGTCAATACCAACTATATTTATATTTTTTAAAATTTTTATCTGCAAAATGGGGAAAGGGGGTATTTTGAGCTCATTAGATTGCTTACACCATAAACTGCAATAATATACTACTGCAGTCTATGGTAGACCTGTAATCTTCCTACCAAGTCTTTAGAAGGCCTCAGGCTGCCATAGCAAGTGAACAGCTCCCGCAATGTCCGGGCATCGGAACCAGCTTGATTCCTGTAAATTAGCACAACCTGCCAACAAGGGGAGTACTAACACCCAGCTGTCAGAGTATTCATACAGGAACAGGACAAAGCAGAGATCAAAAATACTATGCTCCAGAACAGTTATTTCATGGGGAATACATGTACAGGAGAAACTCGAAAAATTAGAATATTGTGCAAAAGTTCATTTATTTCAGTAAAGCAACTTAAAATTAGAATACTGTGAAAAGGTTCAATATTCCAGGCTCAAAGTGTCACTCTCTAGTCAGCTAATTAATCCATACCCCCTGAGCAAAGGGTACCCGAGATTGTGACTTTGGGGTTTCACAAGCTGTAAGCCATAATCAGCCAAATTATAACAAATAAAGGCTTGCAATATCTCGCTTTGCGTGTAAGGAGTATCTCATATATTAGTTTCACCTTTTAGGTTGCTTTACTGAAATAAATGACTTTGCACGATATTCTAATTTTTCGAGTTTCGCCTGTATTTAGTAAAACAGACATGTCAGAAGAGGGGACGGCTCCTATTTTAACCTGTAGATCACTCCAGGGACAAACAATGTTTTAAAAACGGTCACAATGCACATGGTCTAATATCGTACCCAACAACAACACAAAAGAAGTCTCACCCGTCTCGCAGTGTTTTCCAGTGAAGGGGTACGGGCACATGCAGTAATAATCATCATTCGACTCCTTACATGTTCCTCCGTTTCGACACGGTAACAGACTACACAGGGCCGGCTTTACTGAGAGAAAAAGGAGTAGGTAAAGAGGGACTAAATCAGTGCATTGCCAGGGAAGAAACCCACTTTATTATAGCTAGTGGTAGTAATAATATTGATAATATTTATTTATATAGCACCAGCATATTCTGCAGCGCTTTACAAATTCATAGGGTTCATGTACAGAACAAAAGACATCACAAAGTAACCGGCTAGTCTACAACTGAAACACTAGGAGTGGGGGCCCTGCTCGCAAGAGCTTACACTCTATGTGGTACTGTAGATATGCACAGTGTGCACATGTTTCTGCATCCTCACTAGGTATTACATTCACTTCTCCACTGGAAATGAGGGATTAGGAGCAATAATAATCCAGGAAATGAAGGCTAGCCACTGAAAGGCCAGATTTATCAGAAGCCAGACTACTAAATATATACGTTACAAGTGTTCTCTTACCCCTTTCACACATTTTTCCAATGAATCCCCGGGGACACACACAGGAATAGGTATCATCCTGAGATTCACATCTTCCTCCATTCAAGCAGGGGTCCGAGTCACAGGGAGAGGGCAGTGCTAATAAAACACAGCAGAACGGCCCTTAATTCTTACACAATGTCAAATAATACATTTCTATGGCAATACATTCTAACAAAAGCATTATAAATAAAGAAAACATCACTGTATATACCCAGGTAATCTAGAACAAAAGCGTAAATCCATATCAGAGGTGACTGCAGTTAAATCAAACTCTAAGGGGTCCAGGAAGCTGAGATATGTGGAGTTGTTAGCGTACCTGACCTGGCATAGCCACATTTTGGGGACCCCACTGAATAACTCTGTACCCTTGTGAGTGGGATTTGGGTTATCAGGGCTCTTTGAAGCCATTTCTAAATATTCCAGTAGCAATACCAGACACCAAAAGCATATTGACAAAAGTAAAAAAAATAAAATTAAAATTGTTAAAAGTAAAACTTTGCAGCTTACAGTGGTTGCTGATGATATAGTCCGTGTGACACACACACCGGTAGCTGCCCCCATATTCCATGCAAGAGCCTCCATCTGGGCACTTAGAGCCCATACTGCAGGGCAGAGACGTGACCTCTAAAAAACAAAATGGAGCAGTAAAGAATAAGGTAAGGCTACTTTCACACTTGGGGTAGCAGGGTCCGGCAGGCTGAACCGTGCTAACGCTAGCCCACAGTGCCCACTGTGGAAGTCCGCTCCGGCCCCATTCACTATAATGGCCGCAACACAGCAAACATGCCGAGAGGCGGGCAGACAAAAACTACAGCACGCTGCGGTTTTTGTCCGGCCGCCTCTCGGCTTATTATAGTGAATGGGGCAGGAGCTGACCTCCGGTGACACAGTGGGCTAGCCTTAGCACGGATCCGGCAGGCTGTTCCCCCGCCGGAACAGCCTGCCTGACCCTGCTGCCGCCAGTGTGAAAGTAGCGTTAGTTACATAAAAGATTGATTGTACAGTTGTTGTTTTTTTTTTTGGGGGTGGACTAGCTGGTTATTATTAATTTGGTGGATATAAGCCATACTTTCATCTAAATGGCCATGTAAAACGACTTCTCCTCTGGACCGCTAATTTTGCCAGGGAAGCCAAAGTTTTCAAGGGAATGCGTCACCTATATTTTTTTCTGCCAATTAAACCGTATAGCAGCACATATCCTTTTTTTAGTCTAGTTTTCTTTTTCTATTTCCTAAACATGACTCTGGGGACGGCCATCTTGCCTGAGCTGTTCTTAACAGCATTTAGAGATATGCTTTACGGCAGCCCCATGGGCCATAGACACAATGGTCAGAAGGGGACCTCATCGACTTCTATGGGAGAGTTTTCTAACCATGTTCTGTGACCTGTGCAGAGGTCAGGATACCTGATATCTGTCTTTGTCATCTTGCCTATGATCATAATGATGAAAAGTGATCTGTACAGACCAATAAATGGCATCTATTTTAGGGTTTTTAACATATAGTGTGACATGCTGTATACTATATGTGAGGCATTTAGATGCGTTCATCTTCCCATAGTTCCAGAGGTGTCAATTTGTCCTGAACTGTATCTACTAATTACACGCTATATTGTATTTAACCTCATTACACTTAGCTCAGCTTTTTACTGGTCTGAGGGCACAGGACAAACATGGGAACATGGCTGTCACTCATAATACAGGCTACCCAGAACAGCACTGTACGCCGTATACTGCATATCTACACATTATTATGGGTAGAAATAAATTATTGCCCCAGTGCACTGACATTTTATCATTCTGCTTTCCAATGTGAATGGCTAGACCAGGCGTCTGTAACCTTTGGCACTGTAGCTGATGGGAAACTACAACTCCCAGCATGTACACTTGCTCAGCACTGTAGGCCGTATGCTGCAAATGATCTAGCTCCACCTGTACATTACTATGTGTATAAAGAAACAATTGCCCCAGTGCACTGACATTTTATCATCCTGCTTTCCAATGTCAATGGGTAGACCAAGGGGCAACCTTCAGCATTTCAGCTGCTGGGAAACTACAACTCCCAACAGGTACACTTGCTCAGCTGTTCTGAGAAGTATAAGGAAGATACTGGGAGTTGTAGTTTCAGAACAGCTGGAGGGCCGGAGGTTGCTGATCCCTGGGGTGGACCATAAACCCTACAGATGCTAGACCCTTTTATTATTTCCTCTGCCACATGCCCTATAGTTACCCCTGGCAGGATGAATAGCATCAGCAACTTTTCTGAAGTTTCATTTTGCAGTGACCAAATATTTTTAAGCGTGACTGCATCAAATAGAGCAAGGGAAAATTGAATTTTTTCCCTAAATTTAATTAACCATAAATCCATTCCTTAAGGGCCAATGTAATGGAGATCTGTCATTAGCTGCTGTAATTTAGTTTATTACCATAGCAATAAACTTAACATCAAGTCACAATACTGCAACAAAAATTGGTAAAGCGAGTGGATTTTGTGAATCTCTTCCAGCAAAATGATATAGACCTAAAGCTACAGTACGGTCCAGAAAGTGGAGCTGGGTAACCCATTTCATACATTCAAGGGCCAATAAAATCTATACTAAACCTGTGATATTATAGCATGCCATCAAATCTGCAGCCAAAAATCTGCTATGTGTGAACCGAAAACAAGAGATATTTGTGCTTTGATTGTCTAGGCTGGAGCCAATTGTACAAAATCCTCAGCTAAGAGAGGCATTCAACCTGTACACGCTTTTAGGAGATGACACACTACTAAATAATAATAAAAAAATAAAAATGATGAAGGTGTTGCTGAAACGCGCGTGCCGTTCTCCTGAGGTAATCACTTTATTTCTGGGTATGCATCGATCATTTTTACCCATTTACTGACTTTATGGCCCCATTCACACGTCTGCAATTTTGTCCACATCCATTCCGCAATTCTGCGGAATGGATGCGGACCCATTCATTGTGAATGGGGCCGGACGTGATGCACTATGTGCTTTCCGCTTCCGCATTTGCGGAACCACGGCCCCGAACTTCCGGGTTCCGGCCCCGAACCATCCGGCAGCAGCTCCGCAAATGATAGAGCATGTCCTATTCTTGTCCGCAGCCATTTGCTATGTTGTTGGACTCATGTGCTAATTTGTTGGGTATGCACACCAAATTTTTTTTAGGTTTTGTTTCATGATGGAGGTGTGATCCCATTAGGTCTCATTGTAGGTTATTATTGTTCCACATAATTGTGGAACGGGTGCGGACACATTCACGGACGTGTGAATGGACCCTAAGAGAAAGTTACTATAGAGAGAGCTTACTATACATGGTACAATAAGAAAACAGGCTACTTAGCTCCAATTCACTACAGTGGGCGTTACCGAAGCAGTGGAGCGTGGAATCGGTGACATGGGACAACCCCTTTAAATGACTTTACTGATAATCACTGTAGCCGGTTTTCTTATTGAACCATTTATAGTAAGGCCCTATGGCTTGATGGAACACATTAAGGCTCATGCACATGGCTCACGAAAATTGCGTATCCACAAAACACAGACAATAGTTCTGCGCATTCTGCATTTTGCGGAATGGTATGTCCTGCCCCTTGTAGGAACTACCTATTCTTTTTTTTTTTTTTTTGCGGGGCCACGTATGTATGTGTGGGTGCGGACAGCACACTGATACAAGAATAAGACATATTCCATATTTTTTTTTTCTGTGGGGCCGTGGAACGAACATACAGATTTGTGGACAGCACACGGTGTGTTGTCTGTATCTTTAGCGGCCTCATTGAAATGAATGGGTCTGCATCCAAACCCCGAAAATGCGGATCAGATGAAACCAGGATTTGTGTGCATGAGCCCTAAGGTGGACATTTAAGACTGCACCATTATTTGGAGGAACACTACCATCAAATACTATAGAGGAACAGAGACCCCTGTGATAAAAGCCTCAGAGGCAGTAGAATACATTGTCGAATCCAACCAAACAAATACTATAAAAGATCTGCTTATGGGCACTTCCAAATGTGGCAGATATGCTGCGGATTTCCCGCCACCGATTTACATGTGGAAATCACCAGTACTTTACAGTACCAGCAACGTGTAAGAGATTTTAAGAAATCTCATCTGCACGCAGCAAAAAATCTGTAGTGTGAACTGACCCGCAGTGCAGATTTCAAATCAGCAGGATCAACAACCAACCGTGGATTTCTCCCTTTACAATGCACAGGATGAAATCCGCAGCAGATCCGTGGCCGTACCCAAAGGGGATTTCACACGCAGCATTGATGAAATATAAAGGAGTCAACATGCACTTCAATCTTACCATATTCACAATGAAGTCCAAAGAACCCCGGAAGGCAATGACAGGTGTTGTTTCCATCAGCACAGCGACCCCCATTCCTACAGGCACAGCCATCGGACAGATCTGGGGCAAACTCATGAGAGAGGGCAGATCACTAGAGTGTCATCATAGACAAAGTGAAGCGTCACTTATAACAATGGCTACACAGACAGCACATGTAGAATGTAATATCTTTGAACGTATATCTTTATTACCTTTTTACTGTTCTCACTCATTTTGCTGTTCATTTTTACTTCGTAAAGTGAAGAAAAAAATATTTTGCTCCATGAAAACCATCAACATGTAGGCTGGCTGCTGATGATGGATGGTATAGCTTAGGGAGGACCTGTCAGTTCTCCTGACATGTTTGCTTAGTAACTGCTTGTATTTCCATGAAATGACAATGCTGGGTCATATTTTCTTATAGCTCAGCATTGTGTCATTCCTCTATTACTCCTACTAGTTATTTAGTAAGGGTGCGTCCCTACACAATCTGATACTGGCAACACTAATTGGATGAAAAGTCATTCACGGAAATAAAAAGCATGTTCATTATTTCCACAGATTCCACAATGAAAAGCCATGGACTGACCCATGGATCCTCTTGTAAATTACACGTCTGATTCGCCATGGTAAATCCATGATGTCTGAACATAGGAGCCTATTTGTCCCATCGTGTGCTGTTCGGGAGGTGGCTGTGCTGCGAGAAGAACCACGTGGCCAAACAGGTCACACCAGGGCCTAATTAAACTAATGAGACAGATGGTCTGCACGGTTAGGCCTCATACACATGAACATGTGCAGGCCTTCCGTGCATTAGGGACTGCAATCTGCGGTCCCCAATGCACGGGCGGTTTCCAAAGATGGATCCAGGCCCATTCAACTTGAATGGATCCGTGATCCATCCGCACCAACAAAATAAAATACAGCTGGCCGGCTGGCACATGTTCATGTGCATGAGCCCTAATACTGCCTCCAAATGCTTAAAAATCACAATGGTGCCGGTGGTAGATCGTGCTGTGTAATGTCATCGGTGTCCTCCGATAGCTATCTGACGATTGCCAATTGCCAATGCAGTCTCCAATGCACGGAACAGCCGTGTGCATGAGCCCTTAGACTGACAAATGATCGCTAACGAGCGTTCATAGGAACGCTTATTAGCGATCATCTGCTAGAAAATCTGGCAGTCTGAAGGTGGATTTAGACGGGCCGACTGAGCGACTGAAGCGTTCCTTCCCAACAGTCGGCTGCTCGTTCAGTGAAGGAGAGCACACATTTCCATGCAGCAATCTCCTTCGCTGTATGAGGATGGGGGATCGCTATTGATTTCCCTAGTCTTCATACAGAATCATGGCTTCTGGGCAGCAGATCGCTGTTTAGATCGCACGATCTGCTGCTCAGAAACCATGATTGGCAGCACTTGCATGAACGACAAGATCACCCGATGAATGAGCGTTTCGCTTGTTCATCAGGTGATCAGCGGCACATTGACATGTCCAGATGATCTAGAGTAGACAATTATTGGTGCGTCTAAGCTTTAATGCACCCTTCACTGTATAACGTGACCCATTGCCTTCGCTAGAGGTTTGTGTCAGTTTGACAGGAAAAATATGGCTACCTGCAGTGCTAATCTACCTGCAGAAAGAACGGAATACAGAGCCTGACATGCACAATATGTACGGTACAACATCGCACAGCGTCCAAAGAGCTGTAGAAAGGAATAGAAGAGAATAGTTGTCCATAAAGTGAACCCACCCAATCTAGCCCTAGGCAGCTGCCTAGCCCTCCTACCACATGTCCCAGCCCTGCCAACGAGACCCACTGTCCATTAACAGCAGGCATTACTAAGCCTAGACACATAATTCATTATTTTATATGAGTGCAGAAAAAAGGTATCAAGATATATTACAAAACTACAAGACTTAAAATGTGGTTCACTTGGAAGTAAACGGTATGTATGCACCAACAGATAAGACTGTAAACCTTTCCATTCTAACATTATCCAGTGTGACTCCCCCCAACGATCACCTATTATTACCACAGACACTGATTTAAATGGATGCCAGTTCTCAACCAGAGGCGATCAGGGGACCCTCCTCTGCCCTGTTACGGCAGTGTCCGCTGGGTGCACTGCAGACCGGGAACTGACAAAGATTATTGTCAGGAGTTGAAGCCCGCACAATGTCTGTTCGGACACAGAGCACTGTCCAGTCATCACCAGCTTGCACAAAAAGTGTTTTTGCATTATTTCAATGCCAGGGCATTAACTACTTGTACATTTCAAATTTTCATTTCATTTTCAGCCTGAATCACTCATCAAAGACAGGGTTCAAGGGGATTATGGACAGGAAACTATTCTGCTTTTTAGTGCCAGCAAATGCCGGTCTATGCGCTCTCAGTGACTGCGCAGACGACACTGCACAGTGTACAGACATTTCCTGTTAAACTGTATATTAAAGGGGTTGTGTCACATCAGCAAATGGCATTTATTATGTAGAGAAAGTTAATACAAGGAACTTACTAATGTATTGTGATTGTCCATATTGCCTCCTTTGCTGGCTGGATTCATTTTTCCATCACATTATACACTGCTCGCTTTCTGTGGTTATGACCACGTTACAATCCATCAGTGGTGGCGGTGCTTGTACACTATAGGAAAAAGCGGTGGCCTCTCTGGTGGCTGGGACCGTGGGAGCGCATATAAGCTAGTGGTTTTATCATAGTGTGCTAGCACGGCCACCGCTGATGGATTTCAGGGTGGTCGTAACCATGGAACGAGCAGTATATAATGTGATGGGAAAAAATGAATCCAGCCAGCAAAGGAGGCAATATGGACAATCACAATACATTAGTAAGTGGATTGTATTAACTTTCTCTACATAATAAATGCTGGTTTGAAAAATGTAGACTATTTTTCGAGGGACAACCACCTTAAAGTATAATCTGTATGCACCTATAAAACTATACACACAGGTGCTGAGTCTGTACAGGTGCCCATGGTGGTCACAGGGAGTCATACCATCTCCACACTCCACACTCCTATTCTCTCCTAGAAGCAATGTATGGAATTGGAGGCACACAGAGAAAGAGCTGAGGCTGTATGTACTACTATAGAAGACCTATAGGCTATAAAAGACTGAGCTATAATATGGCCATAGTATTACAGTCTGCAGGTCAGTGTATATTTGAGAAGGAAGCATCCAACAAACTGGTGTTACAAGCATTTGTTCGACTGCATCTGCAGAACCTCTCCAGTCTCAGGACATGTCTGCCAAGGGTCCATCCCCATCACTGAGGGGTTTCCAGACTAAACCTGAGACCCATCAGGCTAAGGACAATCTTAACTGCTCTAATTGAAGCTTCTCTCTATAACTCACCTTGAACTATTCCCACAAGCAGTAACATGCTCGAGACTGTCGATGAGAGCTACAAACACTTGCCTCTCTTGGACTAGTAGGCTTCAAGTCTGAAACCTGGACTAGACATTTTTGGAATCCAGTGACTTGCAGAACTACTAAGTAGAGGCGGACTGGCCATAGACCCTACAGTGAAATTTTCTGGTGGGCCAACGCCCAAGGGCGACCTGAGCCCTCCTCATGACTGCCAGCTGGATACATAATGATCCTATGCTCAGTAGTAATTAATGGTAGTGGCAGTATTGTGTGCTGCACTGTGGTATTTGGTTCTGCTGGGGCAGTACTTTGTGCTGCACTACAGTCTTAGTGGTCCCATCTATTTGTGTTGCCCTGCCTTCTGTCAATTTGGACGTGCCTACAGCATAGGGCCCCTTTTAGGCTTTTTCCAGGGCCTACCACATTGATTTTACCTCTCCTATAGGCCTCATGCACACGACCGTTGTTTGATTCCGTGTCCGTTGCTCCGTTTTTCGTGATTTTCTGCGGACCTATTGGTTTTCAATGGGTCCGTGGAAACCTTGGCAAATGCACCGTTTGTCCTCCGCGTCCGTGGTCCGTGATTCTAGTCTGTCAAAAAAATATAACCTGTCCTATTCTTGTCCGTGAAAAACAGTTCACGGAACCATTCAAGTCAATGGGTCCGTGAAAAAATGCGGATGGCCATCCGTGTGTCATCCGCGTTCCGTGTCCGTTTTTTTGCGGATCCCTTGGCAGGCACTTGGGAAAAATTGTCAGCCTGTTTTTTGGTAAAATCTTTTGGGTCATGTCCGCTAAAAAAAACGGAAGACACACGGATACACAACGGAAGGCAAAAACGGACACGGATCACTGAACAACGGAACCCCTTTTTGCAAACAGCACAAAAAAACGGTTGTGTTCATGAGGCCATAGGTAAAGCACTTCTGTACAGGGCATACATCCGCACTAAGTGCATTTACTATCTGCCTCATTACATAAACCCTGGTTCAAAATCTCAGCTTCCACTTAACCTAGTGCAACCCATGCACTATTACATGGACAGCAGGTATTGCTACATTTCCCAAAATGTGTGGCTGCCTTTGGCATCTTCACAGCTAATTGTGAAAGGGTGAGAGAAGCTGGACCCATGGTGATCGGCTTATTTCTGGACCGCCTTCACTTCTCTTCTTGAGAAAAGCCCTTTGGGATCACACTTCATTGGTATTTTATGCAAAATGTCTCCATGTGTCTCCTGTGCATTATCGACAAACAAAAACGGATCCACTTATGCACTAGTATTAGCTCCCGTTTTAGCGTATTAATATTTCATATTTCGACCTTGGATAATTAATTTTTTTACCGCTGCCACCAACCTTTGTTGTTACTATAGATGTGGCAGGATGGATGGAGCATGTGCCGAAAAAGCATCTCTTCTGCTGCCAGTTGGATATCACGATTAGCGTAGCTTATGACGATGCACATAAAAGGGAAAGCTCACCTATACCCAAAGCTGGGATATATTCAGGTGTAATGGGAAGTTGGAAACTACGATTTTAATTGAGGGCATTTTTTTGTCTCTAGAGCAGGGATCAGCAACCTCCGGCACTCCAGCTGTTGTGAAACTACAATTCCCAGCATGCTCCATTCATTTCTATATGAGTTCTTACAAGAGCCTAGCAAGTATGCATGCTGGGAGTTGTAGTTTCACAACAGCTGGAGTGCCAGAGGTTGCCTACCCCTTCTCTAGAGGATCTGTAATAACCTAGAGGATACTCACGGTTCTCACAGTGGATCCCAGTATATGCTGCAGGACAATCACACAAATACGCATCCTCTGATTCTCTGCATACACCATCGTTCTGACATGGAGAGGAGGAGCATGGTCCTGGAAGATCCAAGATCTCTAGAACATAAAGGAGAGATGATAATGTAGAGAAAGTACAAGATTCACTTGATCATGATCCAAAACACTATATAAAGTTAAACATTCAATGAAAACTTTTAAAAGTATCCTTTAAGACCCAGCCAGGAGCCAGGCTACTAGTCACAGCCTGATTTCTATCCACAAAGAGTTGGCAGATTAAAGAGCAGCCTGTCACACTGTACATTAAAGAGGACACGTCCCCTCTCCTGACGTGTCTTAGTAGCTACTTGCATTCCCCATGTAATAACAATTCTGGGCCATCTATCCTTATTACTCTATGTTGTGCTGTTCCTTTACTATTCCTGATAGTTTACAAATACGTTTCCAGCAGTCTTCAGTAAAGGTACTGCTGGGTGTTACCAGGAGATAGTGTGTATGACTCTATCCAATCAGTGCTGCTGTTGTCATATTGTGCAGTGACACCCCCCTGACTGGTAACACCCATCTGTACCTTTACTGCAAGCTGCTGATGATCCATTCATAAACTTCTAGCAGAAATAACAGAGGAATAGTACAACATAAAGAATAGACTTGCATGCTCAATGTAACAGATTCCTTTAAAAAATCAGAGATGCCAACAAGCAGAAGAATGGAGCAAAAAGATTTCAACAGTTTAAGGAACAGGAATTAGGAGAAATGTTATAATCCAATAAACACATCTATCATATTACACCAGCTAAATATATTGGAATAAAATGCTAACTCTTAGTATTTACTGGAAGTTCAAGATGAGTAAATACTTCTTGATCTGGTGAGTCATAGAACAACCAAAACTGAAAAGGTCATATCCAGTCACAATTCATGTTCCTCGGCTCCAGGCAGTTAATAAATATACAAAAAATGTTTTTGCAGACAGATTCAGCAATTATCTAAATCCATACTTTGAAAGTTTGCTGAAACAACGCTTCATGAAGTCCTTTCACACAGAACCATAACACTACGTTTAAAGGCTATCTGATGGCTTCGGATTCTTGTTTGCAGAAATGTTTCGGGATGAAAAATGTTGTTTTATGGTGTACCACAATAATAGAAGAACAGGGGATGTGAAGTAAATGTTTACAACGTGAGGAGCTATATGTAGGTGGGACTGCAGTGTGATTGCCAGCTCTGCTCTCAAGTCCTGTGCTGGAAGATCTCTGCACGCAGCTCTGCAGCCCCAGTGTAAAAATAGTGCAGCTTTTTAACACAATTCATGCTTGATGAAGGGTGTACCTTCACAGTAAAGGGGTGGGGCTAAATGTGCCATTTTGTGCCAAAATTGCACCACAATTCTGGCGTAAAAATCTGTCTCAAAGTAAGCCAACCAGTAGTTGGTATAGAGTCAGTGAAGGGTCTATCCCTGCAGCATATTTATCATCCAGCCTGAGCCCCTCTTATAAATCTAGCCCAGGTCTAAACAACCTGTCTGTCTAAGCTTCTGACAACTTGAGGATTAGTTAATCAGGGCCTATGTATGTGTTAATTGCGGTAAATACCGTAATTTGGGGTCTTAATTTACTTCCTCTGTGTCTTAATAGTTGAAAAACATTAGATATGGGTCAAATGCTTCCAAAACCCCTATGTTATGATGTAAGGGGAGGGGAGGAACACCAGAAAGACAACAGAAGGAAAAAGACCAGGAACTAGGCCTAAAGGCTTAGGCAAAGGGAAACGGTCACCACCTGTGTAAACCCTAAACCTCACCCTGACTCCTGTCAGTATGAATAGACCCTGAAGGTGGGAATACTCATACAACCGTAAACCTAGGCCCTGGTAACCCTGAATAGCCCTAGAAGTAGTGACAGGGTCTCAGACTACTGGTTCCTTCCCAGATAAATGAACCAACGTCTCCCTGAGGCCTAGTAAACAACGAGCAAATGGGAACAACAAAATACAAGGAGAAGTACACTTATCTTCAATAGAAAATGGATGAGCAGGAACTCATGAGGACAACACACCAGCTCTTCCAACACCAGGCAGAGAATATCAACCGCATGGTATGAAGTGTGAGTCCAGACTAAATAGAGGAGCAGTAATGACCACAAGCTACACCTGACACAAGAGGTGTGGTCATTACCAACAACAACACTGCAACACATGAAAACAGAAAGGCTGTCAGATAACCTCACGTGCAGCCAGTCTCTCAGATCTTCTAACCTCTGCCACGGGAGGGACCGTGACAGTACCCCCCCCCCCTACGGGTGACCTCCAGACACCCAGGACCCTGTTAAAGGATGAGCCCTGTGAAAGGCTTTCGCAAGGCGACTAGCATTAACGTCAGTCGCCGTAACCCACATTCTCTCCTCTGGACAGTAACCCTTCCAGTGAACGAGGTTCGACATATCTCTTCAGCAATGATTTGTGGAAAACATTATGAATTTTTAAAGGGTTTCTGTCACCAGATTTAACCCTATTAAGCTAGCTGACATTAGCGATGTGCTAATGTCAGCTAAACCTAACTAGCCTAACTAGCCTATTAGAGTTGTTTCGGTACCAAAATTTTGGTTCGGTATCAATACCATAAAAAAGTATTGCGATACTCGATACCATTCGATACCACACAAAAAAAAAAAAATGACAAAAAAAGCCACGTGCATTCCTCATTTTATGGAACGTCCGGCCGATAATACAACAGTCCGATCCTATTTTTGGGGGACAAGGCGACTAAAATAAAATGGCGAATTGTGCAGTTTTTCTTTTCTTTTTTTTTTCTTTTATGGGCGTTCACCGCTTAAAAGAGGATTTTTTTAATAGTTTGGACTATGTAATATTTTATTTATTGTTTATATATATTAATATGTAAAATTGGGAAAGGGGGTGATTTATACTTAATATTTTGGTGTACTTTTAAATTTATTTATTTTTTTACAGTTTATTTATTAACTATTCAGTAGCGTCCTGGTTGCCATGGTAACCGATCGGAGCCCCAGCATTACACTGCTGGGGCTCCGATCACTGCCACTACCACCAATGAGGAGGAGGTGAGGGGACACTGTGGCCACTGCCACCAATGATTTTAATACTGGAAGGAGGGAGGAATGGGGGATGGGGCACACTGGCCAATGTCTTTAATAGTGGGGAGGGAGGGGGCGCACTGGCCACCAATGAGGAGTGACGTTTACCTGAGGGGTTAATTGCCGCTGATCGCAGCGCCCGGTCACAGGCAGGTGCCAGCAATGAGTTTCTTCTGCCAGCATTTGTATAGTAAACGTTACTCCTCATTGGTGGACAGTGACCACGCCTCCTCCGCCCCTCTCGCTCTATTGGTGGAAGAAGCACAGGGGGAGGGAGAGACTGCCTCCTTCTCCCTGTGCTGCCGAGGAGAACATGGCCGCGCTGAGGGTGGCGCAGCCACGTTCTCTGATACTGGGCTGTGCAGTAGCGAAGCCCAGTATCAATAAAATACTAATCCTGGTATCGAGCTCGATACCAGAGAAAAGTATCGATTGGGTATCGAAACTTCGATACCCGAAACAACCCTATAGCCTATTCCTACTTTGCCCCAGTTACGCTAAAAGTCTAACTTTTATAATATGCTAATTAGCCTCTCGGAGCAGGGGGGCGTTGTTCCTGCTCCTAGAGGCTCCGTTCTTCCACCTTTGTCGCCTCCCTCCATGCTCTGATTGACAGGGCCAGGCAGCGCTCGCATCCTTCTGCCAGCTTTGTGCTCTGATGAAATCTCGCACCGTTCTGAATTCAGCACAGGCGCGGTGAGGGAAAGCGCTGACACATAGCCCTCAACACATTTACGCAGTCCTCTATTGCAGAAGTTGAGTCACGAGTGTCGCATGTGGAAACCAAGATGGGGGAGTTTGCCTCATCCCACAATCAACTCATTGACTCCCATGATGAAATGGTGGTAGACATGGATTCCATTAAAGCTAAACTTACAGTATAGACCTAAAAGACCGCTCTAGGCGTAAAAACATTAAGTTTAGAGGGATACCTGAGGACATCAGCCCATCTGCGATGACTCCATATTTGCAAGCCCTTCTCAAACAGCTCCTCCCCTCATGCTCAGCCATGGACTTTACTATAGACAGGGCGCACAGGATTTTTGAGGCCCCGCCATCTTCCTGATACAACACCTCGGGACACTCTGGCGCGCATACACTTTTATCATATTAAAGAAGCCGCCCTACCTGCGGCAAGGCAAATGCCAAACTTGCCGGCGCCATATCAAATGGTAAAATTGTACACAGATCTATCAGCAGCAACCTTGCGTCAACGCCGTGTGTTAGCGCCAATCAGTACAGCTCTCAGGGAACACAAAATGGCGTACAAGTGGGGCTTTGCGGTGAAAATTTTACTCCTTCATGAAGGGAAACAATTTACTATTACTACAGTGGAAGAGGGTCGTAAGTTACTGCAATCCTGGAACATTTCGGTCGCGGATACTATTGCGTCTCATAAGCAACCACCCTACCATCTGGAGCCGGAGTGGCGCACAGTTGGCTCCTGCCGAGGGACCAAACATTGACTGTTTTGATCTTTCATTAGTGCTGTAGAGCGCCATGTTGGTTAATGGCAACAGCACGAACTCTGATCCCCATTTCCCACTCATCCGACACTAGGACAATTAATCCAGGTCAACTACAGTCTGGACTGTTATTCCTTCAGTTAAGAATTTGGTACCCTTGTTTTGTTTATGTTATTTTCCTTTTAATGCTTAGTTTTACTACTGGGGCATATTGGGCAATTGCTATCTCAGAAAAGATCCTCCCCTTTGCACACCCTTTTTAAATGCCTGCGATGTCTGTGGTACTGCTTAGGCCTCATAGCAAATACTGCACATTGTGGCGGCATCATGGTGATTAAAATACTATCTCTCAATGCCAACGGGCTTAATGGCCCCCCAAAACGATCTTATATGTGGAAAGAGGCAATTCAATTGCATGCTGATGTTCTCTGTATCCAAGAATCACATGTTGTGCCTCATGATGCCCCTAGGATAACCCACCACTCATTTCCCCATATCATACAATCCAATTATCATAAAAAACAGAGAGGGCTTGTGTTAGCCTTCAAATCTTCGGTTGCTTACCTACCTATTGCATCTACTGTTGACCCAAATGGCAGGTTTATTATTCACTTATGTAGTCTAAATAATATCGTTTATACTATGGTAGTAGTTTATGCTCCCAACAAATACCAGATGAGATTTTTTAACAAACTCCTAGCAAAAATGCATAAGATAAAGCAAGGCCATGTATTATTTTGTGGTTACTTTAATATGGTCCCAGATGCGGCAGTGGACTCTACAGCTCCCTCTAGGGCTCACAAAGCAGTCCTGGGTCCTCGGCACCTCCAGGAACATGACTCAGTACACAATACGTACTCTCACATAGACCTATTTCTCCTAGGCAGATCTCTATTGCAGCTTGCATCTCACTCCACCATTGAAAGTATTAAATGGTCAGATCATGCCGCGATTTCCTTATCTATTACAGAAACATATAATGTCAAAGGTACTCTGTGGCGTTGAAATGAATTTCTTATATATAACCCCACTTATAAGCGTGCGCTAGAAAAATAATTATCATAGTATTTTTCTTTAAATACCGGTTCTGTGTGCAGCTCATTAAGCCTCTGGAATGCTCACAAAGCTTTTATGAGGGATATTTTCATTAAGTTGGGACACCGCGCGAAAAAGGAAAGGGAGAGACAATTTGATTCTATTATTTCCAAACTATCCACACTAGAGGCTCTAAACAAAACCCTCTTTACTGAAGATCGTAAAGCACAGATTAATCCTTGAGAATACAACTGAAGGATTGTCTACTCCATCGATATAAAAAACAACTCTGCTCAGTGAAAGCCTGTTACTATTCCCAGAACAATAAAGCAGGGAAATTACTAGCTAGTAGGATTAAAAAGAAATTAGCTAAATCCAGAATCCCCCTTTCTATTACATTCAGATAATAAAAGTCAACTATATAACCCTAAGGACATAGCCAATCAATTCATGGAATATTACTCATCCCTTTACAACCTCTAAACATCCCAACAAACCTACCAGGCCACTCCACAGGAGATAAACTCCTTTTTATCCTCCCTTAACCTCCCCACCTTACAGGTACAACAACAAAATCGCTTTTCTTCACATTAACAGAAATATCTCAAATTATTTCATCCCTGCCTCTGCATAAATCCTCGGGCCCCGACGGGTCATCTAAAGCTTATTATAAGGCCTTCATCCCCATATGACGTCAATGTTCACACAAGCATTTCAAGAGGGAGCATTTCCACAAGAAATGTTATCCGCCACCATCGTGACCCTACCTAAGCCTGGCAAGACACAAGATAAACCCCAAAATTTCAGACCCATTTCCCTGCTGAACACAGATACTGTATAAAGATTTATGCTAAAGCACTTGCGAATAGATTCTCAAAAAGACTCCCAACATTAGTGGGTATAGATCAAGTGGGGTTTGTTAGGGGTAGGCAGCTTATGGACAATACGAGAAGGGCGCTGAACATCCTTGAGCACATTGTACATCAAAAGAACCCTGCATTTTTAGTACGCCGAGAAGCTGTTTGACGGCTTAAATTGGTCTTATGCCTTCTCGGTCCTGGAACGATTAGGCTTAGGAAATACTCTAATCACAGCTATTAAAGCTTTTATTCTGTCCCTACAGCGAAAGTTTTTGCAAATGGAGCAGTGTCATCCCCGTTCCCAATTTCCAATGCTACCCGTCAGGATTGCCTATTGTCCCCCCTCATTTTTGTTTTAGCCATTGAACCCATGGCTCAAGCTATCAGACAGCACCCTAATATCGTGGGAGTCAAGTTTAATGATAAACAACGCTCCATATCATTATATGCTGACGATATACTTCTATCCCTCTCCTCCCCCATAGATCATTAGAAGCTGCCCTATCACTTATAGAAGCAGTGTCGGACTAGGGTACCTAGGCCCACCAGTAAAATTTATTTTGGGGGCCCACTGTATGGATACATTCAAGTATAATAAATATTCTAACAAGTTTTTTACATGAACATAGACTGGTTGAGGTGCTGAACATTGAATATATGTTTATGTATGTAGTGCAATAAATCTAATGTGTTTTGTGCCACTTGTGCAGGGGGTGGGAGACTAGGGGCCCACCGGGGGATTCCCCTGTACCCCTGTGGGCCAGTCCGAGCCTGTATAGAAGGATTTAGACGTCTTTCTTATTGCTAAATGAATGAAAATAAATCCCAACTCCTTCCCATTAATATCCCTTCCCAACAAATACCTGAATTAAAGTCAAAATTCCCACTAGACTATTCATATAAAATACCTGGGCATTAACCTAACATCATCTATTTCTCTACTGTTTCACTACAACTACCTCCCTCTTTTAGATACCATCAAAGAGGATATCTCTTCCTATGGCAAATCTGAAATTTCATGGATAGGCCGTATTGCTACCTTTCAAATGATGACTCTACCCAAGCTCTTTTTTATTTTCCGCACAGTCAACATCAGAGTACCTTCCCACTTCTTTACAAAAGCACAAGGCCTTCTCAACATCTTTGTCTGGGCAGGGCAGAAACCACGAGTACCCTTCTCATCCTTAAACAAGGCTAAAAGAGGTGGTAGGTTGGGACTACTGAATCTAGCAGATTACTTCTTGGCGACACAGGTCAACCTCCTTTTAGTTGGTGGGAAGGGGACACTTCTATTCCATGGGGCAAATTAAGTCCTTTACAGAACTTCAGCAAGAGTCTGGGCTTTCCCGCACGGACTTTAACAAATATCTGCAAGTCCGACATCTGTTACAATCATATAACCCATGTGAAATTGTAGCCAACAGGCAATTGTTTGATCTATGGGGATCCACTAGAATATCCATTAAAGCTCCAGGCCTTAAACCTATATATTTGAGTTTGAGTGACAAATTATCCTTTCAAAAATCTACCCCCTTTTTAGCATGGGATAGGGAATTGAATATCTCAATTCCTGCAACCAGATGGACACCAGCTTTGAGACTTATCTCAACCACCTTTTTCAGCATAACTCTCTATGAAGCAGCTATCAAAACTTGCCTAAGGTGGTATTTTACCCCCGACAGGCTTAGCAAGATATTCCCTGGAACACACTTTTGCACATTCTATGGTCATATAACAAACTAACAAACTTAATGGATAATGTCTTTGATCTAGCCTCAAGATTCTGCGGCCTAATCCTTGAACCTTCACCATATTGGGCCCTCTTTTTCATGGATATGCAAGATATTCCTGGACCTTACAGGATCCCGATAACTCATCTATTCATAGCTACTAAACTTAACATTACTAGATGTTGGAAATCGACAGATGTTCCGACCTTGTCAGACACTATCAACAGGGTGCAACAAAACTGTCTATATGAAAGAATGATGGCCTTCAAGGACCACAAATTTGAAAAGTTTAATCATCATTGGCAGGCCTGGCTTAATTTGATGCCTATGCACACTCAGCACACAATGCAATGAATAAAAACCAAGATGCCCACTATGACCAGTAGAGTTGATTAGCTTGAGCTGTTTTGCTTATTACTGCTATACTGATTTCTACTATTTTCTGCATGTCAGGAATATCATTCACAGTTGAAGATAAGATGATATATCTCTTGTACAAGTTCTCCAAATGTCTTTTATTATCATTGACATTATGTATCCTCTTGTCTATTTGGAAATCTGTACTTGGTTCTGTCTTTGTCTTTACGCATTATGTATGTGTAAAATTAAAAAAAAAAAACATTGAAAACAACAACAACAAAAACAACAATTCCTGCAGAAATATCTATGTGGATCTAAGCCGTAAGATTGGTATCAGGGAGGACCAGGTGACAGATCAGGTATATGTGGACTAGACATAAATTATATCTTTAGTTCTTAATATGTGGGTCAGTCCCAATAAGAGTAGTATTACTAGTATGGGTGGACCAATACAGCCAGCACAAGCTATCCACAGCAGAATTTTATTCCATTTTACACTTAATATGAAGAATTATTAGGGCACTTCTCACCTGTCTCACAATGTAATCCAGTAAATTCGGTGTTGCACAAACAGACGTAACCATCGCCCATGTCCTCGCAGGTACCACCATTGACACAAGGTGAGGACAAGCAAGGCCTGAACTCTAGCGATGGGAAAATAACACAAAACAGCTCATAGTCTTATGTAATAATAACATAAGCAGAAGTGTGATGACTGGAAAAAGACAGTTACAAAAGAGTAAGTCACAGTACAAGGACTTCGCCATGAATGTATTTAAAGGGCATTTGTACCTAGGACACTGGCTGACCTGTTACATGTGCACTTGGCAGCTGGAGGCATCTGTGTTGGTCCCATGTTCATATGTGCAGCATTAAAAATTAAAATTACCTCTCTTGACTGAGACACTAAAAAGTAACTTTTAATGTATATATTTAAAATAATGGAAAAATGTGAGCAACCTAAGGGGTTAAAACTATCTGAAACCCTGTAAGTGCTATATTATGATGGAGTAACCAGAAGAGTGTAGGTGGGGGTGCACTTCCCCGCACTGCCTTTCCTTTGACCCACTTACGATCCTGACTGGTGCATTAACAGTACCCTACTACATAAGACCACATGCTGCTGTGGAGTGATTCTCTGAGGCATTCTCTGATGTCCTCGCTGCATACATACACAATTGGGTACCGTGTTACAACTGGTACAACTGCTAGCACTGGCAGTGGTATTCAGAATCTAAAACCTTTGGGGGGGCAGTTGTGAGGTTTTAGATTCTGAATACCACTGTCAGTGCTAGCAGTTGTACCAGTTGTAGGCAAGCTAACCAAGACGTGATTTGCCCTTACTTTGCTACAAAGTAAAAAAAAGTTAAAAAAAATTAAAATTATAGTTGCTTCAACTTTCACTCACCAGTCTCGCAGTGTTTCCCGGTGAATCCCCATGTACACACACAGCTGTAGCCATCATCTCTATCTTTGCACATTCCACCATTCAGACATGGAGAGGAGGAACAAGGTCTGACTTCTAGAAAATTATAAAGAGAAATAGTAAAAAAATTATTTAAAGGTACATTACTATAATTCTTCTCACATATTAATAGTCTGTATGTGAATATTTTATAAAATCACTCCATGTATTCTACAGTACTTCCTGTCTAGATATTTAAAAGGGTTGTGCCATGAACTACTTCACTCTAAAGTTTATTTTGATCAATTGCTCTAGCTCCCATTCCTCCGTAGACAGTTTTTTTATTATTATTTCAAATTTACCTCATTTGCAGTTTTCTCTTATCCCCCATGCTTGAACACTACGTCCTGATTTGTCATGTGTCTGCTATCCCATCACGCCTTAGGCCCCTTTCACATCTGCGTTTTTGCTTTCCGTCCTAGAGTTCTGTCCTCAGGGCTCTAGGACGGAAAGATACTGATCAGGATTTATCCCAATGCATTCTGAATGGAAAGAAATCCGTTCAGGATGCATCAGGATGTCTTCCGTTCAGTATGTGAACTTTTTTTGGACGCTGAAAAAACCGCAGCATGCTGCGGATTTGTCTCCGTCCAAAAATCCGGAAGACATGCCGTAACTACGGATCCGGAATTGATGCCCATTGAAGTGCATTAACTAGGATCCGGAACTAAGCTAAACGTCGTTTCGGCGCATCACCGGATCTGACGTTTAGCTCTGCGCATGCGCAGCAGCAGTTCCGATCGGGGCCCCAGTGTAAGCTGGGGCTCCGATCGGTTATCATGGCAGCCAGGACACTACTGAAGTCCTGGCTGCCATGGTAAGTACTCCGCAGCAGTGTACTCACCTGCGCTGCGGCCTCCAGGCGCTCCTTCATGACGTCACAGGTCCGGGGCGGGGCATTGATCTATGCGCCGCAGGGACCTGTGATGTCATGAAGGAGCGCCTGGCGGCTGCAGCGCAAGTAAGTACACTGCTGCGGAGTACCATGGCAACCAGGACTTCAGTAGCGTCCTGGCTGCCATGGTAACCTGAAAGCATTTCGAAGACTGATCAGGATCCTGATCAGTCTTCTAATGCTTTCAGGCGACTTGCATTCTGACGGATCCGGCGGAACGGAAGTGTCCGCCGGATTCTCAGAACGCAAGTGTGAAAGAGGCCTTAGGGCAGGAGATGTATCCTGACATCAGTAGATCATGTAACACTAATCATGCCCCTTGTTCTGACCAATCACCCATGTGCATCCTACATTACAATGCTCCAATGTAGGACGTAACCTACAGCAATTGAATATCAAAACAGATTTGCCACAGGGTGCAATGGTAGGCTGAGAACTTTAGAATAAGGCAGTTTTGATAAATGGTGGTATTTGTGGAAAGTGATGGAACAGCAATATCTCTTGGGTGGGATACATTTATATTAGTGGCAAAACCCCTTTAATTTCCTGCTTTGTTTGGACTTAGCACAGCAAACAGCCTCCCTGGACTTTCTCAGTCAGACCATTCACTACGACCAGAAACGGACGGAGGAGGATTGACTCAATTAGAGCCTCACACATTAGACTGATAAGTACAATACTCTTCTGTAGACATCTTTATCTAGACCTACCAAGAGAACAATACAGCTGCTTTACTGTTATCCCAGTTCTACCAATCTACTAATATGCTAACAGATACCATCTTCTCTCACAGCAGCAGTAAACTAAATATTGGGCTACCTATCTATAAAGGAGTTTTATCTCTTTGTGCCGACTGCTACAGAAGGAGAAAATTTCGTATTTAATTTATAATACTGCTGTAAACAACAAAATAAAAGCCAAAAATTATATAAAAATATTTCCTATGAATACAACCTATGCTTCCTAATGTAGTAATATGAATAATTTTTTGAAGGTTGTACAAGGAAAGCCAAGAAACAGTGATGGACAGGATCTAAAGTAGTTGTTTCAGGACGGACGTTGATGGCATATCATTGGATAAAAGCAGCATTTCATCTTGTATCCTGCTAATTCCACTTCCTCTGGATAAGAAAGCCAAAGGAAGCCATCTGGAGCATTGTCCTGGAGCCACTGCCAATTTGTGGGGAGGGAGCAGACAGACCCTTGAAGATCCGGTTTTATAGGGGTTTTCTGTGACTTTAATCCTCAATATAGGCCATGAATATCTGGCCTGCGAGGGTCAACACATGCATGATGGAGAAGGTATGGATGACAAGGTATATTGGTTTCACTGCAAGCAACATTACTAATTGTTTATATAGTGAAAAGGGCAGTGACAGACGATCTCATGTACATCATTACTAATATTAACAATAATTAATACAGTAAAAACCAGCAAGATTTTCTTTCCCATACACCGGGTGAACTGGTGACTATCTCCAAGGGCACCATGTATCTGGGGTCAGATAAAGCACAGAGGGGTGTAGACATTGCTCATTACTGAGACATAAAGGAACTTCCCATGGAAGCGTATAAGGTCTTTCTATTAAGAAAGCTTGTTCTTGTAGATGTAGAGGGGTTGTGTACTAAGCTCAGTACAATATTTGGAAATCGGTGATTTAGCAATGTACCAGTTATGATGCACCTGTATGGAGTTCACTTTTTATGACCTATGTTAACTTATTATGGTATCTATTGAATAATTGTGAATATATGATGAATTTAAACTACTGGTGTACTGTTATATGATATTAATTTTTATTAATTATGGATATTAATAATTATTTTACTAATTGCTTAGTGTTACGCATACCTTGTCTAAATGCTTACTGATTTGTAAGTCATTCTACTTGAGAAAGGCCCCATTTGCGCATATGGTTGAATGAAGGATCCTTTTTTTCACCTACTATTGTCTCTACTACGTGTGCTATGGAGTCATGAGCCAAGGAGGATTTGCACCCTTTTTCTTCTTGTTTGCATTGTTATGTCTTATCTTTTTATGTGGTTAGGTTTAAACTAAAAGGTTTCTAGAAAACAAAAATATAACAGCTGGAAGTGGAGTTTACCATTTTCACAGTGCATCCCTGTGAATCCTTGTGCACAAACACATATATAAGTGCTTCCCACGTCTCTGCACACACCCCCATTTAGGCAAGGAGATGAAGAACAAGGCCTGATTTCTTGGATAAATGAGAAAGAAAATGATAAGATTATTTGAATAATATTCCTTTACTGCAGCAGATCAATGATGCTCAATCACTGATCAATTAAAACTACTATGCGTAGTCATATGCCACCTGGAGAATAGAAAGGTGGGGGTCTGGACTGCATCTACATATGGAATAATTAAGCCCTTAACACCAATCCCGGTCATTGAATATGCCACGGTGAAGGGGTTAGACACGGTGAGGGGCTTCCTTTGTGGCAAAATCACAGGGCCCAGATTGGCTGCTATGACAGCCAGGAGGCTGTGAAGGCAAAGCTGCCTGCAAAGCTGTGCCCAAGGCGTGGCCTGACAGGCAGCCAGTCAGTAAATTGAACGGTGCCATTACAAAAAAAAACTTGACCCGCAAAAAACAAGTCCTCATACATCTATGTGGAAGTAAAATTTAAATAGTTATGGATCTTGGAAAAAGGGAGGGAAAAACAATAACACGCACAAATATTGGGACAGTCATAAATGAAATTGTAAAAACTGCTATATACAGTAACAGACTATACAATGAACTGTGCAGCCATTTCACAGCTACTGAAGCCCTGTCTTCCGTTTCTGTGGCTTTTTTTAACTTCAATGGGTCCACATAAAAAACGTAATTTACTTAGTGTGTATTCCGAGACTGAATGTCCGTTCTGCAAAAAAATAACATGTTCTATGATTGTCTGCATTACGGAAAAGAATAGGACAATTCTATTATGGGCCAGACATTCTGTTCCACAAAATGCAGAAGGCACACAGCCACTATCTGTGTTTTGCGGATCCACAATTTGCGGACTGCAAAGCATGAGCCCTTACTTGTATTTAATGAGTATGATAAGGACTTACCTGTCTGGCAGTGATTTCCAGTGTATCCTTGATTACACACACAGATGTATCCTTCAGCAGTATCCTCACAGATGCCACCATTAAGACATGGAAAGGATGAGCAGGGTCGAACCTCTAGAGGTGAAAAATGAAAGATCAGTATTTCTCAAGCTGCTTTATTGTGCTATCCACATTTTTCATGGATCTAGTGACTTTAATGGGTCCATTGTCTGCATTTTGTGGCTAGGAATGGGACATGTTCTGCCCTTTTGCGGAATGGAAATAAGTATGTGGAAATACACAGCTCATCTGTATGTCAGTTCCACAAAAAGATAGAATATGTCGGCAAAATGCGGACCACGGACTCATTGAAGTCAGTGAGTCCGCAAAAAAGCAAATGGGTGGCCATACCCTTATTAAAAATAGACTTAACTCCGTCCCGACCACCTAACACCGGGTATTTAAAGATGGCGCCCACTCACGAGCGCAGCGGGTACCATAGCTGCCAGGTGCCTGTTGTTTTAAATAGACACCCGGGGCTAATGTATGGGATTGACGAGGTCAGTCGCACAAATATAACCCCCAGGTGCCGTGGTAAAATATGACCATGGCATCTGGGAGCTCAAAAACAGGAGCGCACGCTCCCAGACGTGTACCAGTTCCCTCTAGTGGGGATCGGGGGAGCCGGATGGTGTGTGTGGCAGCCTCCTTCCTCCTGAATAATCTGAGGCTGCTGCAGGTAGGTTCCTATGGAGAGACTGCCTCTGGCAGGGCTCTCTAGGAACACAGTGAAATTCTCATAGACTTTAATACTAATGCAATGGAGTCTATGAAAGAAGCAATATAATGATTGTTTATTCAAGTTCCCTAGGGGAACTATTAAAAAGTTTAAAAAACGAAAAAAAAGTTTAAAAAAATATTTTAAAAATGTAAAAAATATAAAAATGTAAATCACCCCCGTTTCCCCAACATTAAAATACATAAACAATAAAAAAAGATAAACATTATGGGCATCCCGTGTGCAAAAATGGTAAACGTCGAGAAGGAGAAGTCAAAATAGCTGATTTTGCCATTTTCTGGTCACTTCAGCTCCCAAAGAAATTTATAAAAAGTGATTAAAAAGTCACACATTCTCCAAAACAGTATCAATAAAAACTACAGATCGTCACGCAAAAAAAGTCCACACAGCTCCATACACATAAAAATAAAAAAGTTATAAGGATGTCAATATGGCAGTGCAAAGAAAAAAAATGTTTTTTTTCCAGTATTAAAATGCAAGAATAATGATAGTGTGGTATCGTTGTAATCGTAATGACCCAAAAAGGTACAGGTCAGTTTTACCACATAAGAAATGCTGGAAAAGAAAAACCCATAAAACTGTGGCGGAATTGTGGGTTTTTAAAAAATTTCCACCCCATTTGGAATTTTTTTTCCAATAAATTTTTTTCATAAATGGTGCTATTAGAAAGTCCAACTTGTCCCGCAAAAATTAAGCCATTCCATGTGTCATTCCATGTTAGTGGAATGGCTGGGAAGGCAGGGACTAAGTAAAAAACTAAAACAAAAAAAGGAAAATGTCCTGGTCCTGAAGAGGTTAAAGACTTTGGATACCTTTGGGGCAATTTTTTTATTGGCCGCATCTTACTCATTTTGAACAAAGAAAAAATTTGTTTCAATTAATTACAAAATTTCCGCCGTTTTTCAATTACAGGGGTTAAATTTCAGTCTATCTGCACACTGTCACTGTCTGTTTAGTCTGAATCCCATCATCTGACAGCTCATGTCAGCTCCTGACCTCATAAACACTCATTATAGCTAAACTCTTATCAAACTGATAAGAATATGGCTTGAAGAAGTGTCTATGAGCTGTTAGGAGATCAGCGATAAGGAGTACACATTGCTCAAAGCGAGCAACAGGCTCGCAGCTAGGCGAAGACGCAACCCTTTATCAAAAAACCTGCTGAAAATGTTTAATAAAGACCGACTAAAAAATAGATTTTTAGCCCAAAATGAGTAAAATGCAGGAGAGTCCGGATGATCCTGAATGATTGACAGTCGTCTATGTGTACACACATACAGGGAGAGAGCTGTCAATCATCCGGTGAGGGCAGGGTAATCAGGACTCTCCTATCTCTCCTAGGAGTCCTGTCAGGCTTTTGTCTGCTTTTACTCCTGCTCCAAATTATATAAATCTATATATCACATCCTGCTCTCAGAGGGGATCACTCTAACCTTACGAATTCCCTTATTCAGGGTAGGAGGTGAGGAGCAGGGTCTAATCTCTTCAGAATACGGAGAACTGTCTATACTGTGAATTGTCACTGCTGTATAGAGTTTTTTTCTCATTCCTTTTTTATTGAATGATGTTTCGAATATTGCACAATGTGACATGTGTCAAATGGTCCAAGTGGCCAGGTTAACCTTAGAAAAATTAAGAGTTTCCATTTCGATTTCTAAACATCAGCAGATACAGCTCAGTTATAAGGGCAACAAGGCCACTTTCAAACTCTGCTCCCCATGAGATATCACCCAGCTCGACCATGAGATATCACCCAGCTCGATGAGATGTCCACCTCGTACACTACTAATTATAACTAATTACGTTTGGTACTAGATAGACAAGCAGCCCAAGATTACCACAGTCCTTGCAACGTGTCCATCACCAGCACAACCAGCAGAATGTGAAGAAGACAGAAAGCAATGTTACCTGCTTCACAACGTGCTCCGGTGAATCCTCTTGGACAGAAACAACGGTACTCAGCACCAAGATCCTTACATAATCCTCTATTTAGGCAAGGAGAAGAAGAACAGGGCCGGATCTCTAGAATCAGTATAGACATAAAACAGAGTATACTAAATATATGTAGGTGGCTCACCAATGGTACACTGCAATGTTAAAGAGGCCAAGTGAACTAGTTTAAGGGGGTTGGCTCATCTCTCACCATCAATGCCAGATAGGTGCAGGTCCCATCTCCAGAAGAGGGACCCTGTGCATACGTGGCCACCACTATGGAATTTCCAAAAATAGCCGAGTGCCCGCAATTTCTGGCAGTCCCATAGTGGTGAGAATGGAGCAGTGGCCCCACTCGCATACATGTGCCATGTGCTCTCCTTTGCGGGCTCTGTTCCAGAGATAGGAGCGGGTCCCAGGGTTGGGAAACGCACCTCATACTGATGGCATATCCTAACAATGTGTGAGATGAGCCAAGCCCTTTAATACTAGTCTACTGGGCCTCTTTTACATTAAGGTATACCACTGAGCCACCTACATATATTTAGTATACTTTATTTAGATATGCCATCAATGTCTGAGATGAGCAAACCCGTTTCTGATCCCTGCACTGCCGCCGCTGCATATACCAGTCACGTGGATGAAAACATCCGGCATCGGGGTGGGGGCAGCCAATCGCAGGCCACAACGTGAAAGAGCCTCCCTAGCGTTACCCACTATGCCAGGGAGGATGGTTCCCGTCACGGTCTGCTATAGGCTGCCCGCGACCCCCCCCCGAATTTTTCATCCCGGGGATCAGAAGCGGTGTGAGTGGAGGGAGCGAGGTAAGTACAACCTGTATGATGGTGAAAGAATATGAGGGAAGATTGGTCACATTGACAGTGTATTAAAGATGATTTCTTAGATTAACACTGTAATATAATTGATGCTGGTACTTTACTCACTTTACTGGGAGGGGTGGTGAGAGCACTGATCTCAGTGTCTACACTAATATACCCCTCCCCGCCTGGGTAGCTTATAGGTAATAAATCAAAGGTGATTGTTGAATAAGATAATTTCAGATGTATTCCAAGCAGCAAAAAAGACTTCAAGCAACAAGGATGATGGTTTCACTTACTTTACCGGGAGGGGTGGTGTAAGATAAGCTCAAGACACTTACACCTTTAACCCCTCCCCGCCGAGGTCGCTAGTAGATGTTGACTCTGCCTGCTGGTCCCCAAATGGATGGTACAAGGGCTTCTTTGTTCGTTCAGGTGGTCTTTATTGATATAAAATGTAATAGAGCTCGACGCGCTTCGGGGTTAAAACAAAATCCCCCTTCCTCAGGAGCAAAAATGAACTAGAGCAAAAATGAAACTACTAGCGACCTCGGCGGGGAGGGGTTAAAGGTGTAAGTGTCTTGAGCTTATCTTACACCACCCCTCCCGGTAAAGTGAGTAAAGTACCAGCATCAATTATATTACAGTGTTAATCTAAGAAATCATCTTTAATACACTGTCAATGTGACCAATCTTCCCTCATATTCTTTCACCATTCTATATCAACATCACCCTCTTCTCCCATTGACCCAGTGCTCTATCCACGCCAATATTCCTTTTCCTTTTCCCCATCACTCCACCTCCGGTATCTGGCGCTCTTGTTGGGCTTTGCATCCCCTCTTTTTTCCTCATTTCTATTTCTCTACTAGGGCAACTTCATCCCTTGAAGCCAGCCCATGTTTGCATCGCCAGCCGCCTAATACCCTCTTCTTCACATTCACCCCGGTTCCACACACACATATATTCATCTTCCTTTATCTGTCATCATCCATCCCTTTCCTCCTCCTTCTCCCCCCCCCCCCCTTTTTTCCCTTTCTGTCCCCTGGCGCTCTCTCCTCTTAGGAAATTAGGGATCACCTCAGGTCCAAATTCCCTATCCAGAGATTAATGCTCCTCCTCTCTTTTTTCTTTTTGTTTTATACACAACCTGTATGAGGTGTCCGGACATATGGGGGGACATTAAACTATTCTAAAATACACAAAATATAAAAAAATAATAAAAATTATATAAATCAATTGCAATTGATTACTAATACCATATAAATGCCCCCCTGTCTATTGTGCGGCG
This sequence comes from Bufotes viridis, assembly GCA_033119425.1. NCBI lineage: Eukaryota > Metazoa > Chordata > Amphibia > Anura > Bufonidae > Bufotes > Bufotes viridis. The sequence continues at coordinate 92,231,787 of CM065592.1, read as the reverse complement.
ACCCGCTTATTTCTTTTCACTTCCTACACAGTGAGCAAGAGACCATTCCTATATTCTCTATCTACTACATATATTTTCCCTTAATATATTCAACCTCTAGCATTTACCATCTTTTCAGAGAAGTAATCGTGGGCATATGATATATAGGATAAAAATGAGCTGAAATAAACATACAATCCTATTGATTCACTGACTGTACAAGCCAGCAAACAGTTCCAAGAGATACTTTGCATCAGTTTGTAATGGGACAACTCATTTATAAACGCAACTCGCTGGTCTTTACGTCCTCTCTCATATATCAGAACACTGTCTATTTAGTGATACTGAAGGGTCTTTACTCGCTGTTCCAAGATCCTAAATTGTTACTCTCTGTATTAAGTCGCTGACTCTGCAGGCAGTTCCCGCAAATACTTTGTATCAATTTGTGTCAGTCTGCATAAGGCAACTTATTGCGCTGTTAACAAGATCTCAGCGTTCCACGTGGTGAGACGTGTTAGGCTTTCAAGGAGATTCTCATATGTTGTATCTGAAGCGCTTCCCCATTTTTTTTCCCAAGAAAGATAGATTTGCAATTCTTAAATACAGTGGGTTATTTTTGGTGGGTTCTGGACTCTGTGTATCGCTCATACCAGACGCGTTTCTGAGTTCTACTGACTCCTTCTTCAGTGGCCATGGCCAGTCATAACCCACTGTATTTAAGAATTGGAAATCTATCTTCTTGGAAAAAAGAAATGTATTTATGGGAACTGCCTGCAGAGTCAGCGAATCAATACAGAGAGTAACAATTTAGGATCTTGGAACAGCGAGTAAAGACCCTTCAGTATCACTAAATAGACAGTGTTCTGATATATGAGAGAGGACGTAAAGACCAGCGAGTTGCGTTTATAAATGAGTTGTCCCATTGCAAACTGATACAAAGTATCTCTTGGAACTGTTTGCTGGCTTGTACAGTCAGTGAATCAATAGGATTGTATGTTTATTTAAGCTCATTTTTATCCTATATATCATATGCCCACGATTACTTCTCTGAAAAGATGGTAAATGCTAGAGGTTGAATGTATTAAGGGAAAATATATGTAGTAGATAGAGAATATAGGAATGGTCTCTTGCTCACTGTGTAGGAAGTGAAAAGAAATAAGCGGGTCGTCGCACAATAGACAGAGGGGAATTTGCATGGTATTAGTAATGAATTGAAATTCATTTATATAATTTTAATAATTTTTTTATATTTTGTGTATTTTAGCATATTTTAGTTTGTCTTTTAACTAATAAATGAGAGTTTGAATGGTATAAATAAGATCTCCCTACAAGCAATAGTTCAAATGGCTGCAGCTCTCACCTCCACTTTCAATCCAAGAAGCACGGAGAAGAGACCAGAACTGGGCCTTATGAAGTATCCAATGGAAAAATGGGATCCAGCTTCTTATGGAATAAAAACATTTGTTTATTGGCTCATCATATAAAATCCATCAAAGTCACAGAAAATGACATCAAAGTGACGCGTTGGGCTACAGAATCCAGCCCTTCATCAAGAGGGCTGGATTCTGTAGCCCGAAACGCGTCACTTTGATGTCATTTTCTGTGACTTTGAGGGATTTTATATGATGAGCCAATAAAGAAACATTTTTATTCCATAAGAAGCTGGATCCCATTTTTCCAATAAATAAGATCTCCCTGGATTTCTCCAAATGAAGTGTGCCTGTCCATAGTTATAATTAATCTGATGTCATGAATCTACAGTAAAGAATTCCTTTGCTTTGGTTTTCCCTCGCTAAAATGTCCCTAACTGTGTCCAGATGTATACTATGAGGATCCATATCACTTTTTGGGAAAACACATGTCACAATCCTATTGGCGGATTTGTATTTTTAGGTTGTAAGGGTGTCGCCTAGGTTTTTGCTTAATTAAAGGAATCTTCTGTCGTCTGGGGTCAGAAGAGGAAGCCTCATATACCACCGTGGGTCATGTCTTCTTATTCTTCGGCCCTAGACTGAATTTTAAGATTTGCAGCATTGCAGACAACATGGCTAGATCCCATGTTTAGGGATCATACCAAAGTTCTACTATAGCAATAGCTTTAATAAACCTTCTTCATAACTGAGATGTTCTATACCTTGTATTGATTTAGTTGTCCTTCTTTGTACTCTCGCTAGATCTATGGTATTCTTTCATGGACTGGGAGCCAAAACTGGACTGCAGACTTAAGATGAAGTCCTACCGATGCTTTATAAATAGGTAAAATAATACTTTTTTCTCTCAAAGTCATGCCTTTGCTAATACCTTGGTGCTATAAAAATAAAGATCATATCTTGTTGGCTTTTGATGCAGCAGACTGACATCGCAAACTATAATTTAGGTCATTATCCGCAATTACACCCAATTCTACTGAAGACTCATCCAACTGTGATTGACTCACAGCATAATTTTCTTTTTTTTTTCTTCTTTTAAAATGCAATAGCTGTGTGCTATTATAAATCAAATCATCACTGGTGATATTCAGTGTGCCAATGGCAATGCTATAAAGTATAGACAGCTTTGAAATATGTTCAAGCCGGCTTACTGGACGCCACCGAGCTTTCAACACCATTGCCGTTGGCACGCTGAATATATACATACTGAACATATTTGAACATCAGTGATTTGATTTATAATGGCACAAATCTATTATTGCTTTTTAAAAGTACTCGAAGAAGAAAGTAACAATACATATTTCTTCCAGTAATCATAGGCACTTTGGGGGTCATTTATTCAGACTGGCGTTTTAGACGCCAGTCTTAAAGGGGTTGTTCGGGCTTTTACTATTGATGACCTATCCTCAGGAGGGGTTCCAACACCCGGCAACCCTGCCGATCAGCCTTACGAGGAGATAGCGCACACAATGTGCACGTGCAATCTCCCGTCTCTCTTCCTGGCAAAGACCATAGACTGCAGCAGCGGTCAGGAAGAGAGAAAGGAGACGGCACGTGCACACTGATACAGATGATTGGCAGGGGTGCCGGGTGTCGGACCCCTGCCGATTTGATATTGATGACCTATCCTGTGGATAGGTCATCAATAGTAAAAGCCCAGACAACCCCTTTAATAAAGCCCTGCGCTGGCGGTGGATCTGCCGAAGTTATGTAGGGGCGCTGGCAGATCCAACGCTGCTTCTAAATCTATGCCAGCTTCTCTGCTGGCGTACATTTAGACCTGTTTTAGGCGTAGAAAATGATGAATGAGACCGCCTGCTGGCCCATCCCCTTTCTCCGCTCACGCCATGCCCACTTTTGTAGACCTGGCATGAGCGGGGAAGTGTCGCAGATTGAGGAGCAAAGAACCTAAACCCCGCTATCTGTGCCAGAAATATGCCTAAGGAAGACATATTTCTGTTAGTAAATAACCCCCTTTAGGTCTACTGCCTGAGCCTGGGATCACTTAATCCTGGATTTGGATCTAACAATTCCCATTGCTGGATTAATCTAGGGGCAATTATTGATCTTTTTGAGGGGAGGGACTTTTTATGTAACCTGTCAGATATAGATAGCTATTATCTATTTTTTATATGTGATTATTTATCTTTTATTTTAAGGATTTATTCTTAATTTTTCTCACATGGTTTCCTGTATGTTGTTATTGCATGGCGAAAATTGTGTATATGTGTTCAGACACACCAAAAGAGAACTTATATAGAATAAAATATATATCAAATATCTATCTATCTATCTATCTATCTATCTATCTATCTATCTAAAACTATCTGTCGATAAGACCTCACCTGTTTCACATCTGTCACCAGTAAAGCCCCCTGTACAAATGCAGCTATAACCGTCAACCAAGTCTTTGCAGATTCCTCCATTAAGGCATGGAGATGACCAACAGGGTCGGATCTCTAAAAAAAGGTAAAAACATATAATTAATTTTAACCTAAAGTGATCACCAGTTTATATAATTTCTTTAGCCTTTTGATACACATTCTATGAAAAACAGACATTTCTGTTTTGGGTAGAATTTTCTTTTTAAGATACTTCCACTGCTGCATGAGTATAGCTCTATTCCTGATATCAGCATGACTGATGGGTGGCTGCTCGTATTCTGGCTTCCAGCCATGGGCGTAGCTATAGGGGGTGCAGAGGTAGCAGTCGCTACCGGGCCCAGGAGCCTGAGGGGACCTCAGAACCTTGTGCCGCATAAGAAGACACACAAAGCCCTGAGGGAAGGGGCCCAAGCTGAACTCTTGCACCAGGGCCCATGACGCCCCTGCAAGTTCCAGCCTTTCCAAAACCGTGTCAGTCCATAAGATCTCCTGTTATCAGGATGACTTCTTAGGACTGTGGCTTCATTTCTTTAGTTTGCATAGGAGCCATGAGAGATATAACATATCTGACATGATCCAATTGATAACCGATTCTGAAAGTTGCCACTGACTTACAACTGTGGGTGGAAACCTGACAAAACAACTAACAGAGCCTTGCACCCTGAAAACTGAGCACCCAAGGTGAAGGCTGCTTAGCAAGTAAATAATCTCTACGCATGGCCAACACAGAACAAAGGATTTCCAGACTGGTTGACTGGTATTACTGCAAAACAATGGGAGACAGACTGAGAGCGAGGCAGAAATATGTGGAAAGTCTGAACCCTTATATAAAACAATGAAACATTACCCTCAGTGAAATCAATGGGCAGCAGTGTTAGATATTACTAACCTCACTCACATTATCTAAAGGCCCTCTTAGACCTCTTACAATTGTCGGGAAGGACGCCTGCTCGTCAGTGGAAGAGACCGCAGCAATCTCCTCCACAGTACGGGGAGGAGTGATTGCTAATGCCATCGCTCGTCCCCATACTGAATCATGGTTTGCAGGTCAGCAGAGTTTGTTTAGAAGGCACAATCTGCAGCCGGGAACGACCTTATTACCTAGTGATGAGCAAAGTTCTCAAAAATTCGATTTGGCTGCTCCACCAAATTTTACAAAAAAATTAGCTTGGTGATGAATTACTTCGTCAAGGAAGCGCATTTCTTTGTAAAAAGCGGGTACAATGACAGGGAATGGCAATTATGCCGCCCCCTCCCCACCGTCATTAAACCCCTCAGATGCCGCGTTCATTGCTGATCGCGGCATCTGAGATGAATACTTAATCATTTTAGCGGTTACTCAGTTAAAAAAGAAATCAATAAATTGTAATAACTTCATCCATTTGATCGAGGACATAGTTTTAAATTAGAGGGGCAAAGGTTTAAAAGTAATATCAGGAAGAATTACTTTACTTAGAGAGTAGTGGACGCATGGAATAGCCTTCCTGCAGAAGTGGTAGCTGCAAATACAGTGAAGGAGTTTAAGCATGCATGGGATAGGCATAAGGCCATCCTTCATATAAGATAGAGCCTGGGGTTATTCATAGTATTCAGCATATTGGGCAGACTAGATGGGCCAAATGGTTCTTATCTGCCGACACATTCTATGTCTCTATGTGAAGAGGGCGCCGTGGCCATCTTGCTTGAAGATCTAGCGTAAAATCTTTAGCAGCACTTGATGGCGTCATCTCGTCGGCTGGCATGGTGCTGTCATACGTCACCGCGCACAAGATTTCACGTGGGATCTTCAAGCAAGATGGCCGTGGCAGCCTCCGCGCTCAAACGGATGAGGTAAGTATGATTTTTTTTTAATTTTTGCCACCATTTCAGGGAAAATCCATTTGCTACCACCAAGCACGAGGGAATTTGGCTTTGCATCATGGTGCAGAGCTCGAGGAGCTGAGCAGATCGCCATAAACCTTTGTGGAAAAGATTCAGTGTAACTTGTATTTTATTCATTTATATTCCTGACCATTCTGGACTTAGGTTCTACTTGTTAATTGAGTGGCTTCTGACTTTAAAGGTGCATATGGAGATGGCAGCCCACTAGACTATGAAACCAAGAATAAGCAGGGACTTAAACTAATGGTAGCACCTCCATCTGTGCCTGAAATACGGCTAATTTAGGCATATTTCAGCTTAGTACATAACCCCCTATATATCCATCTGCACAGTGCTGGCCACAGATCGAACTTCAGGTTCCCTTTCCACTGTAATGTTCAATAAGGCAAGGGGCAATGCGACTGCATACATTCTCCGTGTTATACTAAGAATTACGGAAACATTATGTAAATAATACAAACATATGCCCCATGCAAACGGAAAAAATTGATTTTGTGAACATTTAAAAGGGTATTCTCATGTCACCCATTCATGGCTTGACTCTGAATACCCGATGTTTGTGGCGGCCAGGGCGGTGGAGTTACGGAAACAGCCAAACAGGTTGTGCTATACGGTTTCTGCATTTCCAATTCACTTCTATGGAAGTATAGAAAAGAACACTCTGCAGTTTCTGCGACTCCAGCTGCCTTATCTAAATTATCCATATTTATTCAATTGGAAGGCTGAGATAGGAGTTCCGCTTTAATGTCTTTCTTTTACCTGTCTCACAGTGTGCTCCGATAAAGCCCTGCCTGCACAAACAGAGGTAGTGGTCTCCATCATCTTCACAGGTACCGCCATTGAGACACGGATCAGAGAAGCATGGCCTGATCTCTGGGGGAAGAGTAACATTGTATGTTATAGAAAGCAGTTTTATAGAGGATGATGCCAACAAAAGGTCTAGATAATCTGAACTTTTACTACAGTGACAGAGTGCAACAGGAAAAAAATCATACATGTCACATGTCCATTTAACAACAAATTATTTAAAAAAGGAAACCTAAAGAGGAAACAACTGAGCATATCTTCTAGATAATACTAAAGCCTTAAATGAAATTATGATTATATAAAGCAAGACATTACACTCATATATTACAGCTTAACATAGCTTAATCAGTTTACGTATTTAAAAAAATAAGGAGCTATAGCTTGAAATCAGATTATATATTATTTTTTTGCAGTTTACCAAAATAGAACTAAAAAAGTTTTCCAAAAAATGCTCTAGGTGTTGTGTAAAGAAAGCTGCAAGAATTATTTTGGCAGTCCAACAAATAAAAAAAGTTAGGACTGTTAAACCACCAATTGTGCTAACTCACCAAAAAACAAAGTGTCAGGCCTGGTCATTAAAGGATTAAGGGCATGGGCGTAGCTATAGGGGCTGCAGAGGTAGCAGTCGCTACTGGGCCCAGGAGCCTGAGGGGGCCCAAAGACCCTTGTGCCGCATAAGAGGACACACAAAGCACTGAGGGAAGGGGGGCCCAAGCTGAAATCTTGCACCAGGGCCCATGAGCCGTTAGCTATGCCCCTGATTAAGGGCCTATACATACGATAGGTCCTCAGTATCTGACCGGCGGGGTTTACATGGCTGTCACCCCTGCAGATCAGTTGTTTTACAGTAGCTCTGATGCCGGAAACAGACACTGAAACTACACAGCTCTGTCCACTGCTAGTACGGCTAGTTTGACACTAGCGGCAGCCTTCTCCGGTAGGCTATTCCGGCGGGTGAACAGCCTGCCGGCTCTGTGCTGTCGCTAGTGCACGCATACCGCCTCTCAGCATCTTTTATTCCAGCCGCCTCTCGGCATGTTTGCTGTACTGCCGCCGGACCTCCGGCACCCACTATAGTCAATGGGGCTGGAGCGGACCTCCGGCAGCACGTGTGCACTAGCGGCAGCACAGATCCGGCAGGCTGTTCACCCGCCGGAACAGTCTGCCAGAGAAGGCTGCCGATAGTGTGGAACTAGCCTTAGGCTGCGTTCACACTTCAGTTATTTGGTCAGTGATTTCCATCAGTTATTGTGAGACAAAACCAGTAGCGGAGTCTCCACAGAGATAAGGTATAAGGGAAAGATCTGCACCTGTTCTGTGCTTTTGACCCGCACCTAGTTTTGGCTCACAATCCCTGATGGAAATGACTGACATGTGAACTGCCTTACTGCAGTACTGCTCCTCGAAAACATTGATGCCCTATCCTAAGGACTGGACAACCCCTTTAAATAAGCCAATAGATATATGATGAGAATTAGAGATGAGCGAATCGAATCCAAGGAAGTGGAATTCGATCCAAATTTCAGGATAAATTTGGTTCACAGCGAAGTCGAATTTCCTCGTGCTTTGTGGTAGCGAATTGATTTAACCTGAAATAGTGTAAAAAACAAAAAAAATCATACTTACCTCCTCCATCTGCTCATGACAGGCTGGCCACCGCCATCTTGATTGAAGATCTCGGTCGAAATCCCGTGCGTGGTGATGTATGATGTCATCTCGGCCCGCGCAAGATCAGGCAAGATGGCAGTGGCAGGCCCGTTGGAAGCCAATGGCGGTGGTAAGGATGAATTAATTTTTTTAATGTTAATTTTACACTCAGATGCCGCAATCATGTATGAACACGGCTATCGCAGCTCCCTGTCATTGCACCCACTACTTACAAAAAAAAAGCAGCCGAATCGAATTTTCCAAAACTTCGTTCATCTCTAATCAGAATCCATGCCCCATTTGAGGTAAAGCCTACAGTAGCTAAAACTCTGATTGTAGCCATAGAAGACAATACTAACTCTAGATTCCTTGCAAAAAACAAAAAAATATAAATACTTATAAAAGTCAAATATTACATTTAAGCCAGAGCCAAAAAATAATCCTTACCAGTTTCGCAGTGTCTCCCAGTAAACTTCTGCTTGCACTCACATCTGTATGTATCAGCCACATCCTCACACATTCCTCCGTTGAGACATGGAGATGAAGAACATGGTGTGAGCTCTGTGGTGAGACACGCATCGCATTACTATTAGCAGAATGCAAATGTTTTTCTGCAACGTATACAATAATGTTGTGAAATGTTCTTCATGGAAACTGAAGAAACACAAGCTACTGTATAAATAATCTAAAGGTAGGTATCAGGTAGTCGTGCAGCATCTGGAATTAAAGCACCACTTTTGGTATAATTTATACAAAGCGTTACGCCAAGTGCATGGCCTTGTGTCATTCACCACCCCAGCACTAGGCAGAACATGGTATATAAGGTTTATGTGGTTCTTTAGAGGGGTTCTCCAGGATTTTTATATTGATGGCCTATCCACCGATCAGCTCTTCCGAAGCATCTCCTGCACCGGAACTACACCGCTCCACCCCACCCACTGGATGCAGCTGGTTACTGCTGCGCTGCTCCCATTAAAGTGAATGCTCAAGTGAATGGGAGTAGCGCTGCAATAACCACTATGCTGAGATGTAGTTCCAGAGATGGAGTTAATTCAAGAGAATATCATCGAGGTATGGCGTGTCGGACCCCAATGGATCAGATGTTAATGGTCACTTGGGGACACGTCACTGCTGAAGCCAGTCATTGGATCCTCCGGCACTGTCTCCTTCTGAAATCCCGCGCCTGCGCCGCCGCTCTGTATTCGGCGCAGGCGCGGTAAGCAGAGGACCCTGGTGCCTGCTGTCCTCAGCTCACCGCGCCTGCGCTGAATACCTCTGAGTACACCCGGAAGCAAGGACAGCGCGGGATTTCAGAAGGAGACAGTGCCGGAGGATCGCTGCCCGGCACTGTCACTTAAAGTAAGAAGGGGCGTGCCAGCAGGTTGCCGCACGGAGCCTCTAGGAGCAGGGCAACGCCCCCCCCTGCTTCTTGAGGCTAATTTACATATTATAAAAGTACGTTTTTCAGCCAAAATATAAATCGGATTTTTATAAAAAAGACATTATCTAGCTGCTCTGACATTGGCACATAGCTAATGTCAGACAGCTTATAATGTCAAAACTTGATGACAGAAACCCTTTAAGGCCTCATTTAGATGGGTATGTTCTACTATTATATAAATGTCTGTATTCCACATGTATGAATGAACCCTGTAAACCAGGGCTCCGCAAGACCATATGTTGCGTGCGATGTATTGAACTGCTATCTCATGCCAGATTACCGCACAAAATCACGATACATGCTAGGTGTAATTCTAGAGAGTTGGGATGGGACCTCCAATGGATGTCTTGCCAACCGCCAGGAATGTCTTACACGCTATATTGCAATGCGTCTTGCCTGAAGCTATGCTCTAATAGATATAATAATGACAGGTAATCAGTGAGTGCCTCACCCATCTCACATCTTCTTCCAGTGAATCTCTGCAGACACAAGCAGCTGAAACTAGAACCCACATCTTCACAGAGGCCACCATTTAGACACGGAGAGGAAAAACAGGGCTTAAGCTCTGGCAGGAGGAAGAAAAATAGCTGAGAAATGAGGTTAAAAAAAAAAAACGCGACCCATCAACCATGTATTCAATTAAATCCATAATACTCAGAGACTCTGATGAATAGTCTGAAATTGACCAGCATTTCATCAAATTCTCTTTCTACAGAAATACGTTCCAAAACATTGGTTGAATCTCGACATGCATTTTTGGAAGGGAATGGGGGTGCCACATGTTTATGCTCCAAATCCAAAAAATGACAGAATGTTCCTCACTGGAAAAACCAAACTACTGTAGATTGCAATATTAACACAACATGCGCTGAAGAACATCATCATCAGTTAACGAATGAAGGCCCAAATAGATGAGGTTCCTTGAATCACGCATCTCACCCCACTACTGTACCTCACACCACTACCAAATCCATGTGCCTCTCACCTGTCTCGCAGTTCAAACCAGTAAATCCCCGTGTACAGAGACAAGAGAAGGTATCACCCAGATCTTCACATGTTGCCCCATTCATACATGGAGCTGAAAAGCACGGTCTGATCTCTGGGAAGGAAGTGATATTAAAGTTTTCATGGGTACAAATACTTTTTCTATTCTCATGCAAACATGCCGTTAAATCTTAGATACTTACCATTCTCGCAGTGTGCTCCAGTGAACCAGGGTGAGCAAGAACAACTGTAACTTAGACCCGACTCCACACAGGTTCCTCCATTTAAACAGGGTCCAGAAGAGCAAGGTCTGACTTCTGGGAACAGAGAAATGGGAGAACCGGATACTAGCTAGGGTAGCGCACACACATTTCAAGACTGGTAAAGGAAATCTGCCACCGGTTTTCTGCTTTCCTATCTGGTGCATGGTTGCCACAGTTCCCAATTGTCAAAAGATAATCCTGGCAAATTTAGGCTGTCCTAGGTTAAAACTGAGTCCTGCCCATATGTGGCTATTACTGGGTGGGTTTGTGGAGTTTCCAAGGGCAGGGGCTTCCATGCCTCGAATTTACTATAAGCAATGTTGGCAAGTAAGCTGATGACAGCGTGGTGACAGAGACCCAAAGCAGAATGCGTGGACAATTACTTGAATTGACCCAATTGTTTTGCTAAAATCAGCATGGAGCAGTTCCAATGAGCCGGGTGCTCAATACATAGGAGGTGCTGGGGACTCCACCACTGACTGCTCTCTTCTTATTGTAGAGGAAGTGGGGGTCATGAATATAAGGACTCCCTAGCGCAGGTCCTGTATTAAGGCTATCTGCCACCAGGCTGCATATAGGGCAGCATAAAACTGGTGACAGATTCACTTTAATATTATGGTCCTCACAGCATTCTTAAGTAGTTGAAAAGTTTAGTTAGTCTATTTCTTTATTATATCCACATCTTCCTCATCCAATTTCCAGTTATGAACGCCTAGAGTGGTTATCACCCAGCTTAACCACACAGCAGTACATGTGTAGTTAATTAGCAAGATGAAGGTAGAGGACTTATTGCTGCACAACTAAGGCTTCGTTCACATAACCATTTTGTTTTAGGAGAAAAAGCCCTGACAAAAATGGATGCAAAATGAGTACAACAAATGCCCAAAATAAAGGATCCATTTTTTTTTCTTCCTTCTGACAGATCAAAAGGACGGAAAACAAAACAATGATGTAAACTCAGCCTAACAAATATTCCAGGAGTGAAGGGAAAGTGGGTACCAACCTGTGGGCATTTTAATGCCATTCAGCTATCCTAACAGATTTAACAAACACAAAGTATGGGATTTAAAGTGCAATTGCTTTAAAGTGTAACTGTCATTCTTTTTTTTATTTGTGTAATGTGTAGGGGCAGTGATACTGAACATTTTTGTAAAATACTTTAATTACTGAAATTGTACATTTCTATTAGAAAAATAGATCCAATGTGGCCCATTTTGAGCCACTTTAGAGCTATTTTTCTAATGGAAATGTACAATTTCAGTAATTAAAGTATATTACAAAAATGGTCAGTATCACTGCCCCTACACATTACACACAAAAAAAAAAAAAGGAAAAAAGAATGACAGTTACACTTTAAGAAATCAAAATAATGATCCCTCTAAGTTCTACAGGCTTACCTCTTTCACAGTCTGCCCCTGTGAATCCCGAACTGCATAGACAGCGGTATGTTGTCCCAAAATCTTCACAGATTCCTCCATTTAGACAAGGAGTAGATGAGCAGGGTCTGATCTCTGAAAACATAATACGCGGTAAAGTTTTTGAATGAGATACATGCATGCTTGTGCCCACATATCCAGTCTCCTTAATGAGGATTTATAACCATGATGCAAAAATGAAATCACAAGTCTCTCACTAGGTGATTGACCACTTTCTAAAATCTATGTGTAAGAGATAGGGTACCCTGTCACCTTATTTCTTTGCTCAGTGGATTGCTGATGGGTGGGAGGGTACAATGTGAGGTTGTTCCTTTCTATACTGCATGGGGTAGAGAGTTGGCAAGCCACTCTGTGCACCCTCACTCCTCCTGCTTCCCCTGCCAGCGCCTCTCTCCTTGATTGACAGGGCCAAATTCCTACAGATTGATCTCCCCTGGCTCTGTCAAAAAAAAGGAGAGGGAGGGGCTGGCAGAGGACGCAGGAGGAGTAAGGGTGCACAGAGTAGTTTGGGCCCACCTTGCACTTAAAGGGAGTCTTTCACCTAATCTGAGCCATACAGACTGCTCAGATCAGGTTATAGACTCCTGTGCCCTAATTCCAATGGTACCTTTATTTGTGCAATCCCTCGACGAGATCTTCCAAAAAAGACTTTTAACACTTATGCTAATTAGGTCCGGAAGGTGCCAAGGGGTGGCGTTACTGCCGATGTGCCCAAAAATCCACACCTCTTTCACCCCTCTGGCCTGCCCTCCATTCCTATTATTACCTCCTCCTCTCCCTCACAAATCTCGTGCCTGCTGGAGGAAAGACGATGCTGCGCTGACCCGTCCCTTCTTTGGCTTCACTGCAGTCCTCTGCACATGCGCCGGTCCGTAGTTTGAAATCCAGTGGTGTGGGCAGAAGTAACCGGCGCATGCGCAGAGGACTGCAGTGAAGCCAAAAAAGGGGCAGGTCAGCGCAGCATCGTCTTTCCTTCAGCAGGCACGAGATTTGTGAGGGAGAGGTACCATTGGAATTAGGGCACAGGAGTCTATAACCTGATCTGAGCGGTCCAAAAGGCTCAGATTAGGTGAAAGACTCCCTTTAACTGCTCGTTTACATAGGGAATAAAAGTACATTTTGTCCAGAATAAACCAACAGATCGCTAAGTGAGAGGTATTAATACCTACAGCTAAGCTAGTCCTACAAGACATTGTGCCTGGTTTATCAGGGAATTTCCTGGTGACAGATTCCCATAATCATAAATTCTCGATATCATGTCTGTTACAGGAGACCAGTTATAAAATCCTGTCCAGATGGTACAGAACTCTGGTTCGCCTACATCATATACCTGTGATCTTTCTTAGAGATGCTGGGGTTGTCAAGATTCAATACTTAACATCTGGTGGACAAGCCGACTGATTAAAGGGCCTCTGTCAGCAGATTTGTGCCTATGACACTGGCTGACCTGTTACATGTGCGCTTGGCAGCTGAAGGCATCTGTGTTTGTCCCAGGTTCATATGTGTCCGCATTGCTGGGAAAAATAGAGGCTCCATTCTCGCTGTTGTTGTCGTGCCCCCTCCACTTTGATTGACAGGACCAGGCAGTGTGCTGCGCAGTGCACTTCAGTATCCGGTGCAGGCGCAATACAGGAAAGAGGAGTACAGAAGAGAACTGCCAGCAAGACAGTTTCATAGGTACAAGTCTGCTGACAAATTCTCTTTAAGGAACTTGGGGTCATTATAGCCGACTAAAAATTCTTTATGTGGTGGTTCTGTCAGCAGCCTCCCTGTGATTACTTTACTCTCCATTCTGCCAGGTTTCTTCTCTGCGAGGGTGGGTTTGCTCAGCATTTTCTAATGGCAATGAAATAATCCATTCCTAGACCTTGAAGAACCCACATGCCACCTTCCAGAGCTCAGAAGAATGAGTCTTTGAACCATATTATGCACATGGAGGAGCTGAAAGCTACAAATTTCCTTATACTGAGTCGCTTATCAGCTGGTTCTACTCTTCCCATGCCTGTTTCCTTCTGTTCCGCCCCTTCTTTCGATTTTTCCCCCCTTTCCCTTTGTAAAGATAGTGGTGTAATCCCTTGTCCTGCTTTGTCTTCTATTTTCCGTTCTCGTTTGTTCTGTACTTTTATGTTCAGGTGTGTTTTTCTGTTTTTGTAGTTTCCTTTTATATATATTATAAGGGTACTGCTGTCACTATATACAATCTTTTGTGTACTCTTTTATATCTTTTACATTGTGTACATTATTGCGTGCTGTACTTGTACGCTGTTCTTATTTCCTAATAAATCTTTTTTGAACTATACAATATTAATTTGTTCCAGATCGAACATCGTGAATTGAAACTATTGTAATTTGAGACCAAAATGCTACGGAAAAATAACTAGTAATTGGTTCCAAAGCCCAAAAAGGTCATCCCAAAAGAAGACAAAAGAATGAGGATTAAAAAAAATATATATAAATATGCGGATAACTAAGGAGGCGCTTCATCAGAGTCCTGAACACATAGCGTACCGGAAATATTAAGGAGCTGCCCTCACCTGGGTTCTAAAGGAGCAGCTCATCCTGGCACGGGTATAGAGTAGTACAGAACATGTAATACCGCACTGTACTGGAGAAAGTCACTACTAGGCAGCACATCTGTGCATGCATTTGAGTAATATAGGTGTTTTACCAGTGAAATAACCATGCTGACTGGGTAGATCTTCCAGCCAAAAACATGTGCCGCAAATCAGTTATGTCTGAGGCACTGTCTGTGGGGGATATTTATCATCTCCCTTTCTCCTCAAAAGTGGCGTTAAAAAGTTGCAAACTATATGTTTGCGACGTTTTAAAACATTGTCGCATCCCTCGGATTTTACACTGCCCTCGCCACTTTCCCTAAAGGAACAGGTTTCCTGGCGCAAATGAAGCAGAATTCTACGGCAGGTCTTAACTGTTGACGAGGCGTGCGTCAGTCTTGATAAATCTCCCCGCGCATTGAATATGGTCTACTGTTACAACTGGTTCAGGATATGTAGAAAATATTCCAACCTAAGGCCATTGTTAGTTGATAGATCGCTTGTGTACAGACATACTGGTGTCTCATTTTTTTGTCCGGAAAAAGCAGCCAGTTTTGCACGTCGTGATAGGAATTGTCAGATATACTGATTCATAACGATCATCTTGGTGTCTATCCTCCTTCAATCTGCGTCAGCAGATAGAAATCAATTCCAGTACTCAAGTTGGAGCTTATAAGTGGCCCTGCTCCCACGTGGATTGCATAACGTAGAAGATACAGAAACAGAGTATGTGCTGAAGAAGGTGAATCTAAGTTGTTACTAGATTGATTTAGAGCAAAGCTTCTCAGTGTTTCCAAGCCACGTACACCTTACTCAAGTAACACATGAAAAATTCTAATACTAAGCATGCTGCACCCTCTCTGAGAGTTTGGAAGTCCTGACAGAAGAGCTCAACATGTATTTTGACCTCAATTTTGCCTTAGACTGTGATCGGTCACCTGCTTGAGCGTAGGCCTGGAGTCCTAAAAGCCAATGTCACGCTGAGCAAGGCCGGCAATTTTTGCAGGCTTACTAAGGACAATTCACATCATTTTGGTGTCACAAATTCTTTTAGCTGTTCCTTTGAAAAGGCCGACTGATCACAACTCACTGTAATTCTCCAGAGATGTGCTTTCTCCATGGGGAAGGAACTTATGCCCTAATTTATCAACAAGGGACAATTTGAATTGTTCTTCACATCTGTCTATTTGTGCGAAGGTAACGGTAACTAGATTTCAGAAGCTGACTTAGCAGGAGCAAAAAAAATAACACTGGCCTGCCACAGACTATTGATAAATGTGTCTTACAAGTAAAACGACAGAAACGTTGAAATGTATATATAAAAAAAAAAAGACAAAACCAGTTTGATAAATCAGGGCCTTACACAAGCTAGTAGTGGGAGCTACTGAGAAGCACATCCCTATGGCACAGCAGTAGGCCCGGAGAGACGCCAAGAATTATCAGTTCGAGACATAAATGCACAAAATATCTGCATCTACTGATCTTAGGATACATTCACACGACCATTCATTTTAATGGGGCCGCAAAAGATGCGGACAGTACAACGTGTGCTGTCCGCATCTGTAGTTCTGTTCCCGCGGCCCTCAAAAATATAGAGCATGTCCTATTCTTGTCTGCAATCGTGGACAAGAATAGGCATTTTCTATATAGAGCCGGCCATGTGCGGTCCACAAAATGCGGAACGCACACGGCCGGCATACGTGTTTGGAGGACTGCAAAACACTTACGGTCATGTGAATGTAGCCTTATACTACAGGTTCCTCTCTCAAAAGGGAGAGGGAAATAAGCCCATGCTATCTTTCCCGTCATCTGCCACTGGGGGACAGTTCAGACACATAAGGCTAGGTTCACATCACGCTTTTGCCCTATATTTAACATATACATTTGTAAAAAATAAAAATAAAGGATACAAAAGCATAGTACAGTACTCTTTTCCATCCTGCAGAAGCCAGAAAAATATGTAAGTTAATGTATACTTTATTTTTTACAATGGTGGCTGTCTGGCATCGTTTTAACATATTTGTTTTTTGTATATGTTAAATGTAAGACAAAAACGTGATGTGAACCCAGCCTAAGATGGTCGCCTGGTAAACGGTGAGTTTGGCCGATGTTCATCTAATGTGTTTGGCCCGATAACATACGCAATATTCCGACAGACATTAATACGGTGAGCTGTCATAAATGAAGTTTAGTTTTTTATCCACATTTTAGACTTTTTTGCCGATCCTAGATTTTCTATCCGTGTGCACTACAATGCTTTCATCTGATTTATCTACCATTGTTCATCAGTTTTTGAATAACACCGGTGTAGTATTAGGTCACCGACATACCAGCTTCTTACTTACCTGTCTCACACTGGTCGCCTGTATATCTTGGGTGACATTGGCACACTGCAATCCCATTGTAAACATGGCAGACGCCTCCATTCCAACATTCCTTACCAGTGCAGGGCGATACCTCTAGGATAAAAACAACAGGCAGGAACTAAACTGCCATAAATCCCTTTAATGTCAGAAATTTATGGATCAACACTACTGTACTGTTGGCTGTACAAGTGGTAAGCATCGTTGGAACATAGAGGGGGAGTAGAGAAAGATGGCAGACCTAACTGATCAGGCGAACCTCCTACAGGATGACTGACACACTTTCAGCTTTTATTATTTTACGTTATTTAATTTTGCGATGTTTTAACCTGTCCTTGTATCAGTAAGCATGGCCTTTTTTAGGCATTTGTTGTAAATTTGATATTGTTCTCATTGGTTTGACATTTTTCTACTGTAATCCAAAATTTAAGCAATAATGGGGCACTACAAAGTCTTGCTTAAAATTGATCACACACTTCAGATACCCTTCGGCTGAATACTTGGTTGGCCAACAGCTATTCCTCCTGTCACCCCCATACACATCTTCTAACAGACAAGTCCAGAATGGGCTCCTCTCCCCGGAGAACAAAAGCACTGGACATGTTGAAATCCAACAGCCCAATCTCTCTTTTCCCAAAATTTCTGGCTTTAGGGTAAAGTTGAGATAAGGCTACACATTAGATCACTGGTCCCCAACCTTTCGTACCCCGAGAATCACAGTTGGCACTGAGAGATGGTTGTGAGCCACATCCAATGTGATCATTATGCATGTGTCTATAAAGATTAATAGGACCTGTGTACAATACTCTTCGGGCATTGCAGCAGAATCCATCCAAGCCCAATGTCCGATTGTGTGGAAGGGAGAGGCGTTAGATCCCTATTATATAGGCATTTCCTTTACTATGTTGTGAGGAACCATGATTCTGCTTGTCCTTCTTAAAGGAGGTTGGCTGCTTTACATATAAACTTGTCAAATGAGTTAGAAACCTGAATATTGTCAATTTACAATCTTTTTTTTATAGGTTCTGCACAATTTTGACACTTTCTAAAGCCATGCTCCCTATTAGCAAAGGTTTTTGTCTTAACTGCACGCCACTCATGTCATTCACCAAAGTTTCCTCTCTGCTTGCACCGCTCCAAAACATGCAGGCAACCAGGGACAGTAGGGGGAATTTATCTTTGAGTCATTTTTTGAGCCAACGCCAGAAATTAGTTGGAAGGGAATGAGAAGTCTAAAGGAAGGACTTCTCCTTCCTACTGGATCCATTTCCAGCTTTGGCTCAAAACCTGTATCGAGAGCTGCCACAAAAAGCTGTGTGTGAACCAGTTGTGAAATTACCTGTATCGCACAATGGTCCTGTAAAGTCTGTCGGACATATACAGGAGAAGGATCTGGGTTTATCCACACAGGTGCCACCATTCTGACATGGCTGAGAGAAGCATCTTCCCATATCTGCAAGACAAGATGGATATATACTTACAAGAACGTGTAAGACGTGTAGATTCTTTTTTTCATTTAAGTACCATGTAGTGATATGTAAGGTCATACATAACAAAATATTATCAATCTATTACCTATGTGACAGTGCTTCCCGGTGAAGCCACTAAGACAGGAACATGTGTAGGAAGGGTTCCCTGTGACACAGTCATCAATACATCTGCCACCATTGCGGCAGGGGCGCAGAGTCCAGCAAACAGAGGCTGAAAAATAAGAATAAATAAAAATAAATATGTAAATATAACATATTCCTTAATTTTCCATCTCCATCACACGGCAGTCATCCAGAAACACTAGATCTAAAATACATTTGCACAAAAATATGTATACGTCAGGATTCGAGGGGTACTATATCTTATTATGGAGAGTGTCTAATTGGCGTGTGAAGTCTTAAAGACCAGGCAATGCTCCTCTGGAATTCTGGGAAGAAGGGATGCAAATCAGCTCTTTGCAAGCTCTGCCTCTGATTGCACTGGCTGTAAAGCAGCTAAGTCCATATTCAACCTTTTAAGCAGGCCTTGAGGCATGACTTAGATAATAACTAAGCCAGCAGCTCATCTGCAGACAGCTGTTTTAGAGTGATTGCCCTTCATCAGTGCAGAGCAGAGAGTCCTGGCTTAACTGTGTGAGAGACCTAGGTCAGGATTTAGCGGATATTATATCTCCTTATGGAGAGTGCCTAATTGCAATGGAGACAGATTGGTCTATATAGGAGCTGCACACACACACAAGACCTTAGGAGATTTTTAATGATGACTATTTCCAAAGCTGCTTCTGAACAATATAAAAATGGTTGCATGACATTTTCATTTCTGTACAGTTGAATGATGACCATTAAAAGGGGGATTCCAGCCAAATAAGTAAGGGTTGCAATGGTGTTAAAAAATAACAGAGCCTATACTCACCTCACTGTTTCCCGGACTCTGCTGTTCTCATGGTGCCTGGTTCCATGCTGCGCTCCACTTCCTGCTAATGTCTCGACACGGCAGGAAATGGCTGGGAATGCTGCTCAGTCAATCACTGGCTGAGGCGGGTCATTGTTGCAGCCGATCACTGGCTGAGGCAGGTCATTGTTGCAGCCAATCACTGGCTGAGGCAGGTCATTGTTGCAGCCAATCACTGGCTGAGGCAGGTCAATGTTGCAGTCCAGCGGCATTCACAGCCATTTGCTGCTGCACCAGAGGACAGGAGCAGGAATTGGAGCACATCGTGGACTTGGGCACCATCAGATCAGCAGTGACGGGGGATCAGCAAGGTGAGTATAAACTCTTTTCTTCCTTACACCATTTGTATCCCACTGCAATCCTTTTTTATCAGGTTGAAGTACCCTTCTAACCAAATAGCAATCATTGTCTTACTGGATATTACACCAGGATTAAGGCCATTCATAAATCGCCAGTTCCCTTCAAAAATTGCTCTTTGTGTGCCCAGGAAGATTGCTATCTACCAGCTAGTAGAAAAATGAGAATTTATACCTCAATGTCAGCTCTCCGGTTCTACAATGCTAGCGGAGAAAGGGCACTTTGTTTCTAATATGTATATTTGTTTTTCATTGAATTCGAAGTCAAATATTTTTGAACAGAAGCTTGGTTCCTTGGCACAGACGGGCATCAATATTTACTTACTGGTGGATTCCAGCGCTCCCAACAATGGAACACAACATTCCATTTCAATGGGCAGTAATGTGTTGCCCAGATGTGTTGGCATTTTAAGGATTAGCACGGTTTTAACCTGGCATGGCGCACCGCAGTTCGGGGGCTGTATAAGGCTTTCTCTATTCTACTTTGCAGCTAATAAATTGTTAGAATGTAGCTCAGTTCCGTGTCGGCCATTTTAATCTGCCTGGAAGTTGCACTTCCTGAAGGGTTTATTTAAAGTGGGAGAATATAATTTACAGTTGCCCACATTATAAAATGTTGTTTTTAAAATATAAATGTCAAAATGAAATAATGCGAAGCTTAGCATATTATAGAATTTCGTCCAGAAGAGTGCAAGCAATTCCAATGTATTTATTAACTTAAATCACCCTGAGTATTTCCCCTCCAAGATAAATAAATCACCAGTAAATATAAGCCGCTGAGTTCTCATTTTCTCCCATATTGTTCAAAAAGCCATTTTGTTCTATCTGTGTATGGGAAACTTGAGTGATGTCCAATATAGCCTCCACTCATGAGCTGCTGCCAGCTCTCCTGACGTGTCTGGTTTAGTAAATACGTGCATTCCTCATAATATAACTATTCCGGATCCTCTTTTCTTAGAATTCTGTGTTGTGCCATTGTTCTCGTATTCCTGTTAGAATTGTATGAATAAACTGACAACTGGGTGTGACCAGTTTAGGGTGTGTCCCTACACACGCTGACACTGTCCAATCAGAGCTGACAGTGGCTGACTGTGGTTGGGAAACAGCCCTTTACCAGGGGGAGTGGAAAAATCCAGTTGTCAGTTTATTCATACATTTCTAGTTAGAATAATAGAGGAACAGCACAACACAGACTTCTAAGAAAAGAGAATCCAGAATTACATGGGGAATGTAAGTATTTCAAAAAATGGGAGAGGGGACAGGTGCTTTTTATGGCTTGGGTTATCACCTAGCATTAGGCTAGTTTCACACTAGCGGCAGGGGAGTCCATCAGGCTGTTCCGGCGGGTGATCAGCCTGTCGGATCCGTCCTGCCGCTAGTTCACTTGTGCCCCCGGATTGCCGCCCCGTCCACATTGACTATAATAGGGGCGGGGGCGGAGTTCCGGCGGCAGAACGGCAGCGCACGGCGAGAGGCCGCCAGACTAAAAGTACTGCATGTCGTACTTTTAGTCCGACAGCCTCTTGCCGTGTACTGCCGCCGGAACTCCGCCCCCATTATAGTCAATAGGGACAGAGTGGCAGTCCGGGGGCACAGGTGAACTAGCAGCAGGACGGATCCGACAGGCTGTTCACCCGCCGGAACTCCCCTGCCGCTAAGTACCCTTACTTACACCTAAACAAAAACTAGGTTATTGTAATTCTCAACCATAGAAAAGCTGGGTCACACCCTCTAAGGCAGGCATCCTCAAACTGCGGCCCTCCAGCTGTTGCAAAACTACAACTCCCAGCATGCCTGAACAGCCTACAGGTATCAGTCTACAGCAGGGCATTGTGGGAGTTGTAGTTTTACAACAGCTGGAGGGCCGCAGTTTGAGGATGCCTGCTCTAAGGCCTCATGCACACAACTGTATGCTAGCTATATCTAGCTTTTTTTGCAGACCACAGACCCATTGAAGTCAAGGGGTCTACAAAAAGAAAAAAGCACACGTCACACGGTCCACATCTGCATTTTGCAGACCGCAAAAAGGATACGGATATGTATGCATGAGACCTAAGGAAGATACAATACTATGATGGTTTTCACCCAGCTTTCCCTGAAACAGAACTGAAGAGGATTTTAGAAAACGAAAATTCTAGGACTTGGGGTGTTTGGTTATTCTTAAGGGGAAAAACTTGTATTGTCACCAGGTAACAGAAGCAGACAATCAGTACAAACATCCCTATCCGAAGAAAGGCTGAGACATGGCTCGCAACCTCTGCTCTGCGGCCACCTACTTGCGTTGCTGCATCCCCCGACCTGCACATGGTTGTTGTCAATTCGAAAAACCCAACGTCCAGGTATTCCTACATTAGTGGTGTTTGCAATCCCTGCAATGTCATCCGTGCGAGAGCCGGGAATATTAAAATACCTCCAGCCATCTCCTGCATTGAAGCCTGCCTAGGAGACAAAGAGGAGAGAATTATGAGACACCAGAAAGAAATGCGTGCAAAATAAAATGGACTCTCCGCTTAGAAATCCCGACTTCTCCTGGTTTCTTCCTGTCAGATGTATTTGCACACAGAAGCCTAATATCTTGGTCTCCCGGCCTAGTGCTGTCCCCATTTTTTACCCTTTCTTCTCAAATGTGGGTCTATTACACCCCCAAGTTCTATTTCACTACCATTAGAGCCCTCAACGTCTTTCTCATCTATCACAAACCTAAGGATAGCATGTATTCATGATATGCAGGCTCCCCCTGCTGCTGACAACGTTCTCCCCATTAGGGGAAAATCTGTCAACCATCAACAGTTATCTGTTAGTTTAAGGGGTTATCACACGACTAATGTAAAACATGAGAATCAGACATCATATAGTACATGACAACCTCTTTCCAGCCAGAACCAGCCCTGTACCTCACATGGAACCAGAGATCTCTTTAATCATTGCTACAATTGGTCTGCTAGATTTATGTCAAGCTGCTAGTTCAGGGGTGTGCACTTTCTCAGGGGGCATAGCCTTTCTGCTGCAGCTGGTGTCAGATAAAGGATAGAAGTGAGCATGTGTGTCAACCTCAGTGAGTCCGAAGATCAAGCAGACTTCCCTTCAGACTCCAGGTGTAAGTATGCTATTGATTCTATGGCATAGCAAGGTATACAATCTTGTGTAGTCACATACCAGTTATACTATGCAGAGATGGATATGCTGATAAAATACCGTACCTGCGCAGCAATGCCACCTCTACCCCAGCTGTCACCTCCGCTGCTTGCATGTCGACCGGTGGTCCACTGGATGATCTCATAGTTGAAGATGGTGAAGGATCGAAGTCCATCTGTAATCAAGACAATCTGGAAGGTGTTTACCTGTTAAATCAGAATATCAGGGTTATTTGAAGTTGCAATCACAGCAGTTGGCATAATTAAAAAAAATCAAATGTAAAATTGTAAAAATTCCAGCCTCCTCCACCCTCAGCATCGCCCTTTCTGGGTGACTTATAATATAGAACCTGGACTGGACATTTATTACATAACCAACTCACCGGTGAACTGGCATCTCCGCCATAGAAAGTGACTCTGTACCAAGTGGCAGTGAAGACCCAGGAGGCACTGAAGTTCTGTAACTCAGGAAAGTAAGTGTGCACATCCTGGTTGGCACGTCTCAAGATTCTGGGGTCCTCAGTCTCCCGATAGAATACATCCCCTCCTCTGCGGTTATCCACATCAGCCCAATATGCTGCCACAACTCTCCGGTCGCCAGAAATAGGAAATGCCACAGGGGTAAACTGGGACACCTCACGAAGGAAGGACAGAACCCCATTATTATTTACCTGAAAGACAAAAGCAAACACATTCCCACTATAGACAGAGGCATACACTAGATACACAGGTACAGCCGACAAAATAATAATCTATATTTATATAGCACCGACATATTCGGCAGCGCTTTACAATCAGGGGGTTCCTGTACAGAATCATAAATTACATAGCAGCAAACAAGTCAACAATTAAAACAAGAGGAGTGAGGGTCCGGCTCGCAAGAGCTTACAATCTATGAGGAGGTAGGGGTGACACAGAAGGTAAAAAGAGCTTGTTTCGTACAAAGGCCAGGCCATCCGTCAGCAGATTTGTCCCTATGACACTGGCTGACCTGTCACATGTGCGCTTGGCAGCTGAAGGCATCTGTGTTCATATTCATATTTGCCCACATTGCTGAGAAAAATGATGTTTTAATACATGCAAATCAGCCTCTAGGAGCAACGGGGGCGTTACCATTACACCTAGAGGCTGTGCTCTCCCTGCAACTGTTGCCCCATCTGCACTTTGATTGACAGGGCCAGGCAGAATAAAAGTGATCACACCTGGCCCTGACATCTCCTAAATTCAATCAAGATGCAGAGGGAGCGGCAGCTGCAGAGAGAGCAGAGCCTCTAGGTGCAACAGCAACACCCCTGTTGCTCCTAGAGGCTCATTTGCATATATTAAAATATAATTTTTCTCAGCAATGCGGGCACATATGAACATGGGACCAACACAGATGCCTTCAGCTGCCAAGTGCACATGTAACAGGTCAGCCAGTGTCATAGGTATAAATCTGCTGACACGTGCTTTAACTAAATGGGGAGTAGATATAAAGCTGCATGAGCTAGTGTATGGGGTGTGGTGGACACTGATGGTTCAGACTCTAAAGTTTGAGGTTGAGGGTCGGGGGTATGAATGGAGAAGAGTTAGGTTAAAGAGAGTCTTTCACCTAATCTGAGCGTTTTAGACCGCTCAGATCAGGTTACAGACTCTTTGCCCCTCATTACTATAGTATCTTTGTTTTATTCGTCCGTGGTCCAGATGATGAAAAAAAGACTTTTAAACCGTATGTAAATGAGCCACTGAAGGTGCCCAGGGGGCGGCGTTACTGTGCCCAGAAAAACACGCCCCTTTCTGCCCTCTGTCTATTACCTCCTCCAATCTAGCGGCACAACAACGGCGGGACGGATGTCTTCAGTTGGCCGGCGCATGCGCAATATGAAAAGCTGTTCCTCTGCGCATAATGGGCAGAGCAGTGCGCATGTGCCGGCCAACTAAAGACATCCATCCCGCCATTGTTGTGCTGGTTGGCTGGAGGAGGTAATAGGACACATTTCAGTTAGGAAACATACTGCTATTCACACTGCTGCAATGTATGTCTAATGCATCACATTTATAGAAAAGCTAACCCCAAGTCAAGATAGCTTAAGGCCTCTTTCACACTTGCGTTGTGAAGATCCGGCGTGCACTTCCGTCGCCGGAATGCACGCCGGATCCGGCACAACGCAAGTGAACTGAAAGCATTTGAAGACTGATCAGTCTTCAAAATGCTTTCAGTGTTACTATGGCAGCCAGGACGCTACTAGCGTCCTGGTTGACATAGTAGCAGTGGGGAGCGGGGGAGCGGCATACTTACATTCCGTGCGGCTCCCGGGGCGCTCCTGAATGACGCCAGAGCGCCCGCGCGCATGTATCACGTGATCCATGCGATCACGTGATCTATGCACTGGGGCGCCCTGACGTCATCCTGAGCGCCCCGGAGCCGCACGGAATGTAAGTATGCCGCTCCCCACTCCTCTACTTACTATGGCAACCAGGACTTTAGCGCCCTGGCTGCCATAGTAACTATTGACAAAAGCTAAACGTCGGATCCGGCGATGCGCGGAAACGACGTTAGCTAAGGCCGGATCCGACTAATGCCCTTCAATGGGCATTAATTCCGGATCCGGCGTTACGGCATGTCTTCCGGATTTTTGGACGGAGACAAATCCGCAGCATGCTGCGCTTTTGTCAACGTCCAAAAAACGTTGACATACTGAACGGAAGACATCCTGATGCATCCTGAACGGATTTCTCTCCATTCAGGATATATGGGGATAATCCTGATCAGTAGCTTTCCGTCCTAGAGACCCGAGGACGGATCTCTAGGACGGAAAGCTAAAACGCTAGTGTGAAAGAGGCCTAAAGTGGGCCTCCAGTAATGTCAAGGGTTGGCATCTGCCGGTGGCATTTTTGGTTGGAGAGCACCTTCTGACATATCTGGAGGTTAAAGATGAAAATTAAAAACAAGCTTAGAATAAATTGCAATTCTGGAGTATCTTTTCTTATAACCCTGCATTGTGCAGTTCCTCTATTATCGCTATGAATGTTAGTTTGTGTCCCTGCATGCTCTGACACTATGTACTGACTAGGGGGCACACCTCTATGACAAATGAATGATAAAACCTAGTTATCAATTTATTTATACAGAGGAAAAGCACAATGGAGAGTTCAGAGAAAATAAGTTCCAAAATGGCTATTCCATGTATTTCATGGCCAATGCAAGTGTTTACTAAAACAGACAGGAAAGCTGACTACTCCTCTTAAAAAAGGCCCTGTCAGCATGATCAAGCCTATTAAACAAGGCATACTGCCTGATAGGGCTTATTATGCTGATTAAATCTATTGTCTGTATGCTAAACAGCTATAGAGATATCTGTGTTTTTCTTCGTATGCAAATGAGGAAGTTTGAGCACCAAAGGGTCAGTGCTGAGTCCTTTGAGCACTGCTTTGCAACATCCCCTCTGCTCTGCCCATTCCCCTCTCCACTTGATTGACAGAGCTAGATGTCAGCATGCTGAGAGCAGAGCTGTGTCCTAGCATCTACATATCATATACACTATGTACTATAGCTTTACCACACTGAGATCTGTTTAGAAACCTCATATACATATTTCTGCGATATTTACAGGCAGAATATATGATTATAAAGACACCAGTAATGTGGGTTAGGGTGGGTTCACATCACCGTTATGGATTCCGTTATTGCTTTCCGCTATAACATGGTTATAATGTAAAATAACGGAATCCATAAGATGGAAGTCAAAGCGGAAGCCTTTAAGAGGCATTCCGTTTTGATCCGTCATAAGAGAACACTATGGGCAAGCATAAGATTTGTCTGGTTTCCATTATGCAAGATGGAAAACAAAGTCTTGGGAGAACAGGAGATTATAAATAACCAGGACTCTTCTCAGGTAGATTTGACTCTTTTTAAGTCCTGGGCTGTAATGATTATGACGCTGGTTCTCAGCAACCACTTACTTTTAGCTGATGAGTGACACACCGCTGAAATCAGCATTTCTGTCACTATTTTATGCTGCCCTCGGTGAGGTCAGCATAAAGTTGATGACAGGTTCCCTTTAACACAAAATGCTGTACACGTATGGCATTATGCACCTGCATTTCTTTAGAGAGGTTGCTGCGGTGAGCCCCCGCCATACGTGGTAGATATCGGCTGTATCATACAGAAGGCACCTGGCCGCAATGGCGGGGAACGGCGATCACGCCGCACCCCGTCATATAAACCCCTCAGATGCCGCATTCAGCGTTAATCACAGTATCTGTGAGGCAAGGCAGAGGGATTCAGCTCTGGTACCATGGCCTGCCATGGTAAGCTCCCTGCTGTGCTGTGCATGAGAGCATGTCAGAATCCTATTCATAGATCTCTATTAGGATGAATAGGACAAGGGATCAAACGATCCCAGGTTTAAAAAAATAAAATAAAAAAACACCAAAATATGAAAAGTCTAAAGTAACCCCCCTTCCCAATTTACAAATATATAAACAATAAAAAAAAATAAACATATTAGGTATCGCTGTGTCCGAAAAAGTCTGAACCAATAAAATATTTTTTTTAAATATCCTGTGCGGTAAATGCTGTAACAGAAAAAAAAAGAAAAAAAAACATGATTTGCAATTTTTTTGTCATCTTGTCCCCCCAAAAAATTGAATGACAGTGATCAAAAAGTTGTACATTCCACAAAAATGGTACCAATAAAAACTACAGTTAGTTACGCAAAAAACGTAGACCGATGGTAAATTAAATGGCATTAAAAATGCATCTTGTCCCGCAAAAAATAAGGCTATGTGAACAGAAAATGAAAAAAGTTATAGTTACTGGAAAGTGGGGAGGAAAAAAAAAATGCAAATAGGTTAAATCTCAGATTGTGATATTAGGCTGGGTCCATACACTGGGTTGTGTTATGAGTCTATGTATTAATCATGTCCATATTAAATCTCCCTTGGACAGATGGAGCTGATAAGCGGGATGTCCACTTCCAAAGAGATAATTAACAAGACTAAACATTTCGAAAAGGTTTTGGGGCGTGATTAACTTGTTTGTAGCCTAATATGAAAGGTGTAGGTATGATTAACGGTGGAAAGCAGGATAACCTTACAGTCTTTTCCAAGCCCCACGTGAAAAAAGTGTGGCGTATGTGAAAGAAGAGCAGTTTTCACTCGTTTTATTTGTGTTTCTGGTGTAGCACGGGTGCCAGTCTGTGCCCGGCCACTAGGCATGAGCGAATTGACTTCACATGAAACATCTGAAGTCGATTTAAATAAAACTTTGTTTCAATCCTGTACGGAGCGAACGCTCCGTACAGTATTAGAATGTATTGGCACCAATGAGACGAAGTTATTACTTTGCAAAGTCTCGCGGGACTTCGCATAATAACTTCAGAAATTGATTTATACTGTAAAAAAAACATTTACCGAACTCGGGTTTGGTTCCAAGGTACCACTTGGGACCGAACCCGAGTTCGGAAAATGTTTTTTTAAAGTATAAATCAATTTCTTGCTCTGCACCACAACGCGGACAAAAAAACGCTCCTTGCAGCGTTTTTCTGTCCGCGATGGGGATGTGACCAAACGGAACAGAATGAATTCTGGTGCACTCCATTTGGTTCTGTCCTATGATGGATCTCAATAGCGGAATTGAAAACGGTAGAGTGAAAGTAGCCTAAGGTGACCTATCCTAATTATAGAGTCTTCTACAAATTGTACTCTTCACAAAGCTCTTCTACCTATGTTATTTCAGGGCTGATCAGGTCAGATCATTTTCAAAAGTACTACTAAAGGCTTTGGTCTTCAGAAATCCAGAATCAAGTAAATAATGTAAAAATTCTGGACATTCAATACCTCTATTACACGCCAACAACAAGTCCTCTGAGACCAAGGCACGTAATATTCCAGGAACTCTCTAAGAATCCCATGTTACTGACTAAGGACCTGCAGGCCTATATTACACTGGATAATGCCATTAGTCTTGAGGCAAACAACTGTCTTGTATGGTGGCAGCACGGAAGTAGTCAACCCTAGCTTGTACAAACATACAACTAACGAGCAAAAAGGTAACAATGTCTTGAACTTTAGACTCTCAGGCTCCATATCTCACCATCCACTACAGCTTTGAGTGTGAGGCTACCATCATTTTATAGACAATCATCTTGGCTATCTCATACATAAATTAGACTTGCAACTATTTAGCATATGATTAGTTATGCAGATTCTTGCTGTGTAACTCCATTGTTAGGGCTCATGCACACAAACGCGTGCTGCCCGTTGCCGTATTGCGGACTGCATTTGCGGGTCCGCAATACGCGGGCAACATTCCGTGTGCATTCTGCATCACGGATGCGGACCCATTCACTTCAATGGGTCCGCAAAACCGGAGATGCGGAACGGTGCAGAGCGGAATCACGGAACGGAACACTACGGAAGCACTACGGAGTGCTTCCGTGAGGTTCTGATTCCATACTTCTGTTCCGCAAAAAGATAGAACTTGCTCTATCTTTTTGCGGAACAGACGAATGCAGACCCATTCAAGTTGAATGGGTCTGGATTCATCCCGGCAGCCGTACGGAGTTTGACCGTGCATTGGGGACCACAAATTGCGGTCCTCAATGCACGGAACGGCCCACCTACGGCCATGTTAATGAGATCTTACTGTTTTGCTCCTGGTGGTGGAACAATGTTTTTCTTCTTGTATACTACAAATTACAACCTGTTCTCACATTCCCTTATAGCTCAGGGTTTTATTAGATTGATCCCCAAGCGAAAGGTCACTGGTTCGAATCCAGGAGCAGCCATGAATAAAATTGCCAAACTACATTGTGTGAGTGTCATGACAGTTGGAAGAATACAAAATAAAGTCCGTCCATCCATTCCAAAGCCAAGAGGTGGACATCCAGGCAAAATATCAGAGTCAACAAGTTGGCTCATCTCAAGGTCTATGAGTTCCAGAGCGACAAACATGGCAGTGGAGTTGGCTAGTATGCTTCGTAAGGGCTCTATCACACGAGCGGATCCCGTGCGCGGAAGCCGCTGCGTGAAAGAGTGCCAAGCCCTGCTCTGGACAGCAGAGACAAGGAGCATTAACATGATTGATAATGCTCCGTGCCTCTCTGTGACCTTTTTACTACAAAATCACAGTGAGATAACCTTGTCACTGTGATTTTGTAGCAAAAAGGTCACAGAGGCACAGATTATCAATCATGTTAATGCTCCCTGTCTCTGCCGTCCAGAGTGGGGCTTGGCACTCTTTCACATAGCGAATTCCACGCACGGCATCTGCTCGTGTGAAAGAGCCCTAACAGTGAGATTACAGACATCCATGCAAGCATTGGTCACCACTACAGATGGGCATTACACAAGTCTGGAATGGTGACCCAAAAAAAGGTGAATAAGTCTTGACTTCAATACCGTCATAAGAAACGTCGGCTCATTAAGCCTGATGATATGGGGTTGTTTCACAGCCAAGGGTATTGGATACTTGACCAGGATCAATGGTGGTCTCAATGCTGAGCTATATGTGAGTATCCGACAAGATGAGTTACTTCATACACTCGAGTACAATGAGTACGAAAAGGACAACATAGTGTTTCAGCAGGACAACAACCCGAAGCATATGTTGAGATTGGTGAAGAAATGGTTCAATGACAATGAAGTAGAGGTGCTGGATTGGCCCCCAGATCTCAACCCAATCAAAAACTTGTGGGTAGAGTTGAAATAAAAAACTATATTCGTAACCAAGTGAGTCGACGAGTCTGCACCAACCTTGGGAACGTGTAGAAGAGACCTGGGAACAGATGTCAGTTGACACATGCTTGAATCTGATCGAGAGCATGCCCAGAAGGATTCAGGCAGTACAAAATACTAACAAAATAATAAAAGTTTGAATTTTAGGAGCAAAACAGTAACAATACAGTTACATGGCAAGAATCTACATAATTAAGCATAGGCTAAATAGTTGAAAGTCCAATTTAGGTATGAGAGAGCCAAGATGATTGTCCATAAAATGATGGTGGTCTCACTTTTAAAGCTGTAGTGGATGGTGAGATATGGAGCCTGAAATTCAAAAGTTCAAAACATTGTTACCCTTTTACTCGTCAGTGTATCAAGGTATATGTGAACTGTAACAGGGTCTTGAAGCATCCAGCCCTTACTCAAAATGTAATGCTGGCCATAACCATTATATCAAAGTCAGAGGCTTTGCCAAGCTTTCCGGTGTACAGAGGGGTGTCTTGGAGGCACCAACGATTTAACCTTGACCATATTTTTGGAAATTATTTTAAGGTCACATACACAATCATTTAAAACCAGATATCGAACACATTCTCGTTTTCTGTATTGAGTTAAGTGAGGTTACATCTTGTCCTCCTTGGGAGAGTTCTGCGTGGATAATGTAATCCAGTCATCCCCTGGACTCATGGGAACGCTTCTTTATTGAGCAGGGCAGCCCAACAACACCACCCTTAGTACATACCAAATCACACATCATTTCGGTGCTCACAATTCATTTTTGAGATAACTCCGTTAGCAAGCGGCCTGACCAGAACTTTTTTTTCTTGCAATGGGAGGAAGCGCTTAATAAGTCACAGATATCTGTACAGTCAGCGCGATCCCCCCTCCTTTTATCTGAATAAACAAATATTATATACCATGTCGTCTCTATCATATAAACAATTTAATCTTTACTCATTCCTGCTGACCTTGATTAACCATTCCCAGATTTCGGCGGCTCTGACACCATGGGGTTACATGAGGTCGGCCTCAGACAGCTAACATTAATATTTACATGATGCCCCAGTACACTCATTGTGCTTCCCTTAGGCATGGTCTGCTTATTCCCACTCACATTGGTGGGAAAGCTCGCTCTTTAAAAGGTACGGACTCAGCAAGAAGATTGCTCTTGTTTATGTTAAAAAGTACCTTTTGCTCCCCTTCCCCCATACAGCTGCATGTATTTAAGGGAGATCTGAATCTTTCATCTGACAGTAATAGAAGTCAGCGTTTTGGGACATTATCAGTGACATACTGGATAGCGATCTCACCATAAAAAGTGCAGTCCAACGTAAAAAAAAACTAAAATCAATGCAAAGTGAGACCTGTCCAAACAATGAGATACTGAAAAGTCGAAGAGTGCAGGTCAACAAGCAGAGAAAAAGTGTCCTCATCTGCAGGTCCTCTCAGTTCATGGAGTGGAAGAGGTCATTATTTAGCCATTTCCATGAATAATTCCTTCTTATGAATATTGGCTTACAGTAGGCTCCAAAGGGGGAAATCGCTTTCCATATGAGTTGAGGTGGATGAGATAGAGGGGGCTTTCCTCCTGCTCGCAACAAAAAGTTTCTAAGGTCACCTGCACATGACCGTATTTTTGGCATTTTATACAGATTACACACGGACCCAATAATTTCTATGGGTCCACAAAAAAAAAACGCACAGCACACAGTGATTTGTGGACCGCAAAATGGATACGGTCGTGTGCAAGAGGCCTAGAAGTCCCTTTACAGCGGCTGACACAGCAGGCAATTATGGGGAAGGAACCGTTTGTTCCTGATAATTGCCTATTCGTCACAGGAAGTGAGAGCTGCATTTACATACAGCAATTATTTCCTGTGTATGGGGACTACTGATCACTTCTGTGATCACTCACCCCCTTCAAGAATGGTTGTTTCTGGGCAGCAGATTACTGTTTACACAGCACATACACTGCATTAGCTATGCTTTCATTCTCATTGATTAGCGGGACCTTTACAAAGGGCAATTATTGGGAAGGAGAGACCCTAGGAACACCACTTTCCAATAATTGTCCCAGTCCATGTAAAGGGGCCTTAACTAATGGGACCTTTACACTGACTGTTTAATCGAGCAGGTGAATGTCAGCCCGGAAGCGTTCCTTCCTGGCAATTGCCTGCTCGTCAGTGGTGGAAACAGCTGCATTTACATGCAGCGATCTCCTCCACGATATGGGGAGGAGAGATCACTATTGCCATCGCTCGGCCCCATACAGACTCAATGTGTTCTGGCAGCAGAGGCTATTTAGACGCAATCTGCCGCTGGCAAACAATGATTTAAGGTACTTTCACACTTGCGTTGTTTGATTCCGGCAGGCAGTTCTATTTTTTCTGACTGAGCAGTCATTTTTCAGACTGATCAGGTCTGAAAAATGCCTGATCAGTCAGAAAAATGCATTGCAATACCGGATCCGTTTTTCTGGTGTCATCTGGCAAAACGGAACCGGCATTTTTTTTTGTTCACATTTTAAAAGGTCTGCGCATGCGCAGACCGGAATGCCGGATCCGTTATTGCGGTATTTTTAGTGCTGGATCCGGTGTACCATGAAAAAGCATTAACTTATGAAGAAACATTAAGCAGCTGATTTCAGGGGGCGTGTCGCTCTGCTCTCGGCTCAGATTGGCTCACATTCAGGGGGTGTGTTCTACGCTCGCGCTCGGCTCAGCTCAGTAGCAGAAGCAGGTCGGAAGCCCGCGCAGCACGGGGGGTTTATGAGGAGGCACGGGGGTTTAGGAGGCAGGGATGTATGAATCAAACCTGTGAGCCCCATGTTGCGCAGAAAATCGCAGGTCAATTCAGACCTGCGGTTTCTTCTTGACAGTCTCTGATCCCAGTGCCACTGCGCGAGTTGCATCGGTGTATGAATAAACCTGTGAGCCCCTCATGCTGCACAGAAAACCGCAGGTCTGAATTTACCTGCGGTTTTCTGCGCAACATGAAGGGGGTGCTCACAGGTTTATTCATACACTCGATGCCAACCCCGTGCAGTGGCACTGGGGATCAGAGACTGTCAAGAAGAAAACCGCAGGTCTGAATTGACCTGCGGTTTTCTGCGCAACATGGGGGCTCACAGGTTTATTCATACATCCCTGCCTCCTAAACCCCCGTGCCTCCTCATAAACCCCCCGTGCTGCGCGGGCTTCAGACCTGCTTATGCTACTGAGCTGAGCCGAGCGAGTGTAGAACACACCCCCTGAATGTGAGCCAATCTGAGCCGAGAGCAGAGCGACACGCCCCCTGAAATCAGCTGCTTAATGTTTCTTCATAAGTTAATGCTTTTTCATGGTACACCGGCACTAATACATTGCAATGGAATTTAATGCCGGATCCGGCATTTTGGCATGTGTCCTGGAATTTTGGACGGAGATAATACCACAGCATGCTGCGGTATTATCTCCGGCCAAAACGCCTGACAGTGACTGAACTGATGCATCCTGAATGGATTTCTCTCCATTCACAATGCATTAGGATATAACCAAAGCGTTTTTTTTTTCAGGTATGGAGCCCCGAGGACGGAACTCAATGCCAGAAAAGTTTAACGCTAGTGTGAAAGTACCCTTAGGTGACCACATGAAACATCTATTACCTGATGAATGAATGTTTTGCTCAAGCGGTTCTGGTGAGCCTTTCCATCCATGGATTACCTAGTCAGCCATTCATTTGAATGGTCAGTGCGAAATACTACGTTTCTCCATCAGTGGCCATGACAAGGGAAATGTATGGCCAGCAGCAGTTTCCCTGATGACAGCTGATTGTGAGAGGCATAGAATACACTGTAACTTTGTGGAATATTTGTTGTGCTCTTTGTATAGGCAAAGCACTGTTTGTGACATTTTGTAGAAACTCCTATTTGGTGGCGTCTGACACCCAGCCCCCCGTCGATCAGCTGTCTGAGAAGGCACTTGCGCTCCAGTGTGCACCACCGCATTCTTACGGCTTACCCTAGGCCAGTAGTGTCACGGCCATCAGTCAGTGGCCTAGGAGCAGCTCCGCTCCCTTTAAGTGAATGGTGCTGAGCTCCACCTAAACCACATGACCAATGGTCGTGACGTCACTTGCCTAGGGTGAGTGAACAAGGCTGCCCCTAAGCCATGTGACTGATGATCATGACGTCACTGGTCTAGGCTAAGCAATAAGAAGGCCGTGGCCCACACAAGAGTGCTGGGGCCTTCTCGAACAGCTGATTAGCAGATCCCAGGTGTCGGAGGCCCACTGATCAGATACTGATGACCTATCTAGAAGTTAGGTCATCAGTTATAAAGAGTCAGACAACCCTTTTAAGCTAGTCACACATTATATGGCATGGTTATTGGAGAGTACTCTTACTAAATATTATGCCCAGGGTCTCTACCAACCTTGATCTGACTTGAGAGAACTGAATGTCACGTCACTAGGAAAACTGACAAACCTACAGAAGTATATAAATACTTACATGGGAATATTCGTCGCTCTTTGTATACACTTTTGGCCTACTTCCCACTTCAGTGATTTGGTAGGTGTTCCATCTAGGATTGTCATCGAAAACCAGGATTGGACCATTCACTGACATAAGGTATGTCCCTGATGGAAATCACTGATGGAAATAACTGACCAAATCACTTAACATGTAGCGGTCATTCTTTTTTTTTTGTAATGTATAAGGGCAGTGATACTGAGCATTTTTATAATATACTTTAATTACTTAAATCGTACATTTCTATTTTGTGCATTAGCAAGGCTCCCTGTCTTCTGTTTACTTCAGGGCTCATGCACATGAACCTGATTTAGGTTCGGGAATTGCAGATCTGCAAAAACCGGCTTTGTGCGTTCCGCATTTTGCGGAACAGAACCTCTTGCCCTCTGTAGAACTGTCCTATCCTTGCCCGTATAATAGGACATGTGCTATTTTTTTGTGAGGCCGCAGAACAGAAGCACAGATGCGGACACATGGTGTGCTGTTCGCATCTTTTGCAGCCCTACTGAAGTGAATGGGTCCGCATC
The DNA here is from genome assembly GCA_033119425.1 of Bufotes viridis. Lineage (NCBI taxonomy): Eukaryota > Metazoa > Chordata > Amphibia > Anura > Bufonidae > Bufotes > Bufotes viridis. The sequence continues at coordinate 92,195,944 of CM065592.1, read as the reverse complement.
CGATCCGCAAAAAATGTGGATCGGATGTGGACAAAAATCACGGTGGCGTGCCTGAGCCCTTACTATGGAGCTGCTGCTGCCCTCACTGCCTCTTTTAGTGAAGCATACAGCAGACAGGGAGCGCTGCTCATGCACAAAATGGGCCACTTTACAGCTATTTTTCTAATAGAAATGTACAATTTCAGTGTGAACTAGGCCTTAGTGGTCATTTCAACCGAAGTCAGACTAGCCCACCAGAGTACCAGCAGATCCTTCAGTGGACCCCAATGGTCCAGGAGAGAAAAAACATTTGGAGCTGCCTTGGCAGCCAACCACTTGCCACTGGGGTTGTTTCGGGTATCGAACTTTCGATACCCGATCGATACTTTTCTCTGGTATCGCACTCGATACCAGGAAAAGTATTTTATCGATACTGGGCTGCACTACTGCACAGCCCAGTATAAGAGAGCATGGCTGCGCTGCTCTCAGCGCGGCCATGTTCTCCTCGGCAGCACAGGAGAAGGAGGCAGTCTCTCCCTCCCCTGTGCTGCCGCTCAACCAATAGAGGGAGAGGGGCGGAGCGGGGGTGGGAGGAGGGCGGAGCTGGGGATCGGAGCATGGCTAGCAATGCCGAGTAGCTTATATAATGCAGGCAGAAGACACAGCCTGCCAGCACCTGCTCAGACCCAGCACTGCAATCAGAGGCAATTAACCCCTCAGGTGCGGCACCTGAGGGGTTAATAGCCTCTGATCGCAGCGCTCGTCACAGGCAGGTGCCGGCAGCCTGTGTCTTCTGCCTGCATTTATATAAGAAACTACTGCATTGCTGGCCAGTGCTCCGCCCCTCCCTAGTATTAAAACATTGGTGGGCAGTGTGCCCCCCTCCCCCTAGTATTAAAACATTGGTGGGCAGTGTGGCCCCCTTCCCCCAGTAATAAAATCATTGGTGGCAGTGGCCACAGGGTCCCCTCACCTCCTCCTCATTGGTGGCAGTGGCAGTGATCGGAGCCCCAGCACTGTAATGCTGGGGCTCCGATCGGTTACCATGGTAACCAGGACGCTTCTGAAGTCCTGGCTGCCTTAGTCTGCTCCCTGCTGCTGTGTGCACAGAGCACAGGGCAGCAGGGAGAGGGTTAAGTCCTATTCACCCTGATAGAGCTCTATCAGGGTGAATAGGATGAGAAGATCCCAGGTTCTAGCCCCTAAGGGGGAAATAGTTAATAAATAAACTGTAAAAGAAAAAAAAAGTTAAAGTACACCAAAATATTAATTATAAATCACCCCCTTTCCCAATTTAATACAATATATAAACAATACATAAATAAAATATTACATATCGCCGCGTCTCAAAAGTCCAAACTATTAAAAATCCACTTTTATGCGGTGAACGCCGTAAAAGAAAAAAAGAAAAAGAAAAAATGCACGATTCGCCATTTTCTTTTAGTCGTCTTGTCCCCACAAAAAAGTAGGATAGGACTGTTGTATTATGAGCCGGCGGTTTCATAAAATGTGGAATGCACGCGGATTTTTTGGGCGTTTTTATTTTTTTCGCGTGGTATCGAATGGTATCGAGTATCGCAATACTTTTTTATGGTATCGATACCGAATCAAAATTTTGGTACCGAAACAACTCTACTTGCCACTAGGGTCTACTTCTTTGATTGAAAATCTATTAGACTTTCTTGATGACATAGGGGGTTGGGCCCCAAGAATGATTTCCTCTGGTGGGCCCAAGACTCTGATTTTAGCTGTATATTCAGGAGCTGGACGGTTTTCCAAGAACTGATCTCGGTGGGTGTCATTTTATGCAGTACAGTTCCTCGTGAACATCAAAGGATTGCCATGCTCTTGAGTTATGTGAAGAACATGTTTCTCTAGCGGAGAGGAGGAACCCTTCACACTATGTACATATGGAAGCAACTTGGTATTGAAGTCTTATTATTTTACAGGATGATGGATGATCCCGAGCCCATATTTTTAGAAAAATCAAGGATCCATGGCTTCCAGGACGTGAGCTGAAGATGGGCTTGAGAGTAATTGAATATGGGACATTGTTTGTACTCCTTTTTAATACATTCTATTACTTAGAGGAAATTGAAGTAGAAAGCCTACAAATAGAAATCTTTTAAAGCGTATTTGAATTACTAATGACTCATTCATTCACATAAAATAGTCCTTTTAAGCCCGCAAGCAAACTACTGGCATAACAGAGGACACTTTGTGAACTCTTTATTTGGAGGTGCTGCACTCCAACACAAGCTGTTCGCTGGTGGTCTTGCTGCTGGAAGCCCCTAAAACGTTATACAGGGAAGCACTCTGTGGATGCCGCAAGAAAAACCCCACTGGACTGAACAGGGTCTATCGCGTCCTCTGTGTTCAATCGACACTTTGCTATCGTCCACAGCAGAACGCAGCACTTCGGTTTGGCTTTAGCTAATAGTGGAGCGTCCAATGCTCTGGCCTCCTGCTATTCGCCCAAACAATAGAGAGAAAGCCCGCTAATGAGGCCATTTTACAGTCAGCAACAAATCACTCATTAGTCAGTGGGTCAGATATCTTCCCTGCCATAGTTGTGATTACTCAGCAGCAGATCTAATATCTGGCAGAGCGCTGACCTTCCACACATGGAGGTCTGAAGCTCATCTCTAGACATCTGAAAGCTTGCTGTCTCACCAGGGTTTAGTCATAGGAGGCCAGAGCAGAAAAGTAAAGGCTACGTAAAATGTCAAATCCACTTTAAAAAGCACCAGTCAGCTCTCCTGATGCCTCATTCACATTGCCAGTGTTCGCTCAGTGATTTCCATCAGTGATTGCGAGCCAAAACCAGGATTGGAGCCTCCACAGGCATAAGGAAAAGATCTGCACCTTCTGCAGGTTCTGTGTTTAGAGCCGCACTTGTTTTTTGCTTAAAATCACTGATGGAAATCACTGACCGAACACTGACGCGTGAATGTCTGTGTCTTAGGCTACTTTCACACTAGAGTTTTTGCTGGATCCGGCAGGGTTCAACAAAAACGCTTCCGTTACTGATAATACAACCGTCTGCATCCGGTATGAACGGATCCGGTTGTATTATGTCTTCTATAGCCAAGACGGATCCGTCATGAACTCCATTGAAAGTCAATGGGGGACGGATCCGTTTTCTATTGTGTCAGAGAAAACGGATCCATCCACATTGACTTGCATTGTGGGTCATGGCGGATCCCAGGACGGAAAGCAAACCGCAGCATGCTGTGGTTTGCTCTCCGGTATGAGAACACGGAATGCATTTTGGAGCACTCCGTTCTGTTCGGTTACGTTTTGCCCCCATTGACAAAGAATGGGGACAAAACAGAAGCGTTTTTTTCCGGTATTGAGACCCTATGACGGATCTCAATACCGTAAAATAGAAACGCTAGTGTGAAAGTAGCCTTAGGAAAAAAAATGCTTCTGTGAAATAACCATTCTGCAGCATCTTTTCTTAGGAGCCTGCATTGTGCCATTCCTCTGTTATTCTTCCTGGAAATGTATTCCTGACTTGACAACGGAGTCCTACCATACTTTGTCAACAGGGTACGACCCTACGCACTCTTAGGTTGTCCAGTCAGTGTCAGACTGTGCAGGGGGAATAATAACGTCCAGCTGTCAATTTATTCAAAGATTTCTAGAAGGAATGACAGAGGAACGGCACAATACAGAGTGTAAGGCTGGCCAAGAAGCAAGCGTGCATGTGCTCTTAGTAAACTGCGTCCTGAATCCTCTAGCGGTGGTTTACCTCCCTAAAAATTAAAGGATTAGGCATGCTGAAGTTCAACATGCTCGACCCATCATTCCCCCAACATCTAGCAATGGAGGCAAATCAGGTTGCCCCCCATGCCCATTAGATGGCACCCTGATTCGCCTCCATTGGCACTTTTTCCTATAGTGTACAAGCACAACCACCGCTGATGAGATTGCAGGGTGGTCGTAACCATGGACACGAGCAGTGTATAATGGGATGGAAAAATGAATCCAGCCAGCAAAGGAGGCAATATGGATAAAAACAATACATTAGTAAGTGCCTTGTATTGACTTTCTCTACATGATAAATGCCACTTGCTGAAGTGACACAACCCCTTTAACTATAGTGCAGAATAATATCTGCAGAGAAAACCTGCAAAATCTGCACAAAACAATTTTTTTTTTCAAAAGGATTTGCCTAATTACATTATGGAGTGAAATCTGTGGAGTTTTCAGGAGAATTTCACAACAAATTGGGCATACAGAAAATTAAAATCTGCTAGTATTTGGGTGCAGCAAGCCATGATAACGGTTGTAAAGCGTTGCGGAATATGTCAGCGCTATATAAGTAAGCCCACTTAGGCTACTTTCACACTGGCGTTTTTGGCTTACCGTTTGTGAGATCCGTTTCAGGGCTCTCACAAGCGGTCCAAAACGGATCAGTTTTGCCCCAATGCATTCTGAGCGGATAAGGATCCGCTCAGAATGCATCAGTTTGGCTCCGTTCAGTCACCATTCCGCTCTGCAGGCTTGCAGCTTGCTTGCAGCTTTTTGGTGTCCGTCCGACGAAACTGAGCCAAACGGATCCGTCCTGACATACAATGTAAGTCAACGGGGACGGATCCGTTTTCAATGGCACAATATGGCACAATAGCGGATCCGTCCCCGAATGACTTTCAATGGTGTTCAAGATGGATCCGTTTTGACTTTGTTCATGATAATACAAACGGACCCATTCTGAACGGATGCATGCGGTTGTATTATCAGTGCGGATCCTTCTGTGCAGATACATGACGGATCCGCACAAGACGCCAGTGTGAAAGTAGCCTAAGTAAATACAGTAAATGTCCAGGCAGCAGTATCTATGTGAACAGATGGTACAAGCGAAGCAGCATGAACCCCTGGGGATGCTGAATTCTTTGTGGGATGCTGACTTTATTAGCAACCCACATAAAAAGTTACATGTAGAACAAAGTCATTTCAATTCTGAATTCTCTGCGTGTAAACCGCACTGCCCACTCACACACGGAAAACAAATGTGATTTATAACACAAACCTACTATGCTGCAGGACTGAGGAACGGGGGGGGGGGGGGGGGCAGCTACAATCCACACTGAGGGAAACACAAGGAGGGTCCTCTATGATCCCACACATCACAGCCACAATCTTATAGGTCTGATGTCTTCCAAGAAAGGCATCTAGACCTCCTTCAACTTTTATGCAACTTTTACTCATTATAGAGTATAACAAAACTTTAAGGGTCACAATCATTTTTGATATTTCATATTGACATATCAAAGGTTTTGATGATCAGTGGAGGTCTGAGTGCTGAGACCCCACGATCCCTAGAATAAGGAGAGAGAAGAGCTCACATATCACGCTCTCTTTCCTCGCTGCAGGAGACGGAAGCGCAAAGGGGTGAGAGGCCTAAGTCAGAATTTGGGGGGTAAGCCAGCACCTCATCTGCAGACAGCGGTTTCGGGGTGATTACCCCTCATCAGTGCAGAGCAGAGTAACCCCCAAATCCTGACTTAGGCCTCTCACCCAGTTAAGCCAGCACTCTCTGCTCTGCACTGATGAGAGGCAATCACCCCGAAGCAGCTGTCTGCAGATGAGATACTGGATTATTTAATATCCAAGTCATGTCTCAAGGACTATTTAAATGGTTGAACACTGACTTATAGGATAGCTGCCTTACATCTGGTGGTATTAGAGGCAGAGCCTGTTAAGAGCTCATTTGCATCCCTTCGCAGAATTCCAGAGGAGCCTGTATGGTCTATAAGTCTCTGTGCGCTGATCAAGGTGCTCTCTCCCCAAGGAGAGATAGTATTCTCCAAATTGTTCCCGATATAGTAAAAATGACTAGTTACCTTCATTCTCTGGGCCAGTACGGTTACACAGTAATACCACATTTATATACACTGCCTGTCCCAAAAAAAAGTCTCCACCAAAAAAAAAAAAAGGTCACACACTCTAATATTGGACCGCCTTTAGCTTTGATTACGGCACGCATTCACTGTGGCATTGTTTCGATATGCTTCTGCAATGTGACAAGATTTACAGTATTTCCATCCAGTGTTGCATTCATTTTTCACCCAGATCTTGCATTGATGATGGCAGAGTCTGACCGCTGCGCAAAGCCTTCTCCAGCACATCCCAAAGATTCTCAATGGGGTTAAGGTCATTTAAGGGTAAATGATGTCTCATGCTCCCTCGACCACTCTTTCACAATTTGAGTCCGATGAATCCTGGCATTGTCATCTTGGAATATGCCCGTGCCATCAGGGAAGAAAAAAATCCATTGATGGAATAACCTGGTCATTCAGTATGTTCAGATAGTCAGCGGACCTCATTCTTGGACCCCCGATCCTAGCACTGCCCCCACAGGCTTGTACAGTAGGCACTAGGCATGATGGGTGCAGAACTTCATCTGCCTCTCTTCTTACCCTGATGCACCCATCACTCTGGAACAGGGTAAATCTGGACTCAGACCACATCACCTTCTTCCATTGCTCCACATCACCATTCTTCCACAGCTGTTCAGTCCCGATCCCTTGAGTTCCTTTCACATTGTGCGTGTGGAAATGCTCTTAGGGTACTTTCACACTAGCGTTGGTGCGGATCCGTCTGTTTATTTGTACAGACGGATCCGCACCTCTAATGCAAAGGTTTGTATCCGTTCAGAACGGATCCGTTTGCATTAGCTTTAAAGAAAAATGACAAAGTCCAAAACGGATCCGTTTTGACTTACATTGAAAGTCAATGGGGAACGGATCCGTTCTCAAATGCACCATATTGTGTCACTGACAACGGATCCGTTCCCATTGACTTACATTGTAAAAAAAAACGGATCCGTTAGGCTCCGCCTCTTCAGACGGAATAGAGGCGGAACGGAGCCTAACTGATGCATTCTGAACGGATCCTTATCCATTCAGAATGCATTGGGGCTTAACTGATCCGTTTTGGACCGTTTGTGAGAGCCCTGAAACGGATCTCACAAACGGAATCCAAAACGCTAGTGTGAAAGTACCCTTACTTTCACTATTAAACATAGCCCTGAGTTCTACTGTTGTCTTTCTTCGATTTGATTTCACCAAACGTTTAAGCGATCGCCGATCACGATCATTCAGGATTTTTTTCTGACTACAGTTCTTCCTCGAATACGATGGGTCCCCACTATCCTGACAGTTTTTAATAATGCGTTGGACAGTTCTTAACCAAATTTTAGTAGTTTCTGCAATCTCCTTAGATATTTTCTCTGCTTGATGCAGGCCAATGATTGGACCCTTCTCAAACAGACTAACATCTTTTCCACGACCACAAGATGTGTCTTTTCGACATGGTTGTTTGAGAAATGAGAAGCAACTCATTGCACCAGTTGGGGTTAAATAACTTGTTGCCAGCTGAAAGATAATCGCCCATGCAGTAATTATCCAATAGGAGGCTCATACCTATTTGCTTAGTTAAATCCAGGTGGCGACTTTTTTTGGACAGGCAGTGTGGTTTTTCTTGTGTTTTAAAACTCAAGAAAAAATTACTTTCTTTTCATTACCATATTCTGACCCCCATAACTTTTTTTATAGTTGGGCGGAGAGTGCTCTTTTTTCCATTTGAATTTTTTTTCCTTTACACTATTAACCATATGGCATAAATGCCGTATTTTAATAGTACTGGTGTTTTTAGATGCGGCGATGCCCATGAGGTTTCTTTTTTTTTATTTTTTTATTCCAGGGAAGGGGAGTGATTAAAATTTTTATATTTAACTTTTTTTAAAAACTTTTTTAAGTCCTCCTAGGTGACTATAACATGCAATCATCAGACTGCCAATTGTATTCTGTGATGGATATTTATCTATCGCAGAACACAGCATTCAGCATATTCCAATGCAGTGCTGCCACCTGCAGGCCTATATTGGAATATATTAGTAATCGGCCTGGAAGCCTTATACAGGCTCAGGCCTATAAGTAATACGGGATGCCTTCCCCGATCTCAGTCTCTTAATGAATTGATAAGCACTTACTTTAAATATACATACTGTACACTATTTAAATTGGTCTGAACAAAAACTGAACCATTTGACCATTGCAGTCATATCATGGGACAATTAGATAACTGAATTAAAGAGGTATTCCCATAGAATATGCCATAAATGTCTGCTAGATGCAGTTTCCACATCTGGGTCCTGCAACTATCTCCAGAACAGGGGTCCCTCGACCCCATTCTTGCCTTGTGAGACAGCCACATCCAGGTGGAGTGTTCTGTTTCAGTATCTTGCATTGTGTATTGGTATGCTCCTCTCTTCCTCCCCCCTCTGTTTCAGCTTCTAGTTAGTTCAGCCTAGCCACTCCCTGGCATAATTCTTTTACCATCTGGATTCCCTGCAACATCTTGTAATACAATCTCCGGATTAAACACTACTTGATTAATTCCTGGGTGTCTGATGCGTAAACTGTAAGTGGAGAAAGTCATATTCAACAAGTCACCTCAGTGGGCATAGAGGCTGATCTCTCACAGATGTGTGATTGTATAAAGCTGACATTTCGAAACGCCACATGGAGAATGAATGGTGAGGTGGCCAATCATAACGGCAGTTCTCTCCATTCTCTTCCTGGAAGCAGCAGTCTCATTGTGGAAACAGGTGTGAGTCCTAGAGATGGGACTTACGTATATCAGACAATCTAGTCTAAGGCTACTTTCAGACTGGTGATGTTTCTGTCCAGGTTTTATTCAGGTTCAGAATGCACAGCACCCAGACGGAACAATGACCAATTAAATTCAATGGGGGTATTCACTTTCTGCACCATCGGTCCATGCAGGGAAAACGTGGGCATCTTCAATCTTGGTCTGATTTTCCTTCAAGACTCAATCAAATGAATGGATCTGCAGGAAAAAAAGGACGGCACATGGACTCCAGGTGCACCCCGGTCATGGCACTTTCCCACTCAGTCAAGTTATACTAATATGGCTGCCATTGCAGTTTTAGCTAAGATTTTTTTCAGTGTAAAATGCTACATTAAAAAAGTCCCCAGAACTTTGTTTTTTTTAAGGAATGCATGTGAAGAAATGATCAAATAAAATGTCCGTGTTACTATTCGCGAGCATCACCAGTACTGAAGGCATTCACACAAAATGCAAGCATAATGGCAAATTACCATGATCACTGAGCGAAGAGATTTGGTCACTAAGGGTACTTTCACACTTGCGGCAGGACGGATCCGACAGTCTGTTCACCCTGTCTGATCCATCCTGCAGCTATTTCGCCGTGCCGCCGCTCCGTCCCTATTGACTATAATGGGGGAGGGGTGGAGTTACGGCGCAGCACGGCAGCGCACGGAGAGAGGACACTGGACTAAAAGTACTGCATGTGCGACTTTTTAGTCCAGCGTCCTCTCTCCGTGTGCTGCCTCTCTCCATTATATTTAATGGGGACGGAGCGGCAGTCCGGCGGCACGGCTAAATAGCGTCAGGATGGATCCGACAGGTTGAACAGCCAGTCGGATCCGTCCTGCAGCAAGATTGAAAGTACCCTAAGTCTGACTAGTGGAAGGGGTCTGCGGCAGGAGAGAAGTGGTCACACGTGCAGTCCCCTTCCATTACAGTAACGACATAGAGATAACCTACTGCGCAATTTCAATATCTCAGATAGACTATAATGGACAGTGAACATGTATGATCACCGCTCACTAGTAATGTGCTACTGTAGGTTAAAGGGCATCTGTCAGCAGACTTGTACCTATGACACTGGCTGACCTGTTACATGTGCGCTTGGCAGCTAAAGGCATCTGTCTTGTTCCCATGTTCATATGTGCCCGCATTGTAGAAAAAAATTATATTTTAATATATGCAAATGAGCCTCTAGGAGCAACGGGGGCGTTGTTGTTACACCTAGAGACTCTGCTCTCTCTGCAACTGCCTCGCTCCCTGCACTTTGATTGACAGGGCCAGGCAGTGAAAATATCATCACACCTGGCCCTATAAATAAAAGTGAAGCCATGGAATGCAGAGCAAAACGGACACAACAGAAAACGGATCCGTCCCCCATTGACTTTCAATGGAGTTCATGATGGATCCATCTTGGCTATGTTACAGATAATACAACCGGATCCGTTCATAACGAATGCAGACTGTTGTATTGTCAGTAAGAGAAGCGTTTTTGCTGATCAGGCAGAAACGCCTGTGTGAAAGTAGCCTTACTAAGGCCACTTTCACACTCGGGGTAAGCTTTTCTGGCAGGCTGTTTCGGCAGGGGAACAGCCTGCCGGACCCGTACTACCGTCTGCACACATGTGCTGCCAGAAGTCCACCAGGCACCATTCACCATAATGGGGACCGGCCAGAGATCCGGCCACAGCACGCCAAACGTGCCTGATACGGCCAGACAAAAAACGCAGATCTACACCGCTTCCCATTATAGTGAATGGGGCCAGGCGGAATTCAGCAAACGGTAGCACGGATCCGGCAAGCTGCCAGAAAAGCTTACCGCGAGCTTGAAAGAAGCCTAAATTCTTTCCCCAGAAAACTATACATCAATCTGCTCAGCTCCTCCTGCTCTCCAACCTGCTGACTGCAGATGGCGCTGCATGGGGACAGAAAAGAGCGATACAGAAACCAGATACATATCTTTACATATACTTTTTCTATGACAAAGTTCTTTTCGTGTAGGGTCATTTTACATTCAGTACTTGCAGATGAAATACTCCGCGGAGCTGGCGATCTGTTTCATGTACACAGAATGAACAGAAAACACTTCAGAACAAGGAATGTGTTCAGTAGCTCACCATATCTCAAACATGAAAGGTGTAATTCTGATTTTGGGTAGACCACCTCTAAGGTAAACATGTTTATGTAAAGATATGTGAAAAATATTCCTGGAAGGAATCTGCATGTAAACAGCGGCATAGGATTGGACTTGTAGGTTGTGTACAGGAGTATCAGTCTATAAAACTGCATGAACAGCAGCCTCATACATGTACAGAAAAAAACACTAACGCATTTCTGGTGAAAAAATAAAGGTTTCAGTTCATATTGCATAATAAGGTGCCATAATGCACATCCATCTGTGACCCGGAACACATCTTTACAATCCCATATTCCACCCATTGAGTAGAAATTAGAATTATCCCGAGAAGACAAAATCTGTACAGTGAGAAAAAGAAGCTCCAAAGTCACAAAGTTATCACCAGCTTTCACTCAGTATTGTCATGTATTCTCATACATCTATATTAAAGAGCACCTGTCAGAAGGATCAACCCTGGCAGCCCCTTCCAACAGCTGATAGGTGTTCAATGGGAGCAGCTCTGCAGTCGCCAGCTCCATCCACGACACACAATGATCGGTGTTGTTAAGGCACCTACTTTAAAGGGGTTATCCTCCCCCATGTGCCCGGGCCCCTCACACAATGTACATACCTGGCTCCCCGCAACCCACGTTGCTTCTGAAGCCAGCACGGGCCCCGCTGCATCTCCCCAACGCGCGGATGAAAACATCCAGTGTCGAGGTGGGGGATGGGGGGGTTTAGCCAATAGCAGGTGGTGACGGGGACGAGCCTCCCTAGTGTCACCCGCAATGCTAGGAAGGCTCATTCCCGTCACCGCCTGCTATTGCCTAAGAACCCCAACCCCACATGTTTTCATCCGCGCGACGGGGAGATGCAGTGTGGGGGCATGCGTGCTTCGGATGCGACACGGGTGTCGGGGAGCAAGGTAAGTACATTGTGTGTGAGGGGCCTGGGCATATGGGGGAGCATTTAAGGGGTTGGATAACCCCTTTAAAGTGCCACAGCTACTCTGGGACAGCTGACTGGTGGTCTAAGGCAGGGATGGGCAAACTGCGGCTCTCCAGCTGTTGTAAAACTACAATTCCCACCATGCCCTGCAGTAGCCTGATAGTTGTAAGCAGTCTTTGCATGCTGGGAGTTGTAGTTTTGCAACAGCTGGATAGCCGCAGTTTGCCCATCCCTGGTCTAGGGTGTCAGAGTGCTCCCGATCAGATACTGATAGCCTATCCTTGGGCTTACTCTAATAACCTCACTGATAGCATGCCAAGGCGTATAAGTGCGTGTATTTTTGCGAATGGCGCTCATACTCAATACTGTATAAATTGATATGTTTTGAATATTTTGGCGGTCATTTACTATGAGTTATATGCCACTTTTTGGCATATTTAGGTCACATATTTTGTTGCAAAGGTGTTTTGGACAAAATGTGTGACTTTACCCCACTCCCCCCTCTTTTGCAAAGTGGCGTAAAAAGGGGGTGTGGCGTGGAAGAGGGAGGGCAAGCTGGCCCGTCTCATTCATCTTTTTCCACGCCAGTTTATAGCGTGGAAAATGGCCTTAAAGTATGCCAGCAAGGGAGCTGGCGTAGATTAAAGCATGGTCTCTGGTGGCAGCAAGAGCCAAAGTTATGTAGAGGCCTGTGCCTCTACATAACTAAGGCCCGGCGTATCAATCGTCGGTCTTAATAAATGTCCCCCTTTGTATCGATCCTGTAATTTCCATAATTCTGCGACTTTTCTTGGTGTTGCAGTTTCAATGTTCAGGAGTGTAAAAGATATATAAAAAAAAAAACTCTTTAGCTTAAGAAAGTAGAGTTGGAGGGAGGACATTCAGTTTACTGGCCACGTTATCGCACCCAACCAGGATGAAAGTCTTGCCCTGTGACTGGAAACGTACAGCAATTTTTGTGCTCTTTCACAATATGAAGCATCCCCGCGTGCCTGGCCTCCCATAGGCTCTAATGTAAACATCTGTATCTCCACAATGCCATCCAGCTTCATGAACTCACATGCTCCCTGATGTATTAGTGGTAGCCACTGAACTTTATTATAATCTCTGCTCTGAGGCACCTCCAATGAAGCGTTTTCTACAGAGCTACATTATTAGAAGGTCATCTAATTATCAGCAATTTTCTAATATTTACCGCTGACTACTATTGGTTCCCCTCCCTTTACATGCAGGACAGCTAAAGGTTTTCAAGAATAGGTTCAGTGTCACTGATGTTTAAAGGGAACCTGTTACCAGTGTAATCTGCAGGCGGCATGTTATAGAGCGGGAGGAGCTGAGCAGATTGATATAAAGTATTATCAGAAAACATTCAGTATAACTTGTATTTCATTCATTTAAATCTTCACAAATTCTGGGCTTTAAAGTCCAGGAGGCGGTCCTATCAGTGATTGACAGCTCTCTCTGTATACACAGTCATAGAGGGGAGGCTGTCACTGATAGGACCGACTCAGAGACTTCAAAGCCCAGAAGGAGCAGGTATTTAAATGGATGGGAGGAATGGCGGTCCACACCGGGTGCCGGCTCTCAGGGGCGTGCCAGGACAGAAGCAATGAGGGCTTCCATCAATACAGATGGAAGCGCTCATTGCTTTTCCCTTTATAAGATGCAGTCTTATAAAGGGAATACTAGTGAGAGCTTCCATAATGGAAGCGCTCACCAGTATGCAGAAGGAGGGGGAGAGAAGCGCTGTGAGCGCTGTACAGTACTTACCCCTTCTCCTGCTTACTCTTCTCAGGGCCCGCGCTGCTGTGTCCTGGCTGCCTGCAGCACCAGGACATACAGAGCGCGCTCTGACCTGACGCTGCAGGAGGTCAGGTGACTGCAGCGTAGGCCCTGAGAAGAGAAGACAGCCAGGACAGGGAGAGTGGCGACAGGACAGGTAAGTTACTTTATTATTTTACAGTCTGATCTGAGGTCTGATATGGAGGTCTAATGGGGGTCTGGAGTGGTCTATGGGGGGTCAGGAGGTCTGACTGGGGGGGTCTGGAGGTCTAATGGGGGTCTGGAGGTCTGACTGGGGTCTAGAGGTCTAATGGGGATGTGGAGGTCTGACTGGGGGGGGTGGAGGTCTAATGGGGGTCTGGAGGTCTGACTGGAGGGTGTGGAGGTCTAATGGGTCTGATTGGAGGTCTGGAGGTCTAATGGGGGGTCTGGAGGTCTGACTGGGGGGTCTAAAGGTCTAATGGGGATCTGGAGGTCTGACTGAGGGGTCTGGAGGTCTAATGGGGATCTGATTGGGGGTCTGGAAGTCTGACTGGGGTGTCTGGAGGTCTAATGGGGGTCAGATATGGGGGTCTGGAGGTCTAGTGGGAGTATGGGTGTCTGATATGGGGGTCTGGTCTGATATGTGGGTCTGGAGGTCTAATGGGGGTCTTATCGGAGGTCTGATATTGGGTCGGGGTCTTACATGGGGTCTAATGGGTCTAATCTGAGGTTTAAAACTGGGGTCTGACATAGAGGTCTAAAGAGGGTTTGGTCTGAGCTTAGGGGATCTCTGACGCATCTGTGTGGTACCAGTATTTTCAGGGGGACTGTTTCTGCAGGAAAGTATTGAGGAGCACAGTGGACACAGTATTGGGGGTGGCAGGATGGGTTGTTGAGAAGGTGGAACGATGATGAAAAAGTAGGAAGGTAAGGGTACCTTCACACTAGCGTTTTTGTTTTCCAGCATAGAGTTCTGTCGTCTGGGCTCTATGCCGGAAAAAAAACGCTTCAGTTAAGATAATACAACCACATGCATTCGTTTGAACGGATCCGCTTATATTAACTTTAATTATTTTTTAACATTGTCAAAACAGATCCGTTTTGAACTCCATTGAAAGTCATACTGAACGGAAGACATCCTGATGCATCCTGAACGGATTTCTCTCCATTCAGAATGCACGAGGATAATACTGATCAGTTTTTTTCAGGTATAGAGCCCCGACAATAGAACTCTATGCCGGAAAAGAAAAACGCCAGTGTGAAGGTACCCTTAGATGTCTGTTTGTTAAACTCTGCAGAGACGAGGCGCGGGTGGTCTGGTCTAACAGGAGAAGAAGAGGGAAGAGAATATCTACATCAGAGAAGAGAAGTCACTGGATGTAAGAGGTATATGGCGCTGTATGACCCTGTATGTTCTGTAGCACTGTATGTCTTTAGGCCCCTTTAACACAAGCGAGTTTTCCACGCGAGTCCAATGCGTGACGTGAATGCATAGCACCTGCACTGAATCCTGACAAATTAATTTCAATGGGTCTGTGTACATGAGCGTTTTTTTTCTGGCCCCATAGAAGTGAATGGGGCTGCGTGAAAAACGCATTGCATCCGCAAGCAAGTGCGGGTGCGTTGCGTTTTTCCCTGATGGTTGCTAGAAGATGTTGTTTGTAAACCTTCAGTTTTTTATCACGCGCGTGAAAAACGCATCAAAACGCATTGCACCCGCGAGGAAAAAACTGAACAACTGAACGCAATCGCAGGCAAAACGGAATGGCTTGAAAACATCCGGTGTCGGGGGGAGGAGCCAATGGCAGACGGGAGCGGGGATGAGCCTCCCTAGCGGCACCAGCTATGCTAGGGAGGCTCGTCCCCGTCCTCGCCTGCCATTGGCTGCTCCCCCCCGACACCGGATGTTTTCATCAGTGTGCAGGGAGAAGCAGCGGCGGTGCAGGGACCAGGAGCGCCACAAGTTAAGTATATTCCCTGTGAGGGGCCCGGCACATGGGGGGCTGTTTATGAAATTGGATAACCCCTTTAACTGCTGGCAACTATCATTACATGGGGAAGAACCGTCATTAATACGATCACTTCTTCCATACAGTCTTCATCTGTCGGCAGCACATTAGCAGCATGTTTGTACAGGGCAATGTGGGGTGAATGAACGTTCATACAAATATTCGTTCCCGATCATCGGCCCCTGTAAAACGTTTTTTTATGGGTTTTGATGTGGCTGCGGATTTGTAATGCATCATTTCCACACTACAGTGAGCATTTTGCTGATCTGAGTTACAAAGATTTCTCCACTACTTGTCAAGGAGGATTTAAAGCCCCATCCAGATGCATTGTGCTTTAAAGCGTTGTGTATTCCCAGCGTGGAAGCCACCAAGAAAATCTGCATGGAGAAGGCCATCAGCACCTATAATTAAATGGCGGCAGGCACTTTGAACACTAAGGCTGGGTTCACACGAGCGTGTCCAGATTAGGTCCGGATGCGTTGCAGATGCGTTCAGTGAAAACTGTGCGATTTCACAGGCAAAGCCATTCAGTTTTGCCTGCGATTGCGTTCAGTTGTTCAGTTTTTTCCGCGCGGGTGCAATGCGTTTTGATGCGTTGATAAAAAACTGAAGGTTTACAAACAACATCTCCTAGCAACCATCAGTGAAAAACGCAACGCACCCGCACTTGCTTGCGGATGCTATGCGTTATTAACGCAGCCCCATTCATTTCTATGGGGCTGCGGATGCGTTAATAACGCATAAGATAGAGCATGCTGCGATTTACACGCGTTGCAGAAGTGATGCGTGAAAAAAAACGCTCATGTACACAGCCCCATAGAAATGAATGAGTCAGGATTCAGTGCGGGTGCAATGCGTTCACATCACGCATTGCACCCGCGCGGAAATCACGCTCGTGTGAATGCAGCCTAAAAGGACACTGTTTTAATAGTGCTCCCTGTAGCGCTGCTTTTGCCAATACACAACCCTTTCCCATGCCCTCCCCGGTAATGTGATGACGGGCATCATCATGCTATGCCCATGTCTGCATCAACGGGAATATTCGGTGCTGTTAAAGGGGTTTGCAGAAAAATATGTATATATACTGCCTCACATCTCTAAAACCATCACAGGTCCAGCCTAAGGGCGCCTTAGGGTTTCTAACAATCACATACGTGTTCTTAGTCATAGCACGGTCTATGACATGTATACTCCGTATTTACAGCCCCACGTAACTTCCTGTTCCAGGGGCAAAGGCGCAATCAAGACTGATTAACCCATAATAGACCAGAGGAGCCCGCAGCCCATACAGGAAACCTATTAACATTAAATTGGTAACACATTGAAATAATAGTGCAGAAACCATAGAATACATATCGATAAAAATATAACAGATCTGTCCTTTTCTTCATACCCCAGGGAAATCTAGTGTCCAATGTAAGAATCCAGAAGGCCTCGCTCATATGTACCTTACGTTCCCAATCGCCTCCCCTGCTTGGACACCTAACCTATCACTCACAGTGGATAGAGTAATGAAAAGAGAAGCCACTGCTAGTAGATTGCAGCTAGCAGGATTTGGTACATGTGAAATATGTTCTGCTATTCGTTTTCGCAGTGGTCTCGTGGTGCATCCCACGTACTGGGTCTTGCAGGACATACAGCAGGGATCAGCAACCTCCCGCACTCCAGCTGTTTAGAAACTACAACTCCCAGAATCCTCCTTTCAATTATATGGGAGTTACAAGAATAGCCAAGTATGTATGCTGGGAGTTGTAGTTTCACTACAGCTGGATTACCGAAGGTTGCTGATCCCTGACAAACCGTATACTACGTGGTCTGTAGCACAATTAATAAATGATCTGATACAAAATGATCGCTCTGTGGAAAATCCTTATTATTAACCATATATCTGCTCAGACCATATGATCCCGTCATATGCAACCAGGTCTGGGAAGCTCATTTTCCTTTTTCAGTATGAAACTCGAAGAAACCATTTTGCCAATGACAATGGGTCTCCTGGATACAAAGTGTCCACCGCTTTCAGGATGCCATACAGCTGAGGTGGACACTTTGTAGCCAGGAGACCCATTACCATTGGCAAAATTGTTTCTCCAAGTATGTATACTAATAACAGGAGGACGCGCTTCCCAGACCTGGTGGCATATGACGGAATCATATCAGTGTAGTCTGAGCAGATAGATGGTTAATATTAAGGACATAGTGGGGACATTTATCATTTGAGATCGTTTTCATGTCACTTTGAAGTCTTGTTTTGCATTGTGTGGTTGCACGAAATTTATGAAATGGTCCACAAATTTCATGCATTTGGTGCAATTTCATTGCAGAACACACATGGCCGGTATCCGTCTTTTGCGGATCTGCAATTTGCGGACTGCAAAACACTTATGGTCGTCTGACTACACACTTATGGTTGAGCCTCACTACACACTACGATCTGGCAACAGCATATACTACACATTAGTGAGTGTTCCTGTCAGGCTGCTCAGTCATGATGGCATATCGTAGGCAGTATCACATCATTACCATCTAGTGTAGAGCAGTGCAGTGTGTACAGGGAGGAAACAGGAAGATGAATTATTATTGTTAGCTTCCTGCTACGACATAGGCAATGCTGGAGCCTGGAGAAGACTCCGTGGTGTGTCCTGTCTGCAACAGGACGAAAATGATTATTAATCCCCATCCTGTTCCTAAGCCCAACCCCCTCAGTCAGTCACCAGCCGATCAGGAGGAGAGTAACCCTTTGTCCTAGTCAAGATTTCTACAAGAAGTCTGTTAGGATCTTGGAACATTACAAAAATTGGCGCACCACAATGGTAAATGCAATTGACAATATATGGCCAAACCATCACTCTGATATTAAAAAGGAGACTTTAACCAATATATTCTTATATCAAGAACATACCGGAGTCCGCGCTCCTCATCAAGGTCTCTCATAGTGGCAAGGGACCTAACGCTAACTTACCTGTATCACTGGGCAATTACAGGGGCATCAAGTCCGACACACAGCAAACAGAAGGTAACCTGCGAGTTGTTTGCTGTGTGTCGGACTTGACGCCCCTATAATTGCCCACTGGCGTAGGTAGGTTAGCGTTAGGTCCCGTGCCCCTATGAGAGACCTTGACGACGTGTGCGGGCTCCGGTATGTTCTTGATATAAGAATATATTGGCGGAAGTCTCATTTTTAATACCAGAGTGATGGTTTAGCCATATATTGTCAATTGCATTTACCATTGTGGTGCACCAATTTTTGTAATGTTCTGTTTTATATAATCCATCACATCCACACATTAGGCTATCCTGTTTTGGATGTCCTTGTGGTACATGTGGTCCATTGCTGGCATCCTCCATTGTATGCATTTTTGCTAAGGATTGCTGTTAGCAATGGATCACATGTGCGGGATTTGCTCCCCCATCTAGAAATGCGCAACAGAATTTGGGGCTTTCAGCATTTTTCTGCCATTTAAGACCACTTCATAATACTCATTAGTTTTTTTCTGTTTGGATCTTGGCCTAAGAACAGGACGATGCATGGTTTGTGTGCCCTATGTGATCTTCCAACAGCTTGCAGAAATACTTGTTGACATGCAGTGATAACGTGTTGTCTAAGAAAGCCAATTTTGAAAGAGAAGGAGTTAACTAGAGGGGGATCCGCCATTCTTCAGGGCATATTGTGAGTCACTCTGGAGGACCTAACCTACACTAGACCATTGGTTTTTAATATGCAATGCTTTTTCTTCACTATGGTAGGAGTTGAACACTTGGTGTCAGGTTATCCCACAGGTTATCCCAAGACCACTGGAGTCCCAGTATTGGGACTCTCCCCAACACAATGGGATGCCCAACTTAGACAACCCATTTCTTAGGAACTTGGCTGCTGGTTACAATGTAACAATGTTATAATAATCATTGACAATAACGCCCCATGCACACAACCATATCAGCAAATCACGGATGCGGTCCGTGTGGAGTCTGCATTTTATTTGTGGACCCATTGTTTTCAATGGTCCGTATTTTACATAGTGTATTTTTTGGTGGTTGATCCATGTCCTTTCCACATCCTGAGGTCCATTCCGCAGAACGATAGAGCAAAATGCGGACTGCGAACTTACTAGAGTCAATGGGTCCTCAAAAAATGCAGATGCAACAAAGACAGCATTCATAATTTGTGGCTCCGCTATTTGAGGATCTCAAAACATATACGGTTGTGTGCATTGGGCCTAAGACGTACGGTATCTTCCAAACCTTATCCCATCTCTGTAATGTCTTCTCCACTGTATGAACCATACGCAAAAAAAAAGCAAGTTCTGCAGATAATTTCATGTCTTTCTGTTCACAGAAGCATTTCATAAATCTTGCCTACACAGTTGGTACAGAAATGCAGACTAACAGTTCATTTACCCTTTGTGATGTATACAAACTGTTCGGTATACATAGTCCTCTGTGTGCAGCTAAAAAGAGCTTGGCTTTGAAGATTAAAATGTATACGTGTTTCTTATCCAGCACTTGGTGGATCCAGTCATTTACATCTGGATTGAGTTCTACCCCACCAAGGATTTAAATAGTCAAAAAAAGGAAAAGAAAGAACTGTAGGGACTAGTGTTGCATAATCGGTACAAATTGTTTTCAGTAGACCGGTTGGTTTTATACATTGTTGAATAAGCTGTATAAATTGTTTTAGAGCAAGGTCAGATGGAGAAGACCCTGCTCCCCCTCCCCAACCACCATCCTCCATCTCCCTCTTTTCTCTGGAACGACGGCTTTAACCCATCAAGTCTCCGGAGTATTCCTCTATTGTGCACAAGCTAAACGTGACTGTTTGAGTCACGGATTGAACGTAACACAAGAAAAAAAAAAAACACACACTGTATCTCAGGATGTTGCAACAAGCTATAAAGTCCTTGATTTGGGATTTCTGGAGAATTTACAAGTCATTCCGCACTTCTAATACTCAACGTTTAGCTCAGCAGCTGTTGTACAACCACCATGTCCGAGAATCCCTGAAAATGATATTATACCTCTACATCACATACCGTACCATACTGTCACACCAGAATATAGTCAGGGAGAGAAAGAGTCTTTAAAGGGAAGGTATCAAAAATGACTATTGTTTAAATCATGTTTTTATGTTTCACACATTTTTAAAGAATTGTTGATGTTATTTTTACTTTTCCATGCCAATAGCTATATTTGAACCCCTAAGGACCACGTGCTGTACATGTACGGCGCTGGTGGTCGTGACTTAAGGACCAGTGCCGTACATGCACGATCTGCACTGACAGCCGGGCACCTGCTGCATACGCCGGCATCGGTGAAAACACAGATGCCGGCGTATTAACCCCTTGTATGCCGCAGCCAAAGCTGACCACGGCATGCAGAGGGTTTGCGGACGGTACGCGTGCCCTCCGCATCTCCATCAGGCCCCTGTGATGCAGTTTTGAGGACCTGATGGCAGAGAAGGCAGCCCGATGCCTTCCATAGGCTGGGTCTCACAGGCAGGTTGTCAGCATAAAAGCTGACAGCCAATGCATTACGATACAGGTTGTATTGTAATGCATTGCAGAGAGGATCAGACGCCAGAAGTTGAAGTCCCAGAGTGGGGCAAAAATAAAAAGTAAAAAAAAGTAAAAAAAAGTGTTTTTCATAATAACAAAAATAAGGCGTACTGAGTGAAGCACATACCGTACCTGAGATATTCCCAAAAAATGTATTAGCCAATAGAAGCCTGGTCACATGACCCTTATCAGCCAAAAGAAGCTTGCAGGCCCTTAGTCTCCACATACACAGTTTTACACCAGGTTTCCATAACAACCCAGCCATTTTTCTTCACTGCTGTAGGTCAGCTTTAAAGGGGCAGGGTGCTGTGGATGACACTGTTAAGGGAGCAGAGTGCTGTGGAGGTCACATCTCAGGGGGCAGGTAGGGTGACTGGCCATTCAAAAGACGAACTTAAAAATCCTGTCCCCAGGTCCCACTAAGCCACACCCCTGCTCTGGTTAGGCCACTCTCCTCCCATTCCGCTGTCAACCGGAATTGAAAAAATGAAGGTAAAAATCATCTTCTGTCAGCTGCAAGGGAGGGTGACTCCCTGCAGCTCACGCTTAGACAGCACAGTGCTGCTGTCTAAGAGTGAGTTGTTCAAAAGAACATCTCTGTGTCTGTCCAGGCCCTGCACCAGATGGAGGACAGGGAGTCTGAAAGTCGGACTGTCCGGCCTAAAACCGGACCTCTGGGCACCCTAGGGGCAGGCTGCTGTTGAGGTCACAGTTAAGGGGACGGTCCACTATGGAGGTCAGTGTTAAGGGGCAGATTGCTGTAGAGGCCACTGTAAAGTGGACGGAGTGTAGTGGAAATCACTGTTAAGGAGATGGGGTACTGTGGAGGTCACTAATAAAGGGGCAGCCACTATGTAGGTCACTGTTAAAGGGGCAGGCTGCTGTGGAGGACACTGTTAAGGGATGAGATGCTGTGGAGGTCACTGTTAAATGGGCGGGCTGCTGTGGAGGTCACTGTTAAGGGGGCGGTATGCTGTGGAGGTCACTGTTAAAGGGGCGAGCACTGTGGAGTTCTCTGTTAAGTGGGCAGTGAATGGTGGAGGTCGCAGTTAAGGATACGGTCGATATATACTGTCGATATATACCCATGCAAAGCCGGGTCCTTCTGCTAGTTATTTTATATAGACCTAATTTGGCAAAGTCCTATGAAATACAGTAACTCTGGAATGAATCATCCCCTGGAAATGACAGACAGCTTGTTTAGTTGCCTAAGAAGTGTTCAGCAAAACATTTATATTTTCGGAAAGTATGTGTTTTAACCCTTTACGTAGTATAACAAGAATTTATTTATAGACTGCTCTTTTTTTAATCTGAGAATCGCAATCATTAAGGGCGCTTTCCAATTTAGGAAACCCGTTTTCATGTAGAATAGGGAATTCTGAGTTACCAGAGGAGGGTTTCTCTGTTCAGGATCCTCATCTGGAGAGGGTATACAAAGAGTGTCTCTCGCTCTGGAGGACCTGTCCTGCGTTACTTAGACAATCCATTGATATGAATAGATACTGTGTAATGCTTCGTTTTCCCTGTGGTGGCGCTGTTGGAAAACTGGGCACTTACCTCCAAGTTTTCCCGCAGATTACAGCCTATTGCTGGGCGTCCTAGCCAGGGGGCACTTCATGATCTGCTAACTGTTATTGAACTGTGGAGAACCCCTTTAAACACAATTCAATAGTGACAAATCATCTACTTGTTTGGCTACCGATAGGTTAGATCACACAATGTCCTACAGCTGAGATGAAAGTTGGCCAAAATGGCTGACTTTGACCATTTTAGATCAGTACATAATTTTAAAATGATACATGAACGACCATTAGTGATGGCTGACAACAGACTCCCGTGGTCGGAGGATTTCTTTTGGCTGGTGGCGGCTGAATCTAGGGGTGTATGGCACGATCAGCTAATTACAGACTATTGCCGCTTTGCAGAAATGCATTCTGTTGGGTTATACTTTTTTTTTTTTTACTATGTCCTAATCTGACAGTGTAGTCTGGCATGCTTGGTCATCCTTGCGTTTGGATGGCAGCATTATGTCCAATCCTTTTAAAGGGGATTTCAAGACATTTATACTAATGACCTATCCTCAGATTAGGTCATCAGTTTCTGATCGGTTGCGGTCCAAAACCCACCTATCACCTGTTTGGAAAGGCACCCATGCTCGCAGTAGCACCGCGGCCATCTCACAGATTTCCCTAGGCTCTTTAAAGTTGGTATCCATCATGTTATGAGAAGTGCACCTAACAATTCTAAGAACGGGTTTCAATTCTATGTACCAGATCACTGAGATCTTTCAGTAGATAAGATCCGTGAAAGTCCATGTGTTACGACCACCAATGATTCCTAGAACAATGGTGGTGGAGATGTACATCTGATGCAGCACTTCTTCAGGACCTGTGTAGTAAAGTTCCTGAAGAAGTTCTCAAGCCATGGTCCTGGCTGATAGATCTTCACTAATTTATGATATCTTCTGGCACAAATACAGAATTGGAAAGGAACCAAACAATGCAATTACTATCATGTGGGGCCTTGCAAAGTCCTTAAAACAGGCTTGGTCCTCATGCACGAATATAACATCCCAAAAAGTGAACAAAGATGTCAGGATGCCAACCACTGTTGCAGAGATCTGCCCCACAAACCCATGTTTTGGCTTGTACATCCTGAACCTTTTTCATGCTTGGCAAAGGCTCAATATCTAAAGGGTTAAACAGTTTTCTGTGATTTACGGGGAAAATAATTGGAAGATTGGATGTATTGTGAAATGACTATGACTAGTGGTAAGGATCCCATATGAAGTGGAGCATTACCTTTTGTCGACAGTAGAGCTGGAATCTGTTTGCGGGCTATTTCATTTTAACAGTTCAAAACCAAAATCTCAAGCGGTAAAACCCTCTTTCTTCATCATTTCCACTGAGGCACGCGGTGATTGTCGTTACAGAGGTGGAAGAAAATATTGACCTGCCTCTTTGTGAATGACTATAGCTAGTGGCTAAAAGTGGGCTAAATAGGCTTTAGTTATTGTTATTGATGACCTATCCTCAGGTTAGTTAAAGCACAGTCGGCACTCCGATTCTCATGGAGTGGTGCACGTGTCCCGGGTCAGCTTCCCATATACGTTGTGCAAAATAAGACCGGCACTCACTTGATGGAATATCTTTTCTTTACTGGTCACATAAAGAACAGTTGTGACACGATTGGGCTCGTAAGGTGAGCCTTTCTCACCTTACGAGCCGAAACGTGTCACAACTGTTCTTTATGTGACCAATAAAGAAAAGATATTGCATCAAGTGAGTGCCGGTCTTATTTTGCACTATCCTCAGGTTAGGTCATCAATATCAGACCGGAGGGGATCCAACACCCAGCACCCCCGCCAATCAGCTGGTTGAGGAGAAGGCGAGCACCGTGCCAGTGCTGACTTCTCTTCACTGCTCGCCATCACAACCACAGCGGTGAGCAGGTCTATCTACAAGCGACGCATTCACCTCTATGGGACGGCTCTGAACTATACACTTGCATGGGAACGAGCCGTCCCATAGAGGTGAATAGGACGACTTCTTGTAATTACACCTGCTCTCCGCTGCGGATGAAGAGACCCCTGCTGGTCTGATAAGTCATGAATAAAAATAACTTGGACAATCCCTTTAATATGCCCTCTGTTAAAATTAGCTACATAAACCATGATCAGGACTGCCAGAGGGAAGAAAGACATTGGCATTTTTCCTATAGTTTGGGATAAATCCATAGAAAACCCAGGCAGCATGTTATAGAGCAGAAGGAGCTGAGCAGATTGATCTATCATTTGGTGGGAAAAGATTTGGTAAGGGTAAGTACACACCACCGCTATATATTTACCAGCAAAACAATGGAAATAATGGAAGTGCTGGCTTCGGCACATAGTTGAGACGAATGGAGCTAAACAGAATACATAGATTATGATGTAGATGTTATTTACCAGACAAAAAAGTCCTGCATGCAAGACTTTTTTGTTCAGCCTCACTGACTGTACCTGTGACAAAGGCTCCAGACAGAGTCTCCCATGCAGATGTGTAATATATGCCTTTAAAGCTCTGCTCTTTCTGACTTCATTGTTCACAGGGGAGGTGTTATTAGTGATGGATTGTATTCTCTGTGTAACAGTGGATTTACATAGCCCAAAGTGAGCATTACTTTCCAATAACTGCCAGCTCGTCCGTGGAGAAAAGAGCTGACTTTACATGCAGAGATACTCTCCAGTGTATGGGGTTGAGTGAAGCCTACTGCCATCGTTCGTCCTCATACAGACTCACTTGGAGATTTATCAAAACCGATGCAAAGGAAAATCGGCTTAGTTGCCCATAGCCCTCTGCTTTCCTTTTTCAGAGCAGATCCTGCTCTACTCGGATCCTCCTGCGCTATACAGTGCTGCCTGCAGACTGCTCTGCTCAGATCCTCCTGTGCTATACCATGCTGACTGCAGACTGCTCTGCTCAGATCCTCCTGTGCTATACCATGCTGACTGCAGACTGCTCTGCTCAGATCCTCCTGTGCTATACCATGCTGACTGCAGACTGCTCTGATCCTCCTGTGCTATACCATGCTGCCTGCAGACTGCTCTGCTCAGATCCTCCTGTGCTATACCATGCTGCCTGCAGACTGTATGCTCTGATTCTCCTGCACTATACCATGCTGCCTGCAGACTGTATGTTCTGATTCTCCTGCACTATACCATGCTGCCTGCTCTGATCCTCCTGCGCTATACCATGCTGCCTGCAGAGTTCTCTGCTCGGATGCTCCTGCGCTATACCATGCTGCCTGCAGACTGTATGCTCGGATCCTCCTGCGCTATACCATGCTGCCTGCAGACTGCTCTGCTCCTCCTGCGCTATACCATGCTGCCTGCAGACTGTATGCTCTGATCATGCTTCGCTATACCATGCTGCCTGCAGACTGCTCTGCTTGGATACTCCTGAGCTATACCATGTCGCCTGCTCTCATCCTCCTGCGCTATACCATGCTGCCTGCCGACTGCTCTGCTCAGATCCTCCTGCGCTATACCATGTCGCCTGCTCTGATCCTCCTGCGCTATACCATGCTGCCTGCAGACTGCTCTGATCCTCCTGCACTATACCATGCTGCCTGCAGACTGCTCTTCTCGGATCCTCCTGTGCTATACCATGCTGCCTGCAGACTGCTCTGCTGAGATCCTCCTGCGCTATACCATGCTGCCTGCAGGCTGTATGCTCAGATCCTCCTGTGCTATACCATGCTGCCTGCAGAGTGTATGCTCAGATCCTCCTGCGCTATACCATGCTGCCTGCAGAGTGTATGCTCGGATCCTCCTGCACTATACCATGCTGCCTGCAGACTGCTCTTCTCGGATCCTCCTGTGCTATACCATGCTGCCTGCAGACTGCTCTGATCCTCCTGCGCTATACCATGCTGCCTGCAGACTGCTCTGCTCAGATCCTCCTGCGCTATACCATGCTGCCTGCAGGCTGTATGCTCAGATCCTCCTGTGCTATACCATGCTGCCTGCAGAGTGTATGCTCAGATCCTCCTGCGCTATACCATGCTGCCTGCAGAGTGTATGCTCGGATCCTCCTGCGCTATACCATGCTGCCTGCAGACTGCTCTGCTCAGATCCTCCTGCGCTATACCATACTGCCTGCAGAGTGTATGCTCAGATCCTCCTGCGCTATACCATGCTGCCTGAAGACTGCTCTGCATTGCGTGGTGACAGCTCCTCTTTACGTGTACCAAGTGGATGATGTATGATGAGCAAACAGAGCGCACTCCCCCAGCGGGCATCATATTAAGAAACTGGAGCACGTTGTACCCATTTGTCAATGGAGAGCCCCTGCCAGTTCTTCCCTTGAATACAGGCAGGTTACATAGACCAGCTAATAACTACTTTGCATTGTCCGATTTTCAGACTTTTTTTCCCACATACTCTCCTGCTGAAACTACAACCTCCAGCGTGCTCTTACAGTCTTCAGCTGGGAGTTGTAGACCACTAACGTAGCGAAATTAGCTCTTAATCTACTCACGTAAAGGCTGCTGTGCTTGTCCCCGAAGAAGGTGAAGGCTCTGGAGATGGGTAGTAGTCCAGATCCGCCGTCATCCTGCCTGCGGGTCACCGAGTCTCCTTCTTGTGGACCAAATGGGTAGAAATCTGACAAAGGCACCAAGCTATGGGCACCGGAAAATACATGCCACACAAACAAAAAATGGACCAATGACCCCATTCCCAAATGTGCCAAAATATGGCGCTGCCCAGGGTGGCACGCAGAGGACTCTAGCTCAGGGGAGGGGGGGTCTTAGGAGTACAAGCCTCTCATGATAAGGCTGTGGTGGTCCTGTGCAGGTATTATTCTCACCCTCCTCTGCTGTCAGAGATGAATGGAAGTGATGTGTGGATTATGCACAGATCCTCTCCATCTCTTAGTGCATTACCCTCTATTGCATTACCCTGTACAGCTGCTGTCCTATGCCTGAGATGCCCATGTATGCCAGGCTGCCCCTGCACTTCCTGAGATGCCCATGCATGCCAACCTGAGCCCCGGGAAGTTTCTCTATCTCCCGTGCAGCCCGCAGCTCAGTGACACTGAATTCTCTCTCTGTTCACAACTGACTGGGGGGGTTCTGTCCCCTCCCCCAATACTCTAACAAACCCCCCACCCCCCCGGAATGAGAGGTGGGGGCCCCTACCAATCAGGAGCCACCCTCTCCGCCGTGACGCCGTCTCTTAAAGAGACCGGGAAGGCCGAGCTTCAAGTGGTTAAAGTTTTGGACAGGAGCTCTGGAATGTGTCGGTCCTTCCGCAAAGCATCCCGGGACTTGTAGTCCCCAGGCTGCCTGAACCTTATGAGCACGACTATGGGTCACTTTTATCGGTGGAACTACAGCTCCCAGCATGCCGTGCAGCCGGCCATCCTCGGGTTGTAGAGCGCTCAGCACAGAGTCCCTCACACACAGCCAGGCAGTTACCTCTGGTGCTGGTGGAGTTATATACTGTCACCCAGCTTTCCCAGAGTCCCGATGGAGCCCCTGCTCATGTAGCTTTTAGAACACCTTGGTTCACACCTGTCTTTACTTCTGGTCTGCGTTTTCGGTTACATCCACACTGTATAGATATTTTGCAGATATTTTGTCACAGTGTATCGTGGCAGGTTCACAACGGGGTGCAACAAATCTGCAACGTGCAAAGTAGTAGAGGTTTTAGGCCTCATTCACACGAACGATACGGATTGACTCAGGATGCGTCCAGTGAAACTCGTACCATTTTGCAAGCAAGTTCAGTCAGTTTTGTCTGCAATTGCGTATAGCGTTTCAGTTTTTTCCTCGCAGGTGCGATCGGTTTTGATGCGTTTTTCACACGTGTGAAAAAAAACCTGAAGAGTTACAAACATCTCCTAGCAACCATCAGCGAAAAACACATTGCATCCGGACTGCGTCCAGGTTACATCCGGATAAGGCCTCATGCACATGAACGTATTAGGCCTAATGTACATGAACGTATTTTCTTTCCGTGTCCGTTCCATTTTTTTTTGCGTATACAGAACCATTCATTTCAGGCTACATGCACACGACCGTTGCCTGCCTCCGCGTCCGCTCCTCCTTGAAATTTTGCGTCCGTCAAAAAAAACGGATGACGGACCGTTTTTTTTGACGGATCCGATTTTTATGGCAGAACCATTGTAAAAATGCCTATCCTTGTCCGCAAACGTGAAAAAAATAGGACATGCACTATTTTTTTGACGGAATGAAAACATGGATCACGGATGCGGAACAAAAACGGTTGACCATCCGCATTTTTTGACGGACCCATTGAAATGAATGGG
Source organism: Bufotes viridis (assembly GCA_033119425.1). Taxonomy (NCBI): domain Eukaryota; kingdom Metazoa; phylum Chordata; class Amphibia; order Anura; family Bufonidae; genus Bufotes; species Bufotes viridis. The sequence continues at coordinate 92,167,122 of CM065592.1, read as the reverse complement.
GAAGCATCCTATCAGTGAATAAAAACGGAACGGACGCGGAAACAAACAACGGTCGTGTGCATGGGGCCTCAATGGGTCAGCAAAAAAACGGAAATTACTCTATGTGCATTCCGTGTGTCCGTATATCCATTCCGCAAAAAAATAGAACATGTCCTATTATTGTCCGCATTACGGACAAGGATAGGACTGTTCTTTTAGGGGCCAGCTGTTCCGCAAAATACAAAATGCACACGGACGTCATCCGTATTTTTTGCGGACGGCAAAATACATACAGTTGTGTGCACGAGGCCTTACAATGCGTTTTTCACTGAAGGCCCATTCACTTATTTGGGGCCAGGGCTGCGTGAAAAACGCAGAATATAGAACATGCTATGATTCTCACGCAACGCAGAAGTGATGCGTGAAAAACAACGCTCATGTGCACAGACCCACTGAAATGAATGAGTCCGGATTCAGTGCGGGTGCTATGCGTTCACTTCACTCATTGCACCCGCGCGGAAAACTTGCCCGTGTGAAAGGGGCCTTAGGCCTTATTCACATGTCTGTAGTATTTATGGATCCGCAAATTGCGGATCCATAAACACACCCGGCCGGCAGCCCCATAGAAATGTCTATTCTTGTCCGCAATTGCAATAGAAAATTGTCCTGCAGTGTACATTTTTAAAGGGAATGGGTCATTAGAAAACGACGAATTGTTTAAATCGCGTTTTCATGTTTCATTTTTTTAAAAATCTTTAAAATCCTGCAGTTTTTGCACTGGCCACTAGGCCTAATAATAGGCGCCACTTCTTGGTCTGTACAGATCACTTTTTATCAGTTATTTTATCTCATGCAGGATTACACTGACAGATAACACCTCTGTGTATAGATAAGACAGTATCCACCATCCACACTAGGTGATATTACAGCTTATCTACTCCCTCCTCACCTCTGCACAGGTCACAAGACATGCCCAGAAAACTCTCCCATAGAAGTCAGTGTGTCTATGGCCCATGGAGCTGCCGTAAAGCAATTTTCTTATTGCTGTTAAGAACAGCTCAGACAAGATGGCCGCCCCCTATTCATGTTTACCAAATAGATTACAAAAAAAATGTGTAATCAGAAAATAAAAACAGATTAGTGTTTTTCCATGTAGATTTTCGTGCATAAAAACCGCAGCATCATACAGTACCAGTAGTGAATGAGATATGTCAGATCTCATGTACACGGTGCATATTTTGAACGTGTGGAAATTGACCCGCGGCGCGGATGTTAAAATCTGCAGCATCTCAATAGTTTGTGTAATTCTGCATCTAATATATAGTGGTTTCCCCATAGACTTTAATTGGGTTGTTAACATAAAGTGGAAAAAATAAATAAAAAATAACAAAAACCACCTAAAAGTCGAGTTAAAAAAATGCATCAAAACCGAAATAAATAGTGTAGATTTATGTGTGTGAGACCTTAGGCCTCTTTCACATTTGCGTTCTGAGGATCCGTCAGAAAGCAAGTCGCCTGAAAGCATTTGAAGACTGATCAGGTTACCATGGCAGCCAGGACGCTACTGAAGTCCTGGCTGCCATGGTAAGTACTCCTCAGCAGTGTACATACCTGCGTTGTGGCCGCCGGGTATGACGTCACAGGTCCCCGAGGCACATAGATCAATGCGCTGCCCGGACCTGTGACATCATGAAGGAGCGCCTGGAGGCCGCAGCGCAGGTAGGTACACTGCTGCGGAGTACTTACCATGGCAGCCAGGATTTCAGTGGCGTCCTGGCTGCCATGGTAACCGATCGGAGCCCCAGCTTACACTGGGGCCCCGATCGGAACTGTTGCTGCGCATGCGCAGAGCTAAACGTCGGATCCGGCGATGCGCCGAAACGACGTTTACCTTCATTCCGGATTAATGCACTTCAATGGGCATTAATTCCGGATCCGGCGTTACGGCATGTCTTCCGGATTTTTGGATAGAGACAAATCGACAGCATGCTGCGGTTTTGTCAGCGTCCAAAAAACGTTCACATACTGATTGGAAGACATCCTGATGCATCCTGAACGGATTTCTCTCCATTCAGAAAGCATTAGGATAATCCTGATCAGTATCTTTTCGTTCTAGAGCCCCGAGGACGGAACTCGAGGACTGAAAGGAAAAACGCAGATGTGAAAGGAGATGTGTCTCCAAAATGTTATCTGCCAGTTAAAACGGAAAGTGACACATCTCCTTTTTTTTAAACTGTTTTGACTTTCTGTTTACAGATTTTGTTATTCTATTTCCTTAACATGATTATGGGGGCGGCCATCTTGTCTGAGCTGTTCTTAACAGCATTTAGAAAGAATTAATAAGATTGCTTTACAACAGCCCCATGGTCCATAGACAGGAGAGGACCCCATTGACTTCTGGGCATGCTCTGAGATCTATACAGAGGACATTGTATAAGGAAAGAATAGATAAGTTCTGACAATCACCTATTGTGAATGGTGGATCATGTCTTATCTGTACACAGAGGTGATATCATTACAGGCAGGATTAGAATGGCAGATAAGCAGATAACTACAGTAAAGATATCTGTACAGACCAAGAAGTGGCACCTATTATTAAGCTTAGTGGACAATGTGAAAACTGCAGGATTTTTTTTTTTTTTTTTATAGACTATGGGCCAGATTTATCATTACACTTCCATCTTACATCTGACTAGTCACTTTTGGCTAGTCAGATTTATTAATGGTCCTTTAATACTGTGATAAATGTGGTTTGACGGTAGCAGTTTATCCTTCAGTAAGCGGCTTTACAAAAATCGCACGTCTTTACAAAAAAGTTGCATGTTCTATTAAAAAGTCGCATAAGATAAGCATTGTCCCCCCTGGAGTGAAATTGCGCTTTTTTTTTGCGACTTTTTAAATGGTCGCAATAGTAAATCTGTCTAGAGATTCATTTACATAAGAAAACACGCCCACTTTCACAAAACTGGAGAGCTTAGTGCAGAGCTTGAAAAAGTCGCAAAAAATTTGCAATTTTACCGATTGCGCATTTTTTTGCTACTTTTTCACTCCATTAAAGTGACTTTAGCTAATGATAAATCTGGCCCATTGACATATAAAATTAAAAATAACCACCAAAAATTATTTAAAAATATGTTAAACATAAAAGTGATTTAAACAATAGGTCATTTTCAGATGACACATTCCATTTAAAGGGTTTTTCCGGACTTTTAATGTTCATGACCTATCCTTAGGGTAGGACCACAAATTCAGGTTACTTGATGCAGTTTTGGAAGCCAAAATCAGGAGTGAATAATAAATGGAGAGAAAGTATTGACTTGTAAAAGTTGATGATCTATCAATAGAATAGGTGATCGATATGAAAAGTCATCCAAAACCCATTTAAGGGCTCATGCACACGACCGTATGGCTATTTCAGTATTTTGCGGTCCACAAAAAACGGATCCGCAAAAAATACGGATGACGTCCATGTGCATTCAGTTTTTTGCGAAATGGAACAGCTGGCCCCTGATAGAACAGCACTATCCTTGTCCGTTATGTGGACAATAATAGGACATGTTCTATCTTTAAACGGAAGGCATACGGAGTACCTTCTGTGTTTTTTTTTGCGGATCCATTAAAATGAATGGTTCTATATACGGAACGCAAAAATCGGAATGTAAGCGGAAAAAACGTTCATGTGCATGAGCCCTGAAGGCCAGAGGAAAACTGACGTCAAACCCATTATTTGCAGTGAGAATGATTTTGAATTAAAAGTGAGTGTTTTTCATATTAGCATCATGACTTTCATTTAAAAAAGAAACCATGATTCTGTGACAGAACCGTGCGACCAACCAGCGACCAACTGATCAGATTGGCTTATAATGGGGTCTGTCGGAGTTCACTAAAACCAGTAACGACCTCTGCTGTACATGTACGGTGAAAGTTGTGACTTTAATAATGGTGCCCACTCATGAGCACAGCGGGCACCATAGCTACCAGGTTTCTGCTCTTATACACAGAAGATACAAAAATATAAAACTATGGCAGAATAGCATTTTTATTTTCCCGTTACACCCCATATGAATTTTTTTTCCAGCTTCCGGATACATCGTATGCAAAAGTAAATGGTGCCATTAAAAAGTACGAATTGTTCCCCAAAAAACAAGCCCTCGTATGGCTATGTGAACAGAAAAAGTTTTGGCTCTGGGAAGGCCGGGAGTAAAAACAAAAATGGGAAATAGCCCAGCGTTGAAATGTTTGGGGTTTACACACTTTTAACAGTAAGAATATCCCTGTGATGTGTAGGTGTATGGCCAGGGCCGGTGCTATAATAAGGCATACCAAGCGGCTGCCTTAGGGCGCAGAGAAGGGGGGGAGGGGGCAGAAAAATGAACCTTTTTTTTTTGCAAAATCTCTTGCGTCGAGTTGCGCTGCTGGCCCAGCCTGTGTGTGCCGTGCCGCCCGACCCTCACTCACAGGGCGCCAGGGGTCAATCAGGTGGTGTGTGTTTGGCGAGTGGCTCCGTGGCGGGCAGCAGCCCAGGCAGCCCAGACGGACTGTCAACTGCCATAGCGCATAATATTTATAATTATTACACAACATTAATGGGGGGTGGGTCATGGGTGACATGATGGAGGACAAATCAAATGTCTGTAGTCTGTGCCATGGAGGGGGAAAAATGTGACATGGGGGGGTGATGTACCATGGGGGGGAGAAGTGTGACACAATAGGGGGTCATTTTTCGCTTGTGTTGGCAAATATCCTTGCACCGGCCCTGTGTATGGCACATGAGCGCTGCAGCCAATCACTGTCTTTAATAATATACTGGCAATGGTGTACAAAGTCACTGGGCCCATAGCAAGAATCTGAATTGGGCCCCATGCCCTGTTCCTGGCCCCTCCCACTAACCCCCCCTGGTACCTCCCACTACCAACACTGGCAATTGTCTTGCCCCGCCCCCTTTTCACTCACAAAGAAAATAATAGATCATTCAATCTTACCAACCACCACTCAGTCATTCATCCACTGCAAGCCTGAATTCTTATCAGCAAAGTTCCCCCCACCCCATCATGGACTGAGAAAGAATGCAGCAGTGATCGGCATATGCCGGAATCAGCATTTCCAGTATTCTGCTCCAATGCTGAAACAGAAAACCAGAATCTGATCACAAGTGTGCACATATTTACTTTCCGTGTCCGTTCCGTTTTTTTTGCGGACCGTATGCGGAACCAGTCATTTAAATGGGTCCGCAAAAAAAAAAACTAAAGTTACTCCGTGTGCATTCCGTTTCCGTATGTCCATATTTCCATTCCGCAAAAAAATAGAACATGTCCTATTATTGTCTGCATTACGGACAAGGATAGTACTGCTCTATTAGGGGCCAGCTGTTCTGTTCCGCTAAATACGTAATGCACACGGACGTCATCCGTATTTTTTGCAAATCCGTTGTTTCCGGACCACAAAATACATATGGTCGTGTGCATGAGGCCTTAGGCTTACCTGATGAACTGTGCCAGCTGCTGCATTTTATATGTTGTGCCATCCTTCCACCCATGAACTGTGCCTGCTGCTGTTTCACTCTCCTCCCCAGTGCTGACTTACTGTTTGTTCTGCTGTAGACGGCTGTCACTGTGGCAGAGCGCAGTCAGGGCCTAGGGCAGATCTTCATACTGTAGTGCTGGACTGGAGTCTGGACTGGTGACACTGCTGGATCAGGTCAGGTCCGGAACGGTCAGTCAGGTCACAGTAGGACACGTGCTGGCAGAGGAACAGCGTTGGGATAAGGGAGTTTGGTGCTCTAGACAGATTAGGCTAATGGCGCCCCCTTTGTAAATTCAATTGTAAAACGAATTGTTAATAATATAGATTTTAAATTTAAACATTTTACGAGGTGCAGACACAGAATACTAAAGGATTTAATTCAGTCACTCACAGCTGATGTTTCTTTGACTGGTGTGGTTCACTTTTTTTTGTTTCGCCCTAGACATGAAAAGTTCTCGCAAACACTGAAGAGTCTCTTTGGCCCGTGACATAGCTATAAGGGGTTACAGTATAGCAGTTGCATCTAGGCCTGTGGACCCAAAGACGCCTCTGCCATATACTGTAAGAAGGCACCAGAGTGTAATAACAGTAACCAAGTGTAATCAGGGGCAGGCCTTTTGTCCAGCGCAGAACCCCCTTCCCCAACGGGTCCCATAGCAGCTGTGTGGTTTGCCTCCATTGGGGATACGGCACTGTATTGTCCTGTGTACAGGGATTGGCTGCTGCAGTCTAATGCTGTATGCCTACATGTTGGCGCTGTAGTCTGTAAACAAAGTGGCAGGAGGACAGGACGGCTGTAGCACAGAGCAGCGTTGGGAGAACGGTAAGTATACCATCATTTTTTTTATTTTACAGCATTCATGGGCATACCTTCCAACTTTGCAAATAAGCACAATATGTGTGCCAATTCTTTTCATACTAGGCCACATCTCTAACAGCCCAAAAGCATAACTATACATACCCATTCCTCTTAATGCCCGCACATAGTAATTATTCCCCCTTAGTAATGCCCAAACTGTGCCCCCTTCACAGTAGTAATGCCCATATATGCCCCTTCTCCATAATAATGCCCAGATTGTGCCCCTCACAGTAGTTATGCCTACATTGTGCCCCCTTCACAGTACTAATGCTCACATGTACCTTCTTCACAGTAGTTATGGCCAGATGTGCCTCCTAACAGTAGCTATAGCCAGATGTGCCGCTTCAAGTAGTTATGCCCAGATATGTACCTCCTCATAGCACTTATGCCAAGATATGTGCCCCCTTCATAGTAATTATGCACAGATGTGCCCCCTCACAGTAATTATGCCTGCATTGTGCCATGTTCACAGCAGTAATGCTCACATGTGCCCTCTTCACAGTAGTTATGGCCAGATGTACCTCCTAACAGTAGCTATAGTCCATTCAAGTAGTTATGCCCAGATATGTACCTCCTCCTAGTACTTATGCCAAGATATGTGCCCCCTTCACAGTAGTTATGGCCTGATGTGCCTCCTAACAGTAGCTATAGCCAGATGTGCCCCTTCAAGTAGTTATGCCCAGATATGTACCTCCTCATAGCACTTATACCAAGATGTGTGCCCCCTTCATAGTAATTATGCACAGATGTGCCCCCTCACAGTAATTATGCCTGCATTGTGCCATGTTCACAGCAGTAATGCTCACATGTGCCCTCTTCACAGTAGTTATGGCCAGATGTGCCTCCTAACAGTAGCTATAGCCCATTCAAGTAGTTATGCCCAGATATGTACCTCCTCATAGTACTTATGCCAAGATATGTGCCCCCTTCACAGTAGTTATGGCCAGATGTGTCTCTTAACAGTAGCTTTAGCAAGATGTGCACCTTCAAGTAGTTATGCCCAGATATGTACCTCCTCATAGCACTTATACCAAGATGTGTGCCCCCTTCATAGTAATTATGCACAGATGTGCCCCCTCACAGTAATTATGCCTGCATTGTGCCCTCTTCACAGCAGTAATGCCCACATGTGCCCTCTTCACAGTAGTTATGGCCAGATGTGCCTCCTAACAGTAGCTATAGCCCATTCAAGTAGTTATGCCCAGATATGTACCTCCTCATAGTACTTATGCCAAGATATGTGCCCCCTTCACAGTAGTTATGGCCTGATGTGCCTCCTAACAGTAGCTATAGCCAGATGTGCCCCTTCAAGTAGTTATGCCCAGATATGTACCTCCTCATAGTACTTATGCCAAGATATGTGCCCCCTTCACAGTAGTTATGGCCAGATGTGCCTCCTAACAGTAGCTATAGCCAGATGTGCCCCTTCAAGTAGTTATGCCCAGATATGTACCTCCTCATAGCACTTATACCAAGATGTGTGCCCCCTTCATAGTAATTATGCACAGATGTGCCCCCTCACAGTAATTATGCCTGCATTGTGCCATGTTCACAGCAGTAATGCTCACATGTGCCCTCTTCACAGTAGTTATGGCCAGATGTGCCTCCTAACAGTAGCTATAGCCCATTCAAGTAGTTATGCCCAGATATGTACCTCCTCATAGTACTTATGCCAAGATATGTGCCCCCTTCACAGTAGTTATGGCCTGATGTGCCTCCTAACAGTAGCTATAGCCAGATGTGACCCTTCAAGTAGTTATGCCCAGATATGTACCTCCTCATAGTACTTATGCCAAGATATGTGCCCCCTTCACAGTAGTTATGGCCAGATGTGCCTCCTAACAGTAGCTATAGCCAGATGTGCCCCTTCAAGTAGTTATGCCCAGATATGTACCTCCTCATAGTACTTATGCCAAGATATGTGCCCCCTTCACAGTAGTTATGCACAGATATGTGCCCCCTCACAGTAGTTATGCCTAGATGTGCCTCCTCACAGTAGTTATGCCTACATCGTGCCCCCTTCACAGTAGTAATGCTCACATGTGCCCTCTTCACAGTAGTTATGGCCAGATGTGTCTCCTAACAGTAGTTATAGCCAGATGTGCCCCTTCAAGTAGTTATGCCCAGATATGTACCTCCTCATAGTACTTATGCCAGGATATGTGCCCCTTCACAGGAAATACTCACCTGATTCCTCCGCTGTTCACAGCTCATCTGCCAGCGCTCCCCAGCAGGCACGATACTGTTACACACCGTGCTTGCTGTGTAGGAGGAGAAGGCACTGATTCCCTGCCTGCTCCGCTCCTCCTACACAGAACAGCCGCTCCTTGTGTGACAGATATCGTGCTGCTGCTGTGAAGTGCCGGCTGCTGAGGTGAATGTAGAAGCGAGGAATGGATGGCCCCTTGCTTCACCATTACAGGCAAATCTTCATGGGTCTTGACCAATTTTCTCAGACATCCTCTATAAAGACCATACAGATCTTGGGGCTACTTTTTTATGTGATGAGTTGTACTTTTTTTAATGGAACCATGTAGGTAAATTAAGTATTGAGAAAATGTTTAAGAAAATTGTTTGTGGAAAGGAAAATTCATTCCTTCATTTCTGCCTTTGTTTTGTTTTATTTTTACAGCCTTCATGCGAATGTAAAAATGACATTTCACCTCTTTTTTAGACATTTTGGGGCATGGCAACGCCAATTATGCTTAGCTTTTTTATAATTTTTTATTTTAAAATGTGTTATATTGTTTAAAGCTATTTTTTCACCCCTGTATTAGCTTATTAACAAAAACAAACATAAAAAATGCTGAAAAACTGTAACAAAAAGCCATGGAAGTGCTAAAAAAGAACACTAAAAAGTTCAAAACTGCAAAATATATATATATATATATATTTACTAATCAAAATATGCTGTAAATCTTGCGCAATTCACGGCACTAAAACAAACATACATGCTTTTCACCACATTTATTAAGTGCTTTAGAAACTTTTTTTTAGCTATCTGACAAGGGGTAACTTAGCTTGAAAGGACTGGGGCCTATTGGAAAGGGACGTGACCTAAAATTTGCTAAATTTTGTAGTAAATGTGGGCCAGAGTTGGTTTTCTTGCAGGTCAGAATTGGATCCAGCACGAAGGAATCCTTTAAATTTCCCATTCATTTTGAATCCACTTGCATTCCAACAAATGCTCTCCTCCAGAAGCTAGATTAGAACATGGCTTCTCACGGAATCACCATACTGTGGCACACGTATAGTATACCCACAAAGGGACTGTATGTTCCCATGTGCATGCTGTATGTGCAGGGCTCTGCTGTGTGCATGAGTCTTGACTGGTTCTTCATCTGTTTCCAGTTCATCTCTCACAGTTCTTTATGTTCCCCAGGCCCGGTTTTCATGCATCAGGTCACTATCCTATATTATCCGACCCTTCAAATAGACTGGAAACAAGATAAAATGTTATCTCCTAGGAGCAGGTGACATGTCAGCTTCAAGGCTCGTCCTAATCCATGCACAAAGTCTCTGAGAGGTCAAAGTCTCCAAGGGGTAATACCATTCGGTTTTACTTGCATATGATCTGTATTAAGAGCTGAACTAACGTTCTTGTCAGGTGGACAAGAGTTCATGTTTGTTTTTGGACTTTTCACCTGTTACTTAGACGTTCTCTATAGGTGTGAACGTGTCAACGTCACCAACAAGTCCATTACATTGCTCCAGGTCCTGGACATAAAAATCACAGTTTGTCACAAGCACATGTTCTAGCAGTAATGCAAGGAATATGGAAATGAGCCATCATATGAAAGATTTTTGGTCTGGACATACAGCCGATGATTGCAACATGAAAATGAAAGAAAGTCTATATACACGGGACAAAGGATGATATTGTACGAGGGGCTGTCCTGGCAACAAATGATGATTTTATGTCCCCATAAATGATATGATTAGCAATAAACATGGGGCAATCATCAAGAACAAGCGTTTGTACAAAAGATCACTCTGTGTTAAGAGGTATTTGCACCTGGACATTTATGCCATTAATGTCTGATAGGTCTGTGTCCCACCTCTGGGCCTGTCTCACACCGTCGGCTATCTTCAGTACTTCCATAGAAGTGAACTCTCCATTCCTTCACACAGGGCTCCATTCTTTAGCGAGTACCAGAAATGAAACACACACCTATCAAACATTAAAGAGGGTGTCCAGAATTTTGATATAGATGGTCTATCCTCAGGAGAGGTACATATGGTAATGGGTTTCACTCCAGATTTATCACTGCAACTTTTTTTAATTGAAAAAGTCACAAACCCACTCAAGTAGCGGTGACATAAAAAAATAGATTATTACTTCTAGAGAAAAGTGTTAGGCCTCATGTAAGACTTTAGATATATCTGCCACAAAGAATGGCGACACAGACTTAAAGGGAGTCTTTCACCCTTCAAAATTGCAATATCTAACACTTGCACCATTGTGTCCAATACAGCCCCGCATCAAAATACATCTTACCATATTGTTGTTCGTTCCATAGGTCGTCTAAAAAACACTTTTATTCCATATGCAAATCAGTGTGTGAAGGTGCCTGGGGCGGCGTTCAAACGGCCGGTGCCCAGGCCCCGCGCTGATTTTCATAAGCAACCACTCCCCTTTCACCCATTCGGCCCGCCCTTTGTCTGGATCTTAACCTCCTTCGTCCGTAGCCAAACCCTGTGCCTGCGCCGACTAACGGGAGGTCCCCGTCTGCGCACTGGTTTACCCATTACGGGCAAAAGCATCCAGTGCGCAGGCGCCAGCCCGTACGTCACAGTACAGCAAGCGCCGCATCAGAGGGCTGTCCCGGACTTCAAGAAGAGGCGTGTCGGAGCTGCATAACATCTGATTAGAGTCATAATATATTGTCATAGTTAAAAAGTACATGTCCCCTAATTTTATATATATAAAAAAAAGAGCCCCACAGTTCTGTACTTCTGCCAGTAACTTTTGCCAATAATAGGTAAACCAGTGCGCAGGCGCAGAACTCCGATTCGTCGGCGCAGGCGCAGAATTTGGCGACGGATGAAGGAGGTGAAGCTCCAGACAAAGGGCGGGCCGAATGGGTGAAGGGGGAGTGGTTGCTTATGAAAATCAGCGCGGGGCCTGGGCACCGGCCGTTTGAACGCCGCCCCTGGACACCTTCACACACTGATTTGCATATGGAATAAAAGTGTTTTTTAGACGACCTATGGAACGGACAACAATATGGTAAGATGCATTTTAATGCGGGGGTTGTATTGGACACAATGGTGTAAGTGTTAGATATTGCAATTTTGGGGTGAAAGACTCCCTTTAAGCAAAACTGACTTTAAATATTATCCTCATAATAATTTCCCACCTCTGTACGAAAACCGTCTCACCTGTCAGCAGCTTATCTTCATGTACCGAAATGTTCTAAACTCACAGGATCCCTGGTATCAACCGCTTATATCATCACTGGGTATCTTGCTGTTATACTAAATAATGCACTTCTGTGCGCTCCAAAGGCGTCTTTATTGTATATATATAGCCCGACTTCTTGTATGTATATATTGTATATATATATATATATTGTCACTAGGGATGAGCGAATCGACTTCGGATGGAAACATCTGAAGTCGATTCGCATAAAACTTCATTTCAATACTGTACAAAGCAAGCGCTCCGTACAGTATTAGAATGTATTGTCTCCGATGTATTGGCTCGCATAATAACTTCAGAAATAGATTTATACTGTAAAAAAACATTTCCTGAACTGGGGTTCGGTTCCAAGTGGTAATGTTTCATCCAAAGTCGATTCGCTCATCCCTAATACATATATATCCACCTAGTAAAGTGGATGGCGGGTGCAACGCTCACCTGTGGAGTAAACCCACTCCAACAATTGTAGACGGATAAAAGTCGAGCAGCACTCCGAATGTGTTCAAATAGTAAATGCGTCTTTATTCACCGATCGGCGTGGCAACGTTTCAGCTCCTACTGGAGCCTTTTTCAAGCAAGTTGTGCAAGACAAAGTGACATATATATAGGATATTGTGAGGTGACATCATCAAAGTGCGTCCAATACAATTAACTCTTACATGTGTTGTATATAAAATATCTTATCAAAATTCATCACAAATTCATGATCATTAAAAACAGTGTATAGTAATATAACATTTCATAAAGTATAATCTTGACTAGTATCAAAATCAATGCATAATAAAGTGCATTATATAATATTTCCAAGAAAGTGACAGTGCTTAAAGGGTTAAGAATCCTCAGTCCGTGAAAGGATGACGTACCCTTGATGGAAGAACCCGGCGGAAGGCGGCAGCAATATTCAAAATCCACATGCACGATGCAGGTATCGCCATCACGGCGTGCGGTCGAAGGCAATGCGCATGCGTCACCAAGGATCTATCAAGCGTGCCGCGTCACACAGGACCTGTCAAGCGTGCCGCGTCATCACGGTCCCTCCTAAAAAAGAGGGAACTCTATTGGATCAACACGTTGAATACGTTGATGCCTAATGGATTGAATATAGACTATAGAGTGGGAATGTATTGATGCTTGCCCTGTTTACCACGTGCTCCTCTTCCTCTGGGCATAGGATGTTTGTACAAGATTTTTCAATTTACATTATATTATATGTACACAACTTTTTATATATATTATGCATATAATATGTACATCAATATAATTTTTCTTTTTATATCTCTGTCTCTAGGGTGACGTTTCCTCTCTTTGGATTGTGCCCGCGGATTTTATGACGGCAGCTATCAATGTCCCCACTACACGATTCATGACAATCACCTCCTTTTAAACATATTAAGGTTAATAGGGTGGGTATGCATGTTTAATATAGGAGGAGAACCCTCCCACTGTGTGGTATAGCGCTGTTGGTTTCGCCTTGCGGAGGCGTGGCGTCACTGACATGTGCCCTGTAATTGCGTTTCACAGGAAACTACCACATAGTCTTGAGATGTATGTGAACATGTGTGAATGGTGCCACCCCCCTTTTTAAAGTTATCTAATGCTACATACAAGTGAGTGGATTTGGCCATTCCCTCACTCAACATGGCGGAACGGCAATTGACTCGTACTGCGCAGCCGTCAAGAGCGTGATGACGCGGCACGCTTGACAGGTCCTGTGTGACGCGGCACGCTTGATAGATCCTTGGTGACACATGCGCATTGCCTTCGACCGCACGCCGTGATGGCGATACCTGCATCGTGCATGTGGATTTTGAATATTGCTGCCGCCTTCCGCCGGGTTCTTCCATCAAGGGTACGTCATCCTTTCACGGACTGAGGATTCTTAACCCTTTAAGCACCGTCACTTTCTTGGAAATATTATATAATGCACTTTATTATGCATTGATTTTGATACTAGTCAAGATTATACTTTATGAAATGTTATATTACTATACACTGTTTTTAATGATCATGAATTTGTGATGAATTTTGATAAGATATTTTATATACAACACATGTAAGAGTTAATTGTATTGGATGCACTTTGATGATGTCACCTCACAATATCCTATATATATGTCACTTTGTCTTGCACAACTTGCTTGAAAAAGGCTCCAGTAGGAGCTGAAACGTTGCCACGCCGATCGGTGAATAAAGACGCATTTACTATTTGAACACATTCGGAGTGCTGCTCGACTTTTATCCGTCTATATATATATATATATAGTATATACTGTATATTGCCAGACTTAGCCTTTGTTAGGCCAAAAAGGGTTCTCCTATACCAGTGGTGGCGAACCTATGGCAGGCGGCACTCAGAGCCCTCTCTGTGGGCACTCGTCCCCTGGAAAAAGTCTATGATGTACCAATATGCCTTAGACTTTTCCTGCCATCAGCACAGGGCGCACTATGAACGCCACAGGCAGAGCACCGAATGTAGGCAGGCTATTATAGCTGAGTGATAAAGTACATGGATACTTGGACTGTATTATTCGGGGTAAATTCGGGGGCACTTTGCGATAAATAAGTGGGTTTTGGGTTGCAGTTTGGGCACTCGGTCTTTAAAAGGTTCACCATCATTGTCCTATACTATAATACTGATGCCATCAGGTCATTAGTATCTGATCGGTGAGGGTCGACACCTAGGACCCCCATCAATCAGCTGTTTGAGAAGCTTCTCCCAACCTTCCCTAGGCCAATGACATCATGTTCATTGATCACGTGGCCTAGGAGCAGCTCAGCCCCATAGAAGTGAATGGGGCTGAGCTCGATACCAAGCACTGCTGCTATACAATGTACGGCACGGAGAAGGTTGATGCACTCACAGGAGGCCTTCTCAAACAGCTGATCAGCGGGGGTCCTGGGTGACAGACCCCACCGTCCAAAGGATAGGTCATCAGTTGTAAAGTCTTGGAAAAACCTTTTAAAGTATAACTGTCAAATTTTTTTTTTTTTTACTATTGGATTCTGGTGATTAATATTACCTTATTGGCCCTGTTTTAATTTCTGATTCTTAAATAAATAACCCCTAAAAGCCACCTAAAAGTCCCCAGTATTGGCTATATTTACCTGAGATAAAATCATGTTGCTATGCCCCTTCCGTCTACCAGATAGAGGACTGAGCACGCTGCGTGCACTGGGAACTGATAGTGAGTCAGCATTGTAAGGGAATGTATAAAAGCCAGGTTCTTCCTGACAGGAGATAACAGTGCTGGGCTGTGTGTGTGAACTTCTCCACATGCCTGTGCTTGGCAGACACTCCTTAGCAGTGAAGGACGATGTAGAGCCCAGTGTATAAATGACAGCCTTATCTGATAAGAGGAGAGCTTGTAGAAGGACTATAGGTTTCAGCCAGACCTGGGAACTTCACTGCAAGACCCCCTATACAGAGCTGGTCTTCACTAACTTCACTGCAGGCGTCCTATGGATTAGCCTCAGGGCTGAGGGCAGCCATTTTAACAGAATAGTGAAATTGCAGTTTTATGCAGACTGGTTGCTAAGGGCTGAATCTTATTAAATAAGGGGTAAGTAAGTCTAATAGTTATTGATTCAGGAATATTATCATATTAGTAACTACATATATGAAAACTGAAATTTGGGTCTAAATGTGACAGTTATCCTTTAAGTCTGGCAATATATATACAGTATTAGGGTCCATTCACATGTCCGTAAGTGTTTTGCGGATCTGCAAAACACGGACATCGGCAATGTGCGATCTGCAATTTGCGGACCGTACATTGCTGACACTATAATAGAAAATGCCTTTTCTGGTTCGCATTCATTTGTTTCGGGAAACGGAATTGCAGATTCCGGAAATACGGATCCTGGAGATGCGGATACCGGAAATGCGGATCCACATCCGTTCCGGACCCATTCACTTTCAACCCAAATTAGATAGCTTAGATAGCTGTCTGCCGAACATCTCCAGGATACACATGCATGCTCTGCTTGCCCATGCATGTTCTCAGTGGGGAAAAGGCCACTGCCAGACAGACACCTTTGACAGCGACTTACCTCCCTGAGAACAAAGGGATCGGCAATGATGCATACCATCATCCTGGTCTTAAGGGTACAACCACACGGCATGGTCGTAGTAGCTGCAGCAGTCTTTAATTTAACTAATGAGACCGCACTGTTTAGTTTGTCTGTATTGTTAATGGCCGCGCTGCACCTTCTATACCTCACAGCCATTAACAATACAGACTGACTAAACACTGGGGTCCCATTAGTTAAATTAGAGGCTGTGTGACACGGCCACGACATTTGGTCAAACGTGAGGCCTTGTCCACATTCCTGTTTTACTCACGTGTGCTGTACGATTTTTCAGTGGACAGCACACATACTCATTGATTTTAATGTGTTTACACATCAGTAGTTTTTTTTACTGACCAAGGGTCCAGTAAAAAAAAATGGACACAACATGGATGGCATACGTCTTGCGTCCGTATTTGGTCCGTTTTTTACTGACCACGAATAGGAGATGCTCTGGAAATTCATTTTCAGCTGAGCACGTATTTTTCATGGATGAAACATGGATGTATTTTTTCACGGACGTCACGGACGACAAGGCCTTAGTCAGTCAATACACATTAGGTGGACGGCTGGTCCTGATAAAACCGTGAGGTTCGGGCGATATGCATGCAGTGTCTCAGACCAGCTTATATTTAGATGGAGGAGACACATCTGGGAACAAATGCTGCTCATGTATGTGACCAAAATAAAGAATCTGCATTGGGTTCAGCATAAGACCTGATAATAACTACTAGATAAATACAGAGGAAGATGGAAAGATCGTGGAAATGACAAGGTACAAGGTTTCAGGTCACAGAAGAAAAAACTGATTGCATGTGGCATAAAAAAAGTAGCACAGGAAACCTCTAAAAGTGACCCTGCTGAGACACACTGCAGCAAACAAGCAGCACGAGATCCCGGACATTATCTGTAATTAACATCAAAGTATAATTTCATAATTGACTTTTTTTAAGCTGAAGGGCTGACAGCTAAATGGAAAGCCGGAGGAGCACTGTAGCTATTTGTACACTTGTAAAACACTTTACAATCTCTCGGGCCATCTGAGTGTGGTTTTGATCACACGACATATTTCATGTAGAATCCCTTACCCAATCCCACAAGAGTATTAATAATGTTCAGGATCCATTGATCGACAGAACATTATATTTTTAATCAAGGCAAGGAATTCCCATGGGGCAGGGCCAGTGTCAAGCTGGGGTGCCTAGGGCCCACCAGTATAACTTATTGTCTGGCCAATTCTCTGCATACGTATTTGCTGGGTTGCAGAACGATCTCTGCTGGACCCTATTATAGTTAATGGGTCTGCTTGGGCAGTATATTGTGCTGCACTGTGGTATTTGGTTCTGCTGGGGCGGTATATTATGCTGCACTGTGGTATTTGGTTCTGCTAGGGCAGTATATTATGCTGCACTGTGGTATTTGGTTCTGCTGGGGCAGTATAATATGCTGCACTGTGCTATTTGGTTCTGCTGGGGCAGTATACTGTGCTGCACTGTGGTATTTGGTTCTGCTGGGGCAGTGTATTATGCTGCATTGTGCTATTTGCTTCTGCTGGGGAAGTATTTTGTGCTGCACTGTGGTATTTGGTGCTGCTGGGGCAGTATATTGCGCTGCACTGTGGTATTTGGTTCTGCTGGGGCAGTATATTATGCTGCGCTGTGCTATGTGGTTCTGCTGGGGCGGTATATTGTGCAGCACTGTGGTATTTAGTTCTGCTGGGGCAGTATATTGTGCTGCACTGTGGTATTTGGTTCTGCTGGGGCAGTATATTGTGCTGTATGGTGGTATTTGGTTTTGCTAGGACAATATATTTTTTCGCACTGTGGTATATGGCTCTGCAGGGCCAGTATATTGTACTCACTTTTTGACCCCTTTTTGAATATTGGCACCATATTTGCTAAGCACCAATCCTGTGGAACAGACCCTTTTATTATAAAGTCCTTCAATTTTAGAAATAAAGGTCTGTCTATTACATTAATTAATTATCTTGTCTATTTTAATCGTTTTAAGAAACTGCTGCACTTCTTCCTGGGCCAGACAGGCCACAAGGGAGAGTTTACTTTGACATTGTGCATTTCATCTGAAATTTCATTTTCCTCAGTAAACAGTGGAAAGAGATGTAATACATTTACTTTCTCTTCAGCACCCTCCATAACGCTTCCTTCTTCACGGTTTAAAGGGTCAACACTTTCAGGTTTACATTTTTATTATTTATATAGTTGAAGAACATTTTAGGGTTAGTTTTACTCTTTTTGGAAATGATATTCTCTGTCTCCAGCTTGGCTGCCTTGATCTGTCTTTTACATATTCTATTTTTTTACTTATATTTTTTTTAGCACATCTTTGCTACATTCCTGTATTAGTGATTTAAGTGCTTTCTTTTTGTTATTTGTTGCCCCCTTTACATTTCTATAAATCCAAATTGTTTTTTTTCCAGTTCCTAACCCTTTTATTTTAATAAGGTATGTAACTTTCAGAATGAAAATGTAGAATGCTATTAAAAGTATCCCATTTTGCGTATGTATTTTTATTTTTGAGGACATTGTTCCAGTTATTGAGGCTAATGGATGTGCCTGGTATTGCGCCCAGGCCTATTCACTTGAAAGGGACTGAGCTCCACTTAGGCTATGTGATCGATAAATGTGACTGCCTAAAAGGGGGCTGCAGAGCTCAACAGAGCACCATGCGCTCTTCAAACCGCTGATCAGTGGGGATGCCGGGAGCCGGACTCCCACCAATCAGATATTGATGTCATCAACCTATGAGTCCTGAAAAATCCCTTTAAAGTGGCCTAAGTACTGTACAGAAGTTGGTTGATGGTTGAACAACCATTGAACAAATGTTCACCTATAGTTCCACCAATGCAGCGTTACACATTTCAGTTGATATTGGCCGTTACAGGTGTTCAAAGTGGTCATACATGTTGCGTCAGGCAAATTACAGACAATATATTGCCAAATGTAACAAATGTTATAGAAGGATGAAAGGGCTTTCAGGGAATGATCGTTCATGTATTAGCCCTGTGACTCATTTACAATGTACACTGAGATTAAAATTTTACCCTATAAGTCTTCCTTATGGTTGAAATTGTCCATTTTCATCAAACTTAGTCTAATGTGTATAGGTACCTATACCGGCGCAATATGCTTAGCTGTGTACACGCGAATGGATGGTGCTTGCAGCTAAAAATAACCACTTGACTGAAAGAGCCCTTTATGTAGAATTTGTTATCCTGAACTCTAAATTACCAAGGCTATTACATAAATATGAGACTGGTCGTAATTTCATGATATCTAGCTTGGGCACTGCATGCCACATTGGCGCAATAAGGCAAAAATATTTTTGAAGATTCAGTATAAAACTGATTGAGAGTAAATGATGGGATGTGAAATGTACTTTGCTGTGTGAACTGTGGATGAATAGAATGGAGCAGTGTGTTATTTTGGAAGGTGAGCAGAGTGACTTATTCAACGTGTCTCTGACAGCTCTCATCAAGTTTGTAGTGTTGTGTATGTGTGAACTGTGTAAAGCACCGGGGTCAATGTTTACACAGCAGCGCTATTCCTTAAATCATTTGCACATGCCATAGCCATTCACTGCAGCAAGGAGACCTTCAGACTATTTAACTACGGATTTCGGGATCTGTTGCATGTAGTTTGGTGTTAGTAAATATGTCAAGCATCTTTGCACGCCTGCAATTCCTGAAGTTACAGATCACCTTGAGGAGGTCACCTAAACAATGAGAGCAGATCTTGTTGCTGTGTCTGTCATCCTGTCTCTATGAAACTTATTGTAGTAACGGTTATCCTTCTTCCACATAATTATGCAATTAAATACATAATAAATAATAGTTATGTATGTTATGGCCAAATGTAACTAAATTGTACATTTAATGTAACAGTTTGCAGTCACTGTAATTTCTTTCTTTCTTTAATTTAATAGAGAATGGTGTAATTAGCAAATGTCTAAATAACTTCATTTGAAAAATATGCCTGCATCCACCTTAAAGAAAAGTTGTAAAAACTCATGGCCACTAGGCACCTCACTTCCACTTAAATTGCAGTCTACTGCCTGTTGTCAGACAAGATCCGTCCCTGGTAACAGAGAGAGTTCACAGAAAGTGGGGCATGTCAGAGAAGCTGAGCTCCTGAGCCTAAAAAAAGAACTGCTTCTACACTGCTTCTGAAGAGCAGAAAAGCCTTTGTGTGTCTGTAAGTCTGATCTCTGACCCCCTTATCAGCTTTCTGAGCTCCCTAGAAGAAAACAAACAAACTGGGAGGTAACTAAAGTGAGGTCACGGCAGTACAGTACTGGCAGATTCAACAAAAGGAAAAAAACAATTGCTTGTGAGAGAAATGCATCTGGCTGTGCAGCTGAAACCGGGATTAATATAGCTGAGGAAAACATTAGGGAAACACAAAAAAGGCCTGCTCCTTCACAGTTATTATTCTACAATGAAGCACAGCCATTATGCAAATCTTTTTGAAAATTCAGTTACGCTTTAATATTAAGTGGATGTGATGTCCCATATGTCTTTGGCAAAGGTTTCTCAATGTTTTCCTCATTCAGAATGTCTGTTAAATGGATTTTTCCATCTCAGCGAATTAAGGTGGCCAGCATGGCTAGGGGTACAGAAACAGCAGAACATGCGGTGCTGTTTCATTAACTCCTCTACAAAAACAGTGTAGCACTGCATGCTAGACTGTTTCTGTAACTTAGGAGCTACAGCATAACTTCTTTTTTTAAACTTTATTTATTTGGTTTAGCAAAGATACATCAACCAATGAAATGGGTATCATACATTTAAAGTGGCACTGTACTTTTATTATCCTTTGATATGTTATAAGAACGTATCAAATGTTTAGATCAGTGGGGATTTGAGCACTCTGACCACCACCAAAGCCTGCGCATTGCACCCTTTCTCTTCTCGCTGCACGAGACGGGCCCTTAAGACTTTCTGTTGAGTCCATCTCACTTCCTGTCCTGAAGTGAAGAGAGAGAACGATGTGTGAGCTTCTTATCCCTTGTTCTAGAGATCGCACAGCCCACTCAGATATTTCCAGAACTCAGGGCACAATGGCCAACAAATATGATGGGTATTCTGATCCCACCGTGGAAACAATAACAAAGCCATTTACTCAGTGCTGCCTGGAAGCTTTGGGACCTGAGGTCCAAATCTGACCAGGGCAACACCTGCATGGAGTTTCTTGATCGTTTAAAGCAGTAGTCCAATTTGAAAATCTATTTTTGCGTCCTCAATGATAAGCAGATCACAGGTATCCCTTTGCCGGGACTCCCTGTTATCGGCTATAATCTGTAAGGGAGTGTTATTGCTGACCTATCCTTAGGATAGGTCATCAATATCAGATCGGCGGGGGTCTGACACCTAGGAAACCGCCGATCAGCTGTTAGCACCACGGCCTCCTCCTAGTCATGTGATGTCTCTGTATACCGATTACATGGCCTAGCTGCAGCTCAGCCCCATAGAAGTGAATGGTCACGGACCCCAACCGATCTGATAATGATGAGCTATCCTGAGGATAGGTCATCATTATCATTTCCCAGATAACCCCTTTAAATTTCCCTCTAGCACAGTCACAGGAAGATTGAAATATAGCACATTTCCTACAGAAATTAATGGTCTGTCCATGTAATATATAAAGGTGTTGGGTCCTCTAGAGCAGGGATGCTCAACCTGTTGCCCTCCAGCTGTTGTAAAACTACAACTCCCATCTTGCCCAGCTGTAGGCTGATAGCGGCATGCTGGGAGTTGTAGTTTTGCAACAGCTGGAGGGCCGCAGGTTGGGCATCCCTGCTCTAGAGGATAGAGATGATCTCTGTAAATGTTCTCCACTCTGGCTAATAAATTAACATGTCTTAAATTTGTGAACCCCCCTCTGTTTTACTCAGAATTCCCTTAATAGAGAGAAAATTGGTTTTCTAGGGGCTCATGCACATGACCGTATCTTTCATTTCTAGGGGGTCAAGCAGACAGTCATATTTTTGTGGATCTGTATGACCTGCTAAATTAGAGCAAATCCTATTCTCGTATTGTGGATGAGAATAGCCCTTTCTATTGATGGGAGTGAGAAAAATATAAAATGCACACGGTATCCATATATAACAGTAAATTTTTATTGGTTTATAATATATTTTAAAACTACAATCATCTCATGTTATATGGTAACATAAATAAATAATAAATATACATTTTACATCAGTTTCTTTGGTTTTGTCATTATTTCTGATTTGAATAGTTACGAGTAAGTTGTAGTATATTAATTAGTAAATAATAGGAAGTGTAAATAATAATTTGTTGTTTATGATTAAAAACTAATTAAAATTAAATATGTATTTTTTTATATAAAGTAATTCACACACATATATATATTTTTTAATATATCATTTATATAAATGTTAACGACAAAATATTATGTTAAGCTAAACAAGTTAGAGTATCCATATTTTACAGTTAAGTTTTTTGCGGATCAAAATATGAACATGGCCATGTGCATAAGGCCTAAATCAGATAAGCCTTTTAGTAAGGCTGTTTTTAACTGTGGAGTGAATTGTAAAGTAATGCTCAGATACATACACTGTATATATAGTGAAAATGAGGCCACAGATAAAAATAATAATGCAACATTGTCTGATATGAAAAATAGTAATTTATTCTTATAAAATTCTTGAAAAAAGTGATATGAACGTGTATATTATGCACTATATCTGCTAAAAAAAATCATACATATATTAGATCTAGTTACATTATCATAACCTTTAATTTATTCTTAAACACTAATAATAACAGTAGTTTACATGCAAATGATAGCATAATATAGTAGACTTATAAAACTGGTACAGTGGACAAGTGACAGATTAAACCACAGTAACCAATCACGTAGTGTCTTGCATTGTTTTATTGTAACAGCTGACAGTCAATGAAATGTGTTTGTTTTGTTGTAAACCCAAGATCTAGGCAATGAGTTAAAGGGTACTCATGCCGATTGTCTGAACCTATGGACAAGTCAAATGATTTAAGTGGAAATCTGTTTCATCAGTCACAAAATAGACACATGAATACATTTTTTCTGTACATTTGCATTGGTGGGCATTGATACAGTAATGTGATACTAATCCGTAATGTGAAGCACCGAAGCGAGAATGTACAATTCTATAAAACTGGAGGACAGAAGATTAAAGATTGCTATAGATGCTTATCAATTCAAGGACTTAAAATAAAAACATATTGGAAACAATGGATATAGGTTTCTATTCTCATTGCAACTAACAGGGAGAATTTATCAAATATTTTGTTGTAAAAAAGTTTTTGCCAAACAACTTTTGGGGAAGGTGGTCAGGGCTTAGTG
Organism: Bufotes viridis; assembly: GCA_033119425.1. Taxonomy (NCBI): domain Eukaryota; kingdom Metazoa; phylum Chordata; class Amphibia; order Anura; family Bufonidae; genus Bufotes; species Bufotes viridis. Next base: position 92,143,904 of record CM065592.1, on the reverse strand, counting down.
GAAGGTGCAGGAAGGTCCACCGAGGCCCAACAGGTTTATCATAATTTATGTCAGAAAACTGAGGCAAATTATAGCTGAAAGGTATTTAAGGGGGTTACGCCAAGTTTTCAAGTCCATCGGATAGGAGATAACTAACTAATTGGTAGGGACTGACCGCTGAGAACCCTACTGATCGGGAGAACAAGGGTCTAATCCCACCTGTCCTGATAGAGCAACAAGTCAAGCATGCAACCAGCTGCTCCATTCATTATACAGTACAGAGCTTGCCTATTTACCACAGTGCACATGCTCGACCTGCCGCTCCATCAGGAAGTGGGAGCGGGACCCTGTTCTCGCAATCAGTGGGGGGGCCCAGTGGTCAGACTCCCATGATCAGTTAGTTATCCCTATCGAATAGGGGATAACTTGAAAATTTGGTGCAACCCCATTAATAAATGAAGCACATCTTACTCTGCTGGACTTTTTTATTATGCCCCATTGTCTCTGAGCTGATTCAAGGCTCAATTTGTTATCAGTAAGGCCTGAGAAGAGAGGTCCTCTATATATTTTCTGAACACTGAAACAAATTCCCATTGTTCAGAACTGAACTTTTTTTTGTTAATGGGAACCTGTCATGAACTTTATGCTGACCTCACTGAGGGCAGCATAAAATAGTGACAGAAATGCTGATTTCAGCGGTGTGTCACTCATGAGCTAATAGTTAGTGGTTGCTGAGAACCAGCATCATAATCATTGCAGCCCAGGCCTTGAAAAGAGTCAAATCTACCTGAGAAGAGTCATGGTTATCCATAATCTCCTGCTCTCCCGCCCAACTGCTGATGATTGGCAGTTCTCTCCTAGAGAGAAAGGGAGAAAACTAGGTAGAAGACCATCAGTCATCAGCAGGTGGGCAGGAGAGCAGGAATTTATGAATAACCAGGACTCTTCTCAGGTGGCCGGGACTCTTTTCCAGGCCCAGTCTGCAATGATTGTGATGTTGGTTCTCGGCAACTACTTACTTTTTACTTATAAATGACAAACTGCTGAAATCTCTACTTTATTCTGCCATTAGTAAGGGCACCATAAAGTTAATGACAGGTTCCCTTTAAAACCAAGGACATAATGATCAGGTGAGAGCTTCTGGTAAAATGTCAGCATTACCATGTATTTTAAGAGCTCTTTACACTGGCCAAGAATCCTAAACATAATAGCTAACGAGCATTCATAGTAACGCTCGTTAGCGATGATCGGATGGTGTAAATGTACCGCTGATTATCTGACGAACGAGTGAAACGCTCATTCACCTGGTAATCCGATCGCTTCATCAAAAATGATCGTTTACCGGCAGCAGATGGTGCCGAGTGAACACGATCTGCTGCCGGCAAACAATGAGTCCTTATGGGGAAGAGCGATGGCATTAGTGATCACTCCTCCCCATACCCTGGAGCAGATCGCTGCATGTAAATGCACCAGTCTCCGCTACCAGCGATCAGCAGATTGTCGATAAGGAACGCTTTCCTCCCGACAATCTGCTGCTAGAAAGGTTCTGCTTTAGCTGTAGTCTGCGAACTGTTGTGAGTAGGTGGCAATCGCCATCATCAAAGTGTAGTGTGTATTGAAAATGTTATTTGCAGTAGTATTTCATCGGCCACTACTGAAAGAAAAATTCAGCTGAATCAAAGGAGCACATCAATCAAATGATAGTATTTTATACCTGGTTATAAATGTCTTTCACGTGATGATTAATCTGCCCCATAAGAGAATATCCCCTTTAATAAATGTATGACTGCGGTGCCCATAAAATATGTTTTATGACAACAGATCAAAAACGAAAAGGAGTAATCGCCTCTATCTGACAATGCTTTGTAGTAGCCATAGCCGGTGTTTACCACATAGCTTTACTACGTGCATGGTACAAATAGGAACCTCCATATGACTCTCCGTAGAGATAACTAACCACATACAAATAGTTCCAGCAGGTACATTCAGGTGGCATTTTTTTTCTTGTATCCATGTTAGGAAGGGGTTAATGAACAGAACGTAAGGATTGTTGTCTACGTTTAATCTCCAGGTCGAGCTGCTCCTGTAGTGTGGTTACCTGTGAGAAACAAAAATACATGTAACACACATATAACATATTTACATAGTCAAAAGGGGCTCCTCATCTATCTCTGAGGAGTCTCAGCCTGTCAGAGATTCAGAGAGCACTGACAGGCAGGGGTACAGCATGTAATACGATTTGGACAGGTGACCCTCTCCCCCCCATCATTTCTACCATGGTCAATAATGAGTGCATGCAATTACTCACGGATCATTGATAGGATATTTTTATAACTCCAGACTCTCCATCTTTCAGCAGAGAATAGGGGGCTCCTCACACACATTAGATTGCTGGACGGTCGCAGTTTTTGGCTGACAATAGACTAATGTGTTTGGGGCACCACCCAATCTGCCTAAAGTAACATCACCTAACAGAGTTGGTCCCAATTTGGCCAACTGTGGAAGGAGCACATAAAGAGTAGCAACTTTTGGAAAAAACCCTACTCCCCTCTTCTATCCCCTGCTGCTCCGGCAGCCCCTGCAGTCTTTGAATACATGCACCCAGCACATTACAGCTGCAGCCAGGCTTCACCGTTCACTGGCATCATAGCTCCTATGGCTGAGCGGTGATGCCAGTAGTGGGGCATATGACCGCTGAGGCTGGAGCATCTACGCTGGATTGTCTGGAGACAGAAGAGCCGAGTACCTTTTTAAAATTTCTTTGCCTTTTTTAGAAACTGGATAACCACTTTAAAGGGATCTTTAAATTTTTTTTTAACTGATGACTAGAGATGAGCGAACTTCTATTTTTAGTTCGTCATCCAAAGTTCGGGTTCGGGTTATCGTAGCATCCCGTTATGGATTCTGCTACCGCGGACCATAACGGCATTTGGAATCCATAAGGGGATGCTTCATTGAACCCGAACCTCGGACAACCCCAAGGACCTGGGGTGACGTCACCGTCATGTGATCAGTGCAGGGGGCACTGGATTGGATAAGAGGTGATCCAGTGCTGAGCCACGCCCCCTGCACTGATCACATGACAGTGACGTCACCCCAGGTCCTTAGGGTTGTCCACGGTTCGGGTTCAATGAAGCATCCCCTTATGGATTCCAAATGCCGTTATGGTCTGCGGTAGCAGAATCCATAACGGGATGCTACGATAACCCCAACCCGAACTTTGGACGCCAAACTAAAAATAGAAGTTCGCTCATCTCTACTGATGACCTATCCTCAGGATCTGATTGTTGGGGGTCCGACACCCGGGACCCCAGCGGATCAGCTGTTTGAGGAAGCCAGGGCTCTCACCAGAGCTCCAGTTAGCGTTGCGGCCTCCTTGCAGATTACCAAAGCCACATTACCGATGAATGTCACATCGCTGGCCTAGGCTAAGCCCTGAGTTAGTACCGCTGCCTTCTTAAAGAGCTGATTGCCGGGTGTCCCAGTTTCTGAGCAATCAGAAACTGCTAACCTATCCAGATTATCTGTATTAGTTGTTTTCTTAAAGGGGTTGTTCACTTTGGACATCCTCTTTTTGTTAGAAGGGTTGGTAACAGAATGTGCCACTGCTGTTTCAACTTGCTTCAAACTGTCAAAGAGTTACCTAATTCCCTTTGAAATCAATGAGGACGCCATGTAACCCACCAGAATGAGAGAAGCTCTTTGTAGCTACCTTCTCTTCTTCCTAATATATGAAGCTCCTAAACTAGGTGTGGGACCCTTTATTAATAATTCTTATGTATGAAGTTAGATACCAACTTTTTAAAAAGTGACAGCCTATTAAGTTTTCTTTTTTCACAATCTCCCAGACAAGATATGCCTTTTACCAATATGTACTAGTGGCAAAAGCGGTTCGCAACACAAAGACATAAGGCTGAAATGGCGCTGTATGCCTAGAAGGGCTAACTAAATGTCAGCTGACCTTGCCCTCTAAAGAAAGATGGGTGTACTTTTTCCTGATTTTCTATACTGTGTCGGTATCATCATATTCCTTACAGCAGTGGTATAATCTCTCAGCAGGTATGCCATGCTACCCTTTATGGCTTTTACACCATTCATTCCATGGCGCTGTACATATGATAAGTGGTGCACATACATAATACAGACAATTGCACTAAGCATGAACAAGACGAGTTACAGACTGGTACAGAAGGAGAGAGGGCCCTGCCTGCTTACAATCTACAAATTTACAATTTACATGCATTTACCTGCTCCTCCAACCCCCTGATCCTCTGTCTATGCGCTCTCTCTCTAGACTCCAACGTAGTTTCTGCCTGCTGCTGAGTAATGCGCAGTCTTTCACTCTCTGTGTCCAGCTCCTGACGATGTCTCACACTTAGTTCCATAAGCCTCTGAGAATGAGCACGTTCCATCTCCGTCATCTGCGTCTATTTAAATATAATAAATAACAGTATATTTGATATGGCTACAGACGTCATGAATCTTTCTTAAGAGTTAGGGTCAGAAGCGCTAAGTACTGTAGGGAGTTAACTATCATACAGTTCAGAGACAGTATCAGATGCAAGTATTTCTCACTACATCCTATTATACCTACAAACCGTTGGGGGGTCAAAGAACAGGAACCTTTGTTGTATCAAATGCCAAGTTTTTTTTGAACCTCAATTCCAAAAAGTTGGGACACTGTGTAAAATGTAAATGTAAACAGAATGCAATGATTTGCAAATATCATAGACACATATTTTCTTCCCAATAGATCATAGAACGCGTCAGGTGAGAACACAGATCAGTGAGACATTTTAAAAATTCGTGAAAAAATTACTCATTTAGAATTTGATGGCAGCAACACATCTCAAAAAAGTTGGGACAGGGGAAATAAAAATTAATAGGTGCTATTAAAAAAAAAACAGCTCGAGGGGATTTGCTATTAAGTCACATGGCTGGGTATGAAAAGAGCATGGTAGAGAGGCAGAGTCTCTCAAAAGCAAAGATGGGCTGCAGTTCACCTATCTGCGAAACACTGCATCTAGACATTGTGGAACAATTTCAGGAAAATGTTTCTCAATGTAAAATTGTGAAGACATTGAGCATCCCAACATCTACAGTACACATGATCAAAAGACTTAGAGAATCTAGAGAAATCCATGTGCACACGAGACAACGCCGACAGTCAATATTGGATGCTCGGCACTGCATTAAATACAGGCATGATTCTGTACTGAAAATCACTGCGTGGGCCCAGGAGCACTTCCAGAGATCATTGTCTGTGAACATAGGTCGTCGTATGATCCACAAATGCAAGTTAAAGCTCCATCATGAAAAGAAGAAACCATATGTCAACACCATCCAGAAAAGCTGCCGTCTTCTCTGGACCAGTTCTCAATTAAAATGGACTGAGGCAAAAAGGAAAACTGTTCTGTGGTGAGATGAATCAAAAGTTTGGAAAGCCACGGACGCCATGTTCTGCATAATTAAGTGGAGAGGGACCATCCAGCTTGTTATCAGCACACAGTTCAAAAGCCTGCATCTCTGGTGGTATGTAGTTGCATTAGTGCCTGTGGCATGGGTAGCATACACACCTGGAAAGGCACAATCAATGCTGAACAGTATATAGAGGTTTTGAACATCTGCTCCCATCCAGACATCTGTTTTGGGAATACATATAATTCAATGCTAAACCACATACTGCATCCATCACAACAGCGTGGCTTTGCAGAAGAAGAGTCCGGGTGCTGAACTGGCCTGCCTGCATCGACCATCCATCACAACAGCATGGCTTTGCAGAAGAAGAGTCCGGGTGCTGAACTGGCCTGCCTGCATCGAGACCTTTAGAAATCATTTGGCGCATCATGAAATGAAAAATCCAGCAAAGAAGACCCAGGACTGTTGAAGCAGCTAGAATCAGACTACATCAGACAAGAATGGGACAACATTCCTCTCCCAAATCTACAGCAATTGGTCTGCTCACTTCCCAGACATTTGGACTGTTGATAAAGAAAAAGGGGTGCTACACAATGGTAGACATGGCCCTGTCCCAACATTTTTCTGAGATGCGTTGCTGCCATCAAGTTCTAAATGAGTTAATATTTTTCATGGAATGGTAAAATGTCTCACTTTCAACATTTGAGAAGTGTTCTGCGATCTATTGTGGATAAAATATGGATGTATGAGATTTGAAGATCATTGCATTGTTTTTTTACATTAATATACATTTTACACAGTGCCCTAACCTTTTTGAAATTGGGGTTGTAAATTATATAACTGGATATGGAGATATGGGCCATATACATTATAGTAATAGAAGCAATGTGAGTTGGAGCAACAATGTGTTTGGGATGACTGGATGGATCACTTTCAAAGAAAGGCTTGTCATCTGCAAATGATTTTTTTTGGATGAATGTAAATTTTAAACACCTGACTTCTTATCAGATGATGGTCTATCATCGAACGGCTAATGATCTTTTTGGTTGAAATAGTTTGGTCTGATCAACTTTAAACTAATGTGTGCACAGGCACTGGTATGAATTCTGTTGCACATCACACCTTCCTAGCTGGATTCATACATGGTAGTTTATATACCTCCAAGTATTGATTCTGTCTCTGTGCTTCAGTTACATCTTTCTTCAGGGATATCACCAGTTGGTTTAGCTGCTCCTTCTCTATGTTGAGCCGTTGTGTTTCCCCTTCCAAACGCAGCTGCTCGCGCTTCACCTGCATGTGACAGGGCAATGTGAATAACATCAGTCCCCAAAATGTACATACCCTCCAGGACAGGTAAAGTTATTATTTTTAGGCCCCATGCACACGACCGTTGTTTGTTTCCGCGTCCGTTCCGTTTTTTTTCACGGATAGGATGCTTCCCCATTCATTTCAATGGGTCCGTCAAAAAATGCGGATGGTCAACCGTTTTTTGATCCGCATCCGTAATCCGTGTTTTCATTCCGTCAAAAAAATAGTGCATGTCCTATTTTTTTCACGTTTGCGGACAAGGATAGGCATTTTTACAATGGATCTGCCATAAAAATCGGATCCGTCAAAAAAAACGGTCCGTCATCCGTTTTTTTTGACGGACGCAAAATTTGCAGGAGGAGCGGACGCGGAGGCAGGCAACGGTCGTGTGCATGTAGCCTTAGTCTTATACATGCTGAAGTCCCATGTGTACACCACCGGTTATCTTGTTTCTATAAGGCCTCATGCACACAACCATATGTTTTGTCCACATCTAATCCACATTTTTTGCGGATCGGATGCGGACCCATTCATATCCACATCTGCACGTCCATTCCACTGCCCTGAAAAAAAGATACAACACGTCCTATACTTGGACATTTCTACATCAGTTAAAAAAGAAATGGCAGCATGCATGTGGTTATTATCTGTCCTTTGCAGATCCGCAATTTGTGGGCCGCAAAATGGAACAGTTGCGTCTGTGGGGCCTTAGGTAGATGACTCTCTTGTTACCTTTTCCAGAGCAGCTCTTAGTGTGTTGTTCCCTTTCTCCAGAAGAGTCGCGGAGTGTTGAATGTCCTGTTTATCAGTCTCCACCTGTGTCTTGTCCCCTTGGAGCACCTTGACTCTTTCCTGCAGGTCAACAAGTGCAGCACCCTGTTCTTTCTCCCTCTGCTGGTGTTTGAGAAGAGCCTGAAAGTGATGAGAAAGTCTGAAGAAACTGTGCCTTTTTCAAAGACTTGTATCACAAAAAAAAACTTCTAATGGTAAAAAACTATGGCAAAAAAGACTCTATTTCTTTTATGTATCTTGTATGACTTGCCAACAGAAATGGCTGCCATTGTGCACGTGAAATATCATCTATTCATTATAATGTGGCACTGTAAGGACAATTATATGGACCTGGTAGGAGAATTTCATATCTACATGGTGATGTTCATCAAACTTGTAATATTCTTTATTATGTTTTTTTTTCTGTGGTGGCATCCCAAAACTTTCTCACTGGTCCCCTGTCAATCAATCATCAGATTACAGACTGCTGACAGAGATGCTGTAGGGATTCCCTGACCACTCCTACGATCAAAGGGTATAATAACATTTTGGGAATGGCCGTTGATGCATTCACGATGTCTCACCTGCTGCAGCTCCTCTGACCGTGCCTGATATTCCCTGCACGTCAGCTGCAGTTCTCCCAGCTGCTGTTGGTGCTCCTGTACTGTCTGTGAAAGACGAAGGTTCTGTCTCTTGCTGTCACTCAATGCCTGTCGTACGGAATCCAGCCGCTCCTGGAGAAGCAATAAATAACATATTGTGAACAAATGAAAAGAAAACCATTAGGATACTTGCCAACATTCCAAATGACTGCACACCCAAACCTGTCCCATCATAACTGGGACCACTTCCAGGTATGCATTATCCCTTCAAATGATTAATTTTACTGAACTGAAATTCCTTTGTGTGTGTCAGTTACCTGTAACACTCGTCTGTCTTGCTCGGCAGCTGTCAATGCTCCCTGTAGTCTGTTCACATCATCTTGCAAGTTTCCTTTGCCAGCCGCTGCTTCTCCAAGTGCTTGTGACAGCCCCTGCGACTTCTCTTGCAGCTGCCGCTCGCCATCCTGTGCCCTGGACAATGCAAGGCTTAACCGCTGCACCTCCCTCTGCAGAGTCACCTCCCTGTCCTCACTCTCCTTCAGGTGGTCCTGCAAAGAATGTGCTCTGTCCTGCAGGGACTGCACTTCTGCTTCCCTCTCTGCAAGACAAAGGCGCGTCCTCTCCAGTTCACCCTCCAGGGAGCGGCGTCTTAGCTCCAAGTCTGTGCCACGGTTCTCTGAGGCTTCGAGCACCTCTCTTAGGCTTTTGCACTCAAGTTCATGCCTGCCTTCATCGCTACGAGCCCGGCACAGCCGCTCCTGAAAGGACCAATGAGGCGTCACCCACAAGAACAATTGAAACATGACTCAATGTATATCCTTCTGAAAGTGCTAGGGCTCTTTCACGCGAGCGGATCCCGTGCGGGTAATCCGCTGCGTGAAAGAGAGCCAAGCCCCGTTCCGGACATGATTGATAATGCTCCGTGCCTCTCTGTGATCTTTTTACTGCTGAATCACAGTGACAACTTTATCTCACCGTGATTTTGTAGTAAAAAGATCACTGAGAGGCATTATCAATCATGTTAATGCTCCTTGTATCTGCTGTCCGGAACGGGGTTTGGCTCTCTTTCACGCAGCGAATTACCCGCACAGGATCCACTCGTGTGAAAGAGCCCTTATACAAACTCGTAAATACATCAAGAATTTTATAGCATTCCCTGTGTTTTACCATTTTCAACTATACTTTCCACTCATTACACTGAAGGCCAGTAGTGCACAACCTGCAGCCCACAATGACATTTTGTGTGGTCCACAACCATCTGGTCATATGTTGTGGTCTGGCAGCTACTCTCATGTGTTCTCCATTTTGAAGAAAAGTGGCAGTTAGCGTGGTGAACTGTGTGGCCATCCCTGAGATCCCCATATATTGGGGACAATAAGGGTCTCCTGGCCATGTATATGTGTGACTATCTTCACTGTAGTATTATAGTAAAGTTTAAAACTCACACAAACTACATTTGAGAGAGCTGGAAGCATGCATGGTCTCTTCCTATATGGACTGTGAATGGCGATGAAGGCTACCCCCAGTCTCCAGATAAGTGGATATGGAACTGGCATCTATCAGATATATATATACTATATTTTTCACACTATAAGATGCACCTTTTCCCCAAAACATGAGGCCAGAATATCAGTATGTCTTATAGTGTGAATGCTCTTAAAGAGCCGAGGTGTGGGTGATGTGAGGAGCAGGGGTTGTATGTGAGGAGTGTGAGCGTGTCGAACGTGATGATGAAGGATAAGGACCGCAACAAAAAGCCCCCTTCAGGAGAGTGAGAGAGATAGGAGGACTGAGGCCAGAAGGGGAAAACAAGGGGACAATAGGTAGCTGCGGATGACCATCTAGTCGGTGTCATGGGAGGGCGCGGGGAGTCAGTGTTGGGTGTACTGGAGGCAGAGCAGCTCTGAGGGAACATGTAGTTACTAGTTTTTCCTCCAGCTCATTATGCCCAGGCCGCTGAAGTTGCTCAGATACTGCCGCAAACCGCATAAGAAGGAAAGGCAGGAGGAGTGTGCAGTGTAGCCCAGGGTCAGGATGGACATGAACTGGCATGACTTGCAAGCACCGTATACTGGGTCCCTGGAGCTGGTTATTGACAAGGACATTCCTTGGGACAAGAACTTCCTCTATGTGGGGGTGATGACTGCCCAGAGGTACAGTGCAGAGCAAAGATGTGGTGGCATACAGGTGAGCACTGGGCACAGTATTCACACTAGACTGTTACTAAGGGGCACTGGGAACAGTATTCACACTGGACTTTTACTAAGGGGCACAGTATGCATGCTGGACTGTTAACAATAAGCACATGGCACATTATACACACTGGACTATTATTAAGGGGCACTGGCCATTATACACACTGGACTTTAACTGAGGAATACTGGGCACATTATACTCGCTGGACTGTTACTAAAGAGCTACTAGCAGTGTGTCCTCCACAGATCCCCATAACAGTGTGTCATCGCAGATCCCCCAGAACAGTGTGTCCTCAACAGATCTATTAAATATTTTAGCACACAATATGGTTCAAAATTTATTTTTATTTTTTCCTCTATCTAAAACCCAGGTGTGTCTTATAGTGCGAAAAATACAGGCGATTTCAATATGCCATAAATGGCCCAGATGGTAATGCCACTGTAGGTTTTACTGTGGCCCTTGGGATTAGTTAAATCTGGCAATGTTCCCCTTTGGACCAAATGTTGTGCACATCTGCTGAAGGTACCGTGGGGAGCAGTAGAAGAAAAGGTCATGTGAGGTCAGTCCCAAGAAGTCTCTAAGACAGAGACATCCAAACACATGGGTGGAGCAGATTTGTAGACATTCCTGATATTGACATGCCAAGTACAGGTAACATAAACCATAGCTAAACGCATATAAAAAGCTTGATGTTATAGCAAGAATCATTGGAGTGAGGACAAAAATACAATGCTCGACACAAACTCCTTTCATCATGTTATTAATATTATTAGTACACGCTATTCACCCCTACATACCTGTAGATCCCTCTTTTCATCTTCGCTGACACGTAAACTGTGCTCCAGTTTTAGGGCGCGCTCTTCTGCAGCCTTTCGATCTAGCTCCACTTGACGCAAGTTGTCCTGCAGCAGACGCATTTCTGTGTGAGAGGTGCCGAGACGCTCCTCCATTTTCTGTTCCCCTATTATAAAACAGAAACACTGTGAAGATCAGGCGGAAAGCTAAACTTCTGGCTGTAACAGTGCCTACAAAATGACCCCACAATGTGAACTTGGAACCCTGTCAAAATGCAGGCACACTTGGCAAACAGCTGATTTTTCCGGAGGAAGTCGAAGCCATCCAATAATTTTCCCGCAGTGGACAAGGCAGGGCAAATGTAATATTATGTGGTGGGCATTCAGGTAAACGGCCATCCATGTAATACAAGGATGGCTCAAGTCTGCCAGAATGGGAGCACCTAGAATTAGGACAAAAGTATGAAAGCTCTATTGTTCTCTTGCTAAAGATGTCAACAGAAGAGCATATTACAGAGTGGCCCACGAAAAAGTAGCCTGCTTCCAGCGATAGTATGACGAGATGAACGAGCAAGTGGATTGTCACAAGTCACAAAAGATGCTTAAAGTGGTCCCTGTTCAGGTCTAGGCACCTTTGGACACGTTAGATTATGTTGGCTGATACTTGATGCTTGCAGCTCTTCAGCAGTGATGCTGAGGATGGTGATTAGGATGTTTTCCTTAAGTTCATCCAGGGGATGGGGATTGTTAGCGGACACTTTCTGGTTTAAATTTCACCACAGATAAAAATGGCATGTGGACGAGTCTGGGGAACGTGGGGTCCATAACCCTTTGCTCACAGTTCGCTCCACCGTAAACAGTTCATAAACCCGTACCAGTGAGCTCCGTGAGGTGCGGTATATTGTCTCCTCTTGTTGGAAGAAGCAGGACATGTTTTCTTCTGCAGCATCACAAGCAGTAACAGCCAACATAATCCGACGTGCCCAAAGATACAGACATAAACGGGGACCATTTTCAGCGTCTTTTGTGACTTGTGGGTAATTTAAAAAAAAACAATCCACTTGTCATACTGTCGCTGGAGACGGGCTACTTTTTCCTGCGCCTTCCTGTACTTATCAGTGTGATGTGTGAGTCATTTATCCCCTTCCCTTTCTGGTCGCAGTGAATGATCTGACTTAGAAAGTCAAGGAGGCCGATTGCGGTGCTAAAAATTTAAACAAAGAGGAAGTTAAAAGGGTATTCTGAGATTTTTTTTGATAGGTCATCAGTATCTGATTGGTGGGGGTCCCGGGTACGATACTCTGTTTGAGAAGGCACCGTAGTACTGTACTACTGCGGCCTTCTCGGAGCTTAACCTAGGTTACGTTCATTGGCCTCATGGCCTAGGCGCAGCTCAGCCCTACCGAACTGAATAGCAATAGCAAGCACAGGCGCTATACAATGTACGGCGCTGTGCTTGGTAAGCTGCGAGTAACTGTGCATTCTCAAATGGCTGATCACAGCCGTCCTGGGTGTTGGAACCCTACCAATCACATACTGATGGCCTATTCAGAGGATAGGGCATCAGTTAAAAAATTTCGAACCAGGACAGGAATTAGAATACATGGAGTGACTTCAAAAAATTATACCCAGAAAACCATCTGCCTGTTTTTTGTATAAAAAATTCATATAATCACATATAGGCTGTTGTTTTGATGAAAGTGTTAAAGATGGAGCACTGAGGACAGTTCCCAAAAAATAACCTTATGTGACACGACATGTTTCACAAAGGCGGGGTGTTGCATGCAGAAGTAAATTAGTTGCCATCCTTGTGTGGGCATGAAATGTAAAAAGCTGTCATCGTGTCTTTTATTTCACACAGCTTGTTAGTGAGGATTGATTTTAAAGAACAAAAAGTGATGTTCCCCATTTATGTGATAATCCCGGCCATTATGTTACAGCTTGTGAAGATTTCTCGTACAGAAAATAGGATAAAGTTGCCTCCCCTCCCAGCTCCTTGTCATGGCTGTGGGGTCACACCCTTTTAAAACGTAGCCCGGGGCTGTGAAGTTTAAATGCTGAGAAGTGTTCAGCGCAGCGTATTAAAGAGAACCTTGTCACACTGAACATACATCTGACCTGTCAGCAGTATGGTATAGAACAGGAGGAGCTGAGCAGATTGATATATAGTGTTGTGGGAAAAAGATTCAGTATACAGCAACTTAGAATTTATCCATTTAAATTCCTGTCTATAAGATAGCTATACACGGTAGAGAGCTGTTGGCAGGTACTGTATCCCCCCCCCCCTCCATTTACATGCACACTCCTTTCTGGCATGCACATGTGCATGTATTCCCTTATTGAAGGGAGTAAGCCAAAGCCAGACACCTCAGGTGGCAGCTTATCTCCCTCTAATACAAAGGATCTGAACATAAGGGGCCAGATTTATTATTAGCTAAAGTCACTTTAATGGAGTGAAAAAAAATCGCAAAAAAAAAATCTCAATCCGTAAATTTGCGCATTTTTTTGCGACTTTTCAAGCTCTGCACTACGCTTTCCAGTTTTGTGAAAGTGGGCGAGTTTTCTTATGTTAATAAATCTCCAGACAGATTTACTATTGCGACCATTTAAAAAGTCAAAACAATGCAAAACAATTTCACTCCAGGGGGGACCATGCTTATCTTATTCAACTTTTTAATAGAAAATGCGACTTTTGTAAAGCCGCTTACTGAAGGATAAACTGCTACCATCAAACCACATTTATCATAGTATTAAAGGGCCATTAATAAATCTGACTAGCCAAAAGTGACTTTGGGCGTATGTAAAAGTGGAGTAAGATGTAAGTGTAATGATAAATCTGGCCCAAAGCTGTGCTGAAATATATGGTCCAGACTGCTGTGGCAACATAATGGAGAGGACTCTTGTTCGCATCACAGCAAGGTATTTCAGCACAGCTCTGAGCGCTGACAGCGGGGGGAAATGAAAAATAGCAATCTGGACTCCATATCTGCAGTAATACTTATGTATAGGGATGAGCGAACTTGTGTTTTACAAGTCCGAGTTAGCGGTTTGGGTTTTAATACAACTAGGAGAGGCCTCTTGCATAACGGAAACCAGACGGATCTGAGCTGAAAATGGTGAGATGGGACAACCCCTTTAAGCATTGGACTAAAAGATTGTGATGCTGTATACCAACTATACACAGTATATTATCATCTCCTCCTTGACTTTAGGCTTGGAGAACAGCAATACCTTCCTGGAGCTCGGTCAGCTGTCTCTGCAGTTTCTGCAGCTGGTTCTGCAATCTCTCGCAATGGTTAGAGCTGTCATCTAGTTGTCTGCGCAGAGACACGATCTGTATGCCGGCCTCATCCTGTTAATGGCAAAGACATGTACTTAGGATAAAAAGCAGCAAAGATTAGATTTAGATGACATAGATCATTTACAGAACAATGGACGCTTGTGTCTTTAAAGGCTTCTAAACCTGTGGCATTAGGCAGCCATTATATGGAATTATCTATATTAAACTTGGTTTATTCCTGCAATTTGGATGATGTTGATTAGAGTGACAAAGCAACATCTATATTACTATCAGTTAATCCTAAACCCTCGTGGCCGTCAGCTGGAGGCTATGTGGTACAAAAAGAGCCATAACATCATATATAATGGAGCAAACCACATTTCTTTCTGTCGGGCTCATGCAGAAAAAAAATCTTAGCATGAAATTGCAGACTTACAAAAGCTGCGACGAAGTCTACATGTGCCCGATTACATGGCCTGCAAAGGCTCCTTACAGCCTCTGAGTTGTAAAAAGCAGCCATGCATTTTCACTTTAAACAAAGTAAAGGTTCTCCTTCTAGAAATGCTCCAGAACACTAAATTTCCCAAGTGTCTTTGTCTTAAAACGGTATTCCCATCTTGGGCATTTATGACATATCAATAGGATGTGTCATAATTGTCCAATAGGTGCAGGTCCTACTTCTGGGTCCCGCTCCTATCTCAAGAACAGGGCCCTACTGTGAATGGAGACCCCTGCCATGCTAACTCAGCTATTTTCATAGGTCTCATAGCAGTGAATGGAGAGGACGCCTGCTGTGCATTCATTAGTACTCCAAAATGACAGCCCATGATCCTCAGGTTGGTTGCACGGGAGAAGCTATCCCCATATAGCAAAAAAAGGAAAAAATCTGCTTTAATCACATCAAGTAATACAAAATTTGCGTTTCGGCTCGTCCAGCCTTTGGTTGAGTGTGTCGTGTGGTTGAGAAAGGCTGGACGAGCCGAAACGCGTCCCCTTCAAATTTTGTATTACTTGATGTGATTAAAGCAGCATTCAAAAAAGAAGCCACCGTTGCTGGGATTTTTTCCTTTTTTTTGCTGTGCATTCATGGCGGAGCCCCGTTCTCTAAGGTGCAGGTCCCAGAGATGCTCAAAGTAGAATGTCACTGGGTCATGTGCTACTTGAGAGACACATCCCTGCTGCAGCCAGTCACTGATTGCTTCACCGTCCGTGCCAGAAGTTTACACGTGGGGACCAGAGAGTGGTTGACCGAAGGAGCCAGAACCGAGTGGAGGGGAGCAGGTAAGTATGCTTCACTCCGCAGTTCCAGCGGGGATGGAAGAGGTGTTAAAAACCTATAAAAAGCTGGAAAACCCCTGTAACTCTAGCTACGATAGAAATTCCAATCTCTTCCATTTATGCTCAGAAGTATTGGTTCTCACAATACGGAGCTGCTTTAGCTGCCCCCGTGCCTTACCGTGAAGCCTCATTTACACAGTGCACACATGGCAAGTTGATGCACTTTTTAAGCCAAAACCAGGAGAAAAAGTATTAAGGATAAAAATGATAATTCTCATCAAGGCATCCTGGTTTTAGCTTCATGAGACCTTACAAGATGGACGCTGTCAGTGGTGACATCCTCCCCTTGACTAAAAATGCAATGGACAATCTAACGTATGACACAGATGTCCCTTCCTTGATCAGAACAGGATCAGCTGGATACAGACAAGTAACAGCAATCTAATTCTACTGAGTATGCATGGGCTTACACTGGTATGCTTCCTTCCAATGCATTCTAGCTTTTCCTATTTCCACCTGTTTATATTGGTAACAAGCAGTTGCAGGAATGCATAATTTTTACTCCTTGAGGGTTCTGCAGATGGCACGTTTTTCCATTGGATTTTGAACTGCCGCAGGTCCACCCAACGTGAAATCTGAGGCAGGAAGTGGCAAGTCATTTCAAATCTGCACACGGAAAAAATCCACCCATATAAACTATAGCATGGATTTCCATTTAAATCAATAAAAGTAGTTGGGAGTATTATTTCCTGACCTTATAAGAAATGCTCACAGCTTGGCTAGATTTTGCTGAAGTACAATGTTTTAGTGCCCTTCTACACAATACTAATGTTCAGTATCCACCAAATGAATTTCCTAATAGTTCTCTCTTATTAACAATCATGGGTGACCTGATAGAGCACATAGGAGCAGTCAGAATACCCTTAGATCCTCACCCTCTCTCTCTGAGTCTCCCTTAGTTCCTGCAGAAGATCCTTCAGAGCTACAATCACTCCCTCAGGTTCAATTTCTGGATAAGGGGAACGACCACGATCAGGAGACCCCCCTCTTGAACATGGTGTCCTTCGACCATCCAGGAGACCACTTATGGAGCCATCAAGACCTATAAGGAAATAAATATTGCATTAAAATGAATGTTTCTTTATCAGTGCATGAGAATTTTAGGACCATCTTAGGTTAATATTTGCATTTTATGTTTCAATTGATCATGAAATACCAGTAATACACAAATATGATGCCATAAGGATACATAAATATTTTCCCATTCCACTACCTATTCCCAGAATTATGTCCTTGCTCAGCATTCACATTTTTTAAACATTTACCAGGCTTGCGGCTTACAACAAGCAGTTCTCCAATATTTCCCAAAAGAAACACTGTGAATATTCAAGCCCAAACCCAAAAATATCGTCCGGGAATAGACCTACTCCCAACATATCACATTTATAAGTAAATGAATACTAAGAGCTGGCAATGCGACGGGTGACCTGGTTACAATTTCTCACCTTTACTGGGAGACATGGCTTTGTGAGGTGAGGGGCTGCGTCCTCTGATACCTAAAGTACGTCTTATAGCTGAGAGCAGGCTGTTTAGCTGGGTTTCCGTCTCCCTTCGTGCCGCCTGGATCCGATTCAGTTCAGTTTCTAGGGCTCGCACCCGAGTCTCACAAGCTCCAAGCTGAAGTTTAAGATCAGCCGTCTCAGTGGTGCCCTGCTGTAGCTGCTCCTGAAGGGTCTTGCATCCTCCTTGAAGTCTTTGCTCTCCTGCACGGCTATCGCTCAGTCTTTGCTCAAAATCTCTCTCACGTTGGCGAGATGATGACTCTATGGCTGACAGACGCTGCTGTAGAGACAAAATCTGAGAAGAGGCGGAAGGACATTAGCTGAATTGTTTCTATTTATGCAAATCTGTCATGTTTGCCAATGAAAGTGAAGCTCTGGTTTTAGGCCGCCATAGTTGGTTTCGTATAGTGCACCGGTTTGGACAGCTCGTTGCGATATTAGGGGGCATGATGCCAGCTCAATGGGGCAGGCTGTTGGTTGTAGCATGCACACTTATCCCCCTGCAGCTTACAGTTCCCAAAGCACTTTCTAAAATGAATGGGCATCCACTGAAGTTAGCTAAACATGAAGGACACCAGTGAAGTGTGGATAAACGACCTGTGTCCAAGAACTACCTGCAGAATGTTGAAAGCAGCACTCTAGTGATCTAGAGAATGGGGATCCCGGAATACCCTGTCATGAATGGAATGTCGATGCGTGACCACTGCTCCCCTAACTTCTATGGGACTGACAGCGAGCACTGTGCTTGGCAGTCCCATAGGGAATGAATGGAGTGGTGGTTACGCATGTCAACTACTGTTCCTTTTACACAGGGACCACATCCTTACCCAGCATTTAAACTGCCAGCAATCATACATATTAATGGTTGAGGAAAAACCTCTTTAAACTTCTTCACATCCACAGCTACTTTCAGAATTTTCCTGGCCTCCTGTCACTGAGGGATAATGCACTGTAAGCATTCATATGACCAGTAACGGGGTGTCACAGATGTTCCCGCTACAGGTGGAAGGAGATCGGTGAGACTGGCAACACGTGGTTTGATCTGACTGGTTTCCTTGTGGATCAATAGGCGTCTGTGTTATTTCTGGTAATGGCCACACTCCTTATCTCAGGTGTTGCTTATGTGGTCATTTAACCTTCCTCATTTATAGTTGCTTCTCCCACTATGCTGTGCAGTTTATAGCTTCAGTTTCTTTTTTTAAGGCTCCATTCACACGACCGTATGTTGTCCGCAAAATAACGGATCCGTGTCCGCAAAAAAACGGATCCGTGTCCGTTTTTTTGCTGATCCATAGACTTCAATAGGGCCATGTCCTGATTTTCACTGACAAGTATAGGACATGTTTCATTTTTTTTTGCTGAGCTGTGCAATGGAAGAGAAGTGAATGGGACAGCATCTAATCCGCAAAAAAACGGATCCGTTTTTTTGCGGACAACATACGGTCGTGTGAATGGAGCCTAAATTAATCAGATAATTTTTTATTTTCATATTCAAGAAAGAAACAATATTGCAAATGAACATACAACAGTATAGATGTACATGTCCAAAAAAGTAAGATCGGAATCCAGTCCATCTGAGAAATAAACCAGGAGGCATCATGTACATACAAAGTATCAAAACATCTTCCCAACCTCCCACCCCCCCAAGTCGCACCTGCGTACGCATAGCTGACCGTACTTCTGCTCGTTGCAACGCTCAGTGCCACCATATACGGGACCACAGCCATCACTGTGATCCTACAATCCTTTACATTGTTACCCAAGCAGATTCCTCCTCACATTAGCAAGAAGAAGTCGTCTAGAAGGTATACCTGGCGTTTGCATCCACGGATCCCAAATAGAATCAAATTTTTTAATAGCACCTCTTTTAAAATAGATCCCTCTTTCCAATTCAACGAACACATTCAGACGAGCAATAAATTCTTGTTTGGTGGGGACATCCGCACTAATCCAATACCTGGCTATCATCTTTCTGGCATTATACAGTATCCTACTAATACCAATGGTCGTACCCTCTATCGAAACATCACTCAGAAGGCCCAAGAGACAGACCGACGGATCAGTTGGAAGTCTAATGTTGTACACTTTATAGATAATACCCAGAACATCAGTCCAAAAGGGCCCCAACGCTACACACTCCCAGAACATGTGCATAATATGTGCATCTAGTACTGCACACTTCGGACATTGAGACGTGTCTCGGAGGCCTATTTTATGAAGAAACCACGATGTTCTATAAACCCTATGCACCAAATATAGGTGCGATAATCTCTGTAGTTCGCAGAGTGATAGCGTGGGGCCCCTCTCCAACGCCTCCGCCCACTGGGTATCGGATAGAGATCCCAAGTCTGCACTCCATTTTTCTTTAACTGTTAACGGGAAGTAGTCTTGATAAAACGAAAGCAGAATCCTATAAAATGCTGATATTACCCCTCTCGTTTCTCCACCTTTTCTGATCTGATCAGCAATTAGCGAAATCTTTATCGTGATATCTGTGATATCCATTACCTTGCCCTGCTCCGACAAAGCATGTCGGAGTTGGAGGTACTGATAAAAATTGGAATTGGTTAAATCAAACTCTGCTTTCAATTGATCAAAACCCTTAAAAACCCCATTCGTATATAGCTCTGCCAACCAAAGTATTCCCTTATCCCTCCAATTCTTGAATCCAGACAATTTTTGTACCTCAGGCAGTGCGTCGTGTGCCCATAATGGGGTAACCCTAGTGCATCCGGACGCTTTAGTAATTTCCTTTATCTTGCACCATACCTTACGGAACAGCGCTACACTGGGAATAACGTCTGGCGGGCAGGTGTCGAAACTCAGTTCCAAGATATACGAAGGCGGCTTACCTCCTAGGAGGTAGGACACGAGGGCACCAACAGGATTATTTCTACCATCAACACCCCAAGATTGGAACTGTTGTGCCTGTGAAGCCAAATAATATAGCCAAGGGTTGGGTACTGCAAGTCCCCCATCATCTTTATTTCTCTGTAGCGTTTCTAATCGAATTCTAGGGGATTTTTGGTTCCAAATTAGTGATCGAAACAAACCTTGGATTTTGTAGAAATACTTCATGGGTATCCAAATCGGACTATTGTGTAACACATAGAGGAACTGAGGCATGAGAACCATTGTTACCAGGTTTGCTCTTCCGATGAGGGACAGTGGTAGCTTGCACAAGCTGTTCACTTTTTGCACACTCCTGTCCAGTAACGGAAGTAAATTCAATGGAATATACTCCTGCACTTTATAAGAGACTGTTATCCCCAGATATTTAAAAGTACTATCAATCTGTAACGGAGTTATCTTGTCTCGTACATCTTGTGGGATAGGATTGATAGGCAGTACAAAAGACTTATCCCAGTTTATAGCTAGGGCTGAATAAGACCCAAAGTCTCCTATCAGCTGCACCACATGAGGTATTGAAAAAGATATGTTATTCAGGAATAATAACATATCGTCGGCGTAGAGTGCTATTTTTTCCTCAATGTCACCATATCGGAGTCCAGTCACTTGTGGGTCAATGCGTAACCATTGAGCCAGGGGCTCAATGGCAATAGCGAACAGTAGCGGCGACAAAGGGCAGCCCTGTCGCGTGCCTCTTTCCAGGGTATTATAGCTTCAGTTTCAGTTGTGGAATGCTGTTGTGTGAATCTCGGCGGAGTTCCTGGTGCTTCCATTGCTCCTTTGAAGTTAAGTCTTTCCTTTGCCTCTTTGTATTTTGTTTGAGTTCTGTGTGTTGCATTTCCCTGTCATTTGTATTAAGGTCTGAGGGAGACTCCTGTTCATCCTTACTTTTGGAGGAACAGGTTGTCTCAGTCCTGACATTAGTACCAGGGTGAGTTAGGACATTAGGTATTCCTGTGTATGAACTCACCTTCTGGGGTCTGTTCATACTGGTAGTTAGTCAGGACTTTGATTAGGGTTTTACTAGGAGGTGTCCATCTCCTTTCCATAGTTTCCAGGCCTTATATCCTCACCCCTTTTCCTCCTATGTTCGGTGTGGTGTTTCCCTCCCACACCCAAACGGGACAAGGGGTTGTTCACTTTGGACAAGCCCTTGTCTTTTAAAGTGTCCTGCAAAAATAAGCTGATCACAGGATGTCCCTCTGCTGAAGATCCCAGCCATCATCTGTCATCTACAGGGGAATTCATCAGCAAGTGCTCAATGTCCCTTCTGTGCCCCCAAAGGAGAAATAAAGCATTACATGGTGCCCATTGAAATCACTCAAATGTTCTTGTAATGCATGTATAGCCTGGTCCTCCAGAGTTAGAGAGAGACTCTTTTTAGCTGTTCCGACTGAGAAGGATCCAATACTCCCCTATATGAACTCAAATAAAAGAGTTAAATGCTAGATGACTGAAGAGGAGGACTGATGTGCAGCTCAAAAACAGTACCTGCAAGTAACTCTACATTTTATGTAGATTTTAAATATGAAATATTGTTAAAAAAAAGTTATAAAGTCAGCTGAGTAAGGTTACTTCCACACTTGTGTTGTTGTTTTCCGGAATTTAGATCCTGCAGAGGAAAAACAATTTCTGTCTAGTCCTGGAAAGAGTTCAGGATGCATCACACCCTGTCTTCCGTTCCAGCAGCATTGCCTTTTATGACCAGCACTATTAGCAGTGTAAGTCAATGGTGACAGATCCGTTTTTTTTAGGAGCCTAAAATACCGGATCCGTCATCCATTGACTTTCAATGTATTTAGTGACGGATCCGTTTTTTTCTGTTTTTATTTCACACAACCGCATCCTAACAGAACAGATGCATCCTAATGTGCAAAATGGATCCATTTATTTCCGGTATTGAGATCCTCTGCTGGATCTTAATACTGGAATTAACAGCGCAAGTGTGAAGGTAGCCTTAAACCGACCGAATGCATTAAACCTTGAGCAAGAAAGACAAGGATTTGCCCATGACATGATACAAACCTCTCTGCGGGCAGCTTCTCTCTCAGCCTCGCTCTCTGTTATACGCTGTCTCAGTTCGAGTGACTCTCTTCGACTTTGCTGCTCTTTCTGCTCCTCCTGTTGTATCCGGGCCTGAAGTTCAGCCACTTCTTGCTCCTTCTGACTGCTCTCTCCTCCAAGTGTTTTTACCTGGGTCATATGAAGGAGGAATAAGTGATTGGCAGGATACACACATTCTTATGTGCAGTTTTTTTTATGCTTTCACTTCTGAGATTTTTTTTCTACATATTGAAGCACTGAAATGTATATAATATCTGACAGAAATGGAGCCAGCTGTCACAAACCTGTCTGCGCAGCTCTTGAAGTTGTCTGCGGGCCTCAATGTGTGATCGCTCTACCTCACGCAAACTGGTTCTCAGTTGGGCTGCTTCCCGCTCAACACATGACTTGGCCTCATGCAGTACGGCTAAGCGCTGCAGCTTCTCCTCTATTGCCACCTGCAGGCTGGAGGAATAATGCATGTGAATTGATTATATCACATATTAATTTCCATGTAGCGAGCAACACTTCAATAGGCTCGTTAAAGAAAGACCATCAAGTTTTAATACAAACTCTGAAGATCAAGATCAAAGTTTAAATCCACTTCTGTGAAAGAAATTCTCATGTCGAAAACCACAAGGAAGAATGGAGCAGGCCTAGTTTCTCAGCTTCCTCTCTGTCTCCTTCTCTACATCTCATCTTCATAGCTGCTCTCATTGACAGTTATTAAAGGGGTTGCACCAAGGAATTAACTTATAAGTATCCAACTGCTGGGATGCACAACAATCTCAAGAACGGGGGTCTTCTGCCCCCTGTAAGAATGAAGCTCCTCCTAGTGGTGCCAGGAGGCAGACAGAATTTTATCATTTAACGTATAGCTGATGCTTCATTTCAGACTCCTCTCCTGCTCCAACCCCTTCACCAACTGTCAGTTTGCTGCTGAAATCTGTCTTCAGTGAAGAAGGGCTGCCTGCTCACTGAAGGATGAGATTACCTAGAAGCCTATGGAGGAGGGGAGGTGGGGGGCTCTTCCATCAGATGGCAGGCACCATGAGTGGTATTTGGTCATTTGTAAGTTACAGGTTTGCAGTGCTCCATCATACAGCTCAGCCAATGAGCTAATAGCAAAACAGTATGGAGGCAGTAGAAATGAAAGTGCGTATAAAGCATTATTTATAGGCCAGTATCCTGTCGTTACCATTATTTAAAAGGGTTCAGAGCTGAACCCGGACATATCCCCATCTTCACCCACTTAGCTCCTGAATCGCGCAGGGCAAGAGCTTTTTCTGGAGATTTGGTGACATACCGGGCACTCCATGGGTAAGCCAGACAGAGGCTTCTGCCCAGAAGCCCGGTGATGTCACTGGAACTAATGGGTGGGCATTAACACAGCTAGGGCAGTGCTAAAACCCAACCATCAGTGCTGGTGACGTCACTGGGAACACTGCTAGGCAGAAGCCTCTACCTAGCAGGATAAAATGGAAACAAAAAGCCCTTGCCCTGACCAATCCAGCGCAAGGCAAGGGAGAGCATCGGAGCATGAAATGCACCGATGCTCATGTCAGAGGGGCTGAGTGGGGGAAGAAGGGGATATGTCCGGGTTCAGCTCTGACCCCGAACAACCACTTTAATCATATCGGGTGGTGCTGGACAAGCCACGGGGCCCTTTTATTCCTCATTAGCATAGTTATAAAAATCTGTTCTTATTGGCCAAAGAAGAGGGAGCAGGACATATATACAAGATCTATTTGGAAATCACAATAGGAGACCCACACTGTGATGCAAAGGGTTAAAAATGGTTGCCAGTGTTGACAGGCTCCCTCTAAAGTAAAAAAAAAAAAAAACGTATGTTCAGCGGTAGACCCACTATAAGCTCTGATTCTGCTATTGTAATCCTACCTGCTCCTTTCTGTCTCTGTTTTCTTGATGGATGCTCTCAGTTCAGTGTTAGATTTCTGCAGAGTTTCTCTTTCACGTGTCAGGTCACCAAGATCTCGGCGTAACTCTAAAGCTTCCTTCCTCTGTAATTCACACGTCTCTTCTGTCTCCCGCAGCAGGCGCTGAACTTCAATGATGTCCCTACGCAACCCATCTCTGGCATCCTCTGCTAAACGGAGCTGGGTTCTCAGCTCTTCCATCTGCAACGGACAGCAACATTTAGTAGAAAGGAAACTGGTTAATGTAATCGTTACATTTGGCTCTGCTGTCTACTAAGCAATCATCCGAATATTTTAGAAATGCGGCTGCAACTGCTAGCTGTAACATTTGAAAAAACAAAGATCCAAAGTCACCTGTCACAACTGGTACAAGATCCTGTGGAAGTCTATGTAAGGCCCCAGGTGGAGCAATATGACCCTTGTTCTGCAGATATGATATCATTCCAAATGCCAAAAGTCACAAATAATTTCAAATTATACGACCAAACTGTTAAAGGGGTTGCCCAGATTTCTTTTCTTTGATTTGCTGCCCAGTTCCCCACTATTCCATTCCGACTCTGTAGCGGTCTTCACTGGACTTCCAGTTCTGTCAACTTCAATCTGGAAAGGTCACGTGTCCAAATGCGGCCAATGACTGGCCTCAGCAGTGATGTGTCCCCAAATGGCACATAACCCAGCATGCCGCTTGGGGACACGTCAGCTCAGACCAGTCATTGGCTGCAGTGGCACACGTGACCCTATCTATCTATCTTGTCTGTATCTATCTATCTATCTTTTCTGTATCTATCTATCTATATACTGTATCTTGTCTGTATCTATCTATCTTGTATCTATCTATCTATCTATCTATCTAATCTATCTATCTATCTGTATCTATCTACTGTATCTTGTCTGTATCTATCTTGTATCTATCTATCTATCTATCTATCTATCTATCTATCCATCTATCTATCCCAATCCATCACTGATATGTAACTGACATTGCACACAAAGGAGTGGTTATTGAAGGGAAGGAAAAGAAGTGCTGTGAGCATGTGCATCCGGTATTGTATAGTGGAATAGGACGTAACGAACAGCAAGTGAAATCGAAACAGATTTGCCACGGGGTGCAAGGGTAGGCTAATAACCTTAGAATAAGGCAGTTTAGATGGAGGTATTTAGGGGAAGGGATGTAGGAGGTATACGTTTCAGCGATATCTGTGGGATAAAGGCACAACCTCTTTAAGGAGGCGATTCTACGCAGTAGGCCACAGAGATCACGCATTATTTCAGTCCTCAAGGACATAACCCTAAAATGCCCTGTCAGTGCAGTACATGCCAGGACATGAGGAGCTGAACTCCCTCACAGACAGGACAGAATACATATACACATACATTATTAACCCACAATTGAGAAAAATTCGATTAGGTAACTGCCACACACTAGTCCCATAAAGTAGTTGTCCAGTTTAGAAAACCCATTTCCATTGACTCAACTAACAGAGGATGTCCTCCTTATCTCTTGACCAGGACAGAGTGTGGTCTCCAAGACCTGGCACTGGAGGACCTGTCTGGTCTTACGGTAACCAAAAAACCATCAATTTAAATGGTCATTGTGTAATGTTTAATTTCCCCTGTTGTGGCGCTACAGGAAAAAGATTACAACTGATCACGGGGGGGGGGGGGGACTCAGCAGAATGACACTTTGTCAACAGCTATGTGGTCAAGGGACCCTTTTAATAAGTAGTGATCTTCTGAAGTAAGGAGCCAACTTAAAGGCCAAGGCCCCAGGTTGTTGCCCATGAGCCGCTGTAAAACTGTGGGACTGCCGAGACCAGGCTTCAGGAAAACACCGTCTTGTGGATCATTATCTGCAGTTGTAATGGAAATAAATACCTGATTCATTAACTGCAAAGCATGCAGCTTACCTCTTTGGTCAGGTTTTCCCTGTCTTGACTCAGTTGTCTGACACGCTCACATAGGCTCTTGTTCTCTTTAGAGTGTGCTGACACGGCATCTTCAAACTCCATCTGCAGAGCTTTCAGTTCTGAAGAGATTCCATCCAGCATTGCCTGCTCGATTTACAAAGAGATGGATCCAATTCTCAATCATTATCTTATTATTCACGCTAATGTGCCCGCTAACATATGCCAAGACAGCTACTCCCTTGTGGCAACAAATTTCATGTGTATAACACATCAGACAACCTTGCGGTAATCGTATATACACCATATACATTGTACGACAGCTCATAATCTCCTTGGAACACTTTGTGTAATTGTGTATTGTGTGCACCGCATGAACGGACCTTGTCCTGGTCTTGCCTGATCTGAGCTTCCCGTCTAAATCTCTCAGCCTCCAGTTTGGTGTCAGAAAGCTCCCTCTGGGTCTGCATCAGCCTTTCGCTCAAAGCATTCTTCTCGGTTTCCTTTTGGAGCAGAGCCTGAACAAAAAAAAGATGGATCTTTACCAAGAGAGTTTAGTTCTGAAATATGGTCACATACGAACATGCAAAGGCTACACATGTTCTGATCCATCATGAGCATGATACACTTACGATTTTGTATCTACTTGCCAGGACCGAGAGAAGAGGTGGGTTGGTGATGCCCCCCTTAAGGGCACCCTGGTGAATTGGGTGCACTCTGAAGCTCTGTTCACACCACATTCGGTGTGCATTCCCTGAGTATATGCGCTACATATAGTCTGGAGGTATGAAACTGTATGATTTCCAGCTAAATATGCTGGCCAATAACTGCCCCTGTAAAGTTGACTACACTTCCTAAAATTTCTCTTTATAGAAGTCTATCAATACCGAACGCCCGGTGTATACGTATGCTTACTCACGTAGTGTGCAAAGAGCCTCAGACTGCAGGCACAGTCCTCCCAGTCCCAGTTATTAACCCTTTTCCTATTGCTAAAAAGAAGTGGTGATTGTAGGATATCTCTCAGTCTATGGGCAGGCAGGGTAGGGGGACAAGGAAGCGGTGCTATGTCGATCTCAAAGCACCTTCTTCTGTCCCTTTTATTAAAAATCGCAATGAAGAGTTTCTTCTCCAGCACTCCATAAAAATATATCCCTTATTGAAAACACATTAAAAACATCTTGCAGTAAAAACAGCCATGTAAAAATTGCCATAACTAAGGACAACATAATTTATTAAAGCCAAAGGGGCTCATTAACCTAACTTGACCCAAGTTAGGTTAATGAGCCCCTTTGGCTTTAATACATTATGCAGTTAATGCACCTGTACCCAGGTCCTTATTGTTTAACTAAGGACAAGTTACACTCTGTCCGAAATGCGTAGGAAATTTTTATTTACTGTTTTTTGTAAGACGCTTTTAATGTGTTTTCAATAAAGGATATATTTTTTATGCAAACTCTTCATTACAATTTTGGAATCTTAATTTGAGGTCTGTATCAGATCCAGGATACTCCCCCTTGCACCTGTTCAGCTTTCAAGGTCCCAGCATAGGCGGTGCGCTTATCATTATGTATGTGTCTGCTCCTTTTATTAAAAAGCCTATTATAATACAGTAAGCAAACCCCTGACCCAACTGGAAGTAGCAGTACTAAAATATGAATGTGCGGATGGATCTGCTCACCTTTTGTTTCTCGTTTTCCACCCGCAGTAAACTTTCCTCCCTCTCCTCTTGCAAGCGAACAACCTCCGTACTCAGCTTCTGCCTGATGTTCTCACACTCGGATAATAGCTCCTCTTTCTCCTTCTCCATACGCTGGACTGCCTCCTGCTTCTCCTCCATCATGGCCAGCAGCAGTGACTCCTAAAAGTAAAAGTGGCAGATTAGGCAATAGTACAGGAGTAGCAGGACTAAAGCAGTGTACAGAGGACCATTTAGTACGGTGGCTGAAGAAAGTCAATTAGAGATTATCTTCACCAACTTCCCCAAGGTGGTCTGTAGCTAATGTACTAACCTTCTCCCTCTTGAGCCGCTCTACAGTATCTTGGTGCTGCTGGGCCTGGTTGCTGAGAGAAATCTCTGCCGTTTGCTCCGTTTGTGCTAGTTGCAGCTCCACTTTGACCTTCTGTTGCCGCAGCTCAGCTATGGCTTCTTCTGCTTCCAGCGCCTGGTGTTGAGCCTCCGCTATTATGAAAGATCATTACAAGCCTTAACTATTAATATATCAAAGTTAATCCATAAAATCCACAGTTTTAGGCGCTCCCTAAAAACACATCTTTTTAGGTTAGCCTATCGCATCCCCTGATCTAACCCTTCTCCATTCACCCCCCACCACTCCTTCAGAATTATTCTTCTGAACCTGAACTATCAGTATCCACCACACGCCATGCACTCAGAAGCACTGGTGGTGGCTCCTGCAGCCTTATACTGTATCTACTCCTCTATTGTGTTAAAGGGAACCTGTCACCTGTTTATGGTGTCCTAACTAAGGGCAAGATAAACTAGTGACAGACCCTTTAGCAAAATGCTGGGTCACTTCCCTTAACCCATTCAGGACTCTGAGATTTTCCTTTTTTGCGTTTTTGTTTTTCTCTACCTAACTTTTTTATTTTTCCATTCACATAGCCTTATGAGGGCTTTTTTTTTTGCGGAACAAGTTTTAATACTGAAATTTTTTTTTAAACCTTTGGAGAAAAAAAAAATGTATAACCATATTGTGACCCTTATAACTTTTTTGTAGTTATGTGTACGGGGCTGTGTGAGGGCTCATTTTTTGCAGGAGATCGGTTTTTAAGGAAAGGGGGTGATTTGAACTTTTATGTTTTTTTTTATATTTGTAAAAACTTTTTTAAACTTTTTTTTTTTACTTTTTTTTAAGTCACCTTGGGTGACAATAACTGGCAATCATTAGATTGCCCATTGTGTTCATTGATGGCTATATAGCCATCATTGAACACTTCATTTGCAATATAACAATACAATGCTGCCACCTAGTGGCCTGTATTGGTATATTCCTGAAATCGACTCCGAAGCCTGCTATTTCAGCGATGTAACAGGCTCCCCGATATCAGCCAGGGGACGCTGTTACCAGAGCAGAAGCACGCGACTTCCGCTTCCAGACTGATCAGATGCCGTAGCTGATCGCATAAATGTGCTGCGGGTCTCTTATTTAAAACAGCAGAAACCCGGCGGCTATGGCGACCGCTGCACGTGCGAGCGGGCGCCATGTTTAGGGAACGGACTTCCACCATACATATAAGGCGGAGGTCCTTAAGGGGTTAATTGACCCAGCCATTTTGCTAAATGGGCCTGTGCTAAACAGGTACAGTGCATGCTTATGAGACCCCATATTTATGAGCTCCTGGCCCTCCCTGGCCACCTGCTGCTGATTCATATGGAAAAAAACTGTCAATCAGAAGCAGGTGGGCGGGGAGAGCCATGAGCTCATGAATATGGGGACTCATTGGCATGTGCTGGAGCTGTTAGAACCTAGAAGCACAAAACTGCTGACAGATTCCTTTTAAGGGCTCATGCACACGAACGTATTTTTTTTCCGTGCCCGTTCCGTATTTTTTTGCGGACCGTATGCGGAACCATTAATTTCAATAGGTTCGCAAAAAAAAACTAGAAGTTACTCCATGTGCATTCCGTTTCCGTGTCTCCGTATTTCCGTTTAGCAAAAAATTAGAACATGCCCTATTATTGTCCGCGTTACGGACAAGCATAGTACTGTTCTATTAGGGGTCAGCTGTATTTGAAGTGATCTCCTTCATTGAACGAAAAGCTGACTGTCGGGAAGGAACGCTTCCTTCTCAACAATCGGCAGTAACATCCTGCGGTGTAAACCCGCCTTAAGACTGTATCAGGCTGCCCAGCGAGATACACTCCATTTGTACCGTTCCGGACTTTACTTATCAGCATCATGTCATCATGTTTCACTGAGTGCTGAGCGGATTATCTGTGTTTAACATAATTCACATTAATGTTGTGTCTAAAATATGAAAAAAAAAACCTTCATTTTGCACGCAGTAATCTTAGCTGGCTGATTTTCTGAGAATCTATAATTCACTGCCTCCTATGCTTCATTTTAAATGGACCCTGAAGAATATGTAGTAAAATTGTGCCAGGCTGTCAACCTGGCGTGACCCTTCCTGGACACCATTCCTGAATTCTCTGTACATCAAGACGCGTGAGTATAGCTGTGTGCCGGCCAGGCGATGGGTGAGTGTGGCCCACTAAAAACTTTTTATCTTGATGTATGTACATAGCAGATTATTCGCTGACAAACTGCGGCTCCTACAAGTCTCTACGATGGGAGTGATCCTAGGTGATTTTATCATCCAGATGTACATTAACTTAAAGGGGTATTCCCATCACAGACAATGGGGGCATATCGCTAGGACCCACATCTGGGACCCGCACCTACAATGAGAGCAGAGCGGGGAAATGAATGGAGGGTGCACTGCTCATGCGCAGCTCGGCTATTTCCGTCTGCCCCATAGTAATGAATGGGAGCAGGGGCCGCGGTGCGCTCCCATTCACTTCTATGGAAGCAGCGGAGAGCAGTGCTTGGTGGTGGACAGACCCCGGGAAATCCAGGGTCTTTCAGCCACAGCTCTCCCCACTCCGTTCTCCTTGTAGGTGCGGGTCCCAGAGGTGGGACCCGCACCTATCAGACAATGGGGGCATATCCTAGCGATATGCCCCCATTGTCTGTGATGGGAATACCCCTTTAAACAATTTGACTATAAGAGAACAGTCCAAGTCACGGTCACAACTATATAACATTCGGATGGGTGATACCTTGAAGGTTTTGTTTAGCAAGTATTAGCGTGTGTATCTCTCCTTCCAGTTGTTCTCGGCGATCTTCCAGCTGGGCCGCACGGCGCTGGATGTCGTACAAGGTGCTCTCTAGAGATTCCGTCTGTGTCCTAGAAGACCAGGACAGCAAAACATAAGAAAAGGGGTAGAAAGAGCTTTGGCTACTACTGACCAGCATTAAAAGCAGTCTTACCGCAGCTGAGCAACTTCATCTTCTTGTTCGTGTCTTTCAGCTTCCAGGGTGGCTACCTGAACGCCAAGCTCTGCATTTTGATTGGTCAGCTCTTCGATGCGCTGTCCTGCACGCTGCAAGGCTGATGCTTGTTTGTCCAACTCCCTTCGATTTTCTTGCAACTGATCTTGAAGTGTTTGTACTACTGCATTGGCCTGATGGGTAGCAGAAGAAGCAGAATAAGGGCTCGTGCACAGGGCTGTTGTTGTTTTGTGGTCCACAAACTGCGGATTCGCAAAAACGGATACCTGCCACGTGCATTCCGCGTTTTGCCAGCCCGTCCATAATAGAACAGTCCTATTTTTGTCCGTAATGCGGACAATAATAAGACATGTTCTATTTTTTTGTGGAACGGACATGCGCGCATATGGAAACGGAACACACATGGAGTCATTTTGGTTTTTTTTGCGGCCCCATTGAAATTAATGGTTCAACATACGCGCCGCAAAAAAAAAACACCCCAAAAAACAGTACGGACACAGACAAAATCACGTTCGTGTGCATGAGTTCTAAGTAGGCGTGCACAAATGATACTTTTCTAACAGGGATCAGAGTGCTACTGTTTCCAGTCCATGCAATATAAAAAGAGGACTAAACAAGATGCAAAAACCATCTGCATGCCCTTAGCTGTAATCTTACAACACATGCAGTTCATTCTATTTGTCCCCAGGAAATTCACAGTTAAACCAGGTATCGTGCTTTATAAGGCTAGCTTAGGCTACTTTCACACTAGCGTTTCTATTTTCCGGTATTGAGATCCATCATAGGGTCTCAATACCAGAGAAAAACGCTTCCGTTTTGTCCCCATTCATTGTCAATGGGGACAAAACGTAACAGAACAGAATGCTCCAAAAAGCTGTGGGTTTCTTTCCGTCATGGGATGTGGACCAAGACGGATCCGTCAAGACCCACAATGCAAGTCAGTGGGGACTGATGTGTATAACTCTGGCACAATAGGAAATGGATCCTTCCCAATTGACTTTCAATGGAGTTCATGGTGGATCCGTCTTGGCTATGTTAAAGATAATACAATCGGATCCATTAATAACGGATGCAGATGGTTGTATTATCAGTAACGGAAGGGTTTTTGCTGAGCCCTGACGGATTTAGCAAAAATGCTAGAGTTAAAGTAGCCTTAGCTGAATGATACTTTACCTTGAATGGAGCGGAGCTGCGCCTGGGCTAAGTGACTGATGAACGTGTCGTCACTGGCCTTGGAAAAGGTGAGAAAAGGCCGCGGTGCTACTTTGAGCGGGGCCTGGGTGTCAGACCCCCACCGATCAGATACTGATGACCTGTCCAGAGGATAGGCCATCAGTTATAAAGTCTCAGAAAACCCCTTTAAGTGCACTGAGGCCAGGCTCAAGTCACTCCCTGAACCTTCGCTTCTCCTGCTTGATTGCAGGCAGCAGTACCATCATGGCAAGTGCAGTGAAGATCTCAGATCGGGGATGACCGCTCTGAGACAATCAATGAAGATCTCAGAATGGGGATGACCGCTCTAAGATCTTCACTGTGCCAGCATATGCACGAGATTTCAGGGCCAGGCATCGAAGCAGTGAGGATGCCTGGCCCTGTCAAAATCATTGGGAGGGGGATTGGCAACAGGGAGAGGCGAAGGCGAAATGGTGCTTCCATAACCTAATTTAAATATAACTAAAACTGAGAATTTCTCTGCCTCTGTAATATGAATTGCAGAGAGTAAGGGCTCATTTTAGTAACCACAATCAACCCCACCAGGCAGTGTGCGTGACTTAATAGGGTTGATCACAGTGACAGGAGCTCTTTAACATTTTGCAACTACAAAAAAAAAACTATTATTCAGCTACATTGGCCTAAATATTAGTACATCAATGGTTATGAAGCCCCCTTACCTGTGCAAGCTGCTCCTTTAATTTAGCTCTTTCTCTGCGCAAGCTATGTAGCTGCTCCTCAGTCCTCTGCTGCTTCTCTTCCACCTCACGGCACCTCCTTTCCAGTCCGGCTCTTTCCGCCTGCAGCTGAGATACCTCAATCTCCAGTGCTTCCCGCTGCTCCCTCAGTGCAGCACAGCTAGCCTCGCTAACACGCCTGTCCTCCTGCAGCGAACTGCGCTCAGTCTCCAGCTGAATTAGGGGGGATAAAAGGGAACCTAATGAATCCTGGTTACTCCACAATTTAATACATTCCAACATATTACTTTCTTTCTTTTTGTGAATTGTGTGTATGCTACCTTTACCTATCTGTTAAAGGGGTTGTCCAAGTTATATAATAACCCAGGCAACCTCTGTAAATGGCCTAAAATAACAAATGAATTATGCTCACCTGTTTTTTCCTCTGCTATGTCCTGCACTGCACTTCAGTCCTCACACAGGTCACCGCTGCAGCCAAGTACTGGCCTCAGCAGAGACATCCCGTGTACAGGCCAGCGTACTAAGTCCAGCTATTGGCTGCAGCAGTGACTTTTACATGGAATGCCACTGCTGCAGCCAAGAAGAGAATGTCACCGGTGGGAGGACCAGAGCGCAGTGCTAGAAGAAACAGCGGAGAAAACAGGTGAGTATTCAATTGTTATTTTACGCCATTAACAGCGGTTGCCCGAGTTTTTATATACCTTGGGCAACCCTTTTAAGCCCAAGGGAATTGGATGTAGAACATAATTATGCATGTCTAAAGGTAATGTATTATACTTTCAGGGAAGAGAAATCAGGCAAATTGTTAACGTTTTATCGGCAACATTCAAGAACATTTAAAAGAACCATAGGTTTGAGACACCAAGATTTAGATAACCAAAAAGAAGTGAACAAGATTTAAAATTAAATTTCCTGGTGGTCCAAGGAAGCACCACTAGTTCTTGTAATCTAGAGTGGGGCCACCTTCTTGTGCTCTCTAAGAAAATATGGAGGTTAAAGGCTGTCCAGGAATTTACTGATGGTCTTTCCTCAGGATAGGACATCAATATCTGATTGGCGGGGTCCAACACCCTCAACTCCCATCGATCAGCTGATCAGCAGTGGCTCAGGAACTACTCAGCTCCATGGATGGAGGTAGTTACTGCAGCACTGCCCCCATTGAAGTGAATGCTGCCGTAACCAGCTCTGTCTACTACAAAGTGGATGGAGGTGTGTTGTTCTGGCACTAGAGCTATTCAGGAATAGCGGATGAGTCAGGGTTCATGGTACCACACTGCTTCCGATCAGATATTGATGGCCATCAATAGTAAACTTCTAGAATATTCCCTTTAATCCCTGGTGATCTATGGTACAGAAGTCAAGAATATAAGTGTGAATTTATATCTGCTGGTCGACAGTGTATCTGACTGGTTAGGCTATTTTCACATTAGTGTTAAAACTATACAGCCTACCGGAGTTCATCGTATCTGGCATAGCTGGATAGGGCCCGAGCACCACCAGACCCCATTGACTATATTATAGTGGCGGGGTTCAGCCAGACAAAAATCGGTACCGGGTCCCATTATAGTCAATAAGCTCTGGTGGGGAAAGGCAGTATCTGTGTAAGGCTAGTGTGAAACTAGTCTTTTATAAAGAGAACTGATATGGTTGATGTACGTTTAATGTAAGCATGTTATGAGCAAGGCGTACCTGTAAAATCAGACGATTCAACGCCACTTTGTCTTGTGCTAAACCTTCATTCAATGCACCCATTTTGGCCAATGAGTCATTTAGTGCCGCCCGTTCACTGCGCATCTGGTTCAGTGCCAGCTCTAGTTCCGCTCTGCTAGACTCAGCCTGGCATGGAAAGTCGGGTTAAAAACACACAACCAACACCACAGACACTGTGTACTGTACTTAGATCAATATTTTGCATCCCATGCAGAGTTCTTGGACCAAGTAAGATATTCTATGTGGCGTGCCCTGGTCATCATGTTTTTTTGGATTAACACTTAGTAACGGATTAGTTTGTTATTCTTTCGCTGTTGTCTTGTTAACAATGGTGTCTTGCCTATCAAATTTGCTTAACTCGACAGAAATATCTTTATTAGACATATTTATAACTATATTCAAGGGAATCTGCTACCAGGAAACAGGGAGTGCAATCTGCTGGTGGAGATGAGCAGATTGATTTCTATGGTTCATAGAGACGTAACCTGAAGCAACCATCAGATATGTAATTTCCTAATTAATCTGAAGCAACCATCAGATATGTAATTTCTATCACTACCGTCCACATATGTGGCACCTGGGCCATTGGCCCCCCAAGAAACCAAGAGCCCACGTGTGGCTGCGATCCCTGCACCTTTTATTCTACACACACATTGGGGCGCATTTACTAATCCTTTAGATGGTGTTAACTTAGACAGGGTGTCCAGACCTGCACCAAATCTATCACAGGGGCTCAGACTGGAGGAAATCTGGTGCAGGGATAGAGTCTTCTCTCTGACTCTATACCAATTACTGGTTGGCTTAGTTTGAGATAGAATTTTACACCACAATTGTGATGCAATTTTGGTGTTAATCACTGCATATTGGACCGCACCCATTCAGGCTAAGCCTTGCCCCTTTAAAGCACATCATATCAAATTGTACCAAATTTCGCCACTTTCAAGACAGATTCTAGAAACCATCTATCATCAGAGACATTAATCCTGTGGGACAGGCCTGACCTGCGCTTTCTATTCACATACGCACCTTGCTAAGAGCACTGGACACGGCATCTTTCTCTCCTTGCAGGACATCTCTTTCAAGGATCATCTGACTTAAGCTCTCTCTGACAGTAACCAGGTCTTTCTTCAGCAGCGAAACTTTTTCTTCCAACTTCTCTTGGGTCCTTTGCCTATATTGATATTCAGAATAAAATATCAAGAGGTCTCTTGAGTCACACTATAGTTACACTGTTTAATGCAGTCATTACTGAGAAATTATTGAATATGGTTTTGGGATTGTTAGAATGGGACTAGAAATAATAGTGGTGTGAAAGTGGTGGTTTTAGGGACTTTACAGGGAAAGGACATATAGACTTTTATGTAAAATCAAACTATTAGGACATGGACACCTTTCTACTAAAATGTTTTTTTTGTTCATTTGCTTTCTAAATGCTAAATTAAGTAACTTTCTCAGTAATCTGTAAATATCTCATCATTTAGTTGTTGTAGAGTCTGTGCAACACCTCCACATAGTTCTCCTGTTGCTTCCGACATACTGTAGATTGAACTGCCAACTGCTCCTGACTGTTCCGTCTCTCTCTCCCTCCCTCCTTTTTGTCAGTGTTAGAGTTAGTAGCTGGCAGGGGGAGAAGGTTGTTAATCACAGATTATGGTGTTATAAGGGGGAAAGGATCTAAAAAGGGAGGGCATCACTACATCACACTGTAGATAGGGAGGAAAGCATGCACAAAGCAATCTGAAGGGGAAGGGGATGAATTACACAGGCTGTGAATGAGTGTGGAGAAAAAAAAGAGTATTCAAAAGTTTCCAAAAAATTCGCTTTACATATTTTGTGCTTATTTTGAGTTGATGATTTCTTCTCCATTCACATCAGAAACTACTAGTTTCCTATTACTAGATTGCAGTGCATTCAGTGGGGCTCATAAAAAAGACACAACTCAAGAGCTCGGGTTTTAGGTCACGATTTTGACTCCAGAGTGTGAATAAACTGCATCTGGTTTCCATGAGCAGCTATCAGAAACTATGACTAGAAAATGTATGTTGTACCTCAAAATACAGACTAAATAAATGTAGGAAAGTATTTAAACATTTATATAAAAGTTATAGTTTTATATAGAATTATACTGGGAACAGAGTAAATTGATAGACACGGTAGCCCTCTGAGGTCCACATGATGCTTGTGCCTCAGCTATTCTCTGTAGCTTTATATTTAGATTCATTATTTTAGTGCAGTGGAGTCAGTGCCATGTGTAAAATAAAGACTAAGGGGGTCATTTATTAAGACCAGCGTTTTAGATGCCAATCTTAATAGCCCATTTAGCTTGTGGTGGATCCGCCAAAGTTAAGTAAAAGCGCCAGCCTCTACATAACTTCGGTGTATCCAGCGCCAGTCTAAATGTAAGACGGCTTCCTTGCTGGCTTACATTTACACCATTTTCTACACCTAAAACAGGCACAGAAAATGATGAATGAGTCTGGCCTGCCGGCCCATCCCCACTCATGTCACGCTCTCTTTTTTACACCTGGCAGGAGCAGGGAAAAGTTGAAGATTGCGGTGCAAATAATCTTTGCGCTGCAATCTGGCCAAAATTGTAAATGACCCCCTAAATGAGAAGACGTTGCTGCTTCCGTTTCCTCACCCTCTCTCCAGCTCCTTCTGATTACGTTCTCGCTCCCTGTTCAGTTCTTCCTTTTGCTCTTCCAGAACCTCCCTCTGCCGCAGTAACTCTGTATTCACAGCCTTCAATCTCTCGGTCTCCATCAGGGATGCCTCTGCCCTCTGTTTTGCGGTCTCGAAAGACTCTTCTATCTCCTCCTTCTCTCTAAGAGGACAAGAACACATATAATGAATGTTCCTTATACATCACCATATTCTTTAAAATTGTACAGGAGTGTAAATGAAATGAAATAATAAGACTATGAAGAACAAAAAAAAAAAAAAAAGAGAGATGCCTAAAAAAGTAACGTAGCTGACAGCATTACACAGTCCTATATGAGGTTTTACAGGGTCATCAGAGAACAGGTCAAATGTTTTTTGGGTCTTCCAGCAGACGATGGCAATGACATAGAAACAGAGGACAACCGTTTTATCTTCACCCATCACTCAACTGCCTGAAGTTTTCCCCCTGACTCGATGTTTGATTGACCAAATATTTATTCAATCCCTTAGGATTTACTAAAATTATGTAGATATAAGGTAAAAGAGTATCGCTGATGTCACCAGTTCCTAAGCCAGTTATGGCTAACTCCGGCACTCCAGCTGTGGTAAGACTACAAGTCACAAGATGTACACTTGCTTAGCTGTTCTCAGAATGCCATAGAAATTAATGTTGGGAGTCGTAGTTTCACCACAGCTGGAGTGCCGGAGGTTAGCCATCACTAACTCGTCCTAAGCGATAGGGTGTAAAGTCACAACTGCTGGATGAGTCCATAAAATAGCGTCTACCTCAAAGGAAGTTGACCCACTTCACTGGTATGTTTGTATGCTATGTGTGGTCTGAACCAAGACTCCTATATGAGTCTCATTTTTAATTGTAATAGTAAAGGCTAAATTTTATGTCCCCCCACCCTGTATTACACTGCCCGATTTTTTGAGATAATTGCTAACGAGCGATCATCTGGCAGTGTAATACTGCCACCGATTGCCCGATAAAAGAACAAATGCTCGCTCATCGGGCAATCCAAATCTTTTGACATGTTAAAAAATTATCGTTTGCAGGAGGCAGATTGTGGCGTGGTGTCTAATAACTATTTGCCGCCGGCAAACCACTAAACTGGGGACGAGCGATGGCATAGCGATCACTCCTCCCCATGCTGCGGAGGAGATCACTGCATGTAATAGCAGCTGTCTTCTCTGCTAGCGAGCAGACGATTGCCGGGAGGGAACGCTTCCCTTCCAACAATCGTCTTCCACATCGGGCTGTGTAATACAGCCTTAACGGTCCATTCAGACGTCCATAGAATGGGTCCGGATACGTTCCACAACGTTGCGGAATGGATCCGGACCCATTCATTTTCAATGAAGATGGAAAGGATGCGGACAGCACACAGTGTGCTATCCGCATTTCCGTACTGCGGCTCCGGAAAAAAATAGAGCATGTCTTATTCTTGTCCGCAGCTAATAGGAATAATCTGTTTAAAGTGCCGGCGATGTGCGCCATCAGTGTTTTGCGGTCCGCAAAACACTACAGACGTCTGAATGGACCCTTAGGCCGAGTTCACACTTCAGTTATTTCGATCAGTTATTGTGAAACAAAACCAAGTGTGAGTCAAAACACAGAATAAGGGCAAATCTTTCCATTACACCTTATCTCTGAGTAGGCTTCATTAGGGGTTTTGGCACACAATAACTGATCTAAATAACTGACCGAATAACTGAAGTGTGAACTTGGCCTAAGCATGGACTCAGCTCTGCAGCCATTGTACGTTCACAATATTGTATAGACGATGGATTGGGAATCTCGGAAGGAATTTCGTCTACCTGGTGTAAATGTGTCCATTGTAAAAAGTACTTAATTGAACTTCATATCAAAACAAAACTGACATCTTGTATCAGTTCTACCACCGGGTACTAGTCCTAAAGCTTTCACTCAAACTTTGAACAAGTAGTCCCCCTAATTCAGATCTATGTGCTCTTTCTAAAGGTCTCCTGCTATTCCATCCACCTACTGGCACAGACGCCATAAACTGCTTCCAATTTGACTCTGTTCTGTTAAATACCAAGCAACACTGTGTCGAGCCTGACTCTCATATCATGCATTATACCTGGAAGACAGGACAGCTCCAACACTTTCAGCCACACAGCAATTTTTAATTTGCCCTTTTCTCTTTCTTTTTCTTACTCTATTTGTTAATTTCTGTTTCTCTTTAAATTTTCTTGTGTCTAAAAAGGCCATTGAAAATTCACCCAATTTAAAAAAAAGTTAAACTCTCGACAAATGCTTTCTATATGCTCTATTAGGACATCAGAGATGGAGAAACCAGAATTTCTTTTTTCTGAACAACTTATCCCAAAATCACGGACAGTCAACATT
Source organism: Bufotes viridis (assembly GCA_033119425.1). NCBI lineage: Eukaryota > Metazoa > Chordata > Amphibia > Anura > Bufonidae > Bufotes > Bufotes viridis. The sequence goes on along the minus strand of CM065592.1, from coordinate 92,104,237 downwards.
TTTTACCTACAAATTGGAAAACCATAATAATTGATAAAAAATATAAGTAATACAGGTCCATAGCTCAATATACTGATACTAACTCATTCATTCCCAGCATTTACTGACAGCCTCAAAAAATTTCACATACACATCTTATTTTTTTTTCACTGACACAGGAAAAAAGTCACCTATTTTTACAGACTGTCCGGAAATTTTGGGACGGTTGGCAACCCTGAGATGGGGGTCACCCGCTCAGAACAACCCTCTATATGGCAGAGTGGAGATCAGAGAATGTGGCATGTTCACATATTACATGGTTGGCCATTCATCTGAATACCTGACATGTAATACCCCATTTCTCCTGCAGTGGCCACTGCAGGGAAACTGTGTGGCCAGCAGCAGCCTCCTCTAGCGATCACAAGTGGTTTCTGAGCTGTTGCAATTAGTTGAACACCACACTGGATTTAACTGAGAAAGATCAAGATGAGGCAACCCCTCATAGCATGATATTTCCTGTAAAAACTCACCTCTAACAGCTGACCCCACACCATCAGTGTACGTTAATGCAGAGGAAATAAAATAATAGTATCAAGTTAACATACTCATATTAAAATGTCATAAAAAAACACATGCTGCAATTCCAGGGTGAACATCAGACACAAACTGTCATGAACCCATACTAATATACCTGTTCAGAGATTCCAGACTGGACTGACACCTCTGAGATTCCTGTTTTATGTTCTCCAGTAGATTACTGATCTCATCCTTCTCCCTCTTTAACTTATGGCCTCTTCTCTCTGAGTCTTGCAGACTCTCCGACAGCTGCCTCTTGGTGTCCTCCACTGACTGTAGTGCACTCGCCAACTCGGAGAGCAGCTCCTGCACAAGAACAAGTACAGTGAATGGCTACATACAGATAGACTTTTAGGTTGTACGTGCCGAAGCTATGTAGGCCAAAGCCAGAAATAATTAGGGTCATTTATCAAACTGGTGTAAAGTAGAACTGGCTTAGTTTCCCATAGCAACCAATCATATTTCACCTTTCTTTTTCCAAAGGAGCTGTGAAAAATGAAAGGTGGAAGCTGATTAGTTGCTATGGGCAAATAAGCCAGTTCTACTTTACACCAGTTTAATAAATGATCCCAAATGCTTTTTAATTACATTTCTTTGATGATGAAATAAAATTATGAAAATAATAAATAAAATAGATAAAATGATAAAATATATCTGTAAGTAGCGCATATTTATGCTCCATTCTCACGGATGTATTTTTGGTCCTCATCCGATCCGCTTTTTTTGGCAGATAGGATGCGGACCCATTCATTTCAGTGGTACTGCAAAAAATGCGGACAGCACACTGTGTGCTCTCCGCATCCTTATGTCCATAGCCCCGCAAAAAAGATAGAACATGTCTTATTCTTGTCCTTATTGCAGACAAGGATTGGCATTTTTATAACGGATGCGCAATAAAAAAAAAAGGATGCAGCACGGACATCATCCGGGGACAGCAAAGAGTAGAAACTGGGGAAACAGACAAAATATATATTTCTAGGTAAATAGACAGAAATCATTCTAGGTAAACAGACAGAGGGCATTGTGATATATAAACCACAATGTAATTTGACCTCAGTGGCCACATTTTAGATCCATCTTTCTAGAATCAGGCATAGCTTAGTCTGCAGAACACGAAGGGGGTCATTTATTATCAGATATATGCCAGTTTTCTGTATATCTGTCACAGATAGCGGTGCAAAGGTTATTTGCCCCCAAAGGATATTCCCCCCCGCTCACGCCAGGTCTAAAAAAGGGGGCGTGGTGTGGGAAGGGAAGAGTACAGACCGGCAGGCCCATCTCATTTATCATTTTCTACGCTGGTTTTAGGCGTAGAAAATGGTCTAAATTTAAGCCAGCAAGGAAGCTTGCTTAGATTTAGACCGGTGGTGGATGTACCAAAGTTATGTAGAGGTTGGCACCTCTACTTAACTTTGGCGGATCCACTGCCAGCGCAGGAATTCCGTCTAAAACACTGGTCTTAATAAATGACCCCCTAAATATCTATATTCATGGAACCAGCTTAAGAGGACATAGCTGAACAACAATATACAAGTTTAGTAACAAAACTCAGGTAGGTCGTGGCATTTGATTGATTTTAATTGGGGCTAATGTGTTCCACAAAAACATTTTCTACACCACCACTGGCAGATTCAACAAGATGTGTAACGTGTAGTCCTAGGTCGGTGCCTTCTCAAACAGATGATCTGTGGAGGGCTTGGTGTTGGTTACACAGGATAGGTCTTCAGTATATAAGTCTAGGAAAACCCCTTTAATATGCTTCACTTACAGAACTGGTCTCCTCTTATGAGGAGATAGGTCTTCAGTATATAAGTCTAGGAAAACCCCTTTAACTTGCTTCCCTTACAGTACTGGTCTCCTCTTATGAGGAGATAGGTCTTCAGTATATAAGTCTAGGAAACCCCTTTAACTTGCTTCCCTTACAGTACTGGTCTCCTCTTATGAGGAGATAGGTCTTCAGTATATAAGTCTAGGAAACCCCTTTAACTTGCTTCCCTTACAGTACTGGTCTCCTCTTATGGTCCCTTTCAAGCTCCTGTGCACTCTCTGCACTTCCTATAGTTACACCATTGGCTTGAACCCTTTATGTAAGGCTGGATAAATATGGGATTCAAACCAAATTCTCCATTCAACTATTTGCACAGTGAAAATGAGATTTTTCAAAGGCAATGTGTTTCCCATCCATAGCTGTCCAGTTTTGCTTAGCTGGTGCCCACCTCAGGCTCTGATTCCTGTTCCTAGATGACACAAAAGCATGATACACATGAAGTATATTTTCTTCTCCACTATGCTAATGCATGGGTTGAGTTCTGTCACCTTCTTGTCTGTATGAAACATTCTCAAGGCATTTTTTGGCCACACCAATTAAGTTCTCTGCAATCTGTTTGTGTACTTGTGTGTGAAAAAAGCATCAAAGGTCCATTTCTGATAGACTTAACCACCAAGAATGACAGCTACAGTTGTTCCATGGTCATTCTGGTGACTGGTCTGAACATCAGAGGAACCTCTGGACCATGCATGCCTCATGTTTCGGTCTGTGTTGAGTTGCTGACACATTGGCTTGCTAAATATTGATGGCATAGAGCAGATGGACCTAATAGGGAAGCACATTTGAAAGCTCTCTGACATATCTATGTATACGACAAATGCACTATGATAAGATGCTCTTATGTAGAACTGCCCCACAATGACTTTCTACATGATCCCTCTTTACCTTCTCTCTCTCCTGGTGTCTTTGCAGAGCATTCTGTACTGCCTTAATGGCCGTGTCTTGTCTATGAGGTGAACGCATACGAGTAGGAGATCTCCTGCTAGATGGAGATACAGAACGTCGCATTTCATCATCAGCATTTCTGTCTTCCTCTATATTCAAGGTATCCGGTATTACATCTGCTTGACACATCTGAAAATAGTGAAACACTTAAGTATCATGGCGAAGCAAGTAAGTGTGTCTGTACACATTCATCACATCACGTTTTATGCCTCCGTTTGATGTTTACATTACAAAAAATAGGATACAAAAACACAGCACACCACGTTCTTGTATCTTGGACAGTCCATTAAAAAAAATTATAATTTTTTCTTTTTACAATGGAACTCTATTGTGAACAGATGCCACTGTATGTATCCGTTTAATGTATACTTTTTTGTATGCGTTAAACAGATGGGAAAAACGTGACGTGAACCCACCCTTATACAACCATTGTGGCGTATAAAAGTTGCAAATTATGGTGCACACCATATTTGCAACTTTTCACTTCTGTTGCCACTTTTTGCCCAGAAAAGTTGGTAGGGCTTAGCAGAAGGGTCGTGTCCTCCCGCTGCCCGATGGATTTACTGACAAAGATTTGAACTTCTGGCACACAGACTGCCTGGAAATGCATTTATTAAGAGGCCTGTGCCTCTTAATAAATATGGCACATTCTACGCCAATGGACTTTGTAATGCCAGTCTTAGTATATCTACCCTGGCTGGTTAGAGCAGGAGCCTACCTGCTGATCCCTGTCCCTTATCATTAACCCCTTCCCTTTTACTAAGCTCCAAACATCCTCCAGGCACCATCATTCACTTCTAGGTTTATTGTTCCTACAAGTCAATAAAACACAAGTTATACCTACTCTATTCCCATATAACTACAAATCAATCTGCTCAGCTCCTCCTGATCTATAACCTGCTATCTACAGACAGGACACCATGTTCAACATAACATAGATGCTAAAAAAAATTAAGTGGCCCTTTGATAAGGCTCATAGTGTCCAGAGAGCTGGTAAGGAACATAAAAGTGCTAGATGGGGGAATATGTATATACAATGCACATAAAACAATAGTCTGACTCCAAGCCAAATAAAACAAACAAAACAAAAAACCTTCAAATACTAGGCATCACTATCCAACATTACCGAAACATAACACTGAATACAAAATCCAATTCACCTCCCAATAATTAATATTTCATAAACATTTTAATCATTTTCGGTTCTAAGTTGTGGTCTCATCGTAACATAACTAGATCATCCTCTGGAAGAAGATCAATGTATGTTCCCATTTCAATATTAGAAAACTATAACTGCTTATTATGCAAGGGTTAAAGAGAACCCATCTGCTCTCCTGGCCTCTTTATCTTAGTAAATACGTATATTGTTAATGGAATAACCATCCTGGAGCATATTTTTCTAGAACATAAGGTTGAGCCTTCCCTCTGCTATTCCTCCTAAACATTTAGAATACCTGTTCGGGATGTGTCCCTTCATACTCACATACACACCTCTTTGACAGGAGAAACGGCCGTGCCAAGCTCCCAGTTTATTTATACATTTCCAGGAGATGTAATGGAGAAATGGCACAGTGTAGATTTCTAAGTAACAGTGCTCCAGAGTAGTGTGACAGGTCTTATTTAGAGGGGTTGTCCAAGATTCTGATATTGATGGCCTATCCTCAGGACACCTATACTCCGACCACCCGCTGATCAGGTGCCACTCCGTCCATTGTGTGTAGTGGATGGAGCTGGTAACTGCAGTGCTGCTCCCATTGAATTAATGCCAGCAGTGCTTCAATCATCAGCTCTGTCCACTAGACACAATGGACAGAGCTGTGTAGTTCCGGCACCAACTTCCGACGCTGCAGCTACTCTTAAACAGCTGATCAGCAGGGGTGCGGCTTCCTGGATCCCCTCCAATCTGATATTGATGGTCTTTCCTGAGGAAAGGCCATCAATATTAAAATCTTGGACAACTCATTTAAAGGCTATGTACACATTTGAAGGCAATTTTTTTATGATTACATTTTACTCATATTTGGCTAAAAATCATATTTTCAATTGGCCTTTATTCAAAATATCGAGCCATTCTGTCACAAAGGGTTAACTGTTTTTCTAACTGTGTGACTGGTACTTTCACTTTCACTTTGGATGGCCAACTCTTATCTAAACTACTAAGAGGTCATAAACACTTATTTAAGCCACGTTCTTATCAGTAAGATAAGGATTGAGCTTAGATGAGTGTTTATAATGTCAGAGAGCAGAGATAAGGAGCCAGTCGGCTCCTCAGGTGACAGAAAATCCACAGGCAGCTAGAAGAGCATCTCAGCTCTGTACAGAAAAAGGATTCCATATTGTTAATTAAGACTAACTGAAAAAATAATTTTTAGCTCAAGATAAGTACAGTGCAATAATAACAAAAAAATTGCCCCCAAAGGTGCACAAAGCTTTTAAGGCTTATTTGCTAAAATCTATAAACTGTGGTCACTAACAGATCATTGGCAAGAGTTAAAAATGTTCATTTAGGCTGCAAACCCTCTGTGTATAAGGCGTCTTCTACATTTTACATAACAATGCATACCTGAGTGATGGAATTTAAGATCTGCTGTAGTGATTCACATTCCTCTCTGACACCTTCCAGCTCTTGCCAGGTGTTACAGCCAGTGTTTTCCTGCAGCAAATAGGACATAGATGACTTATGCATATCTGGTGCCACTGTTTTAATCTTTGTAGCAGGTCATGTTTCTACTTATTATTGTTCACAGTGATGTATGTATACCTCAGATGAAATGGATGTATACCGATTTTTTTTTTGTGAATGCATCCAAAAAGAAATAAAAAAAATAGCATGCCCCACCAGCCTCCATACAGCCAGTATGGCAGTGCATAGGGGCTCCGAGTCTCTGGGTGCACATCTCTGCATTAATATGTGCATTGTGATTCTCTCTTTCAGAACACTATCGGGGGCTCATGCACCTGGATCCTCATTACCATGCTTTTAAGATGAATACATGAACAATAATAAAGATAATATTTATAGCGCCACCTTATTCCGAAGAGCTTTACAATTTCATAAGGTTCATGTACAAAACAGAAGTAACTGGCTAATATACAATTGAAACACTAGGAATCAGGGCCCTGCTCGCAAGAGCCTACACTCTATGAGGAATGGGGGGGTGACACATAGGTAGTTGATTGTGATAAGTAGGATTCGAGCCATTACTGAACTGAAAGCAGTGGTGAAGGCCAATCTGCTTCAGGTTTGGGACTGTTAGAGGATCGAGTTCAGGCCAGAGGAGTTGGTGGGGGAGAGGTTTAGTCGGGGAAAAGTCATTTTAGGAGGCTTGATAAGCCTGCCTTAAAAGGCAGGTTTGATGGTGGAGAAGTTGTGAATTGACCTGATATTCTGGGGCAGAGTATTCAAGAGAGTAGGTGCAGCTCGAGAAATGTCTTGAAGACGGGAGTGAGAGGTCCGAATTATGGAGGTTATTAATCTTATGTCACTAACAGAACGGAGAGCACGAGTAGGGTGGTAGATGGAGATCAAGGAGGAGATGTATGGAGGTGCAACACTGTGGAGAGCTTTGCGGGTGAGAAGCTTGAACTGTGTTCTGTGGTGGATGGGCAACCAGTGAAGTGACTGGCACAGGCTAGTAGCATCAGTGTAGCGGGTAGATAGGTAGATAAGCCTGGCTGCAGCATTTAGGACAGACTGAGAGTTTAGTGAGAGGAAGACCAATTAGTAAAGAGCTGCAGTAGTCAAGACGAGAAAGAATCAGGGCAACAACAAGAGTTTTTGCTGTTTCCACTGTAAGAAAAGGGCAGATTCTGGCGATATTCTTGAACTGCAGACGACAAGAGCGTGTAAGTGATTGAATAAGGGGAACAAAGGAAAGATCAGAGTCAAATGTGGCCCCAAGACAGCGGGCATGTTGCACAGGAGTTATGATAGTGCTGCAGACCGAAATTGAAATATCAAGTTTAGGTGGGTTAGTAAATGGAGGAAAGACAAGAAGTTCCGTTTTTGAGAGGTTCAGTTTTAGATACAGAGAGGACATAATGTTAGAGACAGCTGCCAGACAAGATCCAAAAACTTTTCCTTTTTTTTGGATTCAAACCTGGTTTTAGCCCCCATGACTTGTTCTACCTTTTGGAGAAACTGATTACACCTCCAGTAAGGTAGGAATGGATGCAGAGCCAGATCTTACTTAATACATCCAAGGAAAGGGATATCCAGGGACAGGAATGCTTGTGTGGTATAAAACTTCTCTTTTATTCATCCATTAAAAGTTACAAAGGCACTGCATGCAGACAAACAGGTAGACACAGGTACCGCTTACATGTTTCGGACAGAGACTTTACTACTGATGAACTCAGGATAGGTTATTAGTATCTGACCGCTGGGGGTCTTCTTGAAGCCTTCTTGAAGCTTAGCCTAGGTCATGTGACATCAAGTTCATTGGTCACATGGCCTAGGCACAGCTCAGCCCCATTCAAGTGAATAGGGCTGAGTGCAATACCAAGCACAGCCACTAAACTATATACGGCGCTGTGCTTGGTAAGCTGCGAGAAGGCCGCGACACTACTGCGAGTGCCTGTGCCTTCTCAAACAGCTGATCAGCGGGGGTCCCGGGTCTCAGACCTACACAATCAGGAAACTGATGACCTATCCTAAGTCATGGCCAGATGAAGCGGTGATACGCGAAACGGCCGTCGCCATGTTCCTGTGATTGCACTGTTTGTTCTTCCCCTCTCTGCACCATTAAAGAAAAGTCGCATCGTATGGTGAGTGCCGCTTATTTATCTCTATTTTTGGAATTATATTCGGATCTTACAAGCAGCGCACCACCTGACCACGAGAGTACCGTGACCCCCGTTTTCTCCATGTGACTGGTGGTGAATGCGATAGTTTGCCGTAGTGCCACCAATCTCTGGACTCTGTATTACTGTTTGCTATCCTAAGGATAGATCATCAGTATAAGGGTCCATTCACATGTCCGCAATTCTGTTCTGCATTTTGCGGAACGGAATTGCGGACCCATTAATTTCCATGAGGACAGACGATGTCCCGGCCGGGTCCGCAATTGCGGATCCGCACTTCCGGGTCCACAATCGCGTTCCCGAAAAAAATAGAACATGCCCTATTCTTGTCCGCAATTGCGGACAAGAAAAGGCATTTTCTATATAGTGCCGGTGATGTGCGGTCCGCAAATTGCGGAATGCACATCGCCGATGTCCGTGTTTTGCGGATCCGTGGATCCGCAAAACACACACGGACGTGTGAATGGACCCTAAAAGTCTTAGAAAACCCATTTAGGCCTCTTGCGCACGACAGTATTTTTCAGACCGTATACTGGCAGTTTTTTCAGTTCAGTATACTGACAGTCTACTGAACCATTCACTTCAATGGGTCTGCAAAAAATACTGAAGCGTCTCCGTATGCCTTCTGTTTCCGTTTTTCCATTCCGTTTAAATATAGAACATGTCCTATTCTTGTCCGCAAATCACGTTCAGTGGCTCCATTCAAGTCAATGGGTCTGCAAAAAAAACGCAAAGCATACGGAAAGGCATCCGTATGTCTTCCGTATCCGTTCCGTTTTTTGCTGAACAATCTATTGAAAATTTTAAGACCAGCCCAATTTTTATTATGGAATTACTGTATACTGTATATGCCATACGGAAAAACGGAACGGAACAACGGAACCGAAATGGAAACTCAACGGAAGCAAAAAACTGAACCACGGATCCGTTATAAACGGACCGAAAAACACTGAAAAAGCCATATGGTCGTGTGCAAGAGGCCCTAAAGTCAGTTTTGTAGGAGTCTGCATTATACCCATTCTAAATTTGGTGCATCTTTAAGTCTAAGACTTTTGTTTTGAGTTGTACTTTTTTGAGCAAATAAGCCTAAAAAGTCACAAAGCCCTATGTTCTGACTTTTTGAAGCCACAATTCTGGAATGCGGGAATTGATAAATTCCCCCCAAAGTTTATAACAATGCAGACCACAAATACTCTGGCTCTAAGTGAAGCTGTAGATAAGGTCACGCTCACAATCCACATCACAACTCAATGGGAGCTTATAACGTCTTATGCAGGTTGCACTCAAGATTCTTACAGTTAAATCTGTGATTGATAAGAAGAAGCAGAGGTTTCGGACCTGCCGTCCGATAAAGACAGTAAGGTGATTTGTAAAACAATTTACACATATAGGTAAAAAAAAAACTAAATGATAGGTGTGCTTTAATTTTCTAAGCTGCATTACAAAGGTAATAACTCTAATCCAAATCTCCACAGACTGATTTAGAAGAAATATGAGAACTATCCTTACCCTTAAATAAATATATAATCATACAACTTAACCTGGAAGAAAAATGTCTGCTATGAGTGACTTAATGTTCCACAGAAAACCTTGCTTCACTCATTGCCTCAGATTTATGACCATTTTATTAAGTGTCTGCAGGTGACAGTGCTAACAGCAAATCCCTGGAGAGCGATATTGGAAAGTGTCCGTCAAATACAGTAATCGCTCTGTGAAAAATAAGGATCTCTCAGGACTTCACAGCGAATCCATCTTGAATGTGCTGCTTCATTAGCCGAGTGTGAAGCACCATAGCTGATCCCTCCATGAGGGGTCCACAACACACCTGCAAGCATCTGACGGGGTGAAAGTTAATAGCGTGATATATGTAATACTTTAGGTTTAACCCTTGGACTGCTGATTGTAGGAAGAAACAAAGGCACGAAGGAGAAGCAAAATGAGTGCATGGAAACTTCATAGGCTCGCACGGGTATATTTCATTTATTTCATTTAATGTCTGTGTGTGTCGTTAAAAGATATCGGCAGTATCCACTATAACAGTGACATCTACAGTACCTGGCCCCTTTAACAATGACCTCCACAGCGGCCTGCCCCCTTAACAGTAACATCCACAATTCCCCCCCAGTGACCTCCACAGTACCCCGTCTTGTTAACAGTGATTTCCACAATAACCCGCCCCCTTAACAGTGACCTCTACAGAGCTCTGTTCCCTTAAAATGTGACCTCCACAACACCCCACCCCCTTAACAGTGACCTCTTCAGCACCCCACCCCTTAACACTGACCTCCATAGCGGATCTTCCCCTTAACTGTGACCTCCACAGATCCCTGTCCCCTTAACAGAAACCTCCACAGTGGCCAGCAGTACGGTTTTAGGCCGGGCAATCTGGATTTCGGACTCCCTGTCCTCCGTCCGGCGCAGGGCCTGGATGGACACAGTGATGTCCTTTTGAACAGCTTACTCTTGGACAGCATCACTGTGCTGTCTGAGAGTGAGCTTCCGGGACAAAGTCACCCTCCCAATCACCCCTGTAGCTGACAGAAGTTGATTTTTACCTTCATTTTTTCAATCCCTGTCGGCTGCAGAGTGGGAGGGGGAGTGGCTTATTGGGACCTGGGGGCGGGGTTTTTAAGTCCGTCTTTCAAGGGTGGCCACCCTACCTGCCCCTGAACTGTGACCTCCACAGCACTCTGCTTCCTTAACAGTGTCATCCACAGCGCAATGCCCCTTTAAAGCTGACCTACAGCAGTGAAGACAAATGGCTGGGTTGTTATGGAAACCTGGTGTAAAACTGTGCGTATGTGGAGACTAAGGGCCTGCAAGCTTCTATTGGCTGGTAAGGGTCATGTGAACAGGCTTCTATTGGCTAATGCATATTTTGGGAATCTCTCACGCAGGGATGTCCTTTTGGACAGCTCACTCTCAGACAGCAGCACTGTGCTGTCTGACCATGAGGAGCAGGGAGAAAGTCATCGTCCCTCCCAGCTCTGCAGCTGACAGAAGTTGATTTTTACCTTCATTTTTTCAATCCCTGTCGGCTGCGGAGTGGGAGGGGGCGTGGCCTATCCGGATCAGGTGAGCGGCTTAGCGGGACCTGGGGCGAGGATTTTAAGTCTGTCTTTTGAGGGTGGCCTGAATGGCCACCTTACCTGTTCCCTTAACTGTGACCTTTACAGTAATCCGCTCCCTTAACAGTGTCATCCACAGCGCCCTGCCCCTTTAAAGCTGACCTGCAGCAGTGAAGAAAAATGGCTGGGTTGTTATGGAAACCTGGTGTAAAACTGTGTGTATGTGGAGACTAGGCGCCATGCTAGTTCTCTTGGCTGATAAGGGACATGTGACCGTGTGTATGGCAGTTGGGATATGAAGAGAAAGACCTGCAGGATTCTATTGGCTAATGTAGGTCATGTGATGTGCCATATTGCCAATTTCGTGATTGTAAATGTGATGGTGCGGATTCCTTTAGCGGACATACATACACACACACACATATACATACACTAAGCTTTATATATTAGATGTACAACCACTCCATTCTTGTGGTAGTACGGAGGTCCCCCGGGTAAAAAGCTGATTGCCAGGTGAGAGACACAAGAGTGGATATGACCTCCTGTGAACAAAGATTTTTTTTCCACAATAGACCGCCCCTTTAAAATAACAAACGGGATGGAGGGTTCATTTGAAAAGCAAACCTCCATAACCTTCCAAGTACCCAAAGGAATATATTAATGGGATACATATATCTGTCGATACATATTTTGTTCATTTGGGTATACGGGGGGAGGAGGGGGTAGTTGGAAGTTTCCTACTTCTGCCCCCAACTATTCCATGAGCCAGAAGAAACTCCTCGATTTTCACACAAAAAAGATAGGTCATGGTTTTTTTCACCATGGAACTGTGGGTGGAAAATCTGCAGAGTGAGTGCTACAGTACCAGCAAAGTTGATGAGATTTTATAAAATCATTTCCACACCCAGCAGAAAAAAATCTGCGGTGTAAATTGACCTGCAATGCAGATCTTAAAGGGGTGTTCCATGCTCCTGATATTCATGACCTATCCTTTGGATAGGTCATTAATATTTGATCAATTAAAGGTCTGACACCCCGCACCCCCACGATCATCTGTCCCCTGCAGCCTCTGGAGCTGGAACTAGAGCTTTGAATAGAACAGGAAGCACAATTCCGTTCAAAGTGTGGTGGCCGCGCTGAGGTACTGCAGCTCTGATCCCAATGAAGTGAATGGCAGCTGAGCTGCAGTTACCCCGGCTCGGCCAATACACTTTGGATGGAGCTGTGTTTCCAGTTCCATTCAAAGTGCTAGTTCCAGCATCAGAGGCGGCAGGGAACAGCGGCGGGGGAATCAGAGCCATACTAATCGGATATAAATATATTAATTAAGATCAGGAGCCTGGAAAATCCCTTTAAATCATCAGCCTATCAATTGATGCTGTGGTTTTCCACTGTGGATTTTGTCCTTCGCAATACATGTAACACATCAGGATTTTGGCAGAGATCTGTTGCGGATATTGGCACAGAATCATGCAAAATCTACTAAGGCATTTCTTCTGGAGAGAATCAGGTATATAAAAATAGGTCAGATGAACAAAAAAAAGTGCCATTAACAAATACCCACTGAATATGAAATGTTTTAGGACCCAGTTAACTTACTAGTCTTTGCTTTTCCTTCTCCATCCTGCTGTTCTCTTCTTTCAGCTTGTCAGCTTTCATAGACAGCTCCTTGATTCTGTTAGAAAACAGTGTAAAACAACAAAGTATTACACTCATATCAAGATACTGTATATATGTGCTTGCTTTGATACAAGGGACTGGGGAAAGTTGCCTATAAACACTTACACAGAGAATGCTATCAATCACTGATAACACCTCCCTGTGTACAGCTATCAGTGACTGACAGCTATCGCTGTATACACACTTACACAGAGAATACTATCAATCACTGATAACACCTCCCCTGTGTACAGCTATCAGTGACTGACAGCTATCTCTGTATACACACTTACACAGAGAATACTATCAATCACTGATAACACCTCCCCTGTGTACAGCTATCAGTGACTGACAGCTATCTCTGTATACACACTTACACAGAGAATGCTATCAATCACTGATAACACCTCCATGTGTACAGCTATCAGTGACTGACATCTATCCATGTATACACACTTACACAGAGAATACTATCAATCACTGATAACACCTCCCCTGTGTACAACTATCAGTGATTGACAGCTATCTATGTATACACACTTACACAGAGAATACTATCAATCACTGATAACACCTCCCCTGTGTACAACTATCAGTGACTGACAGCTATCTATGTATACACACTTACACAGAGAATGCTGTCAATCACTGATAACACCTCCCCTGTGTACAGCTATCAGTGACTGACATCTATCTCTATATACACACTTACACAGAGAATACTATCAATCACTGATAACACCTCCCCCTGTGTACAGCTATCAGTGACTGACAGCGATCTATGTATACACACTTACACAGAGAATACTATCAATCACTGAGAACACCTCCCCTGTGTACAACTATCAGTGACTGACAGCTATCTATGTATACACACTTACACAAAGAATGCTATCAATCACTGGTAATATCTCCCCTGTGTACTATTATCAGTGACCGACAGCTATCTATGTATACATACTTATACAGAGAATACTATCAATCACTGATAACACCTCCCCTGTGTACAGCTATCAGTGACTGACAGCTATCTATGTATACACACTTACACAGAGAATACTATCAATCACTGATAACACCTCCCCTGTGTACAACTATCAGTGACTGACAGCTATCTCTGTATACACACTTACAGAGAATACTATCAATCACTGATAACACCTCCCCTGTGTACAACTATCAGTGACTGACAGCTATCTATGTATACACACTTACACAAAGAATGCTATCAATCACTGGTAATATCTCCCCTGTGTACTACTATCAGTGACCGACAGCTATCTATGTATACACACTTACACGGAGAATGCTATCAATCACTGATAACACCTCCCCTGTGTACAGCTATCAATGACTGACATCTATCTCTGCAGAGGCATTATAGTCAATGGAGACGGAACGGCAGTGCAACGGCACGGCAAAATAGCGGCAGGACGGATCCGACAGGGTGAATAGCCTGTCGGATCCGTCCTGCCGCAAGTGTGAAAGTAGCCTTAGGGCTCATGCACATGAACGTATTTTCTTTCTGTGTCCATTACGTTTTTTGTCGGAATGTATGCAGAACCATTCATTTCAATGGGCCCGCAAAAAAAACTGAAGTTACTCCGTGGGCATCCCGTTTCCGTATTTCCGTTCCGCAAAAAATAGAACATGTTAGTGACTGACAGCTATCTCTGTGTACACACTTACACAGAGAATGCTATCAATCACTGATAACACCTCCCCTGTGTACAGCTATCAGTGACAGCTATCTATGTATACACACTTACATAGAGAATGCTATCAATCACTGATAACACCTTCCCTGTGTATAACTATCAGTGACTGACAGCTATCGCTGTATACACACTTACACAGAGAATGCTATCAATCACTGATAACACCTCCCCTGTGTACAGCTATCAATGACTGACAGCTATCTCTGTATACACACTTACACAGAGAATGCTATCAATCACTGATAACACCTTCCCTGTGTATAACTATCAGTGACTGACAGCTATCTCTGTATAAACACTTGCACAGAGAATGCTATCAATCACTGGTAATACCTCCCCCGTATATAACTATCAGTGACTGACAGCTATCTATGTATACACACTTACACAGAGAATGCTATCAATCACTGATAACACCTCCCCTATGTACAGTTATCAGTGACTGACAGCTATCTATGTATACACACTTACACAGAGAATGCTATCAATCACTGATAACGCCTCCCCTGTGTACAGTTATCAGTGACTGACAGCTATCTATGTATACACACTTACACAGAGAATGCTATCAATCACTGATAACGCCTCCCTGTGTACAACTATCAGTGGCTGACAGCTAACTCTGTATACACACTTACACAGAGAATACTATCAATCACTGATAACACCTGCCTGTGTACAGCTATCAGTGACTGACCGCTATCTCTGTATACACACTTACACAGAGAATGCTATCAATCACTGATAACACCTCCCCTGTGTACAGCTATCAGTGACTGACAGCTATCTATATATACACACTTACACAGAGAATGCTATCAATCACTGATAACACCTCCCTGTGTACAACTATCAGTGACAGCTATCTCTGTATACACACTTACACAGAGAATGCTATCAATCACTGATAACACCTCCCTGTGTACAGCTATCAGTGACTGACATCTCTCTTTGTAGGAAAGGTATGAAATCAAATAAAGGAGAGTAAAAATACCTCCTGTGGGCAGAGATAGTGGCCATCTATAGTAACATAGTATATAAGACCGAAAAAAGACATTTGTCCATCCAGTTCGACCTGTTTCCTACAAGTTGATCCAGAGAAAGGCAAAAAAACCCTGTGAGGCAGAAGCCAATTTTCTCCACTTAAGAGGAAAAAAATTCCTTCCCGACTCCAATCAGGCAATCAGAATAACTCCCTGGATCAACGACCCCTCTCTAGTAGCTGTAGCCTGTAATATTATTATTATTTATGTTCCCAGGAACTCCTGTTGGGGTTGTTCAGATCACCCTTCTTGTGTCAAAACAAACCCAAAAGGGGAGCAGACCAACACTGATATTGAGACACTGGAACAGCTGCCATAATGATAGTTTATTATTAAGTTATTAGCAATTTGCATTTTAGGCACATTTGAACAACTTTTTATCTTGTTGAATCAGTGGCACCACATGCATATGGATGTCTACTTTTATATTCACCTGGGCACACCACCTGTCTGGTGTGCCATTATATTTCTTACTTAGGTTGCTGTCACACCTTGTGGAGGTTCTCCGTTTTAGATGTAGCAAAAAACTTCCTTTCAGCAAGGGAAAAAAAAAAAAAGCAAATCACACACAGCAAACCTGAAGGTCTGCAAAAACGGATACGGTTGTGTGCATGAGGCCTTACACTAGTGTAACTCAATTTTGTAATTGATGCCATTTATGTTTGATTTGCTTTTTGTGCCTTGCTGGAAAGAAATGTGGGATACACGTGGATATGTTATTGTAACAACGGCGTTGTTTTTTTTTTTTTTTGTGGGTTTTTGTTGCTTCCAAAACGCAGCACCGCTGCGACGCATGGCAGTACCCTAACTGGACACATTTATTGGAGCTCACCTGCACCGGTTGGATCAAGGTTCATAATCTATAAGTGACACTGTCCCAACAAATGTCCAGTATAGCCTACTTTCACTGTCATGCATAACTTTCATAGCTTTCGGCTTCCACAGCTTGTGGGGACAGGGAGCAGTGGCAGGTGTCTGAAGCTATGGAAATTACGTTTAGAACACAGAACTATCTGTGGAATGTGAGACGGCAACACATTGTCTACATTTTTTCTATTCATTTCAAGCATCCGGTGAAATAAAATGCCTAAGACGGCATTAACCTTCTTTGATTAAGATGCTTGGTCTACTTGCGAAAACAAATTTTGGTGACGTGTAAATCATACTCTAAAGTAATGAATCACCGACCGATAATGCCATCTCTTGGATCCAGGGCACAGTCTATGATTGGGACACAAAGGGAGCTATTTATCCAATATTTAAGACATGTGTAAAGCCTTCATGTTCCCCTCTGCATACGTCGTCATCACTCAGTAGGGTTCAGGAGGTTAGTATCAATGCTGCTTCTTAGACAGACTAATACCCTGGCTGCTAACTGGGGATTACAGCTTACTTTGTCACACGCAATAGATCATATGTACTCAAGTAGGCATTCCTTACAACATAAGTAAAGGGGTTTTCCGCTACTTAGTTGTTGATGGCCTATCTTCATGATAGGTCATAGATATCTAATCAATGGGGGTCTGACACCCCGCACCCACACTGATCTGATGTTTGAAGGGGCCCCACTGTGGCCTCTCCATAGCTTACCAAGCACAGCGCCGTACATTGTATAGTGGCTGTGCTTGGCATTGCAGCTCAGGCCTATTCACTTGTGTCCAATGAACGTGACGTTACTGGCCTAGACAGAGGCTGTGGCCCTCACTGGTGCCTCCAGGCATCCTCAATCTGCTGATCGTTTGACCCCAACAAATAACATATTGATGACCTATCCTGAGGACAGACCATCAACATCAAACTTACAAAAAAAATCTGATTTACCGGGGTGTTACCGGCATCCTCTGTGGCCAGTGAGGATGCCGGTAATTGATTTGAAAGCGCTCAGCCTCGCTGAAGGGGCTGAGGGCATTCAAATTGCCATTCTTCTTTTGGTCCCCAGGTGACAGGCCAACATAAAAAATTAGCAATAGACAGTAATAAAATCATTTTAAAAATACATGATTGTTCAAAATAAAAAATAAAAAAATAGATTTTGTAGGCTCAAATACGAGCTTCAAAATAATTACAAAAAAATAGAAAAAACTGTAAAAAATATATATAAAATAAAAAAAAGTTTAAATCACCCCCTTTCAGTATAATAAAAAATAAATATCTAAATAACAAAAAAATATAAACATCATGTGTATCACCGCCACCAAAAAGCTCGTACTTTTAAAATATAAAAATAATTTTCCAATACGGCGAAAAAAGGGTCAAAATGGCCAATTTGCCATTTTTTCATTGCTTCTCTTACCCCCAAAAATGTAATTAAATGTGATCAAAAAGTCACACACACTCCAAAATGGTATCAATAAAAACTACAGATTGTCCTGCAAAAAATGAGCCTCCACAATGACATAACTATAAAAAAGTTATGGGGGTCAGAATATGGTAATGTAAAAAAGGTGTTTTTGTTTCAAAGTTTAACTTTATTTTTACACTATTAGACATAAAAAAACTAAACATATGGGGTATCATTGGAAACAAAACCCATAAAACAGTGGAGGAATTGCGTTATTTTTCCAATTCCACCATTTGGAATTTATTTACTACTTCCCACTACATTGTATGCCATAATTAATGGTGGCATTAGAAAGTACAACTTGTCCCGCCATAAATAAGTTCTCATACAGCTATGTGAACGGAAATCTAGAAAAGTTATGGCTCAAGGAAGATAGGGAAGAAAAATGAAAACGCAAAAATGAAAAAAACCTCCGGTATCCTAAGGGTTAACGTGTGCAAATCTCCTATACATACCACAAGCATATACTGTACAACAGAGCTTTTGTTTTTAAAGACACTTAAGCAAAGGCCACGCAGTATTTTATTATCATCGACAAGTGCGGTACAAATGTATACTGTATGAGGAATACAGCTGCCAAGTCACCAAAATCTACATTTTCTGAGAACAAAACTTATTGTATATAAAAGTATAACCTAATAATTAATACACACAACCACCGTCATGTGAGTAAAGTAAAAATTGGATGAAAATTCTAATGTGCGACTAAAATGTGTACTCTAGCAGAGTCCTTATGAAATTAAAATATATTCTGCAAAAGACTGTAACATATGAGGAGTTCACATACCGCACATGTCTACACTCAATGCACCATGCAAAAACAGTAGGAATGCAACAAACCAACATTTGCATGCAATTATTGGGAATTATCTTGTATATAATTTTCTATCCTCTTATACAAACTGCTATACTAATTTCAATTATTAATCTGTAAACCTAATATAATGCTTTAAAGGGGTATGCCAGGATTTTCATACCGATGGCCTATCCTTAGGCTTTCTCTAAAAGCTGATCATCGGGGTGCTGGGAGTTGGACCTCCACTGATCGCATACTGATGACTTATCCTGAGATAAGGCCATTGATATGAAAACCCCTAAGGCTCAGATAGGTATAATTTGGGTGGCTTCCTGTTCTCATTTATGGACACAGCATCTGTGGTTAAGTGAATGAGTTAATAGCGCCATCATTTTGAGTGTGATGAACATCAGGAGGTCAGGGTGTTAGCGCCATAATATGGACACAAGAAAGCCCCTGTATTACACCAGAAAAGCGATGCAATACTGTTTTTTGAAATGACTGTAAAGGAAAATGATTGTTTATGGTGACAGAGAACAAATATGTATTTTCTGACTGATGAAAATCTTTTCCATCTGCCAGAAATATATTAGTTCCTGTCTAGTGATAATTGTTATCACTATTACGTCTCATTCACACATCAGTGTTTTGGGTCAGTGATTTCCATCAGTGATTGTGTGCCAAGACCAGGTTCAGCTCTAAACACAGAAATGGTGCAGACCTTATACCTTATGTCTGTGGAGGCTCCAATCCTGGTTTTGGGTCATAATCAGTAATGGAAATCACTGACCAAAACACTGACGTCTGAATGAGGCATTACTGTAGCATGTAATGGGTATTGATAGAAAAGTGGTTTGCATATTTTGCTCTAAAGATCGGGTATAGACAGGATAGGGACAATGTAAAATGTAAACTTTATTGATATCTTTGTGTCTGTCATGTGTTTATTGAGACTTATTTGGCTCTGTGGCCAGCCACTGGAAAACATCTGGGTCATGGTGTCAATAAACAGCCTAATTGGGTACAGAGTAGTGATTGGATGAGCAAGCACTCATCTGCTCCTTTTCTGTAAAAGTATGCTCTCTGATTGACAGGGGGATTGATAACATACACAAGAGTCCATATTACCCTCGGCCTGGGAACATGTAGATTTAGACAGGGAAGAAAGAGGATCGGTGTTTCTCCTCTCACCCTGCCTGCATGCTACTAGAGGCCCCTTTCTCCTCCTCCAGGCTGGCTGAAATCACACCAAGCTGACGGGGGGCGCACTGCTTTATCCAATAATATCTCAGTTGATGTAGCAGGTAGAGATATGAGCCATGTGGTCTTGTTTTAAAGCTGACAATCAAAGCTTTTAAACAAGACCAGGATCACAGTGCATCTGATCTATATCAAGATACAGCCTTTAGAAATCAAGCCAGGAGTGAAAGCTCCAGGTATATGCAGTGCTCACTGGGATGCATTTCTCAGGGCTTTAACTTGAGATTTATTGGGGCTAAAGCTGAGATCCCAGTCTTGTTTTAATTTTCAGCTTTACAAACTGATACTGGCTCATGCTCTAGCTGCTAGACAGCTTGACATCCACAAATGTTATGAGGTATGTCCTTGGCTACTGACATGCAAAGATGTATGAGATATAACCTTTGCAGAGAAATGGTTAAACCACCACATTTGCAAAATGAAAAAAGTGATGGTCATTTAGCACCAAACCAATGGTCATTAAGAGATTAAAAATGATATGTGCTGCTTACTGTACTTGGTGTTGGCAGTTTGGCTGCATTTCATTATTATTTTTTATCATGTAGAAGGTCACAACATGATGGAGTACTGAGTCAGTGAATGTGTGGCATTGCTACAATCTAATAGTGGGAGCTCCTACCTGGAGTTCAGTTCCACTTTCTCAGCATCCCACTGGCTCTGCAATTGAATCATTTGTCTCACTTTGTCTCTGAGCTGCTGTTCCAGGCGGGCTGTATGAAGAGATGCCCCAGCAGCATTTTGGGAAAGGCGAAGGTTTGAATCCAAATTCAGACAGGCTGTGTGCATGCGCCGTGAGCTGCGGGAAATGTCTGTCTTCATTTCAGCCAGACCCCTGAAATTTTCAAACAATTCTATGAAAAGTAAAGTAGATGGCTATCTTAACATTGTAAACTATATTGTGTTATAATCCAACTTCAGAACCATTCTGTCACACTACAATCTACAAAACAAGTCCTACACAGAGTATTTTTTTCCGTCTAAAATAACGGATATGGCTAAAACGGATGGAAAATGTGCATAACAGATGCTTAAAATACAGGATCCGTTTTTTTGTTTTCGTCTGTTCTTCTGAGAGATCAAAAGAATGGAAAACAAAATGGTGATATGAACCCGGCCTATGACTCTATCACGCATCCTTTACCTTTCAGCCATAGAACGCAAGTCCAGAAACTGATTGCGTAGTGATGCTGTCTGCCTCCACAAGGTCAGGATACTGCTCTGCTCACCACTCAAGTATGAGGTATACGTCTACAAAAATCAAAGGAAAAGGTAAGAAAAGCTAATAATATAAAAAGCAAAGTTGTAAAAGCATAAAAACAAATCAATTTATGTAATATATAGTATAAGGCATCACATTTAAAGGTATTTCTGGGCAATTTTTTATGATTGCATTTTACTCATTTTGGGCTAAAAATTATTTTTGCTATTGGTCTTTATTATAGTACAGTATAGTCTATTTGCAGACTGTCAATTTTTGAGTCCCGTCAGCTGACAGCTTGTGTAGAGGTCTTATCTCTGATCTCCTGACCACATAAACACTCATTATAACTAAATTGTTATCAGCTGATAAGAATATAGCTTAAATGAGTGTTTATGAAGTCAGGAGAACAGAAATACGGGACTCAGTAAATAAAAATTGTCAGTCTGCAAACAGACTGAACCTTAAAGGGGTTTTCTTATCACATAAAATGGGGGCATATCGCTAGGATATGCCCCCATTGTCTCATAGGTGTGGGTCACACCGCTGGGACCCGAACCTAAAACGAGAACGGAGCGGGGAGAGCTGTGGATGGAGGACCCCGGATTTCCCGGGGTCCGTCCACCACCAAGCGCTGCTCCCATAGAAGTGAATGGGAACGCACCACGCACGCGTGGCTCCTGCTCTCATTCATTTCTATGGGGCAGACGGAAATAGCCGAGCCAGCGCCCTCCTTTCATTTCCCAGCTGTGTTCTCATTGTAGGTGCGGGACCCAGACCTAGTGATATACCCCCATTGTCTGAGGTGGCAAAACCCCTTTAACCCCTGTATCACAAAACTGTAACAAAATTTAACGAGGACCAATCGAAAAAAAGATTTTCAGCCCGTAATGAGAAGCATACAGTAAAAAAAAAAAAAAATTGCCCCCAGAGGTGTCCATAGCCTTTAAATTGGGAAATTAAATGACTACAAAGCATATCCTTTTAAAGGGAATCTATTACCAGGAAATTCACTGATAAACGCAACACAATGTCTTGTAGGACTAACTCTGCTGAATGCATCATTCTGGAGAAAAAATAATTGTAATCCATATGCAAATGAGCAGTTAAGTGCACTTGGGCTGGCCCAAGTCATTGTATGCACCCTTGCCCTTCCCAACCCTTCTTGACTGAGAGGGCCAGGTTCCTGTCATCTCACCTGGTCCTTCATATGATAGAAAGTGGTGAAAGATTCCTTTGAAGGCCGTCTTTTAAATAAAAAATACTAACAGTTTTAAAATAGTAAAAGAAATAAAAATAATGTGGTTTCTGGAAATAGTACAATTTGCTAATGGTGAAAAAATGGAAAATCACCTCTCTCTCTGTCCTCCACTCAGACTCTCGCTGCTCCAGCTCATCCTGAGATCTGTGCAGGTCGGTGGTCAGTTTCCTCATCTCCTCGGTTAGTTTGTCATTTGTTACCTTTAACTGCTCCATCTGCTCCCGCAGAGTCATATTAACCTGTGCCAGGCTGCTGCTTCTACAGAAATGTAGGCATAGACATTTAGACACATGTAAGAACACAGGGTTAGGATCCAAGTAATATGAACTACCTAATACATTTGGATAAGGGTATTCCCATCTTGTAAACTGATGGCATATTGCTTGATATGCTCGGATGATCAGATCCTGAGGATGAAGTGGCTACAGTGATAATTTAGTCCTGTGTCCTACTCTAAGTTTTTCCTGCACGGCAGTACTCATGGCCACCCACTGTGCAGAGAACTGCAGAAAGGCCCCATTGAAGTGAAGCATGGTGGCCCCTTCATTTTCATGACTGGTCCCAGAGGTTGGATCCCCACTGATCATGATATGATGGCATATCTGATCAACATGCCATCGCTTTACATGATGGGAATACCTCTTTAATTGGAAATTACATGTAAGGGGGCAGATTAAATGCAGATTTGTTTTTGCATCTGAAAATCTTTTGAATACGTCTGAATGTTTCGGTATCAAGTGCATGAATATCTGCAATAGAACAGTGGAAGAAATTTATGCAACACATTTTGCATGGGAAAGCATGAAGCCCAAGCCTAAATGAGACATCAAACACACTGACTGGGAGAAGGACTGCCTCTCAGGCCTACCATCCACAGTCATCACCATCAGGCAGCTGGCCCTTCACTGGCACCTAAATGGCTACCAGGACAGCCAAGGATGCCAGAAGACTGTTCTCCATGACAAGAATCAAAGGTGACCTTACCCACCTGCAGAAAATGCTCCTAAGTATCCATACAGTTCTGGCAACCAACCAATAACTTGTTTTTTTTTACTCTTACACCCCCTATTGTTTGTATCCCCAAACATCCCAAAGTCATTGGCAATGCAACCTCTTGCTACATCCTGACCATTGGCTCCCTACTCGTGTTAGGCCTGTCCTAATCTTATTGATGCTACTACAATGTTCTCATTCCTCATCCTTTGTTCTTCACTACTCAACTAGTTATGAAGCAACTGTCGGTTTCAATCTTGTCCATTAGGCCTGGAAGATCCAAAACATCAGATCTACTTGCACAATTGAACTTTGGTTCTCTGAAATGTCCAATAGCTAACCCAATATGGTTTAAAGCGGTTCTCCAGAAATTATTTAAAATGGTCACCAGAAACTTGTCCTTGAAAGCCAGCAGGACTGGTTGCCACTACTTGCAGAGCTGCAGAGGGGGCAGGGGGGCTCACTAGACACTAAGCCTGGCAATTGCATATACTACACATTGGTGAGTGTTCCTGTTAGGCTTCTCAGCCATGACGGCATATCATAGGCAGGACTGAATTGTTACCATCTATTGTAGAGCAGTGCAGTGGGTAGTCAAGCTCTGCCCCTCACCCTCTTAGGCAGCTCTGCAAGTGGTGGCAACCAGTCCTCACATTCTAGGACAGGTTGCATGTGGCCACTTTAGCTAATTCCTGGAGAACCCCTTTAATTATTGGACTGAAGTTTTGCACTGTATATGTGCCAAACTGTAACTAAGATAATATAGGGGAACATCTGAGTATTGGCTTGTGCTTATATATATGCCTTTAAGTTTTTATTTTAATCTTGTTTAAGACCAGAAGTAAGTTGTAAATTACAAGATTTGTAGAAGAATGCTTCTCCTGATCATACCTCTCCTGCTCTTCCTCCAACCTTGTGAGGGCGCTCTTCACCTCTGTGCTGTGATCATGATCCATTCTGTGGAGGGTAGATTCAGCTGAATCCAGTTGTGCCTGTAACTAAAAGGAAAAAACATACTGTAGGTCCTCATGCACATGACTGCATCTATTTTGCGGTCCACAAACTCACTCCCATTAATAAAAATGGCTATTCTTGACCATAAAATGGACAAGAATAGGACGCGTTCTATAATTTGGGAGATGGACATAAGGATAGAACGTGGACAACATCCGCAGGCTGTCGCGTTTTTTTTTTTTTGAGGACTAATAGAATTGAATAGGTCTGTGTGCGATCCATAAAAAATGCAGATCGGACACAGATCAACAATGCCTTCAAATGTATGATATAAATAAACCTTATATTGGGACTACTATGCTGGACCAAATTTAGTTCTGCCATGTAACTTCTTTACGTTTTTAAGAAATCTACAGCAAGTCCAGTTGCCTTGATTTATTCTTTACAGATATGTTATAGAAAAGCATGAAGCTGGAAAAGGCTAGGAAAGCATGGCTAAAGACCTAGGATCTGGACTCTGCTGCAGGGGAATCACTAGGCTCACACCTCTTGGAGTAGTCTCTGTTCAGTGGCTGCTCACCCATGGGGCTCATAAGACACCGGTGTACAGCACCAAGGGATCAGGCAAAACCATAGTCAGGAATCAAACCGAGATTAGGGTAAGTAGCATTTTTATAATCCAGTAAACATCCCATAGGTGAGGACGGGCAGCACAGGGTCAATACAAGGAACAGGGTTTGGCACAGCGGCAAGCAGACAATACAAAAACACCTTCGTAGGGACTAGCACACTAGTAAATCTATTGCTCAGGCACCATCCCTTTTGGGAAAGTGCCTTATCCACCCAGTGGTGAACTGCCATAGGCTGGGGAAGATTAGGGTGCATGTTGTCTGGCCCTTTAAGAGCTAGAAGGAGCGTGTGCATGCCCTAAGGCAGAGAGGCTGCAGTTGGGGAAAGAACACAGAGTCTATGGCACAAGCAGACCTGCTCCAGCAGCCATGCCTACCAGGGGAAGCAGGAGAATGCTGATAGGCCTGGACCACTGGAGAAGACTGGACCACGTGAACTCTAGTCCCAGCAGTGGAGTGAGTACTAGGCACTTTGTGAGTCAATGGGATTTATTAAGCACTGCGTTGTGGCCTCCGTTATGAAAAGCAATGGTAATTATGGAGGGGTAATGGGTGTGGATAACTTAGCTGTCTGAATAAGAGCAGTAATACTTGATTGCTTCGTCTAATATGGCATTTTAAGAAAAAACTATAAACTATTCAGTGTTACAAATGTGCAACGAACAATGGGGACATCTGGAAGGGGGTAAATACTTTCTTTCCCACAAAACTGTATGTTCTACAGTAAAAACATATTGAGGATCTGGTGACAGATCCTCTTTAAACCTATAAATTAGCTGTGTCTGAAGGTGAAGCGGAAATCCCTTTAAAGACCTGTTTTGTGCTAACGTCTACTTCCTGATACACACTGAAAATTCTTTACTTGAAAACACTTTGGAAGGTTTTTATTCTGCCAAAAAATACAAGTTGAACACACCTGTAGCCTAGCGGTGGGAGTCGGGCATTCAACCTGAATATACAATGCAAGAGAAGACAAAAGATGGAAAGCCTTAGCACGCTCACATGTGCCTACAGTCACCACAGGTGCTCGGTGGAAAAGGCTGGAGAGGCTTTAAGCAAGGCATTGATGTTTCTGCAGCTGGTGGAGCATGATCTCGGTGCCAAAGACATTTAAGTGTAATCGTAAACATAGTTTGGTAATTGACAGACTGAAAAACCTATTCAGACTTGCTCAGCACAATATTGCTAAATATTTCTCACATTCCTAGCATTTTGAGAACATAAGCTCAACGATCTCTGTGTAACAGGCTCATCATACAATATTTACTTGCACCTCTCACTGGTGCCCTAAGCCTTCAGATGACTTACAGGAATTTGTTGCTTCACGGTCATGAAGAACTGGAAACGGCCATGATTACAAATTACCAAGAGCACAAGGCCGTAATACATCGGCGTGTAAGAGCCGTAGAGTTAGTGCCGAGGATCGGATCAGATCCTGTACTAGGAGCCCGAAGAAAGGCTCTCCATGCACAGGATCCAATCCTGTCCTTGGCACTAAACATGATTCATGACAACCCCTAAGGTGGTCAGGTGCCTGAGCCCTTAACCAGACTGAAAGTGGCGGTATTATGGGATAAATAACATATTCACAATGGTTTTTATTAAACATTTTGTTCTGTTTGTCTTCTGCAGCCTGCATGTATTCTCACTTTCACTCTGCTCCGTTCCATTCAGTGTGAAATCTATGAGACAAGATCTTTGAGGGCTTAGTCTGCAGCTCCTCTCTCTGGTCTCCTGAAGGCTGGTTTTAAAGGTGTCAACTTAAATTTGTGTTTGTAAAAGATCATCAGGTGGCTCATCTGAACAGGACTAAGCACCCTGCAAGGTATGAGAAGACAAGCAGGCTACAGAAGACAAATGGAGACAAATTTTTATGAAATAATACAATTGCAAATATAATTTTTTTAATTATAATAAGGTGACCATAGCCTTATATAACAGAGTTCCCTGCTGTTTTATACCCTATATAATCCTGAATTCCACACTGTGAATTCCAGCAATGGCGGGCCCAGTACATTGCACCAAACCCTCAACAGTACGATAAATTGTATATTTTTTTTTACAGTAAAGGTTGATAAATGAATGCAGTCTTAAGGAGGGTCAGATTTCACTTTGGTTAGGTTTTTATTGCTATTTTGACATGCTTCTCTCATTGTATGTAGGTAACCATTTCTGGTTGGTCTATGTAAGTGTCCTTGACTAAAACTAATGAAAAAAGTTGCATGAATACAGTTTCCCTTTGTAATGATTTATAACAGTCTGTCAGACTCCCTATTGAATAATGTTTCAGACATACTGTTTGGTACTGAGCAGCCTGAACATGTGTAATTGTCTAATTAAAGCAAAGTTCATGCCAGTGTTTGTCTAAACAGCTTAAGACATGTATATATATATATATAATGATCTTTTCAGGAGTGTACACAGAAATCACAGTGCCCGATAGAAACATTTAGAATGACTCCCCTCCCCCCAAAAAAATGTCTGTTAATGGGGTGTACTTGACACTTTTCCACTGTTATAATGAAAGATTTTATTAACAAACAGTTGCACATGTTGGAAAAAGTATGGTGCTAATCCCAAATGTTATATTTTCTAAAGTATTTATGCTATAAAACTTCCATAAATATACTGATTAATCTCTCCCAGAAAGCTCCATATCCCATTGTAAATGATAAAGCTCTGGATGCCTGCAGCCACCACTAGGGGGAGCTCAGTGCAGATGAATTGAAACAGCTATCATAGAACTCAACAGGAGCTATAAACACCTATATGAGGTGAGCCCACACTAGTGGCGACTGCAGGAAATTCACTTGACTATGTTGGGAAGCAGTGAAAGCAGCTCACTAGAGTATCGCCTTTCCCCCACAGTAGTCTCGTGGTCTACCTTCGTGTATGGTACAATACTGCTTTTTTTAGAGACTGCCAGTCCTATGTTTTGTTGTTACCGTATTTTTAGCCCCATAAGACGCACTGTCCCCCCCTTGCGTCTTATGGTGCGAATACTAATAAGCGCTTCCATTAAGGAACCGCTCATTAGTACCAGTGGGCCAGGAAGCAGTGAAGGCTCTGTACTGACCGCTTCCTTGTCTTCTGCTGTCAGCTGTGCTGTGGATGCGAACAGCGTGAGGGCGCTCTGTGTCCTCACGCTGTGCGCATTGGGTCACGGCAGAGCCGGCGAAGGAGGAGGCAGAAGAGAGCTGGAGCAGAGAAGCAGCGGCATCCGGAGCAGGAGAGGTAAGTGGATTTTTTATTTTGTGAGGCTGGGTGCTGCTGCAGTGAGGCTGGGGGCTGCTGCAATGAGGCTGGGGGCTGCTGCAATGAGGCTGAAGCTGCTGCAATGAGGCTGGGGGCTGCTGTAATGAGGCTGGGGACCGATTGATTTATGGCTATGGGCTGATATGAGGCTGGGGTGGCTGATATGATGTATAGGGGTCTCATCTGAGGGCTCAATTGGGGTCATTCACATTGTTCTTATTAACATTGGGGGTCTGATTGGGGCTGTGAGCTGAGGTCTGATTTAGGCTACTTTCACATTAGCGTTTTTTGTGGATCTGTCATGGATCTGCAAAAACGCTTCCCTTACAATAATACACCTGTCTGGATCCGTCATGAACGGATCCGGTTGTATTATGTCTTCTATATTGTGTCAGAGAAAACGGATCCGTCCCCATTGACTTACATTATGTGTCAGGACGGATCCGTCTTGCTCCGAAATGCACCCAAATTTTGGTGTCCACCTCCAGAGCGGAATGGTGACTGAACGGAGACAAACTGATGCATTCTGAGTGGATCATTTTCCAATCAGAATGCATTAGCGCAAAACTGATCTGTTTTGGACCGCTTCTGAGAGCCCTGAACAGATCTCACAAACGGAAAGCCAAAACGCTAGTGTGAAAGTAGCCTAACTTTAGGGGTCTGATTGTTGGTCAGATCTGAGATCTAATGAAAAATATTTTTTTCTCATTGTCCTCCTCTAAAAATACGTGCAAAAAATACGGTATTTTTCTAAAACATCTTTAAAAAAAAGATCAGAATAAATCCATCAGCAAATCCCATTCATTACTGTGACGTGATCAACACACTTTCCAGTGGAGACAGTGCTTTACTTACTGATAATTTCTGCTGCTCACTTTCTGAGGTTTTTTCCAGTAGTAGTTGCTCCAGTTCTCCACATCTACTCTTGTACTGTAAGACCTGGAGTGCAAGTACATGAATCGGACAGACAGTATTAAACAGACTGCATATGTTACAGGGGCAACTTTTTAGTTTTATTACTTAATATCCTTTAAATTTAATTAACCCCTTGGCAACATGTGCCGTATATATGCATTGCTGCCACCAAGAAGTTGGTGCAAAGCGATGACCCCGGCTGTGGAGCTAAGCCCACGCTGTTGGGTACCTGGATCAGATCTATATCATAGTACTGCGGGCAAGGTCAGGATCAAAGGTTATTTGGATCCCAGATGTTTAACCCCTTTAAATGCCACAGTCACTCCATCACCCCCATTTTTCTCCCACACAGTGATTGTGGGGTGACAATGGGTGCTATGCCAATTCCGGACCTAACAGAATCTTAGCTTGCTATTTTAGCACACCTATCAGGCCTGATGCCTGTCAACGGTATGCTGACAGGCATAACACACTGCAATTAAAAAAAAAAAAAAAATAATAATATTTTTTTTTTAAACAATAAAAAAAAAACTGCAATGTGTTACAGAAGTGATCAAGAATGTACCTGATCAAGACTCCCAGTGGGACTTACAAAATATGTACAAAATAATAAAATGAAAAAACACTAAAAATTACCTTTCCCCAAGTCAAAAATGGTAAAAAAAACAAAGACCTACAATCATGTACACCATGTTCGGCACACCAAGGTAGTGCAGTGCTTAGCACTTTTGCCTGCCAGCGCTGGGGCCACGGGTTCAAATTTGAACAAGGGCAACATCTGCATGGAGTTTCTCTATTCTTCCTTGGTTTACCCTTAGCATAAAATATAATTTACAGGGGTTGTCTCACTTCAGCAAATGGCCTTTATAATGTACAGAAAGCGAATACAAGGCACTTACTAATGTATTGTGATTTTCCATATTGCTTCCTTTGTTGGCTAGATTAATTTTTCCATCGCATTATACACTGCTTGTTTTCATGGTTACGACCACCCTGCAAACCAGCAGCAGTGGTCATGCTTGCACACTATAAAGAAAATGCTGGACTATGCACACTCCGAGGTTCACGGCCAGCAGAGAGACCAGCACTGTTTCCTATAGTGTGCAAGCACGGCCACTGCTGCTGGATTACAGGGTGGTCACAACCATGTAAACGAGCCGTGATGGAAAAATGAATCCAGCCAGCAAAGTAAGCAATATGGACAATCACAATACATTAGTAAGTGCCTTGTATTAACTTTCTCTACATGATAAATGCCAATTACTGAAGTGAGACAACCCCTTTAACCTACATGGTGAACGTCATAAAAATTAGAAGAAAATAAACCACGCCAGAATTGCAGTTTTTTGTTCACCTTTAAAAAAAATAATGATAAAATAGTAGTTTGTTCTCTAAAAAGGTACCTCTCCGAATGGGGTGCTACAAAACCATATCATTTCTTGTATGTTTTTACTGTGCAAATGTAGTAAAACCGTATAAATTTGCTGCTGCAACAATCACAACGACTTGCAAAAGAAAGTTCTTAGGTCATTTATACTGCATGACGAATGCAGTGACGAATAAAAAACAAACCCCCAAAAATTGCAAAATCACCCACCTTTAAAACAAGTAACATAGTGACATACTATAGTGCAGTGGTGGCGAACCTTTGGCATTGGTGCCAGAGGTGGCACTCAGCGCCCTCTCTGTGGGCACCCGCACCCTGAAATAACGTCTATGGTGCACCAATATGCCTTAGGCATCTTCCTGCCATTCATCAGCGCAGAGCGCACTATGAACGGCACAGGCAGCGCATTGAATGTAGGCAGGATAGTATAGCTAAATGATAAAGTACATGGAAGATATACTGTACTGGACTGTAGTACTTAGGGTGCCATGTTGGCATTTTGCGATAAATATATGGGTTTTGGATTGCAGTTTGGGCACTTGGTCTGTAAAAGGTTCGCCACCACTGAGATAGTTTGTTGAAAAAGGGCATCTGTCCATTCAGTTCCGGCTGTTATCCTGCAAAGCTGATCCAGAGAAGGGCAAAAATCCCCATGCCTACCTAATATAATATATTCCTAGGGTAATAGAGAGAGTACCATAGGGTAATATATTATGTACACTATGGTACCATTGAAACATACTTCACCTCACATGCACTCACCTTATTCTGCAATCTCTGTACCAATTGGGCCTGGCGTTGCTGCCCCTCCTGGTAAGCAGATAATTTGCGCTTATACGCACTCTCCTCCTCCTGGAAGCGATGTCTTAAATCTAGCATGGCGTCGCTTTCTCCGGATCTTTGGGTCTGGCGCTGTTCCAGCTGTCACGTATAACAAAGTGTGGTAAATCATATATATATACACTTTGGGTTTTTAAAATTAAAGAAAGAAACATGATGCAGCCTAGGATCTGAAATAAGCTATTATTTAAAGGGGTTATCCCATGCTTAATGTAAAAGATTAAAACAGACATCATACAGAACATTACAACCTCTTCTTAATGACGCTGGAACATACTCTATACCTCACATTGATCCAGAGCTCTCTCTCTCTATTTAATGCTCCAATTTCTCTGCTAGATTTGTGTCAAGCTGGGTGCTCAGATGGTGTGCCATTTCTCAGGGTGCGTGTCCTCTCTGCTGCAACTCTTGTGCCTGTAAGGGCTCACACACATGACAGTTGTTTTTGTCCGCATCTGATCTGCATTTTTTGCGGATTGGATGCAGATCCATTCACTTGAATGAGGCCGCAAAAGACGCAGTTCACATCTGTACATCCATTCCACAGCACCCGGAAAAAAAATAGAACATGTCCTATTCTTCTCCATTTTACAGACAAGGATAGGGCCATTCTATAGAGCAGGGATGCTCAACCTGCGGCCCTGCAGCTGTTGTAAAACTACAACTCCCACAATGCCCTGCTGTAGACTGATAGCTGTAGTCTGTCCAGGCATGCTGGGAGTTGTAGTTTTGCAACATCTGAAGGGCCGCAGGTTGGGCATCTCTGCTATAGAGGGCAAGCTGTTCCGTTCTGCAAAATTCAGAATGCACACGGGCAGTAACTGTGTTTTACAGATCCGGAATTTGAGGGACGGAAAAAGGCGACAGCCATGTGCATGAGCCCTGTCACAGCTTCTAACAGTAGATACAGCTGGTGACAAATGATGGATGGAACTGAGCATGTGTGGCCGTCTCAGTGAGGTACAGTAGACAGAAAATTGGGAAAAAGAACAAACAGCAGGTGGCGCTATAAGTATACATTTTATTGAAAAGCTCACTGGCTATACTACATTTTTAATTACATGCAGTTATAAAAGTATTCAGATCCAGGAGCTGGTTGGAAAACTGTAGAATATATTTTGTGGAAATACATCTAAGCTATACAACCAAATTATACGCTGGGCATTCACATCCACAATGGTGTAAAAAGGCAGACAGTCAGTAGGGGTCAGACAGTAAATACTTTTATGTGCTAGTGTTTTTTTTTATTTTTATTTTAAGGATATTTCTTTTAAGCAATCTTCTTAAAGTGTCATTTTTTTCTGAATAAGCTGCCATGTAGGTGTACATGAGGAATAACACTCCGCCTGGCCATTATCTGGCATTTTTTTGAAATTTGTCTGTAATTCTCATTTTTCGGAAATACTAGGTGGAGCCTGGTATCATGTCTGCCCATACACTACACATGGAGAAACAGGAGATCATCCTAACTCTCTGTGGAAGCAGCAGCAGTAATGAAGGACATTACAGCAGGACTAAGCAGTTTGGATGTGAATCCAGCAGAATCACTTCATTACAAACAAGTGGCAGTCTCTGTGTCAGTCTCTCTGACTCTGTCTGTGTCCTGCAGCCCCTCCATGCTCCCCCCTCACCTCTCCTGAGACTTCTATGCAATCTGCAACCCATCTTCCCTAAAGACAGCTCTGAGCAGTGAATTGAGAGCTAGTGAAGAAGAGGGGAAGCAGGAGAGGAGCCAGGTAGAGAAGGAAGCATGTTTCTCTGATAAGTTAGATTACAAAGTTACCTATATTCACCAGAGCTATTAATTTATGAAGAAATAATCAATGACTATTGTTTATAGTTTTTTTCTAACCACCATTGGTAGTGCTGTGGCAGAGTTTGTCTTTAGTGCAGATTGCTTATGCTGCTATGTAGTTTTTGTGATTACCTTCAGGCTTCGCCGTAGATGATCTGACTGTAAAGGCTCAAGCACATGGCCATATTATAGCTCTGCCCGGTGTCGGAGTAAAATTTATTTTGGGGGCCCACCGTACGGATACCTTTTCCTGCTCACACAACAGCAGGATGCTACTAGATGATTGAATATGTAGCGCAGTAAGTCTACTGTGTTATGCGCCACTTGTGCAGGGGGTGGGAGACTAGGGGCCCACCTTGCTCAAGGGCCCACCTGTACCCCTCTGGGCCAGTCCGAGCCTGGCTCTGCCCAACCTCCGAGTTGTAAGGAGCCACATTTGGACACCCATAAAGTGCAATGCAGCACTTCATTACATCTGCATGCTTTACATTTCATATGGTGGCACAAAAAATCATGTTGCAACCTTGGAGCATCAATCTCTACTATTCCACCCACCCCTTACAGACATTACATTACCCAATATTGTGCACGTTATCGTATTAGTGGCAAAAAGAAGCCTCTTGCTCAAAGGGAAACTGAAATGCAGTGCAATCTGCAGGTGACAAGTTATTAAGCAGGGGCAGCTGAGCAGACTGATGTCAAGTTTTGTGCCAAGAGTCAGTAAAACTTGTAATTTATACATTTATATCGCTGGTTTTCCTGACTTCAGTTGTATACAGAGGAGGTAGCATTCTCTGTGTAAGTGTGTATACAAAGATAGCTGTCAGTCACTGATAGCTGTCCACAGGGGAAGTGTTATCAGTGATTGATAGCATTCTCTGTGTAAGTGTATATATAGAGATAGCTGTCAGTCACGATAGCTGTACACAGGGGAGGTGTTATCAGTGATTGATAGCATTCTCTGTGTAAGTGTGTATACAGAGATAGCTGTCAGTCACTGATAGCTGTACACAGGGAGGTGTTATCAGTGATTGATAGTATTCTCTGTGTAAGTGTGTATACAGAGATAGTTGTCAGTCACTGATAATTGTACACAGGGAGGTGTTATTAGTGATTGATAGCATTCTCTGTGTAAGTGTGTATACAAAGATAGCTGTCAGTCACTGATAGCTGTCCACAGGGGAAGTGTTATCAGTGATTGATAGCATTCTATGTGTAAGTGTATATATAGAGATAGCTGTCA
The DNA here is from genome assembly GCA_033119425.1 of Bufotes viridis. NCBI lineage: Eukaryota > Metazoa > Chordata > Amphibia > Anura > Bufonidae > Bufotes > Bufotes viridis. The sequence goes on along the minus strand of CM065592.1, from coordinate 92,069,751 downwards.
GTCACGGATAGCTGTACACGGGGGAGGTGTTATCAGTGATTGATAGTATTCTCTGTGTAAGTGTGTATACAGAGATAGCTGTCAGTCACTGATAGCTGTACACAGAGAGGTATTATCAGTGATTGATAGCATTCTCTGTGTAAGTATGTATACAGAGATAGCTGTCAGTCACTGATAGCTGTACACATGGGAGGTGTTATCAGTGATTGATAGCATTCTCTGTGCTGTCAGTCACTGATAGCTGTACACAGGGGAGGTGTTATCAGTGATTGATAGCATTCTCTGTGTAAGTATGTATACAAAGATAGCTGTCAGTCACTGATAGCTGTACATGGGGGATGTATTATCAGTGATTGATGGCATTCTTGGGGTAAGTGTGTATTCAGAGATAGCTGACAGTCACTGACAGTTGTACACGGGGAGGTGTTATCAGTGATTGATAGCATTCTCTGTGTAAGTATGTATACAGAGATAGCTGTCAGTCACTGATAGCTGTACATGGGGAGGTGTTATCAGTGATTGATAGCATTCTCTGTGTAAGTGTGTATACAAAGATAGCTGTCAGTCACTGATAGCTGTACATGGGGGATGTATTATCAGTGATTGATAGCATTCTTTGTGTAAGTATGTATACAGAGATAGATGTCAGTCACTGATAGCTGTACACAGGGGAGGTGTTATCAGTGATTGATAGCATTCTTTGTGTAAGTGTGTATACAGAGATATATGTCAGTCACTGATAGCTGTACACAGGGGAGGTGTTATCAGTGATTGATAGCATTCTCTGTGTAAGTGTGTATACAGAGATATATGTCAGTCACTGATACCTGTAGATGGGGAGGTGTTATCAGTGATTGATAGCATTCTCTGTGAGTGTGTATACAGAGATAGCTGTCAGTCACTGATAACTGTACACAGGGGAGGTGTTATCAGTGATTGATAGTATTCTCTGTGTAAGTGTGTATATAGAGATAGATGTCAGTCACTGATAGCTGTACACAGGGAGGTGTTATCAGTGATTGATAGCATTCTCTGTGTAAGTGTGTATACAGAGATATATGTCAGTCACTGATAGCTGTACACAGGGGAGGTGTTATCAGTGATTGATAGCATTCTTTGTGTAAGTGTGTATACAGAGATATATGTCAGTCACTGATAGCTGTACATGTTGGTGGTCTTAATTTCAGAAAACAAAAGAAAGATGTATAAACATAGATTGCAAGTTTTACTTTGCAACAAACCTATATATCAATCTGCTCAGCTCCTCCTGCTATATAACCTCCTGCAGATTACACCGCACTTCAGGTAAATATGTTGTCTATACGGATTGACTAGAGTCAGAGAAAAGGGAATCACGCACATCCAGTTTCTTCCAGAAGTGGAGGGTTTCCTAACTAAACAGAAACTGACCAAGTAATGTCTCCCCTGGTACTTCTCAGCGGATGTTGCAGGCTTCGTGGGTCCTCTGAAGATATTGATGGTTACTCAACATTTTTGGAATTTTACATATAGACTTTTACTACTATGATATATGTATATTTTTATGGACTTCTACAGGAAAGGGGTCAGAGAAATGGGAGGTTCCTTATGCTTCTTTATGTTTTCATTATTCAGATGATAAATTTGGCTGAAATAATGTCTTACGATATTAAATTGAATGAAATGAAGAATAACAAAAGCATGGAGTATGCCGTATTATGGGGGTATATATTACAAGAGTATGGTGGCGGATGGAGCACTACGCAGAGTCCTATGGAGTGCCTACAGCTCCATGGTATGGGGTTACAGCCTTCTGCATCAGGCCCGTGGCCTAAATCAACGAACTTCTCTGTTTTATCAATAAGTGGACACCAACAGGTGTCATGCTACACATCAGCACTGGTTTCCTTCATATAGTAGGAATTTTCCATCAGTCTTGGTCTTTTCCTTCAGACCTATGAGCTTGTCACATGGACAACTTGCCTTTCTCCTACATCTACAATCTCTCTCACCTCAAGAAAGCCCATCAGAGCATCTGTGTTGGTCGGCTTCTCTTGAAGTCTAAATTTAGAGCCATTAGGGCCCATTTTGATGTTTCCTCAGCTACTCGCTGGCGCCATCAGCTTGAAGTTGTCCTGTTTTTTAATGCTCACACAAGAGACAGACTGATCTTAATAGTTACATTTATATTTAGTGAATCATACCTTAACCCCCACCCCCCGGGCAATTTACCGCTAAAATTCCACTTTAAGAGAAATGCCCACTAAGACAGCCATATACAGCCACCTTTTTGTGCCAGAGGATACAAAAACATTGCCGCGGGGGTCAATTAGTGGCTAAATGGTACTAAAGCTGTTTGGAAATAATTATTAGCTTGACAGCCTTCAATCTGATATTAAACATTCACGCTGAACCAAATCCGGAGAGAAATATTTATGTTGTCCAATAAAATGTGTCACTATATAAGCATTTCTGTCTGAAAGTGTGAAGCCTTGACGTCTCCTGTGTTGTGGGGGGAAGGGATGGGAGTCGGAGATCACACGTCCCTGGGAAAGTGTTTGCGGGGAGGGCAGCGCTCCCACTGGGTTGTTAACAGCCAGACAGTTTATTTAGTGCTGTTATAAGAGAGCGTTAATTCTGCTCGGGAAGGTGGGAATCTGGCCCCATGGGAGAGAAGAGAGAGGTGCTGCTGGAGGGAATGATGATGCGAGATCTGGTGTGAGGGACAAGGTCACAAAGCAGTCAAGGGCCTTGTCGTCAGTGTGCTAGGCGTAGGGTGGACTGCCAGCGACTGACACAGCACACAAGCAAGAGAGTCCCAGCTTAAGTCAAGAGGTGTATGTCAAGCCGATGGCATTGTGGGAGAAGTTTTGGAACTTACAAAGAGTGGTGCCAGTGGTTAAAACACTGGAGGGTTATTATTGGAGTCATGGTTAATCCACAGAGCTGTGACTCACATGCTCCCCGTACTTGGAGAGGCCGAGACTTTCAGCAGTTTTTGTCTTACAGATTCTATGTGACAGAAAATAACATTATGCTTTATTCTGACCCTGGACGACTTTAGCAATTTAGAGGTCTCTGTGCATTTGGTGCTATGCCTCTGTGCTGTGGCTGATGTCAGTAAAATGGATGAGTAAAATTATACGTGTCAAATTTAGAGATTTCTGAAATTTAAAACACGTTTTATCCTTAAAGGGGTTGTCTCATCTTAGACACTGGTGGCATATCACTAGAATATGCCACTAAGGTCACATAGGTTCTGGTTCAACTCTAGGGCCTGCACCTGTCTCCCGAACGGGCCCCCAAAATCGAAAGAGAGTGCACTGCACATGTGCGGAGTGCTCTCCATTAGTTTCTATGGGAGTTCAGACATTAGCCAAGTGAGTGTACTCGGCTATTTTCAGAAGTCCTATGTGCTCCATTAAAATCTATTGGACCGCTGGAGATAGCCTTGCCACCGGTTGGCTATGAATGTCTGGTTGTCAGACATTCATAGAAATGAATGTCTGACAACCATGCAAGGAGATGCCCACTGAGGCCACCTACTGGCTGGGGCAGATTACTGGTACAGCCAGTGACTGGCTTAGAGGAGTTCTCCTACTATTTCCTGTGTGCTGATCTGGGACCAAGAAGTGGAGACGGGCAGAGACTACTGAATGAACATCGGGAAGGCAGCAGGTCAATGAGGTGAGTAATGGTTCATTTTTGTATCCCATTCTACCCCTTGAAAAGATGTCATCCTGCTTGACAGCCCCTTTAACCAGATTCATTTTCATTTTTCAAGATATATAATTATGTATCCATTGATTTTAAATACAATTATTGTTAATGACAACAGATTATTTTTGAGAAAGGGGCAGTGGTCTGAATTGTTGCCTTGTAGAAGTAGACTCTTGGGTTTGAATCTGACCACACTGCAAGGAGTTTGTATGGTGGACCATTCCACAAAACAAGCACTTTTTACCTTTAAGTGTTTTCAATAGTTTTTATTGAAGTTTTTACTATGCGTACAAAGAAGTGCGTAACTACGCTGAGGTAATAAGTAGTAACCAGACAAGATACTTTTTACCTTTTATATCATCCCTACTTTCTCACAGATTGTAAGCTCTTGCAAGAAGGGTCCTCACACCACATGTCTGAACTGTTTATTACTTTGCTACTCTATAATGTATGATTCTGTCATATGGTCTTCTGAATTGTAAAGTGCTGTGGAATATGATGGTGCTATATAAAAACAAATTACTATTTTTATTGTTGTTGCATAGGTTTCCTCTGGGTTCTCCAGTTTCTTCCCACACTCAGCAGTCAATCATACAGAGACTACTCTAGGATGTAGCAGCCTGGTGGTTCCCCTGCAGCAAAATCCAGATCCCTGTACTCGGAAATAAAGGTGAAAACCAATGGACTGCCAAGATAACAAGGAGTAAGCCTAAATCAAATCTGTTGGTTGACACAGTGGTTCCACATACACTGCCGTAACAGCAGATAAGGGTCCATACATGGAAGACGAAGAGTAGCAGTAATACAAATAAAAGATACGAAAGTGAAGAAGACAGGAGGACACAAAAGCAGGTGTGGTCATCTAAGCCACATCAAACAACCTTTTAAGAGCACTGTGAGTATAGGGCCTTACTGTTCAAATTCTACAGAGAAAAATGAATGCATTGTCAATAGATGCTGTACTATAGAACTATTCTCCCAAAGAGGCGTTAGTCCTTGGGGGAATATTCCAGAAATCCAGTGTTCTACAGAGCACCATACAGTACCAAGGAGCTGCAGGGAGTCATTGTGCCGTTGTAGAGAGAGGTCTGGCAGTGGCTTATTCCCCTCTCCCCATTGAAATAAACACGAATGCTCTTCTGAGCTTGCATGTTTATGAAGGAGTGGAGAGAAGCTGTTGGCTAGCAGTAATGTGTTTGGCTGGGCTTACTGTAGTATGGTGCTGGCCTACATGCATGTAAACATATGTCTATTCTCAATACCTTCTCACTCAAGACATGGTTCTTGATGGTAAGGTCATCACGTTCAGCACGGGTTAGTGCCAGTAAGTCTTTCAAACGAAATAATTCATCCTGCAGAGATCTGTTTTCCTCCTTCAAGCTGACATCAGGATAATTGTCTGCGTACCCTAGGAGATAAGAAAAGATTTAAGAGGCTTATAACATCATTTTACTCAGTGGACATCACTGTAGGAGACTAGTGATAATCTATTTTAGGAGCTGTAGGGATAAAAGTCAGAAGGTCATATTATCCATAATTTCCTAAGAGGACCTTAGCTGTCACATAACTATAGGCACCTGACGTCTTTGCAAGTTATGAGGATACAGATGACATATCTGTATAACGTGTCATGAAGATAATGCACCCAACTGTCCCGCAGCAAGTGGGACAGTCATTAAGACCTTCTGCATGTCCCTCTGCCATCTCCAGGCACCTTCTCAACCTATCACTGGCTGCTTTCAGCTGAACCTCCATTGTTCTCTGGCTCAGTTGATCACTTTCCTGAGTTTCAAGGCCACTGTGTCACCTAGAGAACCTCCCTGGTGACTGCGGTAGCAGTGAGTGGTGGCCTGTGTGCCTGGAAGAATTCAGTTTCCAGTGAAGTGCAGGCATGCCTCTTCCTCCTCGCCCGATGCTGCAGACCAAGCACAGACAGCGGCGGCTGGGAAAAAAGATCCACTCTGGGGTACTGCACAGGAGAGCAGACCCTGGGAACTTGCTGGGCTGGTAAAGAGTCCTTTTGTTCATAAACTGAATGCTCAGTTATCAGTATTGATCAATGCCCGCACGTGAGCACCGTCAACTTCATAATGACCACTGTACGTTCATAGCACACAATGCACAAGGCTACTGGCCATAAGTATAACTCTTTCCAGATTACCTTGTCTGGAATATGTAGTTCCTTCTGGAGAGCAACTGGTTATCTAAGCCTCCATGTAATGATCTCCAAAGTTTAGTTGCAAGACTACAACTTCAACTGAGAACCATAGTTTTGCAACAGCTAGAGAGTTGCAAGTGACCCTTGCATTACAGCAATGATTCCTTAAGATGGTGTTGTTTGATCATTTATTGCAAGCTCTTGGGACACTATGGGGGTCATTTTTTAAACTTTACAGATAAAGGCTTCTTTATAGACCAAGCAGTATTTCTATAAAGACCGCTTCTAATAGAAATGATGTAGAGAATTGGCCCCTTTAAATTGGGCCATCACTAATGGTCATAAACTGCGCTGTACCCATGAATTCTGGACCTCAGGAGAGTAAGGAAACGTGCGCTACATTTTCCATTTCCACATTCTCAGGGTAGACTGTCTCCTAAATTTCCACAAACTCCCAAGCCTAATATCCAGAGCACTGTGAGGGATCTACAGGAGAACCCACAGCCATACCATCCCTGTTGGGTGAGGTTTTGTATCCTAAGGAGGGTTGGGCACCTAAAAAAAATGGTATGCACACATACAGTAAGCTGCTACTATATAGAGGCTATAAATTATTGACAGCTACAATATGTATTTTGGTTAAAGGTGACCCGTCCCCTCTCCTCACATGTCTTAGTATATACTTGTACTCACCAAGAAACAACAATTCTGGAGCACCTTTTCTTAGAACCCTGTCTTAGGGCTCATGCACACAAAGTATTTTTGTCCGTGTTCCGGTTTTTTTTGCAGCCCGTATGCGGAACCAATCACTTCAATGGGGCCTCAAAAAAACGGAAATTACTCCATGTCCATTCCGTTTCTGTATGTCTTTTCCACAAAAAAATAGAACATGTCCTATTATTATCCGCATTACGGACAAGGATAGGACTGTTCTATTTGGGGTCGGCTGTTCTGCAAAATACAGAATGCACACGGCCGGTATCTGTGTTTTGCGGTACCGCAAAACAACAACGGTCCTGTGCATGAGCCCTTATGCTGTTCCTCTGTCATTCCTCTTAGAAAAAATTGACAATTGGGTATTACCATTTGGTGATGGGGGGTGAGGGGTGTCCCTTCACACTCTGACACTGTTCAATCAGTGCTCACTGTGGCAGACTGTGCAGGGACACAGCCTTTTGATGAGGGGATCGGTTACACCCAATTGTGAATTTGTTTCTGTAGTTCGAGGAGGAATATCAGAGGAACAGTACAATGCAGGAGTTATTTCACAGCGATTTACTGAAACCAAAGCCCTGCCTTCCATCACTTTGGACTGGACTACAAAATGGGGGCACTTTTAGTATTTTTTTCCAGGGCCACTTTAAGTTCCCAGTCCGCCCCTGACTGAAACGGACATGTCAGGGGAGCTAACAACTCCTCCAGTGTATGAAGTGACAGGATGACTTCTGATGACAAATGAAACTTACTTTGGCTCGAGTCTTCGCTCAGATTCTGGGTGATAATTTCTCGGATACGGGCAGGCACAGGAGTGAGGGTGTCCCTCTCGCCTTCCACACTACGTACACTCAATATTCTGTCTTCAGCTGCATTCTCTGGATTCAGGACTGTATGTTCCAGGCGCTGAAATGAAAATATAGAATGGTAACTAAAGTCTGCCATAGTCAGCCTGCTAAATGAATGGGGCCAAATTATAGCGGATATAGCCCCCCTTGGCAACAATCTTTATTCCTCCTCAGTGGCTAGTAGAAGATGGCCATGCACTCTCCTGGTTCCACAATAAGCTAGTTTAGATCTGCCAAGCATAAAAGGAGCTCGGTTGTTTCCATCGGTCCCACACACAAGGATGAATAGAGTAGCAGCTTGAGTGCGTGCACGGCTGCCGGTCCATCTTAACTCGCCACTCCATGAGGTTAGGAGAAAGAGGACCCCCATTCTAGTAAACAGTTATTTACATGTCATTTGTACAAAAAATTCCATTCAAAAATTTCAAACTGTCATGTCTTGTTAATGGGAGTGTTTAGGAGGGGCGAGTGGATGCCCCTGGACAACTGCCTCTTTTGCCTTTCCTATGATCTAGCCCTGGGTCTGATAAGACTTGATGGTGATGATTGTCCTCCACAAAATTCATTCAGTCGTATTAGTCTTGTTTAAAAGGTTCTTCATGAGTTATAAATAATACTCACTCTTTTGAAGCTTTGCTTGTATTTTTTCAGTCCTTTTATTTTTCATATAAATAAATCGCTATAATGCATAGTAAGCGCTGAACTGATTGCTACCCCATGCTGCGCGAGCAAAGGAACCATAACTGATTGAAAGAGCCATTTGCAGTTTTACTGTACCAGCCATGCGTACTTACACGTGCATGGCTTAAAGGGGTTCTCCGGGAATTAAGAAAATGGAAATACTTAAAAGGGAACCTGTCATCAACTTTATGCTGCCCATACTAACGGCAGTATAAAGTAGAGACAGGTGAGTTGATTTCAGCGGTCGGTCATTTATAAGTTAAAAGTAAGTGTTTGCCGAGAACCAACATCACAATCATTGCAGACTGGGCCTGAAAAAGAGTCACAGCCACCTGAGAAGAGTCCTGGTTATTCATGAATTCCTGCTCTCCTGCCCACCTGCTGATGACTGACCGGCTTCTACCTAGTTTTCTCCCTTTCTCTCCAGGACAAAACTGCCAGTCATCAGCAGATGGGCGAGGAGAGCAGGAGATTATGGATAACCATGACTCTTCTCAGGTAGATTTGACTCTTTTCAAGGCCTGGGGTGCAATGATTATGATGCTGGTTCTCAGCAACCACTTACTTTTAGCTCATGAGTGACACACCGCTGAGATCAGCATTTCTGTCACTAACTTATGCTGTCCTCGGTGAGGTCAGCATAAAGTTGATGACAGGTTCCCTTTAAATATTACTTTATTATAAAAATATTCTCAAATACCTTTTATTATTTATAATGACTCATTTGGTCTAGGGAGCAATCATTAGGAGAAATAAAATGGCCGCTGTCCCATTAGTTCACACAAAACCTCTCCTGATCACACATGAGGACAAGTTACTTTACAACACTGAGGTAAAGAGCTGCCTCATCCTCCTACTTGTCAGGGATTATGACTACAGATAATAACTTTAGCTGAATCTCTGGGGAATTTAGTTCATGAGCAGACATGAAGTACAGAGAGGACGGACCAGACAGGCTGTGGTAATGGAGACTGTAAAGAAGTGCTGCTGCTCATTAGCCACACCTCACCCTTCTCTCATGTCTCCTCATCTTCTCCATTCCCACAGAGATTCACCTGTATTCAGGATCATGATTCCTGACAAGCAGAGCAGAGAGGAGGGTGAGGCAGTTCTTTACCTCAGTGTTGTAAACTGACTTGTCATCCTGTGTGATTAGGACAGGTTTTGTGTGTACTAATAGGACGACGGCCATTTTATTTCTCTTAATGATTGCTCCCTAGACAAAACAAGCCATTTTAAGTAATGAAAGGTACTTGTGAATATATTTATTATAAAATAATATTTAAGTATTTTAATTTTTTTAATTCCTGGAGAACCCATTTAATCTTTGAGACAAGCATATGCTACTGGCAGGATCAACCAGGTAATAAATATAATAAATAAAAAAATCTACTGCTCTTAAAGGAGCTTTAATCTTTGGGTAATCCCTTTTTAGCTAGAACGATAACCAATATTAGGGTGGCCTGCTGCAAAGACCATCAGAAATCAACAGTAATCTATGGAGTAGATGCTCAATTCTCCTACAAAAAAAGTATTGCACAGTTCTCCTTGAGCTGTCCATGCAATGAATAAACATGTTAGGTCCTCCAGAGTCAGACGAGTGAAGCAAGCAACTCTCTGGTTTCTTCCATATTCAATCAGCCATATAAACCATATGTTCCTAGACTGAAGGGACTTGATAGGTAGGAATCGATGGAAGAAATGGATCAGTTTACAGCTCAGATCTAGATCAAGTTAACTAGTTCCAGGCAAATACTGTATATGAAGCAAATGAAAGCTGAAAGAAAATATCTCCTACCTAAAATATCTGGGAACCAATTTGTCCTTCAATAGTTCTATATGTGTCAATAAATGTAAAGGCTGTGTACACCTTAGGAGGCAATTTTTTGCATGTTACTCATTTTTTACAAAAAAAAAAGATAATTTTTTCAATCGGCCTTTATTAAAAATATTGAGCCGTTCTGTCACAAAGGGTAACTGATTTTCTAACTGTGTGGCTGGTACTTTTACTTCATCTAATAAACCTTATCTCTAAACTACTAAGAGGTCATAAATACTTATTTAAGCCCTTTTCTTATCAGTAAGATAAGAAGTGAGCTATAATAAGTGTATAGGAGGTCAGAGAGCAGAGATAAGGAGCCCTTCTGCTCCTGGTCTGATGGAAAAGACAGAAAATCCAAAGGCTGCTACTAGAGCATGTCAGTTCTGTACAGAAAAAAGGATGCCATATTTTTAATTGTTCGTGTTCGCCCGTATTGCAGACCGCAAACAGCGAGTTCACAATACAGGGGCACCGGCCGTGTTCGCTCTATATCACGAATGCGAACCCATTGTCTTGAATGGGCCCGCAATCTGCAAGATACAGAGCGGAGGCCCAGATCAGAAGTCCACAAAAGCACTACAAAATGGTTCAGTGGGATTTCGGTCCGTGGCTCTGCACTGCAAAGAAATGGAACATGTTCTATTTTTTTGAGGTGCGGAACGTATTTTGTGGATCAAAGACCCATTTAAGTGAATGGCCAGCTACTTGCGGTCTTCAGCACGGGCATGGGGCCAACAAGCTCATGTGCATGAGCCCTTAGACGAACTTTCTGCTGGATTTGTCACAGAATGGCTCTTGCTGTGTACTGTGAAACATAGAAACTGCAGAAGCTGAAGTAACATGTTTACAAATAAGATAAAATAATTTTTTTACCCAAAATACACTTCAAATAATAAGAAAGACTCCAAAGGTCTCCAGCAATATTTGCATAGTGTTTGCATTGTGGGTTTACAAACAGAAACCTAGAATGATTACTTTCCATAACCTGAAACAATAACCAGTCCTAACATGTACTAATAATACATAAATAAGACATAAAAAGGCACTTTACATGCTCACCAGCGGAGCTGTACTATAATTTATACCTGTTATTTATAATGGATGCAGAGGAATGGCTAAGCTATGAGTCAACCAAGTGCTCAAAGTACATCTTTATCACTAGGAGCCGCAGTATAATTTATTCTCCGCTATACGCAATACCAGTTCCCCTGATGAAAGCAACAACGTGCTGAACTATAATTCACTAGTAAAAATTCATTCCTGTACTTTACGTGTTGCTGATAATTCATCTTGAGGTGTTTCTACTTTTTCACAATTCCGTCCTTTTACCCGGCAGAGAACGTTACCCAACATGACCCCGATGTGTGTTGATTTGGCTCCTTAAATTAATAACGCCTTTGTAAAGGAGGCTGCAGTACTGCAGAAGATATGCAGGCGAGGGGCTTCTATGGGAAAACATCAATATGGCTGCATAGACAGGGCAAAAAACAAGCAACAACTTTCTTGTGTACCGGATGACCACCAAGACCAGTGGCTGCATTCACATGACCGTATCTATTTTGCGGTCCACAAAATATACGGATGACGTCCGTGCTGCATAGTTTCTTTTTGGCAGACCCATTGTAACAATGCCTATTCTTGTCCACAAAACGGACAAGAACTGAACATGTTCTATCTTTTTTGCGGAGAAGCGGAACGGACATACGGATGTGGACAGCACATTGTGCGCTGGCTGCATTTTTTGCCGCCTACTGAAATGAATGGGTCCGCATCCGTTCTGCCCAAAATGCGGATTGGATGCAGATCGAAAATTTCATCTTTTAGATTTCATCTAAAAGTAAGTCGTTGTGTTATAATCATTGCAGGCCAAGTCTGAAAAGGGTCATGACTACCTGAGAAGAGTCATAGTTATTAATAAGATCCCACTCTTCCTCCCACCTACTGATGATTGATAGTCTTCTCTTAAGTTTTCTCCGTAGGAGAGACCCGCCAATCATCAGCAGGTGGACAGGAGCTCAAGAATAACCAGGACTTTTCTCAGGCAGCCATGACTCTTTTCCAGGCTGCAATGATTATGATTAGTGTTGAGCAAGCGAAGCATTCAAAGATGAATTCGGTCCAAAGCTTTAAAAACTTTGATTCGCAACGAGTCTGAATTTCCTTATGCTTCGTAGTAACAAATCAGTTTTTTCCTAAAATGGTGGCTGCATGTGTTACAAAGTGTAAGTAAGATGCCTGGGAATGCAAGATCACCCATAATGCCGTGCCGCCATCCAATCCACAGGTTCGCCATTCCCTGTGATGTCACAGCCCTATAAAACCAAATTCCTGTGCAGTCTCTGCCACTGTCCTCAGAGCGGAGTATAGAGACATGGCAAGCACTCATGTGCTAGGAACAGTATTGCTGAAAATGATTAATAGAAGAATATTGGAAAAGGGAGACTGCAGGGAGAGTGCAGAGAGACAGCAGGGAGACGAATTTTGCGTCAGTATTATTTATTCCTACATTTACTTATTCCTAAATCAGCCGTAATCTAAGATATCTAATTCAATACCAATATGATGGAAGCCTTTATTATTCCTCTGCCAGTGTGCCAACCGATAAAATCCAGTCTGCACCCCTTTAGGAGGGCCAGGTCTTAATGATGACCATTCTCATCTTTTTCTGGCTTCACTTCTTCCAAATCATCCTTCAAAGTCTCCATATCTTAGAAAAGCCAGCAAGATGCAGAGAGGAGGAGCGGGATGTTCCTGATGACATATTCTCATCGATATTAGATGATGTGCAGATGGCAGAAGAAGGGCTCCCACCTGTAGGGCAGGAGAGCGCTGGGGTTGGAGAAGTGGGTATGCCAGAGCTGATTAATATTCAGTGTTCACTGTCAAATAACCTGCAGGAGATTGAAGCCAGAATAGCAATAATATGCATATTGTGTCCCCACCTCACCAGCCAAACCTCATACCAGCAACAGTCCCTGCTTAAAGGTGCCCCGCGGCCGTTCGTAATTCATCACTAAATGAAAAAAGCGCGGTTCTTCCCCACAGCACTCCGTGTGGCCGTACCCTAAGGCAGAGTGACCTGGGTATACCTGATTCGTAAAGAATTCGTAACAAATCAAATTTCTTGTCTAACTTATGCGAAGTTGCCAAATCTAATTTTTCAAAACTTTACTCATCTCTAAATATGATGCTGGTTCTTGGCAACCACTTACTTTTAGCTTAAGAGTGACACAACGCTGAAATCATGTATGTCACTACTTTATGCTGCCTTCAGTGGAGGCGGCATAAAGTTGAAGACAGGTTCCCTTTAAGACATTTTTTATCATAATTAAGTTTTGCTCTACTTGGTGCTGACATTGACATTTTCTGAGCATGACTTGTAGTTTCTGTGTGACCTGGTCAACCACCAGCTGCCAACCGTACAGGGGTTTTCACATAGCCGGAAGAGGCCAGCAGGTATTGAGCTGTACATTACTAAATCCAAAGGCAGCAGCAATGCTGACAACATAGTGGAGTGGGAAATAAAGAGGATGCTGCTGCGGTAAACGTCTCTGCCCAGTACATGCAGGGGTTACATTCTTGCGTGACCTTATCGGCAGGTGTTACTGTATATTTATTCTATGCTGTGTGTATCCGCTGTGTGCACTTGGCGTTGTATAAATTACACGGACTTCCTCTATCCCTAGGGAGCAGGCTACAGGAGGGAGCCCAGTACTGGCATTTTCACTCAGTCCAGTCTCGGGGTTCTGCCTCCCCCACCCTAGCCGGAATTGCTTCCGCACCTGTCGGTGGCTGTTGTTGACTCAGGAGGCCACCCCACCCCTTCCAGGCAAGCTCTGGAGCCTAGCTCAAAGATTTGGCAGGTTCTTGGGCTGTTTTCTTTCCCTTAACAGTCTGGGCAGGTGCCAGCCCAGGAACAAGAGAGGCAGTATCCGAAGAAAAGAGTGAGAGAGAGCTGGGAGGAGGGAGAGGAAGGAGACGGCGAGTGGGAGAGAGGAGGGCTGAAATGCTACGAGAGGAAATGGTCAAAGGGAACAGTGCACACAAGTACAGGAGAGGGGTCTGGCTTATTAGGGGTCACGAATGACATATCGAAGAAAGAAACACTCCTGTCCAGGGTCCTGCGCGTCACACACAATCAGATCACAACCACGACCTACTGTATCTGTACTCAGGTATTAATCCAGCTTTAAGTAGAAACATACCGTATGCAAAGACAAAAAAATAAAGTTAGTCAACACATCCTAATGCGCAGGTGCAGATTGCCATGGCTGAAAAATACAAAATCAAACACAATGGAAAAGCAAACACAATATATGAACTAGGGATGAGCGAATCGACTTTGGATAAAATATCCAAAGTCGATTTGCATAAAACTTTGTTCTAATACTGTACGGAGCAGGAGCTCCGTACAGTATTCAAATGTATTGGCTCCGATGAGCCGAAGTTATTGCGCAATAACTTCATAAATTAATTTGTACTGTAAAAAAACATTTCCCGAACTCGGGTTCGGTTCCAAGGTGCTATACTCTGTATGAATAAACATGAAGTAGTAAGCAAATATATTTTTATCAAACTCATTTGTGCCCATTGACCGCTGCAAGGTGACCTCTTTTAGATGGGATTCTACACTTAATGCTACCTATTTTGGTGCCAACCCGCCTCCAATGACTTTAGGGAAGGCAGACTCAATACATATACTGAGCCCACTCTGTACGCTACAGCTCCTGGTGACACCTGGCCTCCAAAGAATACAAAGAGAGCAGGCTACAGCTTTATACTACACTAATTAAAAAGTGCCTGTAGAAAGGATGGGATAAAGTTATATGTGCACAACCAAAATTGAGGCAGCTACACCTCCAAATACACACATTTAGTGTAGGTTCCCATTCAAAAGAGGTCACCTTGCCGTGGTGGATGGGCACAATTTTTTTTATTTTAAATATATTATATTTTATTTCAAATATATTTGCTAAGCACCCCATGTTTACTCATATAGTGAGTATAGCATTCATTCATATATTCTGTGTCTGCAGAGTGCATTTTGTTTGATTAAAAGAAACATCTGTACAATTATTACTGGACCATAAAGTGATTCAGAAGAAAATTGGGCAGCACATTGTGACTCTTTAGCGGCTGGGAAAAGTAAAACCAGTAACAACCAAAACAGTGAACAAATTAATGTGCTTTCTCTGGATCATTTAACTCTCCAAGCAAAGGTGAAAATGGATGGGATGGGGCATTCACTTTACTAACATGTCATGGCTTAAAGAGTTACATTCAGATTAAAGTAATCCTACCAGCATAGCTATAATGAAGCTGATGTGGATCTGCTGTGCCACTAAAACAGATCTGGTTTGGGGCTACTCCAAGAAAACACCAGGCCGCTACCTCTTGGAGTAGTCCTTATTCAAGTGACTGTTGACTTACAGGGGTAAAAGGACACCCGTGCAGGACACGAAGAGATCAGGAAAAACTGTAGTCAGCAATAGTCTGAAGTCAAAGCAGATAGAGTTCATGAAATCCAATAAACAGTACAAGGTCAGGGCAGGCAGCTCAGGGTCAGAACCCAAATCAGGTGGCGGTCAGGTAAGGCAGTGAAGGTTCGAATGCATAGGTCAAGCAAACAAATACATGGCCCACCTAGCAGGAAACTAGAGAGCTAGAACCTATTGCTCAGGCACGTTCCCACTGGTGAAAGTGCCTAAAATACCCTAAGGAGGCCAGCAATGGACTGGGGAGCAAGAGGGTGTGTGTACTGAGTCGGAGGTAGTGCACTCTAATGTAAGATGTTGAGAGTAAGATGTTGGCGGGAATGTTCCGCTGGACCTCTAGAACAGAAGGAGTGAGCAAGGTGTCAGCCACGCCCACCAGCAGAAGAGAGGCAGTGGGCATGGACCACCACCATAGCTGTCGAGACTAAGTTGGATGTGGAGGTGCAGGAAACCAGGACCACATCTGAAATACTTTATTACATTAGTATATGCTATATGTTCTAGTTTAAACACATTTGAAGTGGTTGTCCCACAAAAAATATTCTATATTTTTCAAACCAGCACCTGGATCTGATTACTTTTACAATTGCATGTATTTAAAATGTTGTACAGCCAGTGAGTTATTCAATAAAATCTATCCGTATAGCGCCTCCTGCTGTTTGTTCTTTTCTTTATTTCTATGTCCACCTTGCTGAGGTGGTCGCACATACTCAGTTTAATCCTTTAGCAGCCCATCTCTTATTTTACAAGCTGCGACAATTAGAGAGCAGCGGTGGAAAGGACATGGCCCTTGAGCTGCAAGGGGAAGCTGCAGCAGTAAGCCACATCCTCTACCCCATGCCAGCATGAAGAAAATCCAAGAGCTATATGAAGTACATGGCTGGTTCTAGCTTCGTTAGAAAGGTATTGTCATGTACTATATGACGTCTGATTTTCATTACATTAATCATGGCATAACCCCACCAAAGATTATTTTTTCTAGCTGGACAACCCCTTGAAGACATTATAGAGAGTCACAACTGACATCGCTATGCAACGAAGCACACTGCCAGACAGGCTTAGCTTACCTGATACCTTTTTCCTTTGTGTCTCTCGGTGGGTGCTGCCACACTATGCTTTGGGGGGGTCTTTTTTTGGCTTGTAAAAAACACCATGAAATTGAATTTTTTTTTGTAGGTGGAGTTTTTGAGCCACACAATGTTTTTTTCTTGCTTTTTTTAATTATTATTTTTTTAATCGTAAGTCTATAGGTAAACGCCTAAAAAAACTGTCACAACTGTCTTTAAATGACGCTACAAAAGGTCTAGTTGCTTTGGTCAACGTCCACTCCGCACTATTTGCGGTTTGGATTCATTTCTATGGGACCACAAAAAATGCGGACCACATGCAGATGTCATCCGCGTGATGTATGCATCCGTGTGTCGTCCTGCTGATAGCGTAACACGTCCTGTTTGCAGACAAGAATACCTATTTCTACTATTGGGAAATTCGGCATGCACGTGGCCGGTATCCGTATTTTGCAGATCCGCAGTTTGACAGTGAGAGTCATTTATTAAGGGACTTGTGACTATTTTAGTAATAAAAATATTAGCAAGTCCCTCTTTTGACTGTCCATCACAGGGCTAGTTTTAGACTGTGTTCAGCAGTTGGGTGAGACAACAGAGTGTCAGGGGCCGTGGCGGGCAAATTAAAGTACATTTACGCTTGTTAACAGAGTAGCCAGGCGCACGGACTGCCGTAGGTTTGCCTAATTGCGCCTCGTCATGAATTAGCCAAATCTCACAGCAGTGTAGGGGGGATAAGAAGCCGGTCTTAGTAAATGACACCCACTGTGTTTGTAGGGGGTTTTCGGATTTTCTGTTAGCCAGCAGGTAACATAATTTTTCTCCAAAAAAATGGACCAAAAAAAATAGCGTTTTTCACGATGACGAGAATTAACTACCAGTTAGGCTACATGCACACGACCGTATGTGTTTTGCGGTCCGCCAATTGTGGATCCGCAAAAAAAAACCAGGCGACATCGTATGCCATCCTTTTTTTTTTTGCGGATTCAATGTCTAAAACGGACAAGAATAGGACATGTTCTATTTTTTTTTTGTGGGGCTACAGAACGGACATACTGATGCGGACAGCACACGGTGTGCTGTCCGCAGTTTTTGCAGACCCATTGAAATGAATGGGTCCACATCGTATCCGGAAAAAAAAACGGAACGGACACGGAAACAAACAACGTTCATGTGCATGTAGCCTTAAAAGCTAAAAACAAGCCGAGATGCTAGATGTAGATCACTGCTGATCACAGATTGTAAGCTCTTGTGACCAGGGCCCTCATTCCTCTTGTTTAAGGCCACTTTCACACTAGCATTTTAGTTTTCCGGTATTGAGATCCGTCATAGGGGCTCAATACCGAAAAAAAAAGCTTCAGTTTTGACCCCATTCATTGTCAATGGGGACAAAACTGAACTGAACAGAACGGAGTGCTCAAAAATGCATTCCATTCAGTTTAGTTGCGTTCCCATACCGGAGAGCAAACCGCAACATGCTGTAGTTTGCTTTTCGTCCTGGGATGCGGAGCAAGACGGATCCAGCAATACCCCAATGCAAGTCAATGGGGACGGATCAGTTTTCACGGACACAATCTGACACAATAGAAAACAGATCCGTCCTCCATTTTCTTTCAATAGAGTTCATGATGGATCCATCTTGGCTATAGAAGACATAATACAACTGGATCCGTCCATAACAGATGCAGAGGGTTGTATTATCAGTAACGGAAGCGTTTTTGCTGAACCCTGCCGGATCCAACAAAAACGCTAGTGTGAGAGTAGCCTTAATCATTGACTTGTTTCTTGCTATGTAATGTATGATTTTGTGGGTACATGAACCCTCCAAATGTAAAGCGCTGCGGAATATGTTGGCGCTATATTAATGAAGATTCTAATTTTTATTATTACTGCTGATGAGATGAAGAAGACGCAGAATCCATCTGAAGCCACTGCAAAAAGCAGGTCAATTAAAAGAAAACACTGCCCCCTGCTGGGGAAAGCAGAGCCTGGCACAGGACTGCTGCAGTAACGAAAAACTAAGGCACAAAACAGTTGAGTCCTAATGAATATTCCCTAGTGCCCTCCACCCCCATTTTAATGACAAGCTGCACAAGTCAAAGGGTTCTCCAAGGTTTCTACAGAACCTACACATATGTTCCATTTAATGAATCACTTGGTGAATCACATTTATGTATGTGCTGTAAAACAGTCCCTGAAAACCAAGCCAGGAGCGAGGATCTATGTGTACCTCAGGAGCAGCTGCTATGGGGCCCACCAGAAGTCTATTAGGTTATATTACTAGCACAGTCCGCCACCTCCCCCCAGACATAGCAGACGTGAGGGGGAAACAGCCATGTCATGCCACCCTCCATAAAGGGCCCCCTCTTCAGAGCAGGATTTAGGTCTGACCCTAGACAGGACAATGCACAAGCAAATCACAAAAAATGGGATCGAATCTATTAAAATCACAGAAAATGATATGCCATACAGGAACAGGTTAAAACCCCCAAACTCCATAAAAAAAAGGCAAAAAGGTAATTTGAATGATCAAATTTACCTACATTAAAATAGTAGAATTATATTGAGCAATCTGCCAATCAGTTCCCCAGTAGTCACAGCAGGCTTTCCAGTAGTCACAGCAGGCTCCCCTTTTCCCCAGTAGTCACAGCAGGCTCCCCACTTCCCCAGTAGTCACAGCAGGCTCCCCTCTTCCCCAGTAGTCACAGCAGGCTCTCTTCCCCAGTAGTCACAGCAGGCTCCCCTCTTCCCCTGTAGTCACAGCAGGCTCCCCACTTCCCCAGTAGTCACAGCAGGCTCCCCACTTCCCCAGTAGTCACAGCAGGCTCCCCACTTCCCAAGTATTCACAGCAGGCTTCCCCACTTCCCCAGTAGTCACAGCAGGCTCCCCACTTCCCCAGTAGTCACAGCAGGCTCCCTCTTCCCCAGTAGTCACAGCAGGATCCCCACTTCCCCAGTAGTCACAGCAGGCTCCCCACTTCCCCAGTAGTCACAGCAGGGCCACCTCTAGATGACACTTTTCTCAGTAGTGACAGCAGCTTGCTCCCTACTTCCCCAGTATTCACAGCAGGCTCCCCACCTCCTCAGGAGTTACAACCTGGTCACCACGTTAGATGGGGCCAAGAACCTCAGAAACGCAGAATTCAGCAGTGTTGGATTTTTTTTTGTGATTCAGTTCCCAGTGGTACACAGCGATCGTTGGTTGCACAATGGCTGTCAAGGCCAAGATCACTGTGTAGCCTCAGGCTTAGCCTAGCCCGGCTGACGTCCGTATGGCATCCGTTTTTTTTGCGGATCCATTGTAATAATGTATATCCTTGTCCGCAAAACAGGGGCTATAGTACGGACATACGGATGCGGATAGCACACAGTATGCTGTCCGCATTTTTTGCGGACCCATTGAAATGAATGGGTCTGCCTCCTATCCGTAAAAAAAAACGAACGGACACGGAAACAAAATACGTTTGTGTGCATGTAGCCTTAGGATAGGATGCAGACCTATTCATTTCAATGGGTCTGCAAAAAATGCGGACAGCACACTGTGTGCTATCCGCATCTGTATGTCGATGCAGCAGTTTTCTCACTCCCGTCACTAGAACTGGAATTAGACAAGTTCTATATTTTGCGGAACAGCTGCACGAATGCGGAGAGTACATGGATGACATCCATGACATTGCAGACCCATAGAAATAAATGGGTCCGTGTGTAATCTACAAAAAATGCGGATCGGACACAGACCCAAAATACGGCCGTGTGCATGTAGCCTTAGTAAATAACTGAATGCTGCATGTTATAATTCTAGAGCATCTATTCTTATAACTGTGCGATCCTCTAGGATTCCTACCAGACACTTAAGGGACCTTTACATAGGCCGAGAATCCTAAAGATAATCGCTTATAGAAACGCTTGTTAGCGATTATCTGGCAGTGTAAACGTACCGCCGTTTTGCTTGCTCATCGGGTAATCCGACTGTTTGTGCACACACAAAAATCGTCATTTGCTGGCAGTAGATCCTGCTGTGTAAACCCTATCTGCTGCCGGCAAACAACGAGTCTGTATGAGGACAGCTGATCGTTCCGCCCCGTACTCTGGGGGGGATCACTCCATGTAAATGCAGGTCTCCACCAGCGAGCAGCAGATTGTTGGGAAGGAACGCTTCCCTCCCGACAATCTGCTGCTCTGTCGTCCCATGTAAAGGGACCTTTATGAATAAAGGTCCATCTGCATTTTACCAGGTGGGGGTGTGTCCCTATTTAATCTGACATTATCCAATCATTGTTGCCAGTGTCAGACTGTACCAGGACACACCCCATCCCCCACTAGTAACAACCGGATGAACCTTTATTCATAAATTTCTAGCAGGAATAATAGAGGACTGGCAAAACATACAGTTATAAGCATAGATGCTCCAGAATTGCTATTACATGGAAAATGTAAGTAGTCACTAAAACAGACATGTCAGGAGAGGTGACCGGTCCTCTTTAAAACACTTGAAATGTATGGATTTTTAGGGTTTGTTCAGACTTGCGCTCCTTATTTCTGGAGAACAATATAAAAAACCGAAGCGCAGGTCAATTGCATAATGGACACAAAGAGCACCTGAAGGACCACGGCATTTGGCTGATCGCAGACATTAGCCACGGGCCTCTGCTGTTTAAAACAGCATTAACCTGGCGGCTATGGCGCCTGGCTGCATTCACGAGCGGGCGCCATCTTTAAAGTGACGAAGTATATGTACAGCGGAGGTCGCGAAGGTGTTAAAGGGATTGCCCTATCTTGCCATTTCCACAATGAGATAGGACTGAGTGCTGGCCCCCGATGGCTGAGCTTATGGAATCAATCGAGCAGGCCGGCTGAAAAGTTACATAAAAAGTGGCGTTCTGGCCGACTTGGTTGCTTCCTTAAGCTTTGCAACCTGGGGTGCAGAAATAGGAAGATGGGATAACCCCTTTAATAGGTGAGAGCAGCTCTAAATCGCCGTGCCCGATCATAGAGAGAACTATGGGGCCGTACAGTTACAGCTGCACAGTTCTCTCTATCCCCTACCTGCATAAGGCCTGACACTCAGTTCACACTTTCGCGTAAAACGCCGCTTTCGAACGCGCAAAAAAACGCACAACAGTACAGGAACCATGCATTCCAATGGAGGTGGTTCACACTTGCGCGTTTTAATGCGCGTTCGTAGGCGCCTATAAACGTCCGACGCATAGGCAAGTATGTTCGCGTTAATTTGGGCGTTTATCCAGCGTTTGGTTCCAATAGACTTCAATGGGAAACGCCATAGGCGTGTTGTTCGGGCGTTTGTGCCGCGTAAAACGCGCCTATGGATGCGCGTTTTACAAAGTTTGCAACATGCTGAATCAGCCACCATGGAATGTCACACCTCTAAAGCACTCAGATTGGCCAAACTATATCATTGATCATTGGCCAACTATGCAGTTAATCACATAAACGCGCGTCAAACGCGCCTACACTATTTACCAAAACGCTTGAAAAAATGCGCCTACACGCCAGTCTTGAACGCACCAAAAACGCTAGGCTTCAAAACGCTCAGGTCTGAACCCAGTGTAATTCACACGTCAGTGATTTGGTCAGTGATTTCCATCAGGAATTGTGAGCCAAAACCAGGCGTGGAGCCTCCACAGACATAAGGTCTAAGGGAAAGATCTGCACCTGTTCTGTGTTTAGAGCCGCACCTGGTTTTGGCTCAAAATCACTGATGGAAATCACTGACCGAACACTGACTGTGTGGCCTATCTCTATAAACTGTGAAGGGAAGAAACAGGAAGTTAGAACCCAGACAGCGCTGGAGCCTGAAGAGGTGTCTAAGGCTTATTGCACACGACCGTATGGTTTTGCGGTCCGTTTTTTACGGATCCGTTGTTCCGTTTTTGTTATCCGTTGTGTTTCCGTTTCCGTTCAGTTTTTCCGTATGGCATATACAGTATACAGTAATTACACAGAAAAAATTGGGCTGGGCTCAAAATTTTCAATAGATGGTTCCGCAAAAACGGAACGGATACTGAAGAAATACGGATGTATTTCCGTATGCGTTCCGTTTTTTTTGCGGACCCATTGACTTGAATAGAGCCATGGTCCGTGATTTGCGGGCAATAATAGGACATGTTCTATCTTTGCACGGAACGGAAAAACGGAAATGGAATGCATATGGAAACACTTCCGTTTTTTTGCGGACCCATTGAAATGAATGGGTCCGTATACGGACCGTATACGGACCTCTGTGTACATTCCGTATTTTGCGGAACAGAACAGCTGGCCCCTAATAGAAAAGTCCTATCCTTGTCCATAATGCGGACAATAATAGGTTCTATTTTTCTGCGGAACGGACGTACAGAAACAAAGTAATGTCTGGTTTTTAACACAGAAAGAAAATACGTTCGTTCGTATGAGCCCTAAATCAGGTTTTTCCTTTATGGTTCAAGCCTGACCTCTAGTGGTTGTTTTCTTGTAAGACAAGTTCATATTCACTAAGAGCTGGCTCTTGGTTTGCGCATGAAAAAACTGCGCAAGTGCCTGAAAAAAAGTTGCAACTCTGTCTCTTTAAATGAAAAAAATGACTCAACTTCCCCCTCAAAACAGATGGGAAAAATGAGCCTGGTCAGGAGTGGAGTAGAAATAAGACTGCTTATGTGCCTAAGGCCTCTTGCACACGAACGTATTTTCTTTCCGTGTCCGTTCCGTTTTTTTTTTTGCGGCCAGTATGCGGAACAATTCATTTTAATAGGTCCGCAAAAAAAACAGAAGGTACTCCATGCGCATTCTGTTTCTGTATTTTGGTATATCTGTTCCGCAAAAAAATTAGAACTTGTCCTATTATTGTCCGCATAACGGACAAGGCTAGTATTGTTCTATTAGGGGCTAGATGTTCCGTTCCGCAAAATACGGAATGCACACGGCATCCGTATTTTTTTCGGATCCGTTTTTTGCAGACCGCAAAATACATATGGTCGTGTGCAAGAGGCCTAATTTAGGTGGGAAAAAAGGCGCACCTACGGTACATAAATAGGTCCGAAAAAAGTTGCAAAGGTTTGAAAACTTGTAAATTAGTCGTAAAACTCTAAATAGGCGCAACAGGCACAAATGCCTCTAAAACAGGCACAAAATAAAATGGTAAAAAAAACACAAGACAGTAGGAAACAGGCTTTTCTCATGAAAACAGGCGGTGACACTATGGTAAATGTGCCCTGAAATCTTTCGGAAATATACAAAACTAAGGCCTCATGCACACGAACGTATTTTGTATCCGTGTCCAATCCGCAAAAAACATGGATTGCACGCAGACCCATTCATTTCTATGGGTCCACAAAAAACAACAACGGACAAAACACAGATATCATCCGCGTGTTGTCCGCATCCGTGTGTCCGTTCCGCAAATGATAGAACGCGTCCTATTCTTGTTGGTATTGTGGATAATAGTCATTTCTAGTAATGGGAGTGAGAAAATTGCGGCTCGCACACAGAAGGGGCCCCCATTTTACAGATCGTGTTTTTTTTTTACCACATTACGGACACGCTCGTGTGCATGAGGCATAAGGCCTTGTTCACATTTCCGTGTCCGTTTCACATCCATGAAAAAAAAAAATCGGTCTGTGAAGCATCTGTATTTGGTCCGTGTGTATGCTATTTACCCTCCGTGTGCCATTCATAGTCCAGGGACACTGCTCGGCTGAAAATTATTGTAGAGCATCTCCTAACGGCGGTCAGTGAAAACCTGGCGCAATACGGATTCCATCCGTGATTTTCACAGACCATTAGACGTCAATAGGCGTGTATGTTCCACATCACGGAACAAAGTAGTGCACGTCTCTGTGATTTTTTTCACTGACCCACGGTCCGTAAAAAATACTGATGTTTGATCAGACACATTAAAATCAATGGCTACGTGCGCTGTCAGTGAAAAACGGAAATGTGAACGAGGCCTAAGGCTGGGTTTTCATGAGATGGTTGTGATGCGTTTTTATAATTTTCATGCAACTGCAGAAAACCATGGCATTTCTTCTCAATTTCATGGTAATGACAGCAATAAACGCTCCAGAACGCAGCGAGAGATGCAAAATAAAATGGAGTCGTTGCCTATAGCAACCAGATAGGACACTGTCATTTCCCCAGGGCCTGGAATCTGATGGGAGTCACGGGGGACTCCTCTATTTTTACTTTGTATCACCCCTTTTTTTAGTGACTTATTGCTAAAGTTGTCCAGTTGAGCAAAAAAACGAAAAATGATCCGTTTTCTCCAGAACATCTGGCGGCGTAGAGGAAACGCTCGGCTCCATCTTCCAACACAATGTTACAGCTCACGTCTAGAATGAATCCGCATACAGCGGAGGAATTTATCATCGCGGGATTTCTAAAGTTAGTTTTTGGGACCAGATTAGTAAAGGTCGGACATGGTCCCAGATTTACAAAAGCGTCTGAATCTGAGCCTGAAGCCTGTGGCTGTCCAGACATGCTGGGAGTTGTAGTTCTGCAAGAGTTGGAGAGACACAGTTTGGAAAACCACAGCCTAAGGCCTCATGCATACGACCGTATCTGGTTTGCGGTCCGCAAATCACGGATACGCAAAATACGGAAGCGGTCCACGTGCCCTATTGAAATATGCACGGATGACATTCGCGTCATTTCCGTTTTTTTTGCCGCCCCATAGAAATGAATGGGTCTGCATACAATCTGCCAAACATGCGGAGCGAAAATGCGGTCGTATGAGTGCACACTAAAGGCCGGGTTCACATCGCCCCTGTTTTTCTCCTCCGTTTGATAACTGACCTGAACTACAATGGAGTCCGTTCAGTCTCCGTTCGGAATCCTGTTTATTTACCGGACAAAAAAATCCTGCAGAACTTTTTTTTTCGGAATCTGCGGCGGAGGCTCCAAACCCTGCATATTTCTATTGTGGGGTCTTCACAAAGCTCTGAGGGGCTGAATGTTAAAGGGGTCCTCTGTTTTGTTTTGTTTTTTTATCCATATAGTTTGTTGAAATTAATGCAGTGTGAACATGGGCAACAAACGAGTGCAGAGACTATATTGAAAGCAGGGGCACATACTCTGCACATAGCCCCCCTATAGAGCCAGTGCTCCCAGTAGACCCCAGTTCACACATTCCTCTCCTTTACCTGGATGACTGCCTCCAGCTTCATAGATGAGCCCTCCTCGCTTGCCATGGTGTCACTCCGCACTGCGCTGCGATCCTCCACGTTCTGACCTTCTGCTGTGGGCCAAGAAGCCTGATCTTACTGTTACCATGGTAATAGCGGACGCCGAGGCTCCGGCCGTTACCCTGGCAACAGAAAGCGGCGGCAGCGGCGGAAAGGTGGGCTTGGGTAGCGAACAACCGTGATTGGCAGTTAGGGCGGGGTTTGCCACACAGTAACCAAGGCGATGGCGGCTGTGGGCGTGGCTGTGCTGCTTCACTGGCAAGAAACAGTGCTGGTGGGCGGGGCGTAGGGAGAGAGTGCGGGAAAGAGCCGAGATAAGGAGGGAGAGCGGGATGGGGGCCTCTGCCTCAGGGTGCAGATACGTGTGCTGATATGTGGTGAATACACTGCTTGTCAGTTATACGTCCTGTACTCCTGTATTCCTGTATGTACATGACTCGTCACCCAGTAACTTATGGGGTCAGTTTAGCTGTATGACCCAGGGGTGTAGCACCATGGTGGGTGCTGGGGAGTCCAACAAGCACTTAAGTGGAGACTTACCTCAGGGGGAGTAAAACCCAGCTACATCTGTGAAGCCATCAGTATCAGTAATAATCCACCATTATAGATGATATAGGTTATTAGGGGTCTAAGTGTCTCCGGCACTAATGGTCGGGGGGCATTTGCTGGGCCTTGGCCCCCATTTAATCATTATACATTAGGTCAGGACAAAGCAATCTTTATTCCCTTCTGGGACATTGATCAGTGTCAGGTGTGGGTCCCACGTCTGAGATTCCAGAACGGGCCCCCCGAAGTGCAGGAGTGCAAGTACAGCCCCCCTGTGCTCACCACTAAGAAATAACCGAAAACACTCGAGTGAGCCGTGAGCATGCTGCCGAGATATTTCCGGGAGTCCTATAGCAGTCAATGGAGAGGCAGCTGTGCATGCGCAGGGCACTCTCTATCCAGGGGCAGACTGGAAATCTAAGGGGCACTAGAAAAAAGGTGGGTCCAAATTGACTGAAGGCGGGGCAACACAAGTAGATCGGGTCAACAAATGTGGGCAGGGGCAACAAAAGTAAGCGTGGCCTGCAATACCACAGTGCAGCACAATATACTGCCCCAGCAGAACCACATACCACAGTGCAGCACAATATACTGCCCCAGCAGAACCAAATACCACAGTGTAGCACAATATACTGCCCCAGCAGAACCAAATACCACAGTGCAACACAATATACTGTCCCAGCACGGTGGTATTTCATTCTGCTTGGGCGGTATATTGTGCTGCACTGTGATATCTGGTTCTGCTGGGGCAGTATATTGTGCTGCACTGTGGTATTTGGTTCTGCTAGGGTGGTATATTGTGCTGCACTGTGATATCTGGTTCTGCTGGGGCAGCATATTGTGCTGCACTGTGGTATTTGGTTTTGCTGGGGAAGTATTTTGTACTGCATTGTGGTATTTGGTTCTGCTGGGGCGGTATTTTGTGCTGCACTATGGTATTTGGCTCTGCTAGAGCAGTATATTGTGCTGCACTGTGGTATTTGGTTCTACTCTGTTGGTATATTGTGCTGCACTGTGTATTTGGTTCTGCTGGGGCGGTATTTTGTGCTGCACTGTGGTATTTGGTTCTGCTGGGGCGGTATTTTGGGCTGCACTGTGGTATTTGGTTTTGCTGGGGCAGCATTTTTTGCTGCACTGTGGTATTTGGTTCTGCTGGGGCGGTATTTTGGGCTGCACTGTGGTATTTGGTTCTGCTGGGGCGGTATTTTGGGCTGCACTGTGTTATTTGGTTCTGCTGGGGCGGTATTTTGGGCTGCACTGTGTTATTTGGTTCTGCTGGGGCAGTATTTTGTGCTGCACTGTGGTATTTGGTTCTGCTGGGGCGGTATTTTGGGCTGCACTACGGTATTGCTGGCCCCGCCTATTTGTGTCCATGTTTTGCCATGGCGTGCCGCCTTATTCTCGCTGTCAGATATGACGGAGGCCGGATTGGCTTTTTCTCTCCATCTTCCATTGACCTCACTGATAGATCACAGATTCTTGTATGAAAACCAATGATGGAACTGGTGGGGATGTCATACTGCTCTGTTCCACGGATAACAGAGGCCACGATGCACAGAAGTATAGCGCCACCGCCTGACGGACTCCATTGGCTGACTAACAGTGGGGTCCGTTGGCGCTCTGCAGTGCAGTCCTTGGTTTTGATGGGAAGAGCAGTCCCGCTAATGGACCCATATGCTCCTTCTGACGCGGTTCAGACTGTGAGAATGAAGACGATCAGTACAATGTGAATATCTTTATTGAAGTAGAATTATGTCATGTTACAGATAAGGTCAGGGTGAGGAAGGTGAAAGATCTTCGGGCTTCATTGACGCGGTGACTTTCGTTGCCAGCTGTACAGTACGGAGCTTTTACATTTTGTTCTTGGGGCAATGCTGCAGAGCATCGCGCAGAGCGTTCAGCACACGATCTACATTGGTTTTAGTTGAGTTGTAGCCCATAAGACCGATCCGAAGAACCTACGATGGGGAAGCAGATTAACGGCATTAAGCAGATAAACTGATTTTTATCGAAAGGTGGGCAGTGCCCTGAGAAATGTTCCTCTAACACGACTTACAAAACTGCCCTATAATTCAAAGACTTTAACCCTTTCAGGATCGGGCCGTATTCCATTGCAGCCTCTCTTTTTTTCTTTTACTCCCAGCCTTCCCAGAGCCATAACTTTCTTATTTTTCTTAGTGCTGCGTTTACCATTTAATATTACATGCAGAGTAGTGGGAAGCTGGAGAAAAATTCTGAATTATTGGGTGGAATTAGAAAAAATGTTTCTTTTCATCACCATTTTATGACCCCAATAACTTTTTTTTTATAGTTAAGGCCCCTTTCACACGGGCGAGTTTTCTGCGCGGGTGCAATGCGTGAGGAGGACGCATTGCACCCGCACAGAATCCGGACCCATTCATTTCTATGGGGCTGTGCACATGAGTGGTGATTTTCATGCAGCACTTCTGCTTTGCGTGAAAATCGCAGCATGTTCTATATTCTGCGTTTTTCACGCAACGCAGGCCCCATAGAAGTGAATGGGGCTGCGGGAAAATCGCAAGCAAGTGCGGATGTGTTGCGATTTTCCCGCATGGTTGCTTAGCAACGGGACCAGATCTGTATTATTTTCCCTTATAACATGGTTATAAGGGAAAATATTAGCATTCTTAATAAAGAATGCATAGTAAAATGAAGATGAAGGGGTTAAAAATAATAAAAGTTAACTTACCTTAGCCACTTGATCGCATAGTTGCGATCTGTCTTCTGTCTTCAAGCTTCAGCTAACACCTAAAGGACCTGTGATGACGGTGATGGTGATGGACCATGTGATTGGACCATGTGATGTGACGTCATCACAGGTCCTTTAGTTCTTAGCTGATGCTGGGAAAGAGAGGAGAGATCGCGACTACGCGATCAAGTGGCTAAGGTAAGTTAACTTTTATTATTTTTAACCCCCTCCACTTCATTTAACAATGCATTCTTTATTAAGAATGCTATTATTTCCCCTTATAACCATGTTATAAGGGGAAATAATAGAGATTGGGTCCTGTTGCTAAGCAACAATGCGGGAAAATAGCAACGCATCCGCACTTGCTTGCGGATGCTTGCGATTTTCCCGCAGCCCCATTCACTTCTATGGGGTCTGCGTTGCGTGAAAAACGCAGAATATAGAACACGCTGCGATTTTCACGCAACGCAGAAGTGATGCGTGAAAATCACCGCTCATGTGCACAGCCCCATAGAAATGAATGGGTCCGGGTTCAGTGCGGGTGCAATGCGTCCTCCTCACGCATTGCACCCGCGCGGAAAACTCGCCCGTGTGAAAGGGGCCTAATAGTACAGGCATTTTGGGACGTGGCGATGCCTTCAATGTTTCTTTTTTATTGTTTATTTAAATTATGAAAAAGTGGGGCTGATTTGGTATTTTTTTTTAAAGTCACCCTAGATGACTTTAACTAGGAATTGTTAGATCACTTGTCCCGCAGACTGCAGTGATTCAGTGTATTCCTATGAAGCCCTGCCACCTGCAGGCCTCCAGAGGAACTATTGCTGTGGCAGCCTGGGATTCTTCAGCCGGACCCAGCTTACCACAGCGAAGGTACGGCTTCCCCGATCACCAAGCACAGTGATCCCTGGAAAGCTGATGCCGTGGTCAAAATTGGTATCTGACGCGTTAAATGTTTGTGATCGGTGTTATTACCGATTGCAGACATTACCCCCAGGTGTCTGCTCTGTGAAACAGGAGAAACCCGTTGGCTATGGAGCCTGGTGTACTTGCGTGGGAGCCATTTGTAAAAAACGGACTTCTACCGTACATGTACAGTGGCAGTCCTTAAGGGCTTATTCAATTTGAAGGATCCCTCTCTGTTCAACAGTTTCCTCAACAATAAGCTGATCGCAGGTAGGTGGAGGGCAATGAGCTGTTATCCCTAAAGAGGTCATCCAGGACTCAAAGTGGTTGTTTCATCTGGGACTTTGATGGCATATCGCTAGGGAGTTCTGAAAAAATCTAAGCGAGCGCACTATTTATGGAAGTCCCATATAAATAAATGGAGAGCACAACACCCAAGAGCGTCCCCCACTCCATTCACTTCTATGCGACTGACGGAAATAGCCGAGCCAGCGTTCGGTTATTTTCGGCAGTCCGATGGAAACAAATGGAGGGAGGCTGCCCTCGAGAATTGCGCACTCCATTCATTTTTATGATTTTGGCTGAGCGCGATGTGCAGAGACCATTGATTGCTAGAAGGTGCCGTAAGAATCATTGGACGGTTGAAGGTTGACCTATGCCCATGATTTGTAAAAATCCGGTAATCCTGCGCCTGCTTGATATTGGGATCTTAGTGTATGTAATGTACATAGCATAAACTGCTTTTACAGCATAGTGTTGCATTTCCTTATTGCCTTCCTCCTGGCACTGGGGTGGACAGGATTTTTCGGTCCTTAGATTTGTTCTTTATAATACCTTTCCGGTAGAGGGCCCCAGCCCACCAGTGATCTCAATGCTGTGATTCTTCATGACATACGAGGTGATGTCTTTCCAGTCATATCCCTCGGGCACGCTGATTGTTGTCACGGTGGGGAGTCGTAGAGTCTGCAATGAGTACATTGTTAATACTGACAGGCTACATAGTGCTTACTAGAGGAGCAAGTACCATTTCTTCCAGGGACTGGCGCTCAGACTGGTCAGCTGGGGGCATGTTCAAGCTTGGTAAATGGTGTCAATTTAAAGAGAAGTCACTAAGCAAACAAAAGGGTAAGCTGAACTGTGAGATAATATAACACCATTTCCTTTTGCGCTCATGAACATATCGTTGAGCTGTCGTAGACTTTAGACATGCATGTTCCACGTTTCACCAGCCCGCTGGTTTAGTTTTCGCGTGTCACAAAATATTAATTACAGGAAGTTGTCCATGCTTTCATCTAAGTGAAATTATATGAAATACAGCATTATCCTTAAAGGATTTGTCCATTTTTTTTCATTTTAATGTCTCCCCACCCAATCACTTACCAGCTCCAGTTCAGTGTCTCACGTTCTGTCTTCATTGGACTTACGATTCCTCGCTGTCAATTTCTGCACAGATGAGATCACAGTCACCATTATAACCAAGGACTGTTAAGTTGCATGCCACTTGGAGACATGTCACCATTGAGGCCAATCATTGGTTGCAGTGGGACAGGTGACCCCCAGAAGTTGACAGACGGGGACCATCAGTCCAGTGAAAACAACCCTGGAGAGGCAGGTTAGTATACATTTCTTCACAGGAACTGTGGTCAAATTTTAGAAAAAAATAATCCTGGACAACCCCTTTAAACAAATGTATTAGAATATGTATAGGCAAATTGGCAAACAAACAATGCCCCTAATGTCATGGATTTGCAGGGCAGTTTGGCACCATCTGCCAGTGTGAATGGCTGACCAGAAGGGTGTATTTGAGTATAGATGGAAGGATTGGGTTGTCTTCAAGTTGCAGGATAATGCCTTACCTTAAAGGGGTTTTCCAAGATTCTTATACTGCTGACCTATCCTCAGGATAGGTCTTCAGTATCTGTTCGGTGGGGGTCCGACACCTGGGACCCCTGCCGATCATCTGTTCAAAAAGGCAGCGGCACCGAGCACGTTGCCTAGGAGTAGCCCAGCCCCATTCACTTGAGCTGCGATACCAAGTACAGCCGCTATGAAATCTCGAAACAGCTGATCGGCGGGGGTCCCAGGTGTCGGACCCCCACCAATCAAATACCGATGACCTTTCCTGAGGATAGGTCATCAGTAATAAAATCCTGGAAAACCCTGGACCTGTCATCATTCTGGGCATATCTGTTTTAGGAAATATTGCAGTACCAGGTATAGCCTCTACCAAACGTACAGAGCCGTGTCTGGTATAGAAGGAAGTGGCAGAAGCAGTTCCTGGAGTTCGGAATAAGGTCCCCACTGGTCTGATATTGATGGCCTAACCTAAGAATAGGACATCAACGTCAAAGTCCAGGGAAGCCCCTTAAAATGGTTGTCCCTAAATGTATAACCTATTCAGAGGATATGTGATAAGTGTCTGTTTGGTAGAGGGATCTGACCGCTGGAAACCCCATTGATCACGGGAATGGGACACTGCCGATCCATATATCACTCTGGGACTGCCAAAATGAAGTCAAGCACAATGCTGTAGGATACCATAGAGATAAACAGAGCGGCAGTGCACCTGCTCCATCGCCCCTGCGTTCAGGACCCCCCTTCTCCTGATTGGTAGAGGTCCCAGCAGTCGGATGATCAGACAATTTTCATGTATCCTGTGGATAGGGGATAGGTTTAAAACTTGGGACAATACAGGATTATTATTAAATTGTGTAGAAAACTTGTTGGTTTCTCTTCTTACATTAAGTCCTCCATTCGCTCAATGTCAGTGGATAACACATATAACAGCCTCGTGACTGACCCTAGACATCAGAAATAGAGGTTGGGAGACGATCATATTGGATTAAAACAACTGAATTGTGTTCTGCTTGGAGTTAACCCCTAACAGTTTTGCCCCAGTCCAGCTCCAGCAGTGGGAAAAGTAGCTAACTGGAGGGGGGAGGGCTGATTTAGATGCTGCTATTTACTGAATGGATGGTAGCAGCTAGAAACATGCAACTGGTCTTGTTTGAAAGCTGACATGCCAAGCTTTCAGACAATATCAGCAATGACAGCAATACGTTCAGCACAGGGGAAGATATCACTGATAGAAATCGGCATACTGTGAACGCAGCTGAAAGTGAAAGTAAAAGCAGGTTTTACACGCAATTATTTCCCCACTCGATTTTTAACAGGAATTTCTCCTCTGTTGCGTTGACTTTAGCTGTCATTTTGGTCTTGTATGAAAGCTTTGGTCTGGAATGTCAGCTTTCAAACAAGACCAGTTGCATATTTCTAGCTGCTACCATTCATGAGATAGCAGCATCTAAAGCAGCCCCCTCTAGTTAGCTACTTTTGCCACTGCCTGAGCTGGACTCGGACAAAACAGTTAGGTGGTCAAAGAGGGTTTTCGGGTTCTAGATATTGATGCAGCCGTCATCACCTGAACTAATTTAAGGCCCATTTACGTGGGCCAACTGAGCAGGCAATTACCACGAGTGAACCATTTCTTCCCGATAATTGCCTGCTCATCAGAGGAGATAAGAGGAGCATTTACAGCAGCATTCACCTCCTCTTCATGATGGGGATGAGTGATTTCTCTTGGGATTGTTAGTCCCCATAGAGAATCATTGTTTCTGGGCATCACTGTTTACAATGAGGATCTGTGGCATCCACATCAATGATGCTTTCACACGATGAATAAGAATTTGCTCACTCACTGGTTGATCGGTGGTATCTTTACACAGGGCAATTACCAGGAACGAGCATTTGTACTAACATTTGTTTCTGATTAGCAGATTGATAATTGTCCCATGGACAAGGGAACTTAAAGGGATTCTGTCAGCTAGGTTCAGCCTATAGAGCTGCTAGATGACCACTAGCACGTCCACAATATACATTCCCCATAGCTCTGAGTGCTTTTATTCAATCAAAAAAACCACATGCAAAGCTTGGAAGTCGAGAGAATAGAAGTGGGGGGCCACAGAATGGCAGGGAACAGGTACAAATAGATCTCTTCTCGGGTACTGCTGGTTGGGTGGAAATAAAAAATAAAAATCCTGGACAAACCCTAATCTTTATTATCTACCATCTGTCTACTAAGAGGGGAAGATCAGAAAAAATACTGCATAGCAAATAAAGATAGGCTTTAGCAAAAAGTTACAGGCGATTACTTACGGGGTCCTTCACAAAGAGTTTTAGTCCGAGATCTTCTAATCCTTTGTAAAGTCTCAGAGCATTCTCACGGTGAATTTCCCAAGAGCGCTCTAGGCCCTGGAAATAGACAGAAATGAATATGCAGAACCGGCATCATTCAATCAATATCCTACTTCTTACAGATGAAAGGGCTTGTGCGGCTGCAGAAAAACCTCAGCGTTGTAAGTGTAGGACATTGCATACCGCATAAAATGTTATTCTTGGATAATGAACAGATTTACAAGTTTCCAGTATAGTTCTGTATCAGTTCTTCACAGATTCCAAGACATTTTCTTGCATTCATTGGGTATCACTCCAAAATCCACATCCCATACATGTTCACAGGCCTAGGAAACCATTTGCATGAATTCCTAGCTGCGGAATCCTTGCAAAGCAAATCTGCATCAGAAATCTGATAGCACAGCCCCTGGAATCTCTTGTAGAATTAAGGCCCACGGGCAGATTATTGTTAAGATGATCGCTAACAAGCATTCACATGAACGCTCGTTAGCGATTATCTGGCAGTGTAATACTGCTGCCTATTACCCGATAATCTTTCAACCTGTTAAAAAAAATTGCGTTTGCCAGCAGCAGATCGCGCTGTATAATAAGCGTTCTGCTGCCGGCAAACAATGAGACATTAAAGGGACGGGCGATGCATTAGGCTGGCTTCACACGTCCGTTTAACATGGACGTACACTGTCCGTAGTAACCTGCACTGGATTCCTGCTTAGAGCAGGAGCGCACGGCATCATTAGCCGCCACTGCAGTACAGTAATACACTCATATAGATCATACCAGTGTATTACTGTACAGCAGCGGCGGCAGGAAACGCACGGCGTCATAGCAACCAATGATGCCGTGCGCTCCTGCTCTAAGCAGGAATCCTGCCCAGGTTACCACGGACAGTTCACGTCCGTGTTAAACGGACGTGTGAAGCCAGCCTTAGCGATTGCTCATCCCTATACTGAGGAGGAGATGGCTGCTTATCATAGCAGCAGTCTCCTCCTCTAGCAAGCAGGCGATTGACAGGAGGGAATGCTTCTCTCTTGACAATCGTCTGCTCTATCTGCTCGTGTGCTACGGCCTTTACACGTTGAATTTTAGTTCAGTGTGTAAACCTATCCCCAGGGTAGGTTGACACATAGCAGGGTTGCAACCGGGTTCGGAATGGGAACTTAAAGTGGCTCTGGAAAAACATGGGAATTTGGCGGGCCTCTGGGCATCGGCCCACAGGGAAATTTCCCTGTCATGTCTATGGCCACATCTAATCAACTGAATTAACCACTGATGGACCCCAATCAAGGTGTAGAAAGAGAAATGGGAGGCCCCAGCCAGCGCTAAAGTATCATGCAAAAGGATCAAATACTTATGTCCATGCAAAATAAACAATTTTCCTTTTTAATACATTTGCAAAAACTTCTAAAATTCAGTTTTCACTCATTATGGGGTATTGGTTGCAGATTGCTGCGGGGAAACATGATTTTCTTTTTTTTTTAGCTGCAACATAACAAAATGTGAAAAAAGTGAAAGTGTCTGAAGACTTTCCGATTGCATTGTACACCAAAAATATAGCTGCAACATTTGCAGCTGTAGAATATGGCACATATTACCTATACTAACTATTGTAAAAGAAATGTATACTGGGTGGAATATGATATTATGTGGGATCCCTCAATATTGAAAAGTGTAGCTGATCATGCGTATCAATAGAGGGAGATTAAAGTTTTGTGATGTATTGTCCACATGTATGCCAAAAAGAGGTATGTGGGGCTCAATATATTCTATGCAGGGGAGAACATACCATATGTGCAACCTGTACAGCTGAACAGGGGACCAGAAGGTGCAAGGCCCACTGCAATCTTAGAAATAGCCTCTTTATACATGTAAGTAACTGAACTGATGAATTTAAAGGGGTTGTCTCAGCTGATATATTGGTGGCATTTCACCAGGATATACCACGACTGTCAGGTGCGGTTCTGGCATCTCTCCAGAATGGGTCCTCAAAAGTGAAGAAGAGCGAACTGCACAGGCGCAACTGCTCCCTCTTAATTTCTATGGGAGTTCTGAAAATAGCCAACCACGCGCACTCGCCTATTTTTGGACGTACTGTAGAAATGAATGGAGAGTGCACCACGCAAGGACAGCCACTGTTCTGTTCAATTCTGTGGGACCTGCACCTGCAGAATCTGACATTGGTGCCATATCCTACCAATATGACACCAACATCTGAGATGAGTGCACATGATGAGGTCTAAACATGATGTGGTACGAACATGGTGACAGTATAATTCTCACAGCATTATATTGGAGTTTTAAAAATCACCTTCTCAGCCAGGATTGCCAGTCCTTCTCTCAGGCTGTAGAAGTTGGTCACTGGTCCTGTATGATGGTATCTGAAAAATGGCAGTGTTTAAAAATTCATTCTACAAGGATGAGTCCAAAATTATCCGCACTATGGCTGCAGAATTTATTTTAATCAAGTTTCAAGTTTTCGAGTTTGACATAATCTCCCTGCTTTTCAATACACTTTGTCCATCTGTCAACAAACTTTCCATATTCATCATTAAAAAAGGTTTTAGGCTGAGCTGTGAGCCACGAATGCACCGCCGTCTTCACCTCTTCATCAGACGTGAATCTTGGCTGATTTGCAAATAATTTTTCGCCTTATCCACTGTCACTCATCTATCCAACAGAACCAGTTCACGTACATGTTCAATCTTGTCATCAATCGTGGACGGGCAAGCAGCTTCTCCTTCATGGCTGACACGACTTTCCTTGAACTTCTCTCTCCATTCATATACACTTCTTTGCGACAAAACACTTTCCCCATACTGTGCACAAAGTCTTACATAAATATTGGCACCAGACACCCCCTCAGTCCGCAAAAAACAAATCACTGCACGCTGCTCTTCTTTCGTGCAAATCATAAGTGGGGCAGTCATTGTTCTTCAAAGTGCAGTCACAAATGAACTGACATAACACATTCAAACCTGCAGAGCAGTGACTCGGGAGAATATGTCAAAAAAAGTATTTGTCTTTTCTGAAAGTTGATTCAAATTCTACAGCTATAGTGCGGATAATTTTTGACTCTCGTTTATATATTTTTATCACATTAAATTTTTAAAGAGCAACTAAACTTCTATACTAACTTTTAATATGTTGTCCCTAACCCCCTAAAAAAATCTTTTTCTAATATACTTTATTTATTAGTTTTCTATTTTTACCATACATTTTTACCCCTAAAACTCAGTTTTACTCAGTAATTTACTTATCTATATTTGTGCTCATTCTGGGTTTTGAAGTCCAGGAGGCGGTCCTATCAGTGATTGACAGCTCTCTCTGTATACACAGTCATAGAGGGAAGGTTGTCAGTCACTGATAGGACCGACTCCTGGACTTCAAAGCCCAGAAGGAGCAGGGATATAAATGAATGAAATACAAGTTACACTGAATCCTTTCCCATAAACTATTTATCAATCTGCTCAGCTCCTCCTGATCTATACTAAGCTGCCAGCAGATTACTTTGCATTTTCATGGTGAAAGGTTCCCTTTGAGCTGGTCATATAATAGAAATTTCAGTTTTCTAAATGACCTCTCTTTTATGATTGGTTTCTTGTCATTCTGTATAAGTTAAGATGACAAACTAAGAAGCTGGGCTTGAGCCGTGTTCTGTTATCTGGTCTTCTCTTGGTGCAAGTCTGTTCTTTGACACAATTATTACCAACAACTGCATCAGACAATGACCAAAAAAACATCCTACGTGTCAGATCAGGTTTTTCACATATTTTTCTTGTGGTCTGTGTCTGAGGGTGGTATTACACTGTCCAATCTCTGGGCAGTGTGTGTGCCGATGATAGACAACACATTCATCAGCGCTCGTTTGCACAGGTCTGATTACACAGGCTGATGCCTACTGAATGTCGGAGGAACGATTGTTACCACAATCATTCCTCCCTCATTCTCTTCTACTCACCCTTGATTACACAAGGAGATCTTCTGCCGATAATCGAGCATTTTTCATCCTGACGAAATATGCTGATCAGCCGATGAACAAGCGTTTGCTTGTTGATCAGCTGCTCAATTATACGAGCCGATTGTTGGTAACGAGCATTCATAGTCCCAATAATTGACCTGCGATCGTGTAGTAGTCATCACTAGTGTATTACCAGCTTTAAGTTCAACTATGAGGAGTCATTTTGGGCCTTTCTGTTATCTGATACGCCCTTCCCCTATGTGCTCCAATTAAGATGGTTATCCATTGGTGTTAAATGTTTTATGTATGGATCAAAGAAGACATACTCATCCTCAGCGATTCCGTGCCACTGCCATTCCAGTGATGCTTTGGTCCCCACTGTTCTTTACTTCCTGCTCCTGGCTCAAAACACTGGTATTGCCAGGAAAGCCCTGCTCAGCCAATCACTGGCTGAGGCGGTTTACCACTGTGACCAGTGATTGGCTGAGCAGGCATCAACAGACATTTCCTGTGTGTCAAGTCAGGACCAGGAAGTGGAAAACAACAGCAGCAGGAGACCAGTGATGGTGAGTATGGCT
This sequence comes from Bufotes viridis, assembly GCA_033119425.1. NCBI lineage: Eukaryota > Metazoa > Chordata > Amphibia > Anura > Bufonidae > Bufotes > Bufotes viridis. The sequence goes on along the minus strand of CM065592.1, from coordinate 92,031,211 downwards.
TCTTTTTTATCTTTTAACTCATCTGTGACCCATATGAAAAAAAATGTATACTGCTGGACAACCTCATTTTAAAAGTTCTACTATGATAATATTTTAATATGCTTTTATGTGTCTTTGCTGTTTTGTGGAGTATTCTGTTTATGTGCAAGAAATAAGCAAAAATCACATGAAAACGTTCTCAAAGTCAAAATACTTTTCAAATGATGAGCACCTCATAGTCTGGGACCTAAACTTAGTCACTTCTGTGTGAAAACACATGGAACAGTGTTAGACTGGGGTTTCTGGGGACCACCAGAGGTAATCATTCTCAGGGCCAAAGTCTAATAGGACTTAAATAAAAAATAAAAAAAATAGACCCTAGTGGAAAGTGATTTGGGACTCACTACAGCTTCAGAGACTGGGTCCACTGGAGGACCCTCTGGTACTCTGGTGGCCAATACGACCTTGGTACTTAGGTCTTTAACCACTTGAAGACCACAGGTTTACACCCCCCTAGTGACCAGGCCCTTTTTTACAAATCCGCACTACACTACTTTCACCGTTTATTGCTCGGTCATACAACTTACCACCCAAATGAATTTTACCTCCTTTTCTTCTCACTAATAGAGCTTTCATTTGGTGGTATTTCATTGCTGCTGACATTTTTACTTTTTTTGCTATTAATAAAAATGTAACGACATTTTTGGAAAAAAATGACATTTTTCACTTTCTGTTGTAAAATTTTTCAAAAAAACTACATTTCTATATAAATTTTTCACAAAATTTGTTGTTCTACATGTCTTTGATAAAAAAATCCAATAAGTGTATATTTATTGGTTTGGGTAAAAGTTATAGCGCTTACAAACTATGGTGCAAAAAGTAAATTTCTGCATTTTGAAGCAGCTCTGACTTTCTGAGCACCTGTCATGTTTCTTCAGGTGCTAGAATGCCAGGATAGTATAAATACCCCCAAATCACACCATTTTAGATAGAAGACACCCCAAAGTATTCACGGAGGGGCATGGTGAGTTCATGTATCATTTCATTTTTTTCACAAGTTAGCGGAAAATGACACTTTCTGAGGAAAAAAAAATAATAAAGTTTCCATTTCTGCTAACTTCTGGCAAAAAAAATAAAATCTCAGACGGACTCACTATGCCCCTCAGTGAATACCTTGGGGTGTCTACTTTCCGAAATGGGGTCATTTGTGGGGTGTGTTTACTGCTCTGGCATTTTGGGCGGGCTAAATTGTGAGCAGCCATGTAAAACCTAAAGGTACTCGTTGAATTTGGGCCCCTTTGCATCTTAGCTGCAAAAGTGTCACTCATGGTATCGCCGTACTCAGGAGAAGTAGGGCAATGTGTTTGGGGTGTATTTTACATATACCCATGCTGGGTGAGAGAAATATCTCTGTAAATTGTCAACTTTGTGTAAAAAATTTAAAAAGTTGTCGTTTACAGAGATATTTCACACAAAGTATGGGTATATATAAAAATACACCCCTAAACACATTGCCCTACTTCTCCTGAGTACGGCGATACCACATGAGTGACACTTTTTGCAGCCTGGGTGCGCAAAGGGCCCTAAAACCAATGAGTACCTTTAGGATTTCACAGGCCATTTTTACGCATTTGGATTCCAGACTTCTTCTCACGCTTTAGGGGCCCCTAAAATGCCAGGACAGTATAAATACCCCACATGTGACCCCATTTTAGAAAGAAGACACCCCAAGGTATTCCGTGAGGGGTATGGTGAGTTCATGTAAAATTTTATTTTGTCACAAGTTAGTGGAATATAGACTTTGTAATAAAAATATCAATTTCCGCTAACTTGCCAAAAATCTGTGAACTCGCCATGACCCTCACGGAATACCTTGGGGTGTCTTCTTTCCAAAATGGGGTCACTTGTGGAGTATTTCTACTGCCCTGGCATTTTAGGGGCCCTAAAGCGTGAGAAGAAAATGCGGAAAAATGCCCTGTGAAATCCTAAAGGTACTCATTGGTTTAGGGCCCTTTGCGCATCTTGGCTGCAAAAGTGTCACTCATGTGGTATCGCCGTACTCAGGAGAAGTAGGGCAATGTAGTTTAGGGTGTATTTTACATATACCCATGCTGGGTGAGAGAAATATCTCTGTAAATGACAACTTTTAAAACAAATTTATACAAAGTTGTCAGTTTACAGAGATATTTCTCTCACCCAGCATGGGTATATGTAAAAATACACCCCAAAACACATTGCCCTACTTCTCCTGAGTACGGCGATACCACATGAGTGACACTTTTTTGCTGCCTGGGTGCGCAAAGGGGCCCTAATTCTAATGAGTACCTTTTAGGATTTCACAGGGCATTTTTACGCATTTTTCTTCTCACGCTTTAGGGCCCCTAAAATGCCAGGGCAGTAGAAATACCCCACATGTGACCCCATTTTGGAAAGAAGACACCCCAAGGTATTCCGTGAGGGGCATGGCGAGTTCACAGAAGATTTTTTTTTTGGCACAAGTTAGCGGAAATTGATTTTTTATTGTTTTTTCTCGCAAAGTCTCCCTTTCCGCTAACTTTTGACAAAAAGTTAAATTTTTCATGGACACACCATACCCCTCAGCGAATACCTTGGGGTGTCTTCTTTCCAAAATGGGGTCATTTGTGGGGTGTTTGTACTGTTCTGGCATTTTGGGCGGGCTAAATTGTGAGCAGCCATGTAAAAGCTAAAGGTACTCGTTGAATTTGGGCCCTTTATGCACTCCAGGCAGCAAAAGTGTCACTCATGTGGTATCGCCGTACTCAGAGAAGTAGGGCAATGTGTTTTGGGTGTATTTTTACATATACCCATGTTGGGTGAGAGTAATATCTCTGTAAATTGACAACTTTGTATTAAAAAAATTAAAAAGTTGTCGCTTACAGCGATATTTCTCACACAAAGTATGGGTATATGTAAAAATACACCCTAAAACACATTGCCCTACTTCTCCTGAGTACGGCGATACCACATGAGTGACACTTTTTGCAGCCAAGATGCGCAAAGGGGCCCTAAAACCAATGAGTACCTTTAGGATTTCACAGGCCATTTTTACGCATTTGGATTCTCACGCTTTAGGACTCCTAAAATGCCAGGTCAGTATAATACCTCACATGTGACCCCATTTTGGAAGAAGACACCCAAGGTATTCCGTGAGGGGCATGGCGAGTTCACAGAAAAAAAAATTTTGGCACAAGTTAGCGGAAATTGATATATATATATTTTTTTACAAAGTCTCATATTCCACTAACTTGTGACAAAAATAAAATTTTGCATGAACTCACCATACCCCTCACGGAATACCTTGGGGTGTCTTCTTCTTTCTAAAATGGGGTCACATGTGAGGTATTTATACTGTCCTGGCATTTGAGGGTCTCCGCAATCATTACACGTATGGCCAGCATTAGGAGTTTCTGCGATTCTCCTTATATTGAGCATACGGGTAATGAGATTTTTTCCATTCAGCCTCTGGGCTGAAAAAAAAAAAATGAACGGCACAGATTTTTTCATTCGCATCGATCAATGTGGATGAAAAATCTCTGCCAAAATCAGTGACTGCGGTGCGGTGGGCTGGGCGCTAGCTACCTAACAAGTAGCTAGCTAACTGACGGTGATAAGGGACCCTTATGCCCCATTCACACGTCCGCAATTCTGTTTGCGGAACGGAGTTGCGGACCCATTCATTTCTATGGGGACAGACTTTGTCCCGCTCGGATCCGGAATTACGGATCCGCGCTCGGGTCTGCACTTCCGCTCCGCAAAAATATAGAACATGTCCTATTCTTGTCCGCAATTGCGGACAAGAAAAAGCATTTTCTATATAGTTCTGTGCGGATCTGCAAAATGCGGAAAGCACATTGCCGGTGTCCGTATTTTGCGGATCCGTAGATCCATGGATCCGCAGATCCATGGATCCGCAAAACACATACGGACGTCTGAATGAGCCTGTAGGGGGTGATTAGTGACAGGGGGTGACAGGGGTGATCAGGGGGTGACATTGGTGATCAGGGGGTGACATGGGTGATCAGGGTTAATCAGTGATGGGGGTGGGGGTGTGTGTGTGTAGTGATTGGTGCACTTTAACTTTGTTTCCTCTGGTGGTCCCAAACAAAGGGACCACCAGACGAGCAGACAGCAGGCATATCAGACGCTGTTTACAAAACAGCGTCTGATATGCGATTTAAATGCGTTTTTTTCCGCATCTACAGCCTGCCAGCGCATGATCAGTGCTGGCAGGCTGTAGTTTCAGTTGTCCCGGCTCCGATCACATGAACGCGCGCGCACGCCGCGCGCGCGTTCATGTGAAATCTCGGGTCTCACGAGATGACGCCGATAGGCGTGACTGAGACCTGAGAGAGCCGCCGCGCTGACGCCCATCGGCGTTAGCGTGGCGGCAAGTGGTTAAGTAACTACAGCAGCTCTTGACCTCGCCCGGTTTACCTACCATTGGTCTGAGGCAAGCTCAGGTTGTAACTTACATTCTTGGTTTCCCATCACAGCCCCAGTAGTTTGAAAGCCACGTCAGGTCCACGTAGAGAGAGGGTGGTTTTGTCTTACGGCTGAATATCTTCTTACTGTACAAGGAAACAAGTCATTAGCTGTGTCGCCAGTGCTAGCAAGCCGTTATAGCGGTAGTACTCTATTCAAATGTGCTTTTTATCCATGTGCAGTTCATATTACAGAGGCAACTCATGCATTACATTATGCCTGGCATTTAAAGGGAAGGTTTTATTTTGTGTGAATTACTGCAATGATTGTATTAGATAACTTCATAAATAGCAAATATATTGGAATAGTGACTCAAACCAATGACATTGACTAACCGGTAAAGATGGGGGTACTACGGTTCAGTGCAAAACATTCATAAAAGTACCTTGCAGCTTCGCTAAATGAGATGGGTGCAGTTCCTGGAGGAGCATTTAATACTTTCTGAGAACCAGAGTATAGGATATCAATTCCTATTAGAAACACAAAGATAACAGATGCACAGTGGGTTTGTACTTAAGTTTTAGTTCACAGCAACCGATTAGATTCGTATTTGTAGGTTATATTTTTGATGATTGCAATCCTACGAGGTAATGACACTGTCTATCCTTTAGGTGGCAGTCTAAATGCACCAGATAATTGAGTACTCCAGTCTACAGTCTTTATTTTATCACATCACATAATCTACCTGCTCTTCTACCTAGACTCTGCTGATGTCTAAGCAGGAGCCTAATCTGCCACCTTAGTTCAGAACATGAAAAACGTATTATTGTTGTTCTATTGTTGCTAATGTTCAGGGATAGTGCACAAAGTGATGTCACAGTACAAGGATAATGCTCACAGTGATGTCACAGGTCAAGAAAAGTGCATGTAGTGATGTCACAGCACAAGGAAAGTGCACATAGTGATGTCACGGCACAAGGAAAGTGCACATAGTGATGTCACAGCACAAGGAAAGTGCACGTAGTGATGTCACAGCACAAGGAAAGTGCACGTAGTGATGTCACAGCAGAAGGAAAGTGCACATAGTGATGTCACAGCAGAAGGAAAGTGCACATAGTGATGTCACGGCACAAGGAAAGTGCACATAGTGATGTCACGGCACAAGGAAAGTGCACATAGTGATGTCACGGCACAAGGAAAGTGCACATAGTGATGTCACGGCATAAGGAAAGTGCACATAGTGATGTCACAGCACAAGGAAAGTGCACGTAGTGATGTCACGGCACAAGGAAAGTGCACGTAGTGATGTCACAGCACAAGGAAAGTGCACATAGTGATGTCACAGCACAAGGAAAGTGCACGTAGTGATGTCACAGCACAAGGAAAGTGCACATAGTGATGTCACAGCACAAGGAAAGTGCACGTAGTGATGTCACGGCACAAGGAAAGTGCACGTAGTGATGTCACGGCACAAGGAAAGTGCACATAGTGATGTCACAGCACAAGGAAAGTGCACGTAGTGATGTCACAGCACAAGGAAAGTGCACATAGTGATGTCACAGCACAAGGAAAGTGCACGTAGTGATGTCACAGCACAAGGAAAGTGCACATAGTGATGTCACAGCACAAGGAAAGTGCACGTAGTGATGTCACGGCACATAGGGATGTCACAGTACAATGAAAATGCACAAGTTAAAAGCCCAGGTACCCTATAAACAATGATGCCACAGTTGTGAAATAATGCACAGTGACTTTACAGTACAGAGATAATGCACACAGTGAAATAGCAGTGCAGCCTTGAATGTTATTTCCATCTGGACATTTACACCTCTGGGACCTGCAGCGGTCTTGAGAACGGGAATGGAGAAGTGGTCACACATGCACAGCTCTCTCCATTCACTTTTTTGGAGTCGAGTAAGCAGACCCAGAGGCATGACCCCCACCTATCAGATATTTATGGCATATCATGTGGCCAAAAGAAAAGGCAGAGGTGAAGCGGTGCTTTGAGACGCTAGGCCCATCCCTCGGTGCTTTGAACATCTTGTTGGCATAAGGATAAAATGACAAGTTTTTCAAAAAGGACGCAGTGTTTTTTTTTTTTTTTTACAAGAGAGTGGAAGTTTCACTCAGCAGAATCAATGTTTATGCCATGTTTGTGGTATATACTCAGGGGACATGTCCGTAACCTATCACGGGCCCGATTTATGTTAAAAGAGTGCCCTTTTTAAGATATTGAAAATCATACTCAGCTACACTGTTTAGTATAAAGGGACCCTGCAAAAGAACGGACAACATGGTAGATCATCTGTTCTCAAGACGATAAGTCATGTCTCTCCATTAAGAACACATGCATGCTTGGCCCAACAAAGCGCTCGTGTGTATGGGAAGGTTGGGAAGAATAGCTGTCATCCATACGAGCCAAGAGCCATTCAATGAGTATGACAATCCAGTTACTTGAAAAGATCATAATTTCTACCACGGCTGAAGCCATAATCATTAGTCATCTTCTAACTGCACATACAGGCATTTTGGATTAAGATTTAGTGGACAGAAATATCACATTTTGCGGTAGATTTTTTTTAGGGTGGCCATACACATTAGTCTAAGGTTGATCAAACTGGATGATTTAACTAAAATAAACGTTCATTGGTTGAAATTTAATCAGGAACAATTTAGCCAACAGACCATTGAAAAGAAGTCGGCCATGTTTAGAATCATCGTCTGATGGTCAGTTAGAAAGATCTTTATTTGAAAGAATGTTCCCAGAAAGATCTTTCATCCATTGCCCAATTTCATTGAACATGTATTTCCGGTTTCATCAACTGTAATGGCCAATATGGACTAAAATGTGTATGGCCATGTCTGTGAAAGGAATGTTCACCAGATGATTGTTTGTTCAACTGCTATGCATCTTCTATGTAATGTGCATGACCACCTTTGGACTACACAATCTAAACAAGTCTAGCCATAGGTGTCCTTATAGAAGGTAACATGTGGCATATATTACAAAAAGAATAATTGATATGGAAGCATATCGCATAAATATCTTACCCTGCTTGTCCATGTAGATAGGAGCACCTCCTAGAGATGCCACAGAGTCTACCAGAAGGAGGCAGCTATACCTGTATATGGAGCAGACATCACATACTTATTTCTGGGCCATCATTCAACGCTACTTTAATGCATCTCTATGCAGCTCCATTTTTCTAATGCAAAGCTTCACATCCCCTAACGAATCATAATGGTCAACGATAAAAGCCTGTCTTTCCACCCGAAAGATACGTACCGGTGACACAGGTCTCCAATCCCATCTAATGGCTGCACCACTCCACTGGATGACTCTCCATGAGTGATGAAGAAGAGAGAAGGCTTGTATTTAGCTAGACCCTGGAATGTAAAAAATATATAAAGTGCAAACCAAAATACTTGCATGACCCGCATCCTAACAATACTCTTTGTCCTTTTGATCTTGGATCCAGTCAAAAGCTTGTGATTATTGTAATATTTATTTTTTTCGCTATTTTTGATTGTTTCTGTGTAACAGATATGTATATGCATTCAGCAATTTTAATGTTCCAAAGAAATGAATGGAGAGTACTCTGCACAAGTGCGCCTACTTCTCCAGTCACCTCTATGGGACTGCTCGGATATTTTTGGAACCCCCATAGAAATAGAAATAAAGGGAGAGCATGCAGCGCATGCATGGTGAGCTCCCGTTTATTTTTGGGGCTCCATTCTAGAGATATGTGCAGGTCCAAGAGGTGGTACCCACACCTATCTGACATTAGTGGCTTATCAATGTGCGAGGTAACACAACCCCTTTAATGTTACATTATGATTTATAATTATCCTGCTCAGGATTCTAATTGATTTACCCAGAGTGGAGAGTGGGGGGCCCAGAATGTCCCTAAATTAGACACACAGACTAAACATTTAAATGTCACCCAAAGCATTAAATAATTTAGCGTAGTTGGATATTGTCTACCTCTGGTACAGCTTCAGTTACTTTCACACTTGCATTGTTGTTTTCCGGTATTGAGATCTGGCAAAGGATCTCAATAACAGAAAAAAATAATGTTTCTGTTTAGTCCTCATGCATTCTGAATGGAAAGAGATCCGTTCAGGATGTCCTCCATTCCGGCAGCACTCTGTTTTCTGACTGGATACAAAACCGCTGCAAGCTGTGGTTTTGTGTCTGGTCATAAAAACGGATCCGGAACTGAAAACAATGTAAGTCAATAGTGACTGATCCATTTTTTATGGAGCCTAAAAAACCGTATCCGTCACCCATTGACTTTCACTGTATTTCCGTTTTGATTTCAGACAACCGCATCCTAATGGAACGGATGCATCCTGATGTGCAAAATCAAAATGGGTCCATTTAATTTCGGTAAATGGATCCAATACTGGAATTAACAACGCAAGTGTGAAAGTAGCCTTAAAGGGATATTCCCGTCTCAGACATTGATTGCATGTTGCTAGGATATGCTATCAATGTCAGATAAGTGCAGGTCCCTTGTCTGGGATCCGCTCTTATCTCCAGAACCAGCCACCTGAAATGAAGGGAAAGCAACCATGCATGTGTGGCCACCTTCTGTTCACCGCTAGTTATTTTATTTCTAGGAGGATTAACAGAGGGTCCACAAAACACACAGTTCAAAGAAAGCGTGCTCCAGAATTATTTCATAGGGAGTATTTACTAACTCACATAGAGATGTAGCCAAGGTTACATTGACTCTGATAAGACATTTCACAATGTTATCTCGTGACAAAAGACATTAAAATCTATAGAAAAAGTAAATTAACATTTTCTCACCATTGTTTACTTAACGGGTTAGGGTACTTTCACACTTGCGTTGTGAGGATCCAGCAGGATCCTGAAATCCGTGTGCAAACGGAAAGCAGTTGTAGACAGATCCAGATGTGGATCCGTCTAACAAATGCATTGAAACACCAGATGCGGTGTCATCCGGAAAAACGGATCCGGTATTTATTTTTTTCAGCATTTTTAAAGGTCTGCGCATGCGCAGACCGGAAAACCTGGTTTGTTGCCAGGACACTTGGTGCCAGATCCGGCATTAATGCATTTCAATGGGAAAAAATTCTGGCAAGTGTTCCAGAATTTTGGACGGAGAAAATACCGCAGCATGCAGCCAAATACCGTAAGAGTAACTGAACTGAAGACATCCTGATGCATACTGAACGGAATGCTCTCCATTCAGAAGGCATTAGAATAAAACTGATCAGTTTTTTCCGGTATTGCGCCCCTAGGATGGAACTCAATACCGGAAAACTTTAACGCAGGTGTGAAAGTACCCTTAAAGGGGTCATTCACTTTGTTACAACTGATGATCTATCCTCAGGATAGATCATCAGCATCTGATCGGCCAGGGTCTGACACCCGGGACCCCCGCCGATCAGCTGTTTGAGAAGGCATCGGCGCTGCAGGAGCGCCGCGGCCTTCTCACTGTTTACCGCTGCTAGCGCTCCTGCCCAGTGACGTCACGGCTTGTATCAAGTGGCGTGGGCGGGGCTAAGCTCTGAATGAGCTTAGCCCGCCTCGCCACTATGCAAGTCGTGCAGCGGTAAACAGTGAGAAGGCGGTGGCGCTCCTGCAGCGCCGCTGCCTTCTCAAACAGCTGATCGGCGGGGGTCCCAGGTGTCAGACCCCGGCTTATCAGATGCTGATGATCTATCCTGAGGATAGATCATCAGTTGTAACAAAGTAAAGAACCCCTTTAACCATCAATTTTAGCTGGGCTTCATCTGTATGTCAGGAAATGTAACAGATCCTCTTTAACAGTGAGGTGTAAACAGCTGTGGTTTTGTGTCTGGTCATAAAAACGGATCCGGAACTGAAAACAATGTAAGTCAATAGTGACTGATCCATTTTTTATGGAGCCTAAAAAACCGTATCCGTCACCCATTGACTTTCACTGTATTTCCGTTTTGATTTCAGACAACCGCATCCTAATGGAACGGATGCATCCTGATGTGCAAAATCAAAATGGGTCCATTTAATTTCGGTAAATGGATCCAATACTGGAATTAACAACGCAAGTGTGAAAGTAGCCTTAAAGGGATATTCCCGTCTCAGACATTGATTGCATGTTGCTAGGATATGCTATCAATGTCAGATAAGTGCAGGTCCCTTGTCTGGGATCCGCTCTTATCTCCAGAACCAGCCCCCTGAAATGAAGGGAAAGCAACCATGCATGTGTGGCCACCTTCTGTTCACCGCTAGTTATTTTATTTCTAGGAGGATTAACAGAGGGTCCACAAAACACACAGTTCAAAGAAAGAGTGCTCCAGAATTATTTCATAGGGAGTATTTACTAACTCACATAGAGATGTAGCCAAGGTTAAATTGACTCTGACAAGACATTTCACAATGTTATCTCGTGACAAAAGCCATTAAAATCCATAGAAAAAGTAAATTAACATTTTCTCACCATTGTTTACTTAACGGGTTAGGGTACTTTCACACTTGCGTTGTGAGGATCCAGCAGGATCCTGAAATCCGTGTGCAAACGGAAAGCAGTTGTAGACAGATCCGATGTGGATCCGTCTAACAAATGCATTCAAACATCAGATGTGGTGTCATTCGGAAAAACGGATCCGGTATTTTAATTTTTTTCAGCATTTTTAAAGGTCTGCGCATGCGCAGACCGGAAAACCGGGTCTGTTGCCAGGACACTTGGTGCCAGATCCGGCATTAATGCATTTCAATGGGAAAAAATTCCGGCAAGTGTTCCGGAATTTTGGACGGAGAAAATACCGTAGCATGCGGCCAAATACCGTAAGAGTGACTAAACTGAAGACATCCTGATGCATACTGAACGGAATGCTCTCCATTCAGAAGGCATTAGAATAAAACTGATCAGTTTTTTCCGGTATTGCGCCCCTAGGATGGAACTCAATACCGGAAAACTTTAACGCAGGTGTGAAAGTACCCTTAAAGGGGTTCTTCACTTTGTTACAACTGATGATCTATCCTCAGGATAGATCATCAGCATCTGATCGGCCGGGGTCTGACACCTGGCACCCCCACCGACCAGCTGTTTGAAAAGGCAGCGGCACTGCAGGAGCGCCGCCGCCTTCTCACTGTTTACCGCTGCTAGCACCCCGCCCAGTGACGTCACGACTTGTATCAAGTGGCGGCGAGGCTAAGCCTGAATGGAGCTTAGCCCTGCCTACGCCACTTAATACAAGTCGTGCAGCGGTAAACAGTGAGAAGGCGGTGGCGCTCCTGCAGCGCCGCTGCCTTCTCAAACAGCTGATCGGCGGGGGTCCCAGGTGTCAGACCCCGGCTTATCAGATGCTGATGATCTATCCTGAGGATAGATCATCAGTTGTAACAAAGTGAAGACCCCTTTAACCATCAATTTTAGCTGGGCTTCATCTGTATGTCAGGAAATGTGACAGATCCTCTTTAACAGTGAGATGTAAAACACAATACTCCATTTTTATCATTAGCTGAGTTCTTATGTAGAAATTACTATTGGATGAACCTATAGACATTTTGCGCACAGTATAATGTAATGGTGGGTTTATATTACCTGTTCTATTTCTTTTAGGTTGAAGCCTTCACCGGGCGGTTTTGTCAGGAGATGTACAACGGCACCTAAATCACACAAAATAAGCGATCATTGCAGCTTTTTAGCGTTATCTTTTTAATTAGTCATGTAGTCCTCACAGCTGCTGCAGAAGGACATAACTGGTGCTCCTATACCCATATTAATGTAAGAAAATTGAAGCTGAGGAAGGGTTAAATTTGAGCGTGAATATTTGGCAGTTGCCAATGAAACCAGGCAGTGCAGAGTCCAAGCCAACACTTCTGAGAAGTGACCAGGTGCAAGTCCAGACAACAGGAACATGGCAATAATTAACCTGGGCACAGAAATACAGAGTCGGGTCATCCTTATAGTATACTGGCAGAAGACACCATGCGAGCCCCTGCTCATGTATCAGTAGTATATTTTATGGCAGCCAGTCTTCCCAGTTTATTCACATTCAGATGGTCCTTTATGGACCATGATTTGGCAATCTCTTTACTTCTCTTCAGACTATTCAGTTCTTGTTACAGACCTACCTAAGTACATACATTCACGAATGGCTCTCATCTGGGACAATCAAGTCCTCGCCTATATTAGCTGAGGAAGGCCTCTTTCAGAGAATCGCGTAGGTGGTCTCCACAAACAGCACACATACTCATTGCTCACATTAGTGGTTTTCTGTGCCCTATTTTGTCATGGTCACGGATGCCTCATACACACTATAGTCTATGGGTCCGTGAAAACCACAGACACAACACAGATGGCATCTGTGGTTTTCACTGACCATTGGTAGGAGATGCTCTGGAAAGTAATGTTCAGGCTAGCAGTATCCATAGAACATGGATGACACACAGAGGGCACAAAACAAATACACGGATCCTTCACAGACATCTTGTCACAGATGTCCTCGCGGACATGGAATAAGGCCTCTTTCTCACAGTGTTTGGTCAGTGACTTCCATCAGTGATTATGAGCCAAAACAAAGAGTGGGTCAAAAACACAGAACAGGAGCAGATCTTTTCCCTATACCTTATGTCTGTGGAGGCTCCTCTCCTGGTTTTGGCTCAGAATCCCTGATAGAAATCTGTTAAATAATATGTGATATAATATTATTTAGTATTTAATATAAAGGATTTTTTACACTACACACTGCTAACATCTATAGTGATATACAAGGGTGATGGGAAGTCTGTATGTGGACGTCAAGACCTACTGTATGTTTGAAGTCTCCATATATGACAATGTAAAAGTACATACTTTACTAAAACACGCCTGCATCTATGGTATAAATGACTGAGAGAGACAGACACGGGGGGTCGTCTTCTTACTCACTCTGCTGGGGGTTGCTGCTGAACATGGAAGAAATGCATGGAGGTTGGGAAGGAGGCACCTACTCTTCAGAAAAGATGTTTAAAGGACTTTCAATATTCACACATGGACAATTAGACTAAGACTTCCCAAACTATTTTTGTAAGTAATCAACTTTTATGAAGACTGAAAATAAATCTCATTATTCATTTTTTTTAAATCCTGGTGAATGAGTCCTCCGGGTGTTCCTTACTCCAAATAAGCATACACTAGATTTGGAGAGAATTATCAAATCAGTTTTATATTTTTCATACATATTTATTTTACATTTGGCGATATATTACAAAATCACTGACCAAACACCTACCATATGACTGAATGTGTGAAAGAGGCCTAACAGGACCTTTGTGCATTTCTACATTCAGGGTTTTTATACTATTTTTTAAGCCAAATCCACAAAGGGATCATACTGTAACTGGAAGAGATGTAAAATGGAAAGACTGAGGGGTGAATTTATTATGAAAAGAAGTCCGTTTTTTTCAATCTGCATTGTTGCAAATTGCACAAAATGTATCAAATTTTGCATGTTGTTTGATAAATGTAGCACATATTTAACCCCTAAAGTTAAAAGCCAGGCCAATTTTTGTTTTAGTTTTTTCTTCCCTGCTTTCCAAGAGCCATATATACATTTTTGGTGGTGTTTTTCTGCTGTGTTTTTTAGGCAAAAACACCAGCCCCAGTTGTTGCAAGGGAATTATTTAAAATGGCTGCAAGGAACAAGTCTGAGAATGTGAGGAGGACTGAATTCCTCCACTTGCAGAGCTGCCTAGGGGGATGAGGGGGCACAGCCTCACTACAAAACTATACTGCTCTACAATAGATAGTAATGATGTGATCCTGCCTACAATATGCCATCATGGCTCAGCAGCCTGACAGGAACGCTCACCAATATGTAGTATATGCAAGTGTAGTGAGGCCCCGATCCCTCACCCCCCAAGACAGCGCTGTATGTGGTGGAAACTGGTCCTAATCACATTTTAGGACAGGTTGCTGGAGGCCATTTTAAATAATTTCACCCCTAAGGTGAGTTTTTTGTGTCAATGGCTTTTTTTTGTTTCCAAATTGCAGGATGCTGGTGTTCTTCTGCTTATTGCCTGATATTTTTCTCCCATAGACTGCCATTGGTTTTTGCATGTCTTTTTTACCAATGCCTTTTGCTCTTACAGTCCTACAGAAGAAGTAACCTTTGCATGAAGAAGTAACTAGACATGCAAAGACACCATTAAAGAATCCAGGTGATAAAACACACCATATGCGCGAAAATGCCTCAAAAAAACGCCATAAAAAACCCTGTTCATGGCTTTTTTTTAACTCCAAAAATGTAGGACCAAAACTGTGTGTGGAGGAGCCTATAAAGTGCTCTATACACATCTTATATCACAGAGATGGAGTTGTCTGTCTTCCTTACCTATCCTCTGAGCAATGTCTGCAGCTCTTTCCCCCCAGATGCCATTTGAAGCCACAAGGACAACGTCGCCTTTCTCTACCACATTAAATATAGCAGTCTCCATAGCACAGTGTCCTGAGCCACTGACGGCCAGGGTCAAGGTATTCTTGGTCTGGAAGGCATACTGTATCCCAAGTTTAATGTCATCCATTATCTGTAGGAGAGAGATGCATAAATTACTAAATCATTCATAACAGTGCTCACCCACAAGCTCCATTCATCTTTCATAATGTAAGACATGACTGACCACTTGGTGGCCTACAGACCACTCGGTCTGTTTGGTGTCCACTACTTCCATGGACATTTTTATGGACTTTACAATGGACATCACCCTCCCTGACATTGTCTATGATTCACCTCATCACCTAAGTTTGTCTTCACTGAGCAAAGTAGTTGTTGTAAGCCTTCACTCTATTAGATACAAGTACTGCTGGCGGACGGATAAACAAACCACCTTTTGGTGAACGGTAGCTTCAATACCAAATAAGATTCCCATATAATATGAAGCTCTTTAAAAATATCTTTACGCAATATTTAAAAGCTAGAACACAAAGAAGGAGAAAGACATACCAGACACTGAGTGGGTAGCCCAGTATAGATCCGGAAATACCTGGATACATAAGTACTCATGACACAGTCTATAGGAAAGTGACAATTACAATGAAATCATAAGTAAAGTACTAGAATGTTTGAGTTCCACAAAGAAATAGACCATAAGTATAAGGAGAGAAGTGCAAAAAATGGTAAGATGGTAAGATGGACCATGTGATGTGACGTCATCACAGGTCCTTTAGATCTTAGCTGATGCAGGGAAAGAGAGGACAGATCGCAACTACGCGATCAAGTGGCTAAGGTAAGTTAACTTTTATTATTTTTAACCCCTTCCACTTCATTTTACTATGCATTCTTTATTAAGAATGCTATTATTTCCCCTTATAACCATGTTATAAGGGAAAATAATAAAGATCGGGTCCCGTTGCTAAGCAACCATGCGGGAAAATCGCAACGCATCCGCACTTGCTTGCGGATGCTTGCGATTTTCCCGCAGCCCCATTCACTTCTATAGGGCCTGCGTTGCGTGAAAAACGCACAATATAGAGCATGCTGCGATTTTCACGCAACGCAGAAGTGATGCGTGAAAATCACCGCTCATGTGCACAGCCCCATAGAAATGAATGAGTCCGGATTCAGTGTGGGTGCAATGCGTCCTCCTCACGCATTGCACCCGCGCGGAAAACTCGCCCGTGTGAAAGGGGCCTAAGGGTTACATAGCATCATAAATCAATATAATGCTATGCATCCTATAAGTGCTACGTAGGTCAGGATGGGAGCTCTTGCAGACACACGCCGCAAGTTCAACGCATTGAACTCGCTCATGTGAAACCTAAGGGTACGGCCACACGTTCAGGTTCCCTGATGCAGAAGTCATATCTGTCCTTTGTATTTTCTCTATTCTTATGATTAACTTCTGATTTTGGCTTTCAAAACTGCATCAAGAAACCTGACCATGTGGCCAAACCCTAAGGCCTCCTGCACATGACCGTATGGTTTTGCGGTCCGTTTTAAACTGATCCGTTTTTTTTTGTTTCAGTAGTGTTTCTGTTCCGTTTTTCCGTTTGGTTTCCGTTTGTGATCCTTTTTTGCGGATCGGAAACGGAAGCATACAATAATGTTTAAACAGTACGTACGTTAAAAAATTGGGCTGGGCATAACATTTTTATGAAATGGTTCCGCAAAAACGGAATGGATACGGAAGACATACGTTATTTCTGTGGAACCATTGACTTGAATGGAACCACGGAACGTGATTTGCGGGCAATAATAGTACATGTTCTATCTTGGAACGGAACGGAAATACAGAAACGTTTTTTTTTTTATGAAATGAATGGTTCCGTATAATGTCCATATACGGAACGCAAAAAATTGAACATAAACGGAGGCCTAAGAAGGTGAATGTAAAAGAAGGTTAATGCAAGACATAAACTGGGAAACAATGAAAACTATGAATGAAGGGATTTTAAGCGACGCTTCAATGCAAGCAGAAGTAAAACCACAAGACTTGTGGATTGACGGATAGCAGCAGTTATAAAGGAATGAAGTGCAACAATCACTCAGATAATCTTTATCAGAGACCAAAGGCCGATTTACATGGGGAAACTATTGGGCCAGTTATCAGGATCAAGTGTTAGTACACTTGTCCTCGATACTCGGCCCGTGTAAATGTGCCACAGATTACTTGATGAACCAGCAAAACGCTTGTTCTTCTGGTGAAATCATCTTTCATGCAGACACCTAAATCATCTTTGGATGAGCGAGCGCTATAGCCATTGCTCGTCCCCATACAGTGAAGGTTATTGCTGCATGTAAATCCAGCTATTCACCAATCACCTCCAATGATGAACAGACCGTTATCGGGAAGAAACGGTTCCTTCCCGTTAATTGCCTGCTCAGTCAGCGTGTGTAGATGCGCATCTAGTCAGATTTTAGCATCCCAACATACAGTGCAATGCTGGACATTACAACATATGGCAACAGACAAAATGAAGGACATAAAACAATTAAAGGGTTGTCCAGCTATAGAACAAAAGCATCACATTCATTAGTCCTCAACTGGTGGACTTTGGTCAGGTCCTGATGCTGACCAGTATCAAGGTGTTGTGTGTGAGAATTGAATTGAAAAGGACCTACTGTAAAAATGGTAAGTACGGTATATATATATTTTGTGATCTGAGTTTTGAAGAATTTTAGGGTCTGTACTGAGGCCTGATTCCTTTCTGAGATTTGGTCTGGGGTCTGTTTAGTTTTAGGGACCAGTCTCTGGTCTGATTTATTTATGGTTTGGTTTGGGGGTCTGATTGTTTTAGGGGTTTGTTCTGGGGTTGGAATTAATTTTGATGCTCTAGTCTGGAGTCTGGTTATTTTTAGGGACCTAGTATGGGGTCTTAATTAATTTCAGTAGTTTGGGGCCCATTGGAGATGAGGGTTCTTTTCTCTGGGGACTCAATAAGTTTAAGGGTCTGGTCTGGAGTTTGAATGGGTTTAGGGGTCTGATCTGGGGTTTAAATGAGTTTAGGAGTTTGAATGAGTTTGGGAACGTGCCAAAGGTCTGAATAAATTTAGGGTTAATTAATTTTGGGGTATGGTGTGAATTATTTAGGGTTCTGGTCTAGGTTTCCCTCGATGAACTACCGTAATAACAAATATTGATGTATATACAGTATTTCTATAAAGTTTGCAAAAGATTAGCAAGATGACATCTACTATTAGTGTTCAGCTCAGATATTTACCTGACTGCAAACCCAGGTAAGTAGACTATTACTAAAACTAGTTGGGTACTCCTAGTCAGAAACTGGAGCACTGTTTTAAGGACTATAAATTCAATGATTTACTATATTTATTAATAAATTGCTCTAGTTCCAGTCATCATATCCCATTAAACATTAATAAGACCTAATTTTTTCTAGAAACTATTGGTTTTTGCAATAATTGTGTAGGAATCACTAATAGGTTCATATCATGCATGGAATAAGGAGGAAGTCCTGGGGTGCGGTGAGCTACCCCACAAAGTAAGCGATTCTCTCTACTACATAACCTCTTGTTTCTTTTTAGAAAAATCTATACCATATTGTTTAGGATCACATTGGCAGGTCAGATCACATTTCTTTGTTTTTGGCTCCAGCATACAAACCTCTTATCACCAGGATTAAGCTTACTTTGCATACAATCAGAGTTTGGCCTAAAGGAGCCACAATGAGACTACAGGTGTGTTTTGAGGACACAGATTGGGATTTGTTTAAACAGGCAGCTACAAAGGAAAATCACACAGACTTAAACATATGTGCCTCCTCTGTCCTATCCTATATTAAATTTTGTATGGACAATGTCACTGATACCAACATCATTCGGACCTTCCCAAATAGGAAACCATGGATAAACAGAAATATTTAAAACCTTTTGAAGGCGCGGAACATTGCTTTCCGTAAGGGAGACCCAGAGAAGTAAAAGAAAGCAAGGTCCAATATGAAGAGGGGCATTTTAGGAGGCAAAGCTCCGCTAGAAAACAAAAACAGAACATCTTTTTACAAGCTCTGATTCCCGACGCATGTGGCAGGGTATCAATTCCATTACGAATTATAAGAGCAACACCTGTTCTATCAACACTGGAAATTCTTTCTCTTTGATGACCTAAATCATTTTTTTGCACAATTTGACAAAGACAATGAGCTGCCTATCATCAAATTAGCTCAGCAAGAGGCTCCATCATGTTCCCTGATGCTGAGAGTACATGAGGTAGAATGGGCCTTATACCACATTAATCCCCACAAAGCAGCTGGCCCTGATAAAGTTCCTGGAAAGGTCCTAAAAAACTGTGCTAAACAGCTGAAAACAGTGTTTACCAGTATGTTTACCCGCTCACTAGAGCAGGCCATTGTCCCCACTTGCCTGAAGTCCTCCACAATTGTCCCAATTCCAAAACAGGCAGGGGTTAAGACCTTATTGATTATCGCCCGGTGGCTCTTACTTCGATTGTTATGAAGTGCTTTGAACAACTTATCCTCAGGCACATGAAGAGCAAGATCTGCGCCTCCATGGACCAATACCAGTTTGCTTACAGAGAACATAGGTCAACTAAGGATGCTGTTTCACTTGCCATTCACACCTGGAGCAGAGAGACAGCTATGTGCGGATGCTGTTCATTGATTACAGCTCTGCCTTTAACACCATCCCTCCAAACAAGTTGGCAACGAAACTGAACAACTTGTGTCTCAGCCCACACCTGTGCAACTGGATTTTCTAACAAAAAGACCACAAATCGTACGCATGGGCAAGCACTTCTCTTCATCCTTAACACTAAACACTGGGTTACCGCAAGACTGTGTGTTGAGCCCTCTCCTTTACTCCCTCTTCACAAATGACTGCAAACCTATTCACAATACCGATACCATTATAAAGTTTGCAGATGACATGACCGTGATAGGCCTAATCTCCAACAATGATGAAACAGCCTATAGCAAAGAGGTTGAGAACCTAGAGAGATGGAGTAAGAACAACCACCTCATACTCAATACCAAGAAAACAAAGGAGCTGATTCTGGATTTTAGGAAGAAAAAACGAAATTGACACCATCCCATTAGCATTAAGTGTCGAAACGTGGAGATAGATCAAAGTTTGAGATTCTTGGGAGTTCATATTAGTCAGGACCTGTCATGGATAAAAAACACAACAAAAATTACCAAAAAAGGCCTTCAGAGGCTTCATTTTTTGAGGAGTCTGAAGAAAGCACAACTCCCGAAACAGCTGCTAGTCAATTTTTACAGGAGCACCATAGAATCTGTTATCACATACTACATTACAGTGTGGTCCTCTGGCTGCTCTTCTGAGGACAAGAAGACCCTCAAGAGCATCATCAGAATGGCTGGAAGAATCACTGGTACTCAGTTACCATCACTGGATGACATCTTCACTGCTCATTGCAGCAACAGGGCAAAGATTATCTGCGGGGATCCAACCCTCTGGTAGGCGTCTTAGAGCCCTACATGCCCGCACCACTAGGATGAAGAAGAGCGTTTACCCTCAAGCAATTAGTCTCCTAAATGCTCAGAGATTATTGCCCCTTCCTAGGATAGAAACTACCACAGACTGAAGTGACTGCTGCATTTGTGAGCCCATGATGATGTCTTGTCTGCAGTGGGGTCTGAATCAGTTTGTATATATATTCATAAGCACTTCCTACTTTGCTCTTGCTATATATATGCTATGAACTGTGAATAGTAAGGCTGTCTAGTGCAATGCTTTTGTTTAAATGTCAGTTCTTTGTTCCTCTGTCCATGGAATCTAGGATTGCTCCAAATAACATTTAATTGTATGGTACATTGTATTTTATTGTATTGTAGTGACAATAAAAGCATCTTATCTATCTTATCTTATCAAAAGGTATTGAACATTCCCGAACTACTCTCATTTTATATAAAGGTGATGTGTACCTTTAACAGACTTCTCGTGAATTTACAGGCAGTGGAATTGTGAAATGTTGGTTAATGGGTTGACAATGCCGTAGTAAACATTTACTTTAGCCTATTTGTTATAATTGCTAACTAACAGTTACAAGACAATATAATAACAGCCTGTCTTGAATTCTCGCCTCTTGCTTTCTATAAAGCCTTCTTATGCAATTATTATAAGGTCCACTGAATTCATTTATTTTCTACTGGTTCTACAGGGGCTGGTAAGCAGTGGGTGATAACAGGGTGACCAATATAATCCATCATGGTTAAATTAACTTAATTGTGGCTTAGAAATGACCTTGTGCCTTGATATGTTTATGAAAGCCACAACTAGACTGAAGCTATCATATCTTTTACATATTGTCACAAGGCCTAGCTAAATGGAAAAATATAATTTTGCTCGAATGAACCAGGTATCACCAACATCTAGATGGGTGGATAAAATCATACAGTATGAATTATTGAGAAGAATGTGCTGGAGAGGCAATATTCATATAGTCTTCAGGAGGTGAAAAGTAAAATTTGATACTGGTACCGATCTTTGGGCCCTTTGGATACTTTGCTCTGTAGATGTGTAGATGTGGTCTTGCTTTGGGCTTACCTGGAACATTTCAGTATGTAATGGACTGATTACTGTTTGCGCTCCTGCAGCTTGGACACGAGGTGGCAGGTTTGAGGGACCTGGTCCCAGAAGGAGCCTTTGAGGGACATGTAAAGGCAGCTGAAGGGATTCTGGACTTTTCACAGATAGCAAGGAAGTCATGTTTCTCTTGATGTAACAGAGTGGAAAGTAAGCTGTTTCCTCGCTGTCTCTTGTACGTTCTCTTTATTAACTCAAGTTAACTAGTGAACCATACATTGGTCCTCCATGCCATTTGTACCTTCCAATCAGAACTTCCCTTCTTTGACACCTACTTCTTCAAGGAATAGGAAAATGTAATAATTGATTTACAGTGAGCTGAGGGACTTGTTGAGTCAGGTATGATTCAGAACGGTCAAAGTGTCATACCTGGGTTATAATGAGCAACTAGATCACATGAAAGACCATTTGCCCAGTTTTTTTTATTTTTTATCTAAGACCTCTTTTGAACTCCAAACTTCTGCAGTAGAGTGCTATATTTGTTCGCACAAGCACATCAAGATACATGACACATCCATATGTATAATTATGTATTAATCTCAGAATACAGTTGAGGCAAAGATATACCAACACTTCTTGGCATCTCTTGGGCACCAAAATAACCAACCAAATATATTGGCATGTCAGATATATACAGTGGAAACGTTTCCTTCATACGCGGCAAATGTAGAGGAAGGATGCAACATGAACTTATATAAAGCCTTATAAAATTTTTGAAAACAGGGTAATACAAGGGATGATCTAAATATGTGAACTACATTAGGCTTATATACTCTTCAGATCTGAGGTCATACAGCAAGACCATGAGGTCCTTATGGGTCTATATTACAGTCTATAGGCACTCCAAGTGCTGCCATATGGTAAACATACAAACTATGTAACTGGTTAAAACGATGATGTGCATTCCACTACATTAAAGGGAATCAATCACGATGATATTAGACTATTATCTGCCGTAATACATCAGTAATACTGCAGATAAGGAGTCCACAATTTTTTAAAATTTTCCTACTGCTGTCCGTAAGAAATTAATGGGCTTGTCTCACCTGGAACATTGGTGGCATATCACTAGGATATTCCACCAATGTCAGATAGGTGTAGGTCTCACCTCTGAGACCCACACATATCTTTAGAACAAAGCTCCCAAAGAGAACGAGAATGCACTGTGCATGCCAGGCCACCCTCCATTAATTTCTATGGGAGAGCCGAAAATTGCCGAGCCAACTATTTCCGGCAGTTCCATAGAAGTGAATGAAGCAGTGGGCATCCCAAACTTTTGGTGCTCTGTTCTACAGACAGGTGTAGGTCCCAGAGGTGGGACCCGCACCTATCTGACATTGGTGGCATATCCTAGCACTGCGCCACCAAAGTTTCAGATGAGGCAACCCCTTTAAATATGTGCATAAATACATTGTCAGGACTGCGGTGCACACACACAGGAGTCCTCTCCTTTATGTTAGCACAGCACAGTAGTCTGGACTGTGTATTTCAGAGCAACTTTAAGTGCTGACACACTGGAGGAAAAGGGGGCAATAGGCAAATAAAGAGGGGGGGGGGGCAGGGTAAGTATAACCTATATGAGGTGCCCGGGCATTTTGGCGCCATTATAGGGATTGGATAACCCCTTTAAGTATTGCCATGTCCATAACAACCGTAAAAATATCATATGATCTACCTCATCAGGTGCATGCCATAAAAAGAAAATAAATAAAAACAGTGCCAGAACAGCCACTTCTACTCCTAAAATAAACATAATATGAAGTGATCAACAAGCTGTATGTACCCCAAAATGGCACTAATGGAAATGTTAACCCATCCTACTGCAAATGAGCCTCCACACAAGACCATTGGAAGAAAAATAAAAAATATTGCGCTAGAAAATGACGATGCAAAACTTTTTTTTTTTAAATGCTTTGTGTAAAAGTGGTAAAGTATACCAAAAAAAAAACAACTCATATAAAACTGGTATCTCTGTAATCATAGCTAGCCCAAAAAGCTATGACAGAATTGCTGTCTTTTCTTTATTCTTCATAGTAAGTGAAATATAAAGTGATCAAAAAGTCATATGTACCCCAAAAGAGAACCAATCTGTCGAGAGAAAAAAGAGACGTATGGTTGTCAGAAAATAGCTGTACTGGTACTGCAGGGCAGTTCAATATGAACATGGCGCCCATAAACCAATCCATCAAAATCTGCACTGCAAAAACCAAAGGGTGGTCTAATCTTTCTGAACCCTGCAGCATACCCAAACAGCAGTTTACGTCCACATTTACGATATTTCTGTACCCAGTAGAACCTGCCTAACAATTCAAACAGTGCGAGTCATAGATGGCACCAGATGGGCACAACATATTTGGCACTGAAATGTCATGTCTGTGGAAAACTTGCAGTTTTCATGTTGTACGGCCCACTGTGCTTTAATTTCTGCTAAATACCTGTAGTGTCAAAATGCTTCCTTTACCCCTTAATACCTTGATGGGTGGAGTTTCAAAAAATGAGGTCACTTCTCGGGGGGTTCCATTTATTATTTCACCCCAGAACCTTTAGAGTTGTCAGTCGTGTAACTCATCATACTGGGCCTCAAATGCACATAGTGATCTTTTACTCCTGAGTCATCTCATATATTCCGTCAAAAGATTAGGGATTAGGGTGTTTCTAAAGCCACGAAGCACTCCATAATAATAGGAGGGCTCACTTTTCACACTGGCACACCCAAGGCCGGACTGCTTATCTGGCAATTCTGGCAAATGCCAGATGGGTCACTGCCGGAATGGGCAGTGCCTGCTCCAGAGACCCTGAACGTAGTGGCCGCCGCAGATACAACTGTATAGCCATCTTCTGAACGCCAATTAAGTGGACTAGTGCGGTGGGGCACAGGAGCCAATGGGCCTGGAATCTATGAGGCAGTACAGTAGGTCGTAAAGCAATGACATCATAACTTTATCACAACTGCCTGTGCCGCTATGCAGGCAACTTAGGGTGTTGGCAGAAAATTTGTAATGGCGCACTGTGATGGGGCCCTGGATGCAGCCTGGGCCCCATCACAGTGCGCCATTACAGATCCCGCTGAGGAAGGTCTTTATAAGACCGAAACGTCCGGGGACCGTACAAATAATTATTGTGGCCTCATACTTATCATATAGCCGGGATGTATACAACAATGTTATAATGCACACTGAAGAATACAAATAAAATGTGATTACTTGCATACAAATCAGTGTGCTATGAACCTACCTTACACAGTTTCTACTACCTTCACGTGCACCTGTAACGATATACGGAGTGCAAGTACATATTCCTTCTATCTATACATACTGGGGCACTACAACTACTGGGGGCACTACAGGGTGCATTTTAACAACTGGGAGAACAACAAAGGACATTATAACTGCTTGGGGCCTTATAGAGGGGCCTTTTTTACTACTGGGAGCACTATAGAGGGGCCTTTATACTACTGGGGCTTGATAGAAGGACCTTATTACTACTAAGGCACTATAGAGGGGCCTTATTACTACTGGGACACGATAGAGGGGCCTTATGGCTATCTGTATGGTCCTGTTACATCTTCAGTACAGAAATTGGGATCCTTGGGCAGTACAGTATTGGAAGTAACGGCAGTAAAATAGTGAAAAGTGAGGTATCTAAGTTAACTCTGTGGCAAACTATGTAGAGAAGAGACTGTTTCTAAATTCTATAAAATGCCTGTGGCATCATAGCACTCACTATGCCCCACAATAAATTTCTTAAGGGGTGTAGTTTCCAAAACGGGGTAACTTTTTAGGGGTTTCACTGTAGGAATACCTCAGGGTCTCTTCAAATGCGATATGGAGCCCAGAACCCATTCCAACAAAATTTGCCCCACAAAAGCCAAATGGCTCTGCCTTCTTTCTGAGCCCTGCTGTGTGCCAATACAGCAGTTTACAAGCACATATCATATGGAGTGTTGCCGTATTCAGGAGAAAATGCGTAACAAATTGTGGAGTGCTTTTTCTCCTGTTACACCTTGTGACAATGAAAAATCTGGGACTAAAGCAACATTTTAATGGAAAAAATTACAATTTTTCATTTTCACAGCCAAGTTGTTCTAAATTCAATGAAACATCTGTTAGGCCAAACCACTCATTACATCCCTCGAAAAAATTCCTTGGGGGAAATAGTTTAAAGAATGGGGTCACTTCTTGGGGGTTTCCACTGTAAGAGTACTTCAGGGTCTCTTCAAGTGTGACATGGCACCCAAAAACCATTTCAACAAAATATGGCCTATAAAAGCCATATGGCGCTTCTTCCCTTCTGAGCCCTCCAGTGCACCCAAACAGGAGTTCATGACCACAAAGGGGGTGTTGCCATATTCAGGAGATAATTGGTAAAAATTGATAGGTACTTTTTCTCCTATGTGAAAATAAAAAATTTGGGTGACATTTCATTTTAAAAAATTATAGTTTCCCAATGGGTCACTTTTGGGGGGTATCCACTGTAGGGGTACCTCAGGTTCTCTTCAAATGCAACATAGCACCCAAAAACCATACCAGCAAATTATGTCCTCCAAAAACCATATGATGTTCCTTTCCCTTCCGAACTCTGCTGTGTGCCCATACAGCACATTATGACCACTTGTCAGGTGTTTCTGTAAGGCCTCATGCACATAACCTACATGGCCTGCAAAACACAGATCTGAAAAATACGGATGATGTCCGTTAAATGTCCGTGTTGCTTCCATTTTTTTGCGAACCCATTTCATATGATATGTTTTACCCTTTGCGGAACTGACAAACAGATGCGGAAAGCTTACGGATCATCTGTGTGCTTTCTGCATCCGTATGTCCGTGTCCGACAAAAAAAGAAAAAAAAACGGATGCCACACAGACATCACGGACATCATATAGTCGTGGGCATGAGGCCTAAACTGCAGAACCAGGGTATTAAATATTGTGGTTTGTTTTGCTTTTAACCCTTACTGTGTTACAAAAAAAATGGATACAAAAATGGATTAAAATGGAAAATCATCCCCCAAAAATGTACATTTTAAATTTCACCCCCATTTTGCTTTTATTCCTGTGGCTGACCTAATGGGTTAACAAAGTTTCTAAAATGAGTTTTGAATAATTTCAGGTGTATAGTTTCTAAAACGTGTCATTTATGTGTGATTTCTATTGAGTAGAAAGTGAATTCAGAACTAAATTGGTGCTTAAAAGTGGGTTTTTGAAATTTTTTTGAAAATGTGAAAAATTTTAAGCCTTCTAATGTCCTAAAAATAATAAAATTACATTTACAAAATGATGCCAACATAAAGTAGACATATGGTGAATGATAACTATTTTTTGAGACATCAATGACTTAAAAGACAAATTAAGTAAAATTTAGAAAAAAACTAATTTTTCCAAATTTTCAGTAAATTTTGTATTTTTTTAAATAAATAAAAGGTAAAACATATCGACGCAAATTTATCACTAACATAATGTACAATGTGTCATGAGAAAAAATTCTCAGAATCTCTTGGATAAGTAAAAGCATTCCAAAGTTTTACCATGTAAAGTGACACGTCAAATTTGCAAAAAACAGGCCTGGTCAGGAAAGTGAAAACCAGCTGTGCCTTTAAAGGGGTTGATCCTTATTACACCATGTATCAAGCACCTGGTGATAATTTATAAAATAAATTATAGATAATATTAATATTATTTCAGTTACGACCTCATTTATATCAGATCTACTGACTACTCCAACTTCCTCATCGTCTACACTATAGGGATAATACAAAGCACATCGTTCCCATGTAGCAGAATAAAACACGTGGTAATGCAGCAGCTGTACTGTAGTACACTAAGATGCTGTGATTAGTTAATCTAGAGAACAAACCCAACTTTTCTACATCTGTATAAGAAATGTTATGCCCTCATGATTGTGCACCAACATAAATGAAGAAAGGATCAGCACTCAAATTCAGTTCTTTGCAGCTATATTCATTTTATTTTGCCCATATTTTGCCTGCTTGACAAAGGCTAGTACATAGCCGAAACACGTGTAGCATTTTGTCTCCTCATCTATGGGCAAAATAAAATGAATATAGCTGCAAAGAACTGAATTTGAGTGCTGATCCTTTCTTCATTGATTTTGTGAGCCTGCCGTCTCTGGATTCCTGCACCGTTCACACAGTGAGGTGGAGTGCTGACCGTTTCTGTCTGCTTTGTGCACCAACATAAGTCATAAGTAAGGGACTTACCTGGAAGGTTTCTGGGTGCATATGACCAATCACCTGTTGACCTCCAGCAGCCTGTACCCGTGGAGGAACATTTGAAGGGCCGGGGCCCAGCATGAGGCGTTGAGGGATATTTAGAGGCTGCAGAAGGGCTGCAGATGGAGGTGAAATCGTATGAATTGACATTCTGACAGATCCTGACAGCCGGGCAGCCCGAAGGAAATGATAGGATATACTTCTAACTGTCCCTTGCATCCTTATTAACCAGTGACCGGACAGTGCTAGATGACGCTCAGTGAACCTTAACCTAGTCTCTGTGTCCCCACAGTCCGGGCATCATTTCTATGCTATACTTCTGTTGATTTGTCACACACTGTCACTCCCACAGGCCTCAGGGTCACAGGTGTCTGACCTGCGCTCCGTAACACTAGGGACATTACACCTGTACACATCTGACAAAACAGTTTTTACGTTGGGAATGTGCGGCGACAGTGAATATTATGCCAAGGACTCCGAGCATGCCAAATATTTGAGGATTGTGAAAAACAGTTAATCAATCTTTGTCTCAACATTGCATATAAAATATTGGCATTTTCGGGTAATACACGAACATAAAACTAGGTGACATGTACCAGTACGATGTCTGCATGTTCCCAAATGTCATGTTATTTCAAAGGAAGAATGTGAAGTTTAGTAATAATTAACCTGAAGCTAAAACACAAGTAAGAAGTTACTCATTACAGTGGCTTATAGGTAAAGCATCACTGATGGCTGACCAGGCAAATTTTTTAATAATGAATGGCCCTTAGGCCTCTTTCACACGAATGTTGCAGATTAAGTCCGAATGCTTTGAAGGTGCGTTGCGGGAAAATTGCGCGATTTTGCTTGCGAGTGCTGTCACTTTTGTATGCAATTCCGTTGTACAGTATGATTGCATTTTTTCCGCGCAGATGGCATGCGGATTACATGTGTTTTTAACACACGTGAAAAAAAACGGAACCATTTTCTTGATTCACCTTTTACTAGCAAGAGATATCAAAACCAACAGCATACATTATTTTTAAGGAAATCTCCTTATTTTTTTAGAAAATTGTTTGTGTGGCTGGATTGTGTATTGTTTTTTTTTTTTATATTTTGCAGAACTATTTTTTTCAAACACGGCATTTGTGAAATATGTAAAAATACCTCATTACTATTAAAGTTTAAATGTAAGCACTATTAAATGTATGCCAGTATCACCATCATAATTAAGAAAGTAGTAGTTGGCCTAATTATAAATCACTTAAACTATCATGACATGTGTCATGTCTCTAAACTCCATCTCTATTGTGTGCATATGGACATAAAATTGTGTTAAATTTGTATTGGAAAATAAGTATTATAAAATCCAAAATGTACAATAAAGTCTTTAAGTAGTTAAGGCTGATGAGTCAGCCTGTATTTGTGGGAGGGCCAGAGGCACTTCATAAACGAGGCACAGCCTCACCCATGGGCGTGCGTTCTCAGGTGCGGTGCGTTCTCAGGTGCAGGGGAGGCGTGTTTCATCCCTAACCCAAGCAGCTCACGCCAACAGCAGCTACACTGAAGTGCGCTCGACTCGTAAGTATGCATGGGCCCCGGTGCCCTGAGCCAGCCAAAGTTTCTTACAGTAAGCACGACTCGGGCTCAAGGACAACCGCCACTCTGGATTTGTTTCTGGCTGGGTTTTGCAGGTCGGGTAGGGCTCCTGCAGCTTCAGGCACACGGATCATCCTGATCTCCCTCCCTGCCTTGAGCTTTCCTTACCTGCACTCGCGGCCACACCGTCGGCTTTCTTGCATGTGCGGCACGCTCACAGTCTCGCATGGTGTGGGTGTTTCATCTTTCTGCTTGTTTGCCATCCTGGTCTCTCGTTCACTGCTTCTAGTGTCGCGTTCACGGGGTGTCTGCCTCCAGCATTCTCTACCCTACTGGCCATGCTCCCTTGGATCCGTCTGTCTGGCACCCAGCTGCTATGTTGAACTAGCATTGCCGGGAGGAATAATGGAGGGATAGCAACAGTTCTGTTAAAGCATAGCTATTTTACTGGAGAGCGGTTCTGTTACATAAAAAAAAAAGAGCGGTCTGTGGTGCTTGGGTGAGCTGGTTTTTGTGTTACTGTTTTGTATTCATGCCTCGGATCGTATTCACTCAGATTGGTCTCCTTGCCTCTGGTTCGTATTCAGTCAGATTGGTCTCCTTGCCTTTGCTAGCCAAAACAATCTGCTTTGATTTACTTCAGCTGAAGCCAATAAGACAATAGGAGGGAGTTCCTACTATGTATAAGGAAGTTTTACTTTTCACTTTGTACATATGTTTTGATGAAGGGTTATGATTAGCAAAAATTAAATTTGTCTTCTCCTATCTGCATCTGAATTTTAGTTTTAACAGTAAAAAAAAAAAAGGGGGGGAAATACAGGCTTTGGAGGGCTTACTTCGTTTTTTCAAGGTTTTGACCTTCATGCGATTCAGGTTCATGCGCTTATTCTCTAACGTTAGTTTCCTGTAAGATCTCAGCACAGCGCACGCTGTAGTAAGATGGTGTTGGGTGTGATGACATCACATCGTAGGGCCTGTGACGCGCGGCACTGCTACGAAGTGCTTGATTTGTTGCCCCGAGTCGGTCATGTACCGGACTTCCCGATCTCTCACAGGAACAGTTCGCACTCCCTGCCCTGGTACCGCTTTCCAGGCAGACGCAGCCGTTCTCCGGGCAGCCAGTCCCCCCCCCCCACCATGGACACTCCTCCGAGAGTCGAGGCCAATCCCGCTCCCGCTCCAGACCCAGCGGCCGCTCCCGCTCCAGTGCCAGCCGCTCCTGCTCCAGACCCGGCACTCTCGCTCTAGAACCCGCCGTTCCAGATCCCCCGCTCCCCGTTATCATATTAACGGTACTCAGGTCGGATCTGCTCCCCTGGGGACCCTCGCCGGTACGAGGGCCACAGGAGCAACCAGCTTCAGAGCTCCCCCAGTTACAGCTCCAGTCCAGCCATTGACCATTATCCTCTGGTCAGCAGAAATGACAGGTATCTTAGTCTGCAGTCGGTCTCAAGTTGGAGCAGGCGGTAGGGCTCAATAACATTGTATTGCCCCTGCCAGGGGCAGCAGTCTGGCAGTCCGTGAATGTGAGTACAGTTTCCTTTAAAAAGAGAACACTTGTGGTTTCTGGCGAGGGTCGTCTTCTTTGCCCTCCAGATTCGGGGGGGGGGGGGGGCACGTTTGTTTAGTTTTCATCACTTGGTAGATTCATCCGGCTCATGTTTTTAAATTATCAATATTGCCGCCTGTCACGTTTTCAGGCTCACGCATTACATCATCAAATGTCGGTTGCTCGGTAGTTTATTCAGGTTTACGTTTATCAATCATTAATGTCTGTCGCCTATTTGCGTCTTTCAGGCTACGTTCATTGGTCATTGATATCTGCTGCCTGTTTACACTATTCAGGCCTACGTTTATAATTTAATGTCTGTCGCCTGTTTACGTTATTCAGGCCTACTTTTATTAATCATCATGTCTGTCGCCTGTTACGTTTCAGGCTTGCATTTATTAATTATTATTGTCTGTCGCCTGTTTACGTTATTCAGGCCTATGTTTAGTATTTAATGTCTTTCACCTGTTGCGTTATTCAGGCCACGTTTATTATTTAATGTCTGTCTACTGTTTACGTTATTCAGGCTTACGCTCACTATTCATCATGTCTGTTGCCTGTTACGTTTCAGGCTTGTGTTTATTAATCATTATTGTCAGTCACCTGTTTACGGTTTTCAGGCCTTCGTTATTAATCATTAATGTCTGTCGCTTGTATGTTATTCAGGATTGCGATCATTGATATCTGTCGCCTGTTTACGTTATTCAGGCATACGTTTATTATTTAATGTCTGTCACCTGTTTACGTTATTCAGGCTTACATTTATTATTTAATGTCTGTCGCCTGTTTGCGTTATTCAGTCCTACGTTATTAATCATCATGTCTGTCGCCTGTTACGTTTCAGGCTCACGTTTTTTAATCATTATTGTTGTGTTGCCTGTTTACGTTATTCCGGCCTACGTTCATTGATCATTGATATCTGTCACCTGTTTACGTTATTCAGGCTTACATTTACTAACTATTAATGTCTGTTGCCTGTTTACGTTATTCAGGCTTACATTTACTAACTACCAATATCTGTTGCCTGTTTACGTTATTCAGGCTTACGTTTACTAACTTCTAATGTCTTTTGCCTGTTTACGTTATTCAGGCTTACATTTACTAACTACTAATGTCTGTTGCCTGTTTGCGTTATTCAGGCTTACATTTACTAACTACTAATGTCTGTTGCCTGTGTACGTTATTCAGGCTTACATTTACTAACTACTAATGTCTGTTGCCTGTGTACGTTATTCAGTCTTACGTTTACTAACTTCTAATGTCTGTTGCCTGGTTACGTTATTCAGTCTTACGTTTACTAACTACTAAGGTCTGTTGCCTGGTTACGTTATTCAGGCTTACATTTACTAACTACTAAGGTCTGTTGCCTGTTTACGTTATTCAGGCTTACATTTACTAACTACTAAGGTCTGTTGCCTGTTTACGGTATTTAGGCCTACGTTTACTAACTTCTAATGTCTGTGGTTGTTTATGTTATTCAGGCTTGCCGTCTCTAGCGATAAAAGTAACCCTCAGGGGCTTACAGAAGAACAGTGGAGGGACTGTCTCAAGCAGACAGCCGATATCAGGGGAACCATTCAGGAGAAGGGGAATAATTGAGGGATAAAGGAAAAATAACTTGAGACCAGACCTTGATATCAAATTAAACGGCAGATTTACTTGAATAAACTTTCTTCCAAACGATTTGCAGGCTAGTCTTGGTTCCAGCAGGCTTTGGCTTAAACTGGAAGGCAAACTCAATAACTGCTTTTTCTTGTCTCTGCTGACAGGCTTGCTTAAATACTTCACTTTTTTTTATGCTGCACTAAACTCTGCTTAGGTCTGGTTTCTGTACTTAAGGTCTGTTCTGGTATCCTTGGATGGGGTGTCTTGGGCTGTATTTCCCCTATTGACACTCAGTAAATTACTTATCTTCAGCAGAAGAAATATTCCTCTTGCTGATTTCTCTTATGGTGACCGGAGAACAATTTCCTCTGGCCGCTATGGCTTGCAGACATCTGCTTCTATGGTCAGCAGAGCTTAGACTGCTCTTGCTGACATAGGCATGCCAGGCTGAGAGCGTGCCACACCTTTCTCCAGTCCAGACTAGATTAGACCTGGCACTAACTGGAAACTGCTTCCCCTCCCTACTGGTAGGAAACAGGGCTAGTCTGATTCTCCCCAGAGGGGGAAAAGTGGAATAGTAAGTTCCATTCTATCTAACTATGGCTCTGCCATTTACACTGCCACCTGCTGGTGAACCAGACATATTACATTTAATAACAGTTGCATAGAAAGATTATCATTGCAAAGGACCAGGACAGAAATACAAAGATGACAATGGATCAATTGTAACAATGCCTAAAATGGACAAGAATACGGACAATTTTTTTTTCGGGGCTACGGAACGGACATACTGATGCGAACAGCACCCTGTGTGCTCTCCGCATTTTTTGCGGACCCATTGAAGTGAATGGGTCCAAACGGAACGGACACGGAAACAAACAACACTCGTGTGCATGTAGCCTTAGATGAATGGAATTGATTTTCAGTCACAGACATTTTCTTAGGGTGAAGGCACTGTAAGGGTATGTTAAGACTGATTTCATAATCACATAACCCTTCATAATCACAATCTCCTTCTTTGTAATGGGCCACATTTCTAAAATCTACCAGAAACAAAACTACAGCATTTCCTTATCTGATTCCAGCTTTAATTTTCTTTCCTGGCTGAAGAATATGAAAGCTGGAATCGTACTGGTGGCCTCAGGCTGTTGTTCTTCAGCCATTTAACTTATGTGAACATTCCCATCCAGACCTAGTAGACCTAAAGGTAATATCCAATGGGCCATTGTGATGTCACAGCCAGCAAGCAGAAGGTAAGTGATAATCATCATGCAAATATTATAATGAAGTGATGTCATGGTAATATGCTAATGAGGTGATGTTATAGAATATTATAATAATGTGATGTCATAGACATATTATAATGAGGTGATGTCACAAGCAACTAGCATGTAGGTGTTGGCGCACCATAATCTTCTCAGTTGTTCGCTGCCTCTTCTAGAGTTCCAGTGTCCGGCGTCTCGCTTGCCCTCAAGCAAATTTTTGGATTTTGGCATTACTGCCACTGCAGTCTACGTGCTACTGCCTTAAAGCACGAAAACTCTCCGGAGTGCACAGCAGTTCCTGACTAGAGCAGAGTATAGAAAATATGTATACTACCTGCTTTCTACTCGTTCTCTGCCTGCTCCTCGGAGGTCACCCAGAGGCCAGGCCGCTTCCAAATAAGCAGGAGAACGATGAGCCACAGGAAGAGCTTAGCTCTGGATATCAGGAGGAAAATATGGAAGGGCCCACAGTTCCACTGTCAAGACCAAGATTCAAAGTCATCATGAATCGGAAGAAGAACAGAGACAGAGGATACTTCACCCGCCCTCCATATATACCCAGGGAAAGAAAGATGGAAGGGAGCACCGCTTCCCTGAGAAGACGCCAACAACCAAACAGAAAGACAAAATTATCATGTACAGCGACTTCAGCGAGAAGGGCATCACTCGCAAGTCAATGATGTATTTTGTAAAGATTGGAGTGGCAGTCTTCGGCATGTTATCTTGTACATGCCTTCATGCTCTCAGAATGTTATATCTGGAGAGACAACATCCTCTCGAAGAATAAATGTATGGCCAGAACAGGTGGAAAAAAATCAATCACCTGCCATAGAGACATCATGAGAAGCCTGGCCTGATATGAACATTCTCTATATGACATCATAGAGACAAGATCCTGGTGAAGGAGATCATAGCCAGAAAAGGTGGAGAACCATCAATCACCTGCATCATGGGTTTGGTTGGACACACCAACAGGAAGTGCCACATACAGGATGGAAACCGGACTGATTGGTTTACATGGTGAAAACGGGTCAGGAGACTCCCGACTGAGAGCATGGTGAAGATGTACAGGAGGTAAGCAACTACATGAACATGTCTGTTAAACACCATAATAATCCCAGAAACCCCTTTAAGGTGTTTGTTGCCCTCAGTGATTATGACAATGATACAAATAATCCAGATTAGAAATCTTCCTGACATATCAGATTCTAATAATTTTCCATATTCTCTCTCCAGCATCATCAAAATGTACCCAAAGTCACCCAGGAGCCCTGTCTAGAGATCAGTGGGCCTCCAGATGGAGGACTGCAACCCGTACACGTGTACCACCATCCTGGACTCTGAGGCGCCAGTCAGCAAAATCATCTACAATCTGGCAGGTAAGGACTTATCATCACTGGCACTATGCTGGATGTTAAAGGGGTGCTCGAGAACGGGGGTGCACAAACTCCATCCAGGGCTGACATGTCGGTAGAAGATACCAGATCACTGATACGTCTTCTTTATTATTTCAGGATCCGGAGGAAAAACATGAAATCTAAAGATTCTCTGGAAAACGAGCCGGTAGAAAGGCGAAGAGTCAAGCACCATCCTATACTGTGTCACCTGTCAACAAACCCCCACAAAGAACTAAAACATCCCCCAAAACATTCCTTTCCCTGACCTTCCCTGAAAAAACTCCCCAAACCCCCTCCATTAAAAAAAAAAATCCCAACCCTATCCCCAAATAAAAACAAAATATTCTTTCCTTCCCCATTTTCCCCCTTACTTCCTTTTAAAAAATAAAAAAAAATCCCCTAAAAATCTCACTGCAGCATTTATTTTCCTTTCCTTACTTAAACCTTTGGATAGCTCATCAGTATCTGCTCAGTGGGGGTCCGAAACTTAGGACCCCAGCCAATCAGCTGTATGAGAAGGCACTTGTGCCACCACCTTCTTGCAATTCACCAAGCACAGCGCCGTACAGGCTCGGACTGGCCCACAGGGGAATAGTTGAATCCCCAGGTGTGCCTCTGAGCAAGGTAGGCCCCTAGCCCTCCACCCCTTGCACAAGTGGCACATGATAGAGTAGACTGAGGGCAGCAGACAGCACCTCAACCAGCCTATGCTGACAGAAAAAACTCTGTTTATCATTATCGATGCATTAGGTGGTTGAGATTCCTTCTAGGTATAGAAGGCAGACCAGCCAGTGTCCTCTTTCCCCAGGGACCTGCCATCTCGAAGTCGGTGGGAGGACACCTATAATGAATCATCTCGTAATGTCTTGCTGCTGTCTGTGAGCAGGTATGATTTGCATGTAGTTCTACAGAGGGCCCCCAGGATACATTTTGCTGGTGGGCCCTAGGCACCTCAGTCCAACACTGTGTGAGATGGGGAAACAGCTCTAATTGTGTGCACACTGTAAATCAAGTTAAATAATCTGGACTGACATTCTGTCGTTTGGCCACAAGATGCCGCTGTTTCCTAAACACAGCTAACAGAATGCATATTCTCATATTCATGAGAGGTGGAGTTACCAAAAGCCTGGAGAAGAAAGGGAGCAGCCATCTTAGAGGAAGCTGAGACTGAGGAAGTGTGTGAGCAGAGGATCCGTCGGCATCCAGGTGTGGGAGCATACAACAGTGACCAGAGAGGCAGCCAAGTGAAGCTGATTGTGTCCAAGACCCTGATCCTGTCCAGAGGAACGAGGATTGCTTCCAGGAATGCTGATAAGAGCTGAGGAGCAAAGCAACATACTCTGCGGTACCGCACGCTTGTTGGAGAATCTTTTCTTTGGTTCATAGCCATTAGCTGATGCACAGCAGACTCGGGTCAGTAAGTCTGATCGTGCACGCACCTCATCACAGTGTTGGCACCTAGAATCCTAAAGATTGAGACCAGGTCTGTAGTTAGTTAGACAGGATTTCTGTTTATGTAAGGCCACACATATTGCTACTGTTGATTGCTGTAACGGATCAACGGGTGTGGACCCGCTGTGCCACTTACTGGTTTGGCTTTGGGCCAAACTTAGGAGCGGAGTCTAAGTGTCCCCCTGGTTTTCACCCTTTATCCCGCTCCAGGATGCGGAAGCTGGACTCATCTGCAGGGGAGACACCAGATCGCTACCGCAAGAGTGGTCCCGGTTAAGTGGCAGCTGGCCGGGCAGGTCAGAAAGCCCCGATGCTAGCACCGGGGAACAGGCAATATAGCAAGATAATGCTGAGCTGAACAAGCGGTATAGCAGAGCTAGTGCTGTGAGAACAGCAGAGCTGAGTTAGTCCAGGTGGAGTTGGTGTAACGATCTGCACAGCAGACAGAGGCGTGGTCGACAGTCCGGGTCTTTAACTTGAGAGCAGCGAGGTACAAGAGGATCAAGCAGAGACGAGGTCAGGATACAGGCAGAGGTCCTAAACAGGATATCGAATGCAGGAACAACAGGAGCCTTAGCTGTAGGAAGTACAATATTGCTCAGGCATTGCAGGAAGGGGGAAGCACCCTTATAAAGGTGGTGCCTGGCCAGGATTGGAGAGAGGGCGGAATCAGGGGCGTGCATTAACCCTTAAAGTACCAGGACGCCTGCGGCTCCTACAAGATACAACAGAAGCTGTCGTAGCCTGCGACAGCGCAGGAAAGCGGGTCCGGAGCCTGCAGCGAAGAGGAGGAGCCCCGCGTGCAGCTCGACTGAGGTACGTAGTCGGACGCACTGCACGCTGGCGGCTGCCAACTGCCATTGTTACAATTGCAAGGACTCCACAATTTAAAGTGACATTTCACACTGGAGAGTTGATAAACTTCCCCACAAACTCAAGCCAGGCTGGAATTTTTGCTCAGAAGGAATACTCAGGCACATGCAACTAGACGAGTTATGGGAGGGTGAATACTGTAGAGCGTTGTAAGATTGTAAGCTGTTGTGCTGCACCGCAGGCTAGCCCGCACCACACATCCAAACAATTGTTCTTGATCTTTTAGGGTAAAAACAGGTAAGGTGTGGCTGTTTAGTTGTGCCTGCCAGTAGGTAAATTACCGCACTTTCCTCTGGCATCCATTGGAGGGCACCGCACTGTGCAGCACAAGGGTCTCAGCCATCTGGCTGGGTGTATGTAAATTCATTGTCTGTTTCCAGCATTTGTGGTTGTGCTCCTTGCCACGTTTAAGTAAAATATTGCTTTGACAAAAGCTGGTGTCGGGGTTGATTTCCTCATTAGGCACTTCGCTGTATCCTGGGGAGCCCACCCCGGTACACGGCTTACAACTGTCCGCACCTCAGAAAAAAAGACAATGCTGGTACTGTAGGACGCTGAGGTTTTTCTGCATGAAAATCTGCACTGTAAAAGGACACGTAATGCAAGACTAGTGCAGGCACCCTTAGGGCCAGTTCACCCTTTTATTGCGCTGGTTTTCAGGCATTGTCCATGCCAAAAAACACCTCTTAAAAGCCTCCCATTCATTTCAATAGAAGGCAGAACTTGCAATTTTTCCATGCTAAAAGAAAAAAACAGTGCGGAAAAAAGAAGCAGCATGCTTTCTTGGAGCAGAATCCGCTCTGATCCTCCCATTGAAATGAATGAGAAGCTGAAAAGAAACATGCACAGAAAATCAGCGCGGATTCTGTACTAATTTTTTCAGTGCGTTTTCAAAAGCCATCGTGTAAACATCCCCTTAGGGCTGTATTACATTATAAGATTTAGCAGATGATTGTCGGGAACGAAGTGTTCCTTCCCGACAATCGCCCTCTTGTTAGGGGAGGAGAGCGCTGTTATTACATGCAGCGATCTCCTCCACAGTATAGGGAGAAATGATCACTAATACCATCGCTCGCCCCCATAGTGTCTCGTTTGCCGGCAGCAGATAGCAATTAGACAGCACGACCTGCAGCCGCCAAGTAATGATTTTTTAAGCTTGCTTAATAATCACGATTCCTCAATGAACAAACGTTTGCTTGTTCATCGGGTAATTGGCGGCACTTTGCTGAGCTGTGGATGGACACAATGCTGAGCTGTGGATGTGCAGTGATGAAGCAGAGCTGAAACACAACTGGAGTAGCTTTGCTGTAGTGGTGCTGGATGGTGCTGAACCATGATTGTGCAGTGGTGAAGCAGAGCTAAAACACACCTGAAGTATTGAGCTATAGTAGTGCTGTACAATGCTGAGCCATGGACATGCAGTAATGAAACAGTGATAAAACACACCTGGAGTAGCTGAGTTGTAGTGGTGCTGGATGGTG
The DNA here is from genome assembly GCA_033119425.1 of Bufotes viridis. Classification (NCBI taxonomy): domain Eukaryota; kingdom Metazoa; phylum Chordata; class Amphibia; order Anura; family Bufonidae; genus Bufotes; species Bufotes viridis. Next base: position 91,992,341 of record CM065592.1, on the reverse strand, counting down.
CTGAACCATGAATGTGCAGTGGTGAAGCAGAGCTAAAACACACCTGAAGTATTGAGCTATAGTAATGCTGTACAATGCTGAGCCATGGACATGCAGTAATGAAACAGTGATAAAACACACCTGGAGTAGCTGAGTTGTAGTGGTGCTGGATGGTGCTGAACCATGAATGTGCAGTGGTGAAGCAGAGCTAAAACACACCTGAAGTATTGAGCTATAGTAGTGCTGTACAATGCTGAGCCATGGACATGCAGTAATGAAACAGTGATAAAACACACCTAGAGTAGCTGTATCAAAGCAGCATGTCTCAGGCCACGTCATCAGCAAGATGGGACCTCGGCGTTCTTCTTGTTTTGCCCGATACATCCCGAACCCCCACGCAGTGAATTCTGTTGCTCTTTGCAGTTTGGCTTTGTGATCTGGTTGTACATGCCAATAAGATTATTTTCTATTGTACACGGCTCGGTTTTTGCCCCCTTATAGGCCTACCCACGAGCAATAGCAAAGGGCACACCATCAGCCATTCAGTCAGGTCAGCTAAGACACTTCTAGTTAGGTTAGGTTAGTCTTGGTGTTATCTCCTTAGGGTTTCCAGGCATCCCCTTGGCCGTAGCCATGACCACAAGTAGTTAAGGCTGATAAGTCAGCCTGTATTTGTGGGAGGGGCGGAGGCACTTCATAAACGAGGCATGGCCTCACCCACGGGCGTGCGTTCTCAGGGGCCCCACCCTCCCTCCCTTCTCTTTCTATTTCCACAGGGTATATGCCCCCTTATAGGCCTACCCACTGCAATGGCAAAGGGCACGCCATTCAGTCAGGTCAACTAAGACACTTCCAGTTAGGTTAGGTTAGTCTTGGTGTTAGGGTTTCCAGGCATCCCCTTAGCCGTGGCCATGACGACAAATAGTTTTAAATTGTTTGTAAATAAATTAATATTTATGTGTATAAATTATAAATTATATATATATATATATATATATATACCGTATATACTCGAGTATAAGCCGAGATTTTCGGCACAAAATTTGCTTACATTTATTAATTACTAATGTCTGTTGCCTGTTTGCGTTATTCAGGCTTACATTTACTAACTACTAATGTCTGTTGCCTGTGTACGTTATTCAGTCTTACGTTTACTAACTTCTAATGTCTGTTGCCTGTTTGCGTTATTGAGGGAAGACGCCACACACAGGAAGATTGGAACCCCAGGAGGATACCGAAGACGCTGAAGACCTCAACCTACTACTCCATAGAAGGAAGCACCGGCCGGTAAGTGATCTCTGCGCCCGAGACAGTGTGGGACGCCACACCGAGGCGCAGTACACCGTCTTCCTTCCACAGACTATAGCGAACATAGACTTATCTCAGCTGCCCCATCAGATCTTTACTAACCAGGATCAAGCATTTTTATCCTTTTAAAACCTACTATTAATCTGTACCATTTTTAGTCTACATCAAATAGATTTTTATGCCATCTTAACCCATTCCCTTCCTACATCACCTACCACATGCACCAATAACCACTTTACCTACATTGCCTTTTATATCTTATATATATATATTTTTTATATATCTTTCTCTGTATATTATACTATCTTGCACCAATAACCACATGCACCAATAACCACTTTACCTACATTGCCTTTTATATCTTATATATATCTTTCTCTGTATATTATACTATCTTGTCTCCTACCATTTTAAATATCAATAAAAATACATTATTTTAATCCAAGATAGGAGTGTGCCAGCTACTTCTCTTCTCATTCAGTCTTACGTTTACTAACTACTAAGGTCTGTTGCCTGGTTACGTTATTCAGTCTTACGTTTACTAACTTCTAATGTCTGTTGCCTGTTTACGTTATTCAGGCTTACATTTACTAACTACTAAGGTCTGTTGCCTGTTTACGTTATTCGGGCTTACATTTACTAACTACTAAGGTCTGTTGCCTGTTTACGGTATTTAGGCTTACGTTTACTAACTTCTAATGTCTGTGGTTGTTTATGTTATTCAGGCTTGCCGTCTCTAGCGATAAAAGTAACCCTCAGGGGCTTACAGAAGAACAGTGGAGGGACTGTCTCAAGCAGACAGCCGATATCAGGGGAACCATTCAGGAGAAGGGGAATAAGAGACCAGACCTTGATATCAAATTAAACGGCAGATTTACTTGAATAAACTTTCTTCCAAACGATTTGCAGGCTAGTCTTGGTTCCAGCAGGCTTTGGCTTAAACTGTAAGGCAAACTCAATAACTGCTTTTTCTTGTCTCTGCTGACAGGCTTGCTTAAATACTTCACTTTTTTTTTATGCTGCACTAAACTCTGCTTAGGTCTGGTTTCTGTACTTAAGGTCTGTTCTGGTATCCTTGGATGGGGTGTCTTGGGCTGTATTTCCCCTATTGACACTCAGTAAATTACTTATCTTCAGCAGAAGAAATATTCCTCTTGCTGATTTCTCTTATGGTGACCGGAGAACAATTTCCTCTGGCCGCTATGGCTTGCAGACATCTGCTTCTATGGTCAGCAGAGCTTAGACTGCTCTTGCCCGACATAGGCATGCCAGGCTGAGAGCGTGCCACACCTTTCTCCAGTCCATACTAGATTAGACCTGGCACTAACTGGAAACTGCTTCCCCTCCCTACTGGTAGGAAACAGGGCTAGTCTGATTCTCCCCAGAGGGGGAAAAGTGGAATAGTAAGTTCCATTCTATCTAACTATGGCTCTGCCATTTACACTGCCACCTGCTGGTGAACCAGACATATTACATTTAATAACAGTTGCATAGAAAGATTATCATTGCAAAGGACCAGGACAGAAATACAAAGATGACAATGGATCAATTGTAACAATGCCTAAAATGGACAAGAATACGGACAATTTTTTTTTTCGGGGCTACGGAACGGACATACTGATGCGAACAGCACCCTGTGTGCTCTCCGCATTTTTTGCGGACCCATTGAAGTGAATGGGTCCACATCCTTCCCGTAAAAAAAACGGAACGGATACGGAAACAAACAACACTCGTGTGCATGTAGCCTTAGATGAATGGAATTGATTTTCAGTCACAGACATTTTTTTAGGGTGAAGGCACTGTAAGGGTATGTTAAGACTGATTTCATAATCACATAACCCTTCATAATCACAATCTCCTTCTTTGTAATGGGTGTGGGGAATTGCTCTGGTAGACAGGCTTGCGGACGCAGTATAGAGGCAAGGTACACAGTTCTCTGGGTAAAGCAGAAGTGTTTTATTCACACTCGGCAAAACAGAAACAGTCTTTAGTGCTTGTTCACACAAGGCAAAACAGAAACAGTATTTAGTGCTTGTTCACACAAGGCAAAACACCCGGCAAAAACATAAGTCCCACAGCAAGGTCACCTGAGTGGTCGGTGTTAGTTCACACCGGGCAGTTAGGTCGGCCACGCAAAGTTTCCACCAGCGGCTTCCAGGTAGACTGCACGCCTGTTTGCAGACTCTTGCTCTCAGCCCTGAGAGCTCCACAGCCACACCAGCAGCTTCCAGGATAATCACCTCCCACCTGCTGAGGTGGCTGCCTTTAAAGGCCCGGAAAAGTCCGGCCTGGACCGTGGGGAATAGTCTCCCACCCAGCACTTGACTATTCCCAATAAGAGCCGGCCCGGATCGGCTTTGTAGCCATACTAAATATCAATGTGTCAAGCAGCACTAGCTGCTGCTGACACAAAAATCCGGCTCTTATCTCACCGAGGCCAGGAACCTCGGTGACACGTACCTTCCGTCGATGACGGAACCTTGCGCCCTCTTACATACCTCCCTTTGTTCAACCCTGAGGGGTGAACACATGAGACAGTGGACGCGGGACAGGGCATCCGCGTTACCCTGCAAGCGGCCTGCCCGGTGTTCTACTGAGAACTTGAAGTTCTGTAAGGACAGGAACCACCTGGTGACCCGAGCATTCCTCTCCTTGGCCTGGCTCATCCACTTGAGAGGGGAATGGTCGGTCACCAGACGGAACTTCCTCCCTAACAAGTAATAGCGGAGAGACTCGAGTGCCCACTTGATAGCCAGGCACTCCCTCTCCACTATACTATACCTGGTCTCGGCTGGGTTGAGCTTACGGCTCAGGAAGACAACGGGATGTTCTTCGCCGTTGACTTCCTGAGACAGTACAGCGCCGAGGCCTACCTCCGAGGCATCCGTCTGTACTATGAACTCCCTGTTGAAGTCGGGTGTCACCAAAACCGGGGACCCACACAGGGCCGACTTCAATGCAGAGAAAGCCTCTTCTGCCTTCTCACTCCAGTGAACCTTTCCGGACTTCCGTCCCTTCAACAGGTCTGTCAATGGTGCTGCTATCGTGGCAAAGTGGGGCACAAACCTCATGTAGTACCCTACAATCCCCAGGAACGATTTTACCTGCCTGGTGGTGACCGGTCGGGGCCAATTACGTATTGCCTCTATCTTATTTACCTGAGGTTTGATGACTCCCGCCCAATGACATACCCCAGATACTTGGTCTCTTCTAACCCAATGGCACACTTTTTTGGATTAGCGGTTAGTCCAGCTTTTCTAAGGGCATCCACTACCGCCTGTACTTTGGGCAAATGGCTTTCCCAGTCGGTGCTGTGGATGACTACATCATCTAAGTAGGCCGAGGCGCACCGACGATGAGGTCGCAGCACAATGTCCATTAACCTTGGAAAGTGGCAGGGGCGCCATGCAGGCCAAAGGGTAATACCTTGTAATGATACAGGCCCTGCGTGGGTAACAAAAGCAGTTTTTTCCTTGGCCGACTCCGTTAAGGGTACCTGCCAGTACCCTTTAGTGAGGTCTAGCACAGAAAAATAACGGGCTTGCCCTAAATTCTCAACAAGCTCGTCTACCCGGGCATGGGATACGCATCAAACTTGGACACTTCATTTAACTTGCGAAAATCGTTGCAGAACCGCAACGTCCCATCTGGCTTGGGTATTAGGACTATGGGACTTGCCCATTCACTTTTCGACTCCTCAATGACATCAAGCTTCAACATTAATTGCACTTCCTCCGCGATGGCCCGTCGCCGAGCCTCGGGTACCCGGTATGGTTTTAACCGGATCTTGGCCTGAGGCTCCGTGACGATATCATGTTGGATGAGGGAAGTGCGGCCAGGAGGTCCGAGAACACATCCGTGTTCCGACTGATGAACTCCCTTACCTCCTGAACTTGTTTGGAAGACAGGCTGTCTGCAATTTTACCGTGGTTACTGCGTCACAGGCCTCAAACTGTGGGGCTGGACCCTTTTCACCTAGAAGCCCTGGACGGGGGCTGTTGTCGGACGAGTCCCTATCTTTCCACGGCTTTAGTAAATTCACATGGTACACCTGCTCCGGCTTGCGCCGCCCTGGCTGGTGTACTTTGTAATTTACTTCCCTACCTTCTCGATCACCTCATAGGGCCCCTGCCACCTAGCTAGGAACTTGCTGTCAAGGGTAGGTACCAGAACCAAAACCCGATCTCCCGGATTGAAATCCCGCACCCGAGCCTGACGATTATACACCCTACTCTGAGCTTGTTGCGCTGCCTCCATATGCTCCTCGGACCAGCGGCAACACCCTTTCCATCCGTTCCTGCATCTGGGTGACATACTCAATGACACTTTTGTGGGGGACGGGTTGTTGTTCCCACGCTTCCTTGGCAATGTCTAACAGGCCCCGAGGGTGTCTGCCATAAAGCAGTTCGAAGGGCGAGAACCCAGTAGAGGCCTGGGGCACCTCTCGCACTGCGAACATGAGATAGGGCAGAAGCAGGTCCCAGTCCTTCCCATCTCTAGACACCACCCTTTTTAACATATTTTTTAACGTTTGGTTAAACCTTTCGACGAGACCATCCGCTTGTGGATGGTAAACGGACGTCCGCAACTGTTTTATACGCAGCAATTTACACAGTTCCCTCATAACCTTGGACATAAAGGGGTCCCTTGGTCTGTCAGAACCTCCTTAGGCAGGCCCACCCGGGAAAACATTTCCATTAACTCCTTAGCTATGAGCTTAGCTGATGTATGTCGCAGGGGCACCGCCTCCGGATACCGAGTGGCGTAATCGAGAACGACCAGAATGTGTTGGTGGCCCCTAGCGGACTTCGGTATGGGCCCTATTAGATCCATAGCGATTCGCTCAAACGGTACCTCTATGATTGGTAGAGGTACCAGAGGACTACGGAAATGTGGCTGGGGGCTATTTACCTGACAGGTTGGACAGGACTTACAATAATTTTCTACCTCTTTGAAAACACTGGGCCAATAAAACCGCTGCAGTATGCGGTCCTGGGTTTTCTGCCATCCCAGTGTCCCCAAGAACATGTTGGTGGGCAAGCTCCATAACGAGCTTGCGGTACGCCGTGGGCACCACCAACTGTTCAATATTCTCACCCCGGATTTGGTTCACCCGATACAACATTTCCTGGTGAACAACAAAACGGGGAAGCATTAACTCCGCCCCAGGTTTTTGGGGTTTACCATCAATTACCACAACGTTCTCCCAGGCCCTGGCTAGGTTTGGTCCCGGTGTTGTGCGGTCCCAAAATTTTCTCCGAGACGTTGAGGTCTGCCAATTCCGGTCCCAGTGGCAAGCCCTCCACGCCTCCCACCATTACACTTAGTGGGGTTGTCTCCCTCTATCACGGAAGTAGTGGTCACCCCTACTGCTGGTGTCTCTGCTTCGGGTCCTCAGGTTCGGGACCCGGACATTTTTCTTCCCCACAAGTAGGCAACCCGTTCCTCCACAAAGACCAGAACAGGGGAAAGTCCCTCCCCAATATTGCGGCATAAGGGAGCCGTCTCCCCACTCCCACGACATGTGGCACCTCTTTCCCACCCACCGTCAGGGTAACCTTAGTAGTGGGATACTCCCGGCGATCCCCATGTATACAGACAATGGTAAGGGTTCGCCCTTCTGGGAGTTTTTCTGTTACCAACGACTCATGGACCAGAGTTACCAGGCTCCCAGAGTCCAGCAGGGCCTGCACGGAGTGTCCATTAACCATGATGTCACACATCGGAGGGGTGTCCGCGGCCAGCAGGGGGTCAGCTATATACACTGGTTGGGCAAAAAGAGAGGACCGGCGAGCGAACCCGCAGTCCATGGGTTCAGATGCCCTAGGGCAGTTGGCGGCCACATGTCCCCAGTCCTGACAATGCCAACACCTGACCCCGCAGCCTCCCTCCTCCCCAGGGTATTCCTCCCACGGACTGGAGATACACTCCCTCCTTATGAGGTAGGATCCCTTTTCCAGGATCCCGGGTTGGCAACTGGGGCTGACGTGACTTCGGTAGTACAGCAGAGTCCTTCAACAAATCCTGAGTGGCCATATACCTCTCCACCAGGCTAACCAGTTGTTCCAGGTTGCCTGGATCGCCTTGTCCCACCCAGCGCTGTATGGCTCTCGGGAGGGTACGCACAAACCTGTCGACCACGACCCTTTCAACCATCTGAGAAGGGCTCAACAGTTCAGGCTGGAGCCATTTTTTTACTAGGTGAAGTAAGTCATAGGCTTGTGACCGGACGGGTCGGGACTCGGAAAACACCCACTGACACACTCTGTGCGCTCGCACATAGGTGTTTACTCCCAACCTGGCCAACACCTCACCTTTTAGCCTCTCATAGTCCTTTGCCTCCTCACAGCTGAGGTCAAAATAGGCCTTTGTGCATCCCCACCAGAAAAGGCGCCACCACCTCAGCCCATTGCTCCAATGGCAGCCTCTCTTGCTCGGCGGTTCTTTCAAACACCATCAGGAATGCCTCTATATCGTCTTCTGGACCCATTTTCCTGAGGGCAGATCGGACTTTGTCCCTGGCGTTAGACACAGTCGGGGCTGTTGTGGTTGCAACTCCTGGCTGGGACGCTCGCACCGACTCCTGCAAGGCTATCAGCTGCTGCACTAGGAGATTGTTCGTCTGCTGCTGTGCACACATAGCCTCCTCATGTCTTTTTGCTGTAGCTCATTAGCCTCCTCATGTCTTTTTGTTGTAGCTCATTAGCCTGTTGCTGCTGTAAAAGTAGCTGATTGGTCTCCTCTGCTGCACGTTAGCCTCCATGAGAGCTTTCACAGCAGCCTCCATGTTGCCAGAAACCACAAAAGTTGCAGGCCTGATATATGACATGCAGTCCAACACAGCAAAAACAAAAACTTTCGGCGTTCACGCCAGCCTCACTGCGCATGCCCGCATCCGACACCAAATGTGGGGAATTGCTCTGGTAGACAGGCTTGCGGACGCAGTATAGAGGCAAGGTACACAGTTCTCTGGGTAAAGCAGAAGTGTTTTATTCACACTCGGCAAAACAGAAACAGTCTTTAGTGCTTGTTCACACAAGGCAAAACAGAAACAGTCTTTAGTGCTTGTTCACACAAGGCAAAACACCCGGCAAAAACATAAGTCCCACAGCAAGGTCACCTGAGTGGTCGGTGTTAGTTCACACCGGGCAGTTAGGTCGGCCACGCAAAGTTTCCACCAGCGGCTTCCAGGTAGACTGCACGCCTGTTTGCAGACTCTTGCTCTCAGCCCTGAGAGCTCCACAGCCACACCAGCAGCTTCCAGGATAATCACCTCCCACCTGCTGAGGTGGCTGCCTTTTAAAGGCCCGGAAAAAGTCCGGCCTGGACCGTGGGGAATAGTCTCCCACCCAGCACTTGACTATTCCCAATAAGAGCCGGCCCGGATCGGCTTTGTAGCCATACTAAATATCAATGTGTCAAGCAGCACTAGCTGCTGCTGACACAAAAAATCCGGCTCTTATCTCACCGAGGCCAGGAACCTCGGTGACACGTACCTTCCGTCGATGACGGAACCTTGCGCCCTCTTACATGGGCCACATTTCTAAAATCTACCAGAAACAAAACTACAGCATTTCCTTATCTGATTCCAGCTTTAATTTTCTTTCCTGGCTGAAGAATATGAAAGCTGGAATCGTACTGGTGGCCTCAGGCTGTTGTTCTTCAGCCATTTAACTTATGTGAACATTCCCATCCAGACCTAGTAGACCTAAAGGTAATATCCAATGGGCCATTGTGATGTCACAGCCAGCAAGCAGAAGGTAAGTGATAATCATCATGCAAATATTATAATGAAGTGATGTCATGGTAATATGCTAATGAGGTGATGTTATAGAATATTATAATGATGTGATGTCATAGACATATTATAATGAGGTGATGTCACAAGCAACTAGCATGTAGGTGTTGGCGCACCATAATCTTCTCAGTTGTTCGCTGCCTCTTCTAGAGTTCCAGTGTCCGGCGTCTCGCTTGCCCTCAAGCAAATTTTTGGATTTCGGCATTACTGCCACTGCAGTCTACGTGCTACTGCCTTAAAGCACGAAAACTCTCCGGAGTGCACAGCAGTTCCTGACTAGAGCAGAGTATAGAAAATATGTATACTACCTGCTTTCTACTCGTTCTCTGCCTGCTCCTCGGAGGTCACCTAGAGGCCAGGCCGCTTCCTAATAAGCAGGAGAACGATGAGCCACAGGAAGAGCTTAGCTCTGGATATCAGGAGGAAAATATGGAAGGGCCCAAAGTTCCACTGTCAAGACCAAGATTCAAAGTCATCATGAATCGGAAGAAGAACAGAGACAGAGGATACTTCACCCGCCCTCCATATATACCCAGGGAAAGAAAGATGGAAGGGAGCACCGCTTCCCCTGAGAAGACGCCAACAACCAAACAGAAAGACAAAATTATCATGTACAGCGACTTCAGCGAGAAGGGCATCACTCGCAAGTCAATGATGTATTTTGTAAAGATTGGAGTGGCAGTCTTCGGCATGTTATCTTGTACATGCCTTCATGCTCTCAGAATGTTATATCTGGAGAGACAACATCCTCTCGAAGAATAAATGTATGGCCAGAATAGGTGGAAAAAAAATCAATCACCTGCCATAGAGACATCATGAGAAGCCTGGCCTGATATGAACATTCTCTATTTGACATCATAGAGACAAGATCCTGGTGAAGGAGATCATAGCCAGAAAAGGTGGAGAACCATCAATCACCTGCATCATGGGTTTGGTTGGACACACCAACAGGAAGTGCCACATACAGGATGGAAACCGGACTGATTGGTTTACATGGTGAAAACGGGTCAGGAGACTCCCGACTGAGAGCATGGTGAAGATGTACAGGAGGTAAGCAACTACATGAACATGTCTGTTAAACACCATAATAATCCCAGAAACCCCTTTAAGGTGTTTGTTGCCCTCAGTGATTATGACAATGATACAAATAATCCAGATTAGAAATCTTCCTGACATATCAGATTCTAATAATTTTCCATATTCTCTCTCCAGCATCATCAAAATGTACCCAAAGTCACCCAGGAGCCCTGTCTAGAGATCAGTGGGCCTCCAGATGGAGGACTGCAACCCGTACACGTGTACCACCATCCTGGACTCTGAGGCGCCAGTCAGCAAAATCATCTACAATCTGGCAGGTAAGGACTTATCATCACTGGCACTATGCTGGATGTTAAAGGGGTGCTCGAGAACGGGGGTGCACAAACTCCATCCAGGGCTGACATGTCGGTAGAAGATACCAGATCACTGATACGTCTTCTTTATTATTTCAGGATCCGGAGGAAAAACATGAAATCTAAAGATTCTCTGGAAAACGAGCCGGTAGAAAGGCGAAGAGTCAAGCACCATCCTATACTGTGTCACCTGTCAACAAACCCCCACAAAGAACTAAAACATCCCCCAAAACATTCCTTTCCCTGACCTTCCCTGAAAAAACTCCCCAAACCCCTCCATTAAAAAAAAATCCCAACCCTATCCCCAAATAAAAACAAAATATTCTTTCCTTCCCCATTTTCCCCCTTACTTCCTTTTAAAAAATAAAAAAATCCCCTAAAAATCTCACTGCAGCATTTATTTTCCTTTCCTTACTTAAACCTCTGGATAGCTCATCAGTATCTGCTCAGTGGGGGTCCGAAACTTAGGACCCCAGCCAATCAACTGTATGAGAAGGCACTTGTGCTCCTGTAAGTGCCACCACCTTCTTGCAATTCACCAAGCACAGCGCCGTACAGGCTCGGACTGGCCCACAGGGGAATAGTTGAATCCCCAGGTGGGCCTCTGAGCAAGGTAGGCCCCTAGCCCTCCACCCCTTGCACAAGTGGCACATGATAGAGTAGACTGAGGGCAGCAGACAGCACCTCAACCAGCCTATGCTGACAGAAAATACTCTGTTTATCATTATAGATGCATTAGGTGGTTGAGATTCCTTCTAGGTATAGAAGGCAGACCAGCCAGTGTCCTCTTTCCCCAGGGACCTGCCATCTCGAAGTCGGTGGGAGGACACCTATAATGAATCATCTCGTAATGTCTTGCTGCTGTCTGTGAGCAGGTATGATTTGCATGTAGTTCTACAGAGGGCCCCCAGGATACATTTTGCTGGTGGGCCCTAGGCACCTCAGTCCAACACTGTGTGAGATGGGGAAACAGCTCTAATTGTGTGCACACTGTAAATCAAGTTAAATAATCTGGACTGACATTCTGTCGTTTGGCCACAAGATGCCGCTGTTTCCTAAACACAGCTAACAGAATGCATATTCTCATATTCATGAGAGGTGGAGTTACCAAAAGCCTGGAGAAGAAAGGGAGCAGCCATCTTAGAGGAAGCTGAGACTGAGGAAGTGTGTGAGCAGAGGATCCGTCGGCATCCAGGTGTGGGAGCATACAACAGTGACCAGAGAGGCAGCCAAGTGAAGCTGATTGTGTCCAAGACCCTGATCCTGTCCAGAGGAACGAGGATTGCTTCCAGGAATGCTGATAAGAGCTGAGGAGCAAAGCAACATACTCTGCGGTACCGCACGCTTGTTGGAGAATCTTTTCTTTGGTTCATAGCCATTAGCTGATGCACAGCAGACTCGGGTCAGTAAGTCTGATCGTGCACGCACCTCATCACAGTGTTGGCACCTAGAATCCTAAAGATTGAGACCAGGTCTGTAGTTAGTTAGACAGGATTTCTGTTTGTGTAAGGCCACACATATTGTTGATTGCTGTAACGGATCAACGGGTGTGGACCCGCTGTGCCACTTACCGGTTTGGTTTTGGGCCAAACTTAGGAGTGGAGTCTAAGTGTCCCCCTGGTTTTCACCCTTTATCCCGCTCCAGGATGCGGAAGCTGGACTCATCTGCAGGGGAGACACCAGGTCGCTACCGCAAGAGTGGTCCCGGTTAAGTGGCAGCTGGCCGGGCAGGTCAGAAAGCCCCGATGCTAGCACCGGGGAACAGGCAATATAGCAGACAGCCGCAAGATAATGCTGAGCTGAACAAGCGGTATAGCAGAGCTAGTGCTGTGAGAACAGCAGAGCTGAGTTAGTCCAGGTGGAGCTGGTGTAACGATCTGCACAGCAGACAGAGGCGTGGTCGACAGTCCGGGTCTTTAACTTGAGAGCAGCGAGGTACAAGAGGATCAAGCAGAGACGAGGTCAGGATACAGGCAGAGGTCCTAAACAGGATATCGAATGCAGGAACAACAGGAGCCTTAGCTGTAGGAAGTACAATATTGCTCAGGCATTGCAGGAAGGGGAAGCACCCTTATAAAGGTGGTGCCTGGCCAGGATTGGAGAGAGGCGGAATCAGGGGCGTGCATTAACCCTTAAAGTACCAGGACGCCTGCGGCTCCTACAAGATACAACAGAAGCTGTCGTAGCCTGCGACAGCGCAGGAAAGCGGGTCCGGAGCCTGCAGCGAAGAGGAGGAGCCCCGCGTGCAGCTCGACTGAGGTACGTAGTCGGACGCACTGCACGCTGGCGGCTGCCAACTGCCATTGTTACAATTGCAAGGACTCCACAATTTAAAGTGACATTTCACACTGGAGAGTTGATAAACTTCCCCACAAACTCAAGCCAGGCTGGAATTTTTGCTCAGAAGGAATACTCAGGCACATGCAACTAGACGAGTTATGGGAGGGTGAATACTGTAGAGCGTTGTAAGATTGTAAGCTGTTGTGCTGCACCGCAGGCTAGCCCGCACCACACATCCAAACAATTGTTCTTGATCTTTTAGGGCAGTGATGGGCAACGTGCGGCTCTCCAGCTGTTGCAGAACTACAACTCCCAGCATGCAAAGCCTGTCTATAGCTATCAGCCTACTGTAGGGCATGGTCGGAGTTGTAGTTTAGCAACAGCTGGAGAGCCACACGTTGCCCATCACTGTTTTAGGGTAAAAACAGGTAAGGTGTGGCTGTTTAGTTGTGCCTGCCAGTAGGTAAATTACCGCACTTTCCTCTGGCATCCATTGGAGGGCACCGCACTGTGCAGCACAAGGGTCTCAGCCATCTGGCTGGGTGTATGTAAATTCATTGTCTGTTTCCAGCATTTGTGGTTGTGCTCCTTGCCACGTTTAAGTAAAATATTGCTTTGACAAAAGCTGGTGTCGGGGTTGATTTCCTCATTAGGCACTTCGCTGTATCCTGGGGAGCCCACCCCGGTACACGGCTTACAACTGTCCGCACCTCAGAAAAAAAGACAATGCTGGTACAGTAGGACGCTGAGGTTTTTCTGCATGAAAATCTGCACTGTAAAAGGACCCGTAATGCAAGACTAGTGCAGGCACCCTTAGGGCCAGTTCACCCTTTTATTGCGCTGGTTTTCAGGCATTGTCCATGCCAAAAAACACCTCTTAAAAGCCTCCCATTCATTTCAATGGAAGGCAGAACTTGCAATTTTTCCATGCTAAAAAAAAAAAACAGTGCGGAAAAAAGAAGCAGCATGCTTTCTTGGAGCAGAATCCGCTCTGATCCTCCCATTGAAATGAATGAGAAGCTGAAAAGAAACATGCACAGAAAATCAGCGCAGATTCTGTACTAATTTTTTCAGTGCGTTTTCAAAAGCCATCGTGTAAACATCCCCTTAGGGCTGTATTACATTATAAGATTTAGCAGATGATTGTCGGGAACGAAGTGTTCCTTCCCGACAATCGCCCTCTTGTTAGGGGAGGAAAGCGCTGTTATTACATGCAGCGATCTCCTCCACAGTATAGGGAGAAATGATCGCTAATACCATCGCTCACCCCCATAGTGTCTCGTTTGCCGGCAGCAGATAGCAATTAGACAGCACGATCTGCAGCCGCCAAGTAATGATTTTTTAAGCTTGCTTAATAATCACGATTCCTCAATGAACAAACGTTTGCTTGTTCATCGGGTAATTGGCGGCACTTTGCTGAGCTGTGGATGGACACAATGCTGAGCTGTGGATGTGCAGTGATGAAGCAGAGCTGAAACACAACTGGAGTAGCTTTGCTGTAGTGGTGCTGGATGGTGCTGAACCATGATTGTGCAGTGGTGAAGCAGAGCTAAAACACACCTGAAGTATTGAGCTATAGTAGTGCTGTACAATGCTGAGCCATGGACATGCAGTAATGAAACAGTGATAAAACACACCTGGAGTAGCTGAGTTGTAGTGGTGCTGGATGGTGCTGAACCATGAATGTGCAGTGGTGAAGCAGAGCTAAAAACACACCTGAAGTATTGAGCTATAGTAGTGCTGTACAATGCTGAGCCATGGACATGCAGTAATGAAACAGTGATAAAACACACCTGGAGTAGCTGAGTTGTAGTGGTGCTGGATGGTGCTGAACCATGAATGTGCAGTGGTGAAGCAGAGCTAAAACACACCTGAAGTATTGAGCTATAGTAGTGCTGTACAATGCTGAGCCATGGACATGCAGTAATGAAACAGTGATAAAACACACCTAGAGTAGCTGTGTCAAAGCAGCATGTCTCAGGCCACGTCATCAGCAAGATGGGACCTCGGCGTTCTTCTTGTTTTGCCCGATACATCCCGAACCCCCACGCAGTGAATTCTGTTGCTCTTTGCAGTTTGGCTTTGTGACATGTGTACACGGCTCGGTTTTTGCCCCCTTATAGGCCTACCCACGGCAATAGCAAAGGGCACACCATCAGCCATTCAGTCAGGTCAGCTAAGACACTTCTAGTTAGGTTAGGTTAGTCTTGGTGTTATCTCCTTAGGGTTTCCAGGCATCCCCTTGGCCGTAGCCATGACCACAAGTAGTTAAGGCTGATAAGTCAGCCTGTATTTGTGGGAGGGGCGGAGGCACTTCATAAACGAGGCATGGCCTCACCCACGGGCGTGCGTTCTCAGGGGCCCCACCCTTCTCTTTCTATTTCCACAGGGTATATGCCCCCTTATAGGCCTACCCACTGCAATGGCAAAGGGCACGCCATTCAGTCAGGTCAACTAAGACACTTCCAGTTAGGTTAGGTTAGTCCAGTGGCGTTGCGAGGGGGGTGCGGTGGGTGCGGGCCGCACCGGGTGACACCACTGATGGGGTGACACCCACCAGTGTCGGCAGAAGATAATTTATTCACTGCACTTGCCTGAAGCCGCGATGCCGAAGATAATTTATTCACTGCACTTGCCTGAAGCCGCGATGCTGTACAGGGAATCCCAGCTCTGACTCCATATATGGCCATGCTGTACAGGGAATCCCAGCTCTGACTCCATATATGGTTGTGTCCATATATGGAGTCAGTGCTATGAACATGAAGGGGGTGGCAACCTTTCAGAAACAGAGGCTAAATTAGATGTGCCCAAGCATACTGACAATCCTGGGGGACACCCAATGTATTTTAATCAAATTTAGCCTCTATTTCTGAAAGGTTGCCACTAGGATTCGAACTCACAACCCTTTGCATCAGAGGCAAGAACACTAACCACTGAGCTGGAAAAACCTCATAGTAGTCTAGCAAGTATTAGGTATTCCCATACAGCAGAAGTATAATTTAATATTTTTTTTTTCAGTTTTTGTAAAAAAACATGACACAAAATAAATGTGTAATTACTATATAGTAATTACACATTTATTTTTATTTAATGATACTTCTGCTGTATAGAAATACCTAATACCTGATACACTACTATAAGGTTTTTCCAGCATAGTTTAGCATTAAGCTCCATAGCTCAGTGGTTAGAGCTCTCGCCTCTGATGTGAAAGGTTGGGAGTTCTAGTCCTGGTGAAAACCTTTTAGAAATAGAGGCTAAATTATGCATTCATGTATATCAGAAGTATGATAATATATATTTATACTTCTGATTATATATATATATATATATATATATATATATATATAAAGTATTATATATGGGAAACTATTACTGAGGTTTTTAGCCATAATATTAGTACAGCAGGTTAATATGAAGCTCTGATGGGGGTGTGTGTGGAGGACACTGATGGGGGATGTGTGCAGGACACTGATGGGGGGATGTGTGCAGGATACTGATGGGGGGATGTGTGAGGACACTGATGGGGGGATGTGTGCAGGACACTGATGGGGGATGTGTGAGGACACTGATGAAGGATGTGTGGAGAACACTGATTGGGGATGTGTGGAGGACACTGATGGGGGATGTGTGCAGGACACTGATGGGGGTATGTGTGGAGGACACTGATGGGGGATGTGTGCAGGACACTGATGGGGGATGTGTGGAGGACACTGATGGGGATGTGTGCAGGACACTGATAGGGGGATGTGTGCAGGACACTGATGGGGGGATGTGTGAGGACACTGATGGGGGATGTGTGCAGGACACTGATGGGGGATGTGTGGAGGACACTGATGGGGGATGTGTGCAGAACACTGATGGGGGTATGTGTGAGGACACTGATGGGGATGTGTGCAGGACACTGATGGGGGTATGTGTGAAGGACACTGATGGGGTATGTGTGCAGGACACTGATAGGGGATGTGTGCAGGACACTGATGGGGGATGTGTGGAGGACACTGATGGGGGATGTGTGAGGACACTGATGGGAGTATGTGTGCAGGACACTGATGGGGGATGTGTGCAGGACACTGATGGGGGTATGTGTGGAGGACACTGATGGGGGATGTGTGCAGGACACTGATGGGGGATGTGTGGAGGACACTGATGGGGGATGTGTGCAGGACACTGATAGGGGATGTGTGCAGGACACTGATGGGGGATGTGTTGAGGACACTGATGGAGGATGTGTGCAGGACACTGATGGGGGATGTGTGCAGGACACTGATGGGGGATGTGTGCAGGACACTGATGGGGGATGTGTGAGGACACTGATGGGGATGTGTGCAGGACACTGATGGGGGATGTGTGCAGGACACTGATGGAGGGATGTGTGCAGGACACTGATGGGGGATGTGTGCAGGACACTGATGAGGGGATGTGTGCAGGACACTGATGGGGAGATGTGTGGAGGACACTGATGGGGGATGTGCAGGACACTGATGGGGGATATGTGCAGGACACTGATAGGGAGATGTGCAGGACACTGATGGGGAGAATGTGTGAGGACACTGATGGGGGATGTGTGCAGGACACTGATGGGGGGATGTGCAGGACACTGATGGGGGGATGTGTGCAGGACACTGATGGGGGGATGTGTGCAGGACACTGATGGGGGATGTGTGGAGGACACTGATGGGGGATGTGTGCAGGACACTGATGGGGGGATGTGTGCAGGACACTGATGGGGGATGTGTGGAGGACACTGATGGGGGATGTGTGGAGGACACTTAGGGGGATCTAGGGAGGATGTGGGGATGTTGGGATGGGAGGTCCTGGAGGGGTGTTTGGGTGGAAGCTCTGGAATGGGTGGGAGGTCCAATATGGTATGTGTCGGTGGGAGATCCGGGGGCATAAAATTTTTTGCTGTGGGGCCCAGTCATTTCTAGCTATGCCCCTGGGTGACACCACCAGGAGATGAGCGCTTGCATTATGGAAGCACTCATCTCCTACATTCATCTGTATCGCGATACAGATAAACACTGCAGCAGGGCAAGGGAGAGGCGTCTTCCTTCTTTGTTCCTCTGATAGGCTGCTGGCCTTGTGCCGGTAGCCTATCAGAGGCCGGCGCAGGCGGCGCAATGACGTCATCGCGCCGCCAGAGCCGTACTGCTCGGGACACAGGCCAGAAGAGGCCTGCATCGCATCGCTGCCATGGAGGTACGTATGTGTTTTTTTGTTTTGTTTTTCTGTATGCAAATATGTTGGGGGTGTGCTAAGCAGACAGAAGACAGACCGCCGGGGTTGGGGTGGGGGCCTGCTGGGGGTGCTATAATTTGAACCCAAGCGATAACATGGATGGGGGTTTGGAGAGTAAACAGACAGCTGACGTGGGGGGGGCGGGGCTAAGCAGACAGATCGCCGCCGGGGTGACACCATTTTCTACCGCACCGGGTGACACTAGCCCTAGCAACGCCACTGGGTTAGTCTTGGTGTTAGGGTTTCCAGGCATCCCCTTAGCCGTGGCCATGACGACAAATAGTTTTAAATTGTTTGTAAATAAATTAATATTTATGTGTGTAAATTATAAATATATATATATATATATACCGTATATACTCGAGTATAAGCCGAGTTTTTCGGCACAAAATTTGCTTACATTTATTAATTACTAATGTCTGTTGCCTGTTTGCGTTATTCAGGCTTACATTTACTAACTACTAATGTCTGTTGCCTGTGTACGTTATTCAGTCTTACGTTTACTAACTTCTAATGTCTGTTGCCTGTTTGCGTTATTGAGGGAAGACGCCACACACAGGAAGATTGGAACCCCAGGAGGATACCGAAGACGCCGAAGACCTCAACCTACTACTCCATAGAAGGAAGCACCGGCCGGTAAGTGATCTCTGCGCCCGAGACAGTGTGGGACGCCACACCGAGGCGCAGTACACCGTCTTCCTTCCACAGACTATAGCGAACATAGACTTATCTCAGCTGCCCCATCAGATCTTTACTAACCAGGATCAAACATTTTTATCCTTTTAAAACCTACTATTAATCTGTACCATTTTTAGTCTACATCAAACTTAACGCCATCTTAACCCATTCCCTGCCTACATCACGTACCACATGCACCAATAACCACTTTACCTACATTGCCTTTTATATCTTATATATATATATATTTTATATATCTTTCTCTGTATATTATACTATCTTGCACCAATAACCACATGCACCAATAACCACTTTACCTACATTGCCTTTTATATCTTATATATATCTTTCTCTGTATATTATGCTATCTTGTCTCCTACCATTTTAAATATCAATAAAAATACATTATTTTAATCCAAGATAGGAGTGTGCCAGCTACTTCTCTTCTCATTCAGTCTTACGTTTACTAACTTCTAATGTCTGTTGCCTGGTTACGTTATTCAGTCTTACGTTTACTAACTACTAAGGTCTGTTGCCTGTTTACGTTATTCAGGCTTACATTTACTAACTACTAAGGTCTGTTGCCTGTTTACGTTATTCGGGCTTACGTTTACTAACTACTAAGGTCTGTTGCCTGTTTACGGTAATTAGGCTTACGTTTGCTAACTTCTAATGTCTGTGGTTGTTTATGTTATTCAGGCTTGCCGTCTCTAGCGATAAAAGTAACCCTCAGGGGCTTACAGAAGAACAGTGGAGGGACTGTCTCAAGCAGACAGCCGATATCAGGGGAACCATTCAGGAGAAGGGGAATAATTGAGGGATAAAGGAAAAATAACTTGAGACCAGACCTTGATATCAAATTAAACGGCAGATTTACTTGGATAAACTTTCTTCCAAACGATTTGCAGGCTAGTCTTGGTTCCAGCAGGCTTTGGCTTAAACTGGAAGGCAAACTCAATAACTGCTTTTTCTTGTCTCTGCTGACAGGCTTGCTTAAATACTTCACTTTTTTTTATGCTGCACTAAACTCTGCTTAGGTCTGGTTTCTGTACTTAAGGTCTGTTCTGGTATCCTTGGATGGGGTGTCTTGGGCTGTTATTCCCCTATTGACACTCAGTAAATTACTTATCTTCAGCAGAATAAATATTCCTCTTGCTGATTTCTCTTATGGTGACCGGAGAACAATTTCCT
Organism: Bufotes viridis; assembly: GCA_033119425.1. Taxonomy (NCBI): domain Eukaryota; kingdom Metazoa; phylum Chordata; class Amphibia; order Anura; family Bufonidae; genus Bufotes; species Bufotes viridis. The sequence continues at coordinate 91,972,478 of CM065592.1, read as the reverse complement.
CTGGCCGCTATGGCTTGCAGACATCTGCTTCTATGGTCAGCAGAGCTTAGACTGCTCTTGCCCGACATAGGCATGCCAGGCTGAGAGCGTGCCACACCTTTCTCCAGTCCATACTAGATTAGACCTGGCACTAACTGGAAACTGCTTCCCCTCCCTACTGGTAGGAAACAGGGCTAGTCTGATTCTCCCCAGAGGGGGAAAAGTGGAATAGTAAGTTCCATTCTATCTAACTATGGCTCTGCCATATACACTGCCACCTGCTGGTGAACCAGACATATTACATTTAATAACAGTTGCATAGAAAGATTA